>OX359282.1:1215000-2415000 GCA_947179155.2 Hedera helix
ATACATATAAGCATCTAGCATGCTATATAGCATGTAAATACTCATACCACCTTCATATACAACGTTACCCCTTCACCATGAACTACCATCACATAGCACATAATCTCGCATAACTAGCACTTTTAACCATTAAAACATACATTTACACATGTATACATATATAGATGAAAGATTTATGACAAAAAAAAATTTAAACCTTCTATGAGCTCTTCTTCTCCTTGCCAAGAACCTCCTTAAAAGTAGGATGATCCACTTTATTGCTAGTCTTTTTTTTTCTAGAACACTTCTCTTTCACTCACTCAAGATCTCAAAAACTCTTGCTTTCTCTTTCTCTAGAAAACTCTCTAGCACTTAGCCAAGAGTAAGATGAAATGACGAAAAGAAGAATAATCTAACCTAATACTTAGTAAATCTATGCATACATAGACTATATGTATAATTTCTACAGCTAACTACCATTAGTTAGCTTAATCATGCATGGTTAGGGACATGCTACGCAATTTCAATCACAATTTAAGGGTATAGTGGACAATACACATCTTTTAGGACACCAAGGTCAAAACATAACTTGTTAAGGGTATCTTAGACATTTCTCAAATTCTCTAGACTTTCCTTTTTAGGAAAGTTTTCCTTATTTCTCATTAGTTCCTTCAAGTGCACATGGCTCCACCTTTGCTAAGTAATTCAATTAGCTTGGTTCTATTCCAATTGTGCTACTTTCACTTAATTATATTTAAGTTGCTTAATTAGTTAATTAGTTAAAACCTAACTAACTCATTATCCTTAACTAGAAAACAATCATAATTACCTATAAATCAATCTGATTACATAATTAACCAATTTTAATTTATATCATTTCAAATAATAGAAATTCTCAAATTTTTCATAAAAACACTTTCTCGAAAAGCGAAATCTTTAAAAAATAAAAAACGCTCAAATCGAAGATATTGAGTCCGCATCTATTTTTCCACAAAAATATTTTTACTCTAAAATCAAATAATACATAATTTGTTTGTCCCAAAACATCTGTCAAATTCCAAAAGAAAATCTATTCTCGTTATTTATTTATAATATTTACAACATTTATCAAAAATACGAATCATTAACTACATGTTGTATGCAGTGGTGCACAAAAGGCCTGAAGCCTGTGGTCCGGCCTGGCCTAAAAAAGGCCTGGGACTAGTCTGGCCTAAGGCTTGGTACTGGTCTGGCCTACTTGAAACTTGTTAACCACCATATCTTACAACCTACTGAACCTAGCAATCTTCAACCCTTGAACAATTAGCCCAAACTAAAAGAAAAACACTAGCCCACTGCCCAAACTAAAAGAAAAACACTAGCCCACTGCCCCATCCCAAACACAAAAGGAATAAAATCCCAAAACATTAGTAATTTTTTAATACCTTTACAGGGGTGAAACACTTTACTTTTAAGAATTAGAGATGCAATAGTTTGATACTTTGGTTTTCTTCTTCATCTAATGACGTCGTACCAACAAGGGGCTCTGCTCTTCCATCATCATCATCTTCATTTCTCAGCAACTTCGTCAACTTGCGAGATCTAATAAGGCCTCCAAGCTTGAAAAACAAGCCCAACTCGCAACCATCCTAACCAAGCTCACCAAGAAAAAACTTACTAAATCCTTATCTTCATCTAAGGTTTCAAATGACAGATATTTAGAGAGCTAAAGTCCAAGAAGAGATGATCATTAGTCGAGCCATTGGCATGGGTCTTTGAGTAAAGTTGATGGAATTGATTATGCTAAGCTAATTGAAGGTTATGATAAGATGGTATGTGTTAGTTAACCATTCTAATTTATTTATTTTCCCTATTTGTATCAAAATTTTGGTTTAGGTGTTTAAATTATTCTTCATGACTGTTTATGTTTGAAATTATTAAGTGCTCGTTGGCTATGTGGGTTTATTTCTAAATATAATTTTTAATTGTTGACCTATGTATGAGCTGATACATTTCAGGCGATGGATTGATCTATATTTAAAATTTTGTTAGGACTAACTTACATTTCATGCTTATCTGCCTTCTTAAGCGTGAGGAGAGGATGACCTGGCCTGGGCAGCAGGCCATAAGAGGTTGCACATTGGACGTTAGAGCTCGATCTGGCCTAGCCTAGTCAACGGTCAAGGCCTAGCAGGCCCAGATCGGGCCAGGCCAGACAGCTTTTTTGTGCACCACTAGTCGTATGCATAAATCCTGCATATCTTCAGCTCTTAGCTACAGGGGGTCAGGCTTCTATCTCGTTCCTAGATGTGTCTACTCATTAGTGCCAACACCTTGAAAATGTTTTTTCAGATTCAAAAAAAAATTCTGCAGCACCTCCCCATGGTCTCCATGTAATGACCAAGAAAATTTGTATAATTTTTTTTTTAAATGAAATTATGTGAATTAATTTAATTATGTGATGAGATAAAAATATATTTTATTATAAAGGTATACTCGATTTTGAAATGAAAAGAAAAGCCAACACGAGTTGAATTTAAAATGTTTTTAAATTGATTTGACCAATTACATGAGGTAAGAACTAAATTTGGATTAATTAAATTAATAACTTATATATGAGATTTTAATGGCTAGATTATCATATTAATTAATAATAAGATTAATTAATATATTGTTGTATTATTTTTTAGACCCAAATAATTAACTAACATTTTGGGTTATGGGACAATTGAATTGTATAAGATGGCGTAAATTCTAAATAGCCTAAACTTATTTTAAGTGTGGCCCAAATTTTGCCTAGTCAGTTGCTATTAGATTTTTAGCCCAAATGTATTTGTGATTTTGGGGTGAAGGACTCTTATTGGTCCAAGTTCAAGTGTATTTCAGCAAGCCTATGTGTTACCAAGAGTCCAATGCTTAATTAATTCCCAGCCCAAATCGTGAAGTCCATGTAGCATGTCAAGAGTGACTCTCAAATTGGGACAACATGTAACGACTGGAACCAGAAATCAGAGGACTGGGCAATAAAGAGCAGCGCCTCAACTTTCTAGTAGCTACTATGGAGGTTGGGTGTGTAGCTCTAGAAGGCAGTATAAGGGGTAAACTGGGAGGTCCTTGACTGCTAGAGCAAGGAGAAATTTCAGCTATATACTCAGCCCTTGTGCCATTCCAGAATTTCATCCCTTGCTAAGTAAGAAGATATATAGAGAGAGGGGAGAGCACGACTGAGGAAGACGAAGTAGCCTAGAATTCTTTTAAACATCATCAACCAAGAATCAAGTTAAGACTAGCAAAGGTATAATGATTTTTCTTCATTAAACTCCTTTATTCTCAAATTTTTGTATGTTCACATAGGTGATTGCTGGATTATTTGTTTGTGGGAATTTTATTGTATATGGAGGGTTATAAAGGACCCGGTGATATAAGGATGATTAATGCGAATGGAGATTATGTGATTTATGTGCTTAGATGGTTATAACTTGTATATACTTGAAGGATGCATACTAAGTGTTTCTCAAAATTCCAAAAAGAAGAGAATTTTTATGTTTTTATGGTTAAAGTGTGGTTCTCAAACTCAAGGAATTTATATGTGTGTTGTGACGACCCCGAATCCGGGTTCCTTGAACCTCGGACCCCGTTCAACACGAGTACAACCTTTTCCTTATTGTTCATGAATCACAACAATATTATAATTGCTAAATAATCATTTATTTACAATTTTTCAACATCTCTTTCTATTCCAGAATCGAAATCTTTATACATTCCTAGTATGTCTCAATATCATACATGATACGACATTCTATTACAATCAATTTGAGTATTTAATACTCATATAACATACCAACTAAGTCTTATGTTACACAATCATTTACCTGTCCAATTCGAACTGATATCTACAATAGATATTTAGATCTTCAATGGAAGTAATATATTTTCCTGTTCCTTGTTCTTTATCGAGAACTTCAGGTAACTAGCCTTATCTGAAAATGTTGGTTTAGGCAAGAGTGAGCACGACGGCTCAGCAAGTTCAACAGCTACACATAACACATTACATGCTTCACATAAAATTTACAATTGTTATTAACATCATGCTTTTCATGCATTTCAGTTTATGACATACTGCTCATGCATATCATGTCTCGCATTTAATCTATGCTTCATGTCTAACCTCTATCATGACATATAGTTCAATGCAGAACAATTGTCTTAAATCAACTACCGCATATCAACAGTTAAAATCAACTTATTGCACAAAGACACATTAAAACATCTTTGCACATAACCACGTATGAGCACATCTCAGTTTTAATAACAAACTTATAATTCATGAACATAATACAACACGTTCTGAAAAACTTGTCTGGACTTGTATAACCAGCTTACGTTAATCTTTCACGTTCCTTGCACCACCTACACGGTATGTGAGATCAACGGTGCACAATATCAGTCAAAGTTTGACTCAATACTAAATCTTATTTTGAAGATATTTATTTCTTCTTATCATCCCCTTTATTTAATAAGGTTAATTTCATAGTTTAGTTTCTCTTTGGCTTGACTCAGTGTTTCATATTCAACACCATAAATCTTTTGTTCGAAACTATGCAATTCTGACATTTATTAATGTCACTGCATTAAAACTTAGACCCTATATTTATTTAGGTCGATCCACCAATTAATCACTAATGGACCATACCCTTGGTTTAACTTAATCACATCATTTATCTCGATACTTATCATAATATTACTCACCTTGGATAATATTTTAAATTTTACTATCAATTAGTAATAACTTATAATGTTATTTAATTGTTAAATAACTCTTTAAATAATCATTACTATTATTAATTTATTTTTAATAATAGTTTACCTTAATCATTATTATTAATCTTTTAATAATAATTTAATTGCTTGCTAATATTATTACCCTTTAATAATATTTTAATTGACTTCTCATTATTATCAATCATTTTAATAATAATTTAATTGTTCATCAATATTATCAATCATTTAATAATATTTGAAATCCTCACGTATCATTAGTAATTATTTAATAACGATTCAACCTTTAACTATTATTACCCAATAGTTAATTACTTGTTAAACAATATTATTAATTCTTTAATAATATTCTAAATCTTTATTTATCATTATTATTTATTTAATAATGATTTAACACTTAACTATTATTATTTAATAGTTAATTAAATGCTAAATAATATTATTAATCCTTTAATAATATTTTAAATTAATTACATATCATTATTAATTATTGAATAATGATTTAATTCTTAACTATTATCATTTAATAGTTAGTCAATAATATTATCAATATATTTTAATTACTTAATAATCTTCTTTCGATTAAGTAATAATTTATTTCACTTAATTACCATTTAATTATTATTTAATATGAATTAAATAATAATTAATTAACTAATTATCCGAACTCATTATTTAATAATAATTAAATAATAATTAATTAATTAATTAACCTTACTTATTATTTAATATTAATTAAATAATAAATAATTAATTTATTAACCTTAATTATCCTTTAATTATTATTTAATATTAATTAAATAATAATTAATTACTTAGTTAACCTTACTTATTATTTAATATTAATTAAATAATAAATAATTAGCTTTCTAACTTTAATATTCTTTAATTATAATTTAATATTAATTTAAATAATAATTAATTATTTATTTAACTTTACTTATTATTTAAGTGCAATTAAATAATAAATAACTAACTTATTCATCTTAACATCCTTTAATTATTATTTAATATTCATTAAATCATAATTAATTAATCACATAACTTCATATATTATTTAATATTTATTAAATAATATTTAATTAGATTATTAGCCTATCTATACACTAATAAATAGCTAATATATAGTGAATCACTCCAATAATTTCAAATTTTATTTTATAACACTTAACTAGCATGCCAATAGGTCAAATATTATTTTTCTGAAATTAAAAATAATTTTCCCATACTTATTAACAATTTAGTAAGCTTTAATCCATCATTAATTCTAATAAATACCAAATTACAAAAAAAATCAGATTTTAAATTTTGATAATTTTCTTTATAAAATTATAAGCATTTTCTCTTTTGAAACCAACCCAAGAACCGGCCAAAAAATTCCCGAACCAGCCCTACCTAGAAATCATGAAAAACCGAAAAAAACTGAACCGACCGGTTTTTTTTAAAAAATAGGCAGATTACTTTCTGAGTTTTCCAAACTTGGGGTCTTTGACGGGAACTTGAATAAAATGAAATCCACAAGTCCGATTGAGGTCTATTAGGTATCGATGGATTTGTAACTTCCCGAACTACATGATTCTGTTATCAAACATCAAATTTGGATTTGTTTTGGTCACTGAAAATAGCTCCAAACCAGACTGTTATGCACAGCCCTAAAATCAATGGGGTGTTTTGGTAGAAAATCCATATCTTGCTCATTTTAAATCGGATTTTAGTCATTCAACTTGGAGAATCTTCATATTTCATGGATCTATCACCCAAAATTGACTGATCATAAATCCAACTTACGGATCGTGAACAGTAATTCCGTGAATGGGCTGTTACGTATTAGATTAACTTGTTTTCGTCGGTAAAAATTTATTCAATGAGTTTGATTAAATTTTTCATCACAAACACATATAAAAACCCATGTTAAACCCATGTAACCCTAGATATACCAATATATCATGGATCTATCCATTTAGACTTTGAAAATTATATTTCTATCATAGAAATTACATAATGCCCAAAGAACAATATCAAGCTAGAAGGTTTTATACCTTTTGTTGATTATCATCTTTGTTAGAACTTTGAAAAGACTTGGATGGTCAATTTTCTTACATAGATAACTTCCTCTTGATGAGACCTCCATCTTTAAACCTTGCTCCAAGATCATCCAACCATCAATGCTCACAAGATCTAACTTTCTTTTTCTTTTTCTCTAGAGTTTTTCTCTATTTTCTTTCTCTCTAGCTTTTCTAGTAAAAAGACTAATAAACATATCACAAGTGTGGGAAGCACTCTATATATAGCCAAATGTTAATACTTTATTAACTCTCCTAATTCACCAACATAGTCAATTTAGAGCTTAATTGAGATTACTATAGCATGGATTGATTGACAACTTGAATGACATCCATCAAGGTTGCTTGTAAGCAACTTTTGGAGTGTAAAATAAGCAAAAATAAAGCCACACACAACATCCACATGTGCCCCCCCCCCCCCCCCAAAATTCGGGATTTATCAATTTACTACACCATTTTAGCTTTATTTTTATATCTTATATCATTATATAAGTATCCATATATATATACCAATGTATATATATTGACCACCACTTTGACTACCATTTGTGCTCCACATTGGACCCTAGGATTTAATATATTGGGCTCATTCAACTAATTGATTTGGGCTCAATTTATTTACTACATTGGGCTAATATTAAATACCCTATGTTACATTTAATTAAAACAAGCATTGAGCTTGGTTAATTATTACATAAATCAATGTTCAAATTAAATTATATGGACTACTAGGTTTATTAATTTGACCTAGTTTAATACCTCAATTGGACTTATAATATAATCCAATTAGACTTACCTTTAATTATCCTACCACATTGGGTTACATAATTAACTCACCCATAGTTAATTCTCAACACTACCTTCATTCCTCCATCAATTAACCAATGTTTGGTTAATTCTCTCTCTTGTCTACCAACTAGGGTTATTCAATTAACCTTACATTAGTTAATTCTCTACACTCAATTAATACTTGAAAAATATTCTCCCAACACATTGACCATCATTTGACTTTAATGTGTTTGGGCTACATGGATTACTTTGTATTGGACTCTCTTATTTAATTACTTGGGCTACCCAACACAACTCACATATCATATATAACTTGGGCTTATTATTTAATTACCCACCTTTATGCAAGTATTCCCATATTGGGCTTGTATTAAATCCATCAATGGACTCTATATAACAACTAAATAATTAAGTTAATTACTTAATTAATTATCTTCTTAATATTGTCATTTTAGGCAATATTCCACTTCTCTACTTGCTAATATTAGCTTTAATTCATGACTCATATAATTAACTCAATTAATTATATTACATGACTTTCGTTCTTAATCCATACTTAAACTAATTAATTTATTAGTTTTATTGAGTATCTAATTTTCTCATCTTCTTGTTTGGCTAACCAACACAACTCTAGAAATATATAACTATGTATATATATCCTTATAATCATCTTCACTTCTCAAATGAATTTTTTTCCTTAATAAATTCTCTATATGCGTCATTATAATATTCTCACATTTAATTTCTAACAAATAAATTATGTTAAAAAAAAAAATGTTCACCCAAATTTTACACATCTCACTTCTCAAACTCTAGGTTTTAAACCATAATCTTTAATTGATTATTTAAAATATTAATTATAAATCTTGTAAATATCTGAGATATTACATGTGTGGGTTATGAGAACTGAACATGGCATGATGATTAAACCAAGACTTGAAGCATATTATATGAACTAATTAAGAGGGGGAGTTATGTGTCCCAAATTAGGATAATTTATATAACAAAACTGTGTGTATGTGAAACTTAAGAGGGTTTGGCGTTATGCTTTTGTTTTCATGAGCTAGGTAAATATGAAATTATATGAGCTCAACATGAAATATGAAAACTTTATGTGACATGTTGTTAGATGTTAAGCCAACAAGCATGCTATCTTTTAAATAAATGGGTGCGTTTTCATATGATGAAATTATATCTTGAAACTATATTGATCGCATATTTCATAAAGAAATGTATTGAAAACTTTGTTCTCACAAGTTATTTTGATCATAAGTTGGTCGTAACTATGGTATACATACACTACATGAGTGAAAATATGTTTTGAAGAACTAAGAATCATGTATGCTCAAAATCTGGGAAGACTAAAAGTAAAGAAACCTGCTATGAGGATTCTAGTCTGGTAGCGCGGTCGCGCTACTTCCTTTGTATTTTCGGGGGCGACCGCGACGTCGTGGTTTCAGATTTTCGGTGGGACTGGGGCGAGCGCTCTAGTACAAGGCACGGGCGCGCCACTTGGATAAAAAAAAATTCTGAAATTAAATTCAGTAAGTTTCCAACTATGATATTTTATTATATTCAAATGATGGTTTATTATATATACCAAGAATGGAGGGTCATGAACCATTGTGTTGTACGATAAGATTTATAGAACAATGTGTAAATATTCTATGTTATAAGTCATGTACTATGTGACCATATGTGATAAGATGACTTGTATATAATAACTAGATCGTATAACCCTTAAGACTTTTAAGTGTGACGATTTGCGACTATACCTAATTAGTAGACTTTTAAGTATGAGTCAATTATAATTAGTGCATTGAGGCAAAAAAATTAGTTCAAATTTTTTTGCTAGAGCGCTGTGATACGACATTACAAAATTTGTTGAACTAAATCATGCTCCGGGGTGAAAAAGTACATAATATTAAAAAAAAATTCTTTTGAAATTTTAAAAATTAAAAATATAGCATTTATTTTGATAATTTTATAATTAATTTTTATTTATTTTAAACTTGAAATTGGATTTCATGCTAACTAGAATGACCATTAAATGATATCGATGTATAATTTTGATTTTGATGTACACACACATATTCATAATAATCTAAGAGGCAAAATTGAAAGAAGTTACATGGAAATGTAATTGACAAAAGTTGTATACCCGTTGAATAAATATAGTTTGTTGTGAACACACAAAGCTATATTTATGTTGATAGGATCCTTATCTTAATAACGACTCTTTGATTAGATTTACCGAACTGTATTTTGAGGGTTGTACATGTAAAACCCCAACTTTTATTGAATAAAATTTTTCATTACATATTATTTTGAAACAGTAAGGTGTTATATTAATAAAAGTTAAATGATGTTACGCGTAAATTATATTATGTCGGAAAATATTCGAATTGTCATAAAATATTAGTTCTGTTTGGGAATATTTAATCCGTACGACGACGCCGAAATAACCTATCATTAGTGGACCTCACAACAAAATATTGTTGAATATAGAAAACGACAACAGTAACCTTTTTAAATAAAAATGGTCAACGGTACTATCACTTTTAACTGTTAAAATACCCAGTGATAAATAAATAGTAGCACACGGTATTATATAGTAGAACACAATATTACACAGTAGCATACGGTATTGTATATTATTTCATCAATAATTACCATTGCACTGTATTTCACATTATTGAATCAACAATTATTAAAGTAGTAACTGCACAATGTTTTGCATTATTGAATTAATAATTGTTATTACATGGTATTTTATTAATAATTGATAATGCACTATATTTTAAATTATTGAACCAATAATTGATACAAGTAGCTCATGCACCACGTTTCGCATAATTAATAATTGTCACAGTAACGTGTTTTTACATTATTTTTGAATTATTGTTATCATTACTTTAATTATTGTATTCCTTTGATAGCTGATATTTTGGATAATAATCATAAAACAAGATAAACTTGTAAACAATAAAATAATTTTGTCGGAGAAGCAGAATCACATGGAGATGAAATAAGGAAATGGGTGGGAAAAAAGTTATCTGATAATAATAAAGTTATCTGTTTTATTATAATATAATATGTAAAGTTATTTATTTTATTATAGTTTTGTTTTATATAGAAAATTCATTCAGAAAATTCTACATGAATGAATTTCCTGCTAACCCACCACCTAATCACACTCCCCTATTTCAAAGTTAGGCCACCCACACATCATCTCAGTTTGTCAAAACTGGTGTGCTCCTTCAGCACATTTTGTCAAATTTTATTTGCTCATTTACACTATAAATAGGTTGCTCAATTGAGGAACTAAACAGACACCATCTTTTCTCTTACTGAAATATTGTGAGTACACTTTGAGTGTAGTAAGGTTACTAAAAAGTTTTGGTAAAATTAAAAGGAGTGTAATAATTTCTCAAGTGAGTCTTTTCTTTAAAGAGTAATAATTGCACAAATACTCACTTCACACAAACAATTCTTTCTTTAAAAGATTTTTCCTTTAGAAGATTTATTTTGGAAAGTTTCTTTTGGAAGATTTTATTTTGAAATATTATTTCAAAATCTATTTTAAAATTATTATATTTTATTTTATACACTACATAAATTTATATTATATGAACTACATAAATATTAGTTCATGATCTTTATGACCCTCAATCAGCTATGAAATTATTTTAAATGAATCATTTTTATTTCCTGGTTATTCAAACTCCTTCACGATTATTGATTAATTGTGAAGACTCGTGGGAGATGTTCCAATGTTCGGGACATCGAATATATAAGGGGGTAAGTATGATGTAATTTCGAGGACGAAATTCTTATAAGGAGGGGTGAATGTAATATCCTGAATATTTGATAAGAATTTTAAATAAGATCTTAGATGATGAAATAAAGATCGAAATTTAAAACCTAGATTTGGAGAAGCAAAATGTGTAAAAAATGAGTAAACATTATTTTTTACCCTAATCTTTGTGTTAAGATTTAAATGTGTGTAAATATAGGTTTCTAAATTTTAAAACTTAGAATTTTATTATTTTGTATACTTTGAGGTATATTAAGAGTAAGGTAATATAATACCTTTAAAACTCGATAAATTATTTGATAAAAGAGAATTATATAACTTCAACTAATTAACTTAAATATCATGATAAATGGTAATGTAACAAGCCCAATGAGAGAAAATAGCAAGTCTAATTGGATTATAAAATTAGTCCAAAGAAGTTATTGAATTAAGTTCAAAGTGAATTAAACTAGTAGCCCAAAGTGGCATGTAAATGAGACCAAGTGTGGATGACTTAAATGGACTAACTAATAGTCCATTCAATTAATATAATTGAGTCCAAACAAATTGAACGGAAGAGTCCAAATGAATAAATTATTGGGAGCCAGAAATGAATTGAATTAGTAGTCGAACTTAGAATAAATTATGAACCCAAAGAAATGTCTATGGCCAAATTTGTGTAGTTGGTATTAGTTGGCCCAACCTAAATTAATTACAGACCCAATAAAAATGTAGAGAATTGACCATACATTAATTAATTGGTGGGAGATAAATAATCATGAAGTGATTATTTGTGCAATTAAACTAAAGAGGAGTCCAATTAGTTGATTAATTTAAATTAATGGACTAACCTAAGGAATTTAATATCAGTAAATTGATAAGTTAGTAAACTAATAAATAATTCAATTAACTTTGTAACTAGCGAGTCTAATTGGATTATGTGATTAAATAAATGTGTTTACTAAATGAGCCCAATGTGTTAAGTTTTATGTGAATTAATTAGTAGTCCAAGTAAACAAATAAATTACTAGTGGACTAACCCAATTATTTAATTAAACAAACCAAGCAATTAAATTAGTAATAGACTTATTGACAATATTATGTAAATTGTGTGATTTAATTTAACTAACACAATACTTGTTTTAATTACCAAGTCATTCTAGGAGAATTAGGTAGTCAATGATTTAATTGGTTGGAGCCCAAATCAAATTTAATTAGTGGCCCAAACCTTGACCCAACTTGACACATTAAGTGAAAGTCAAATCTTGGTCAATGTTACTACCAAATTGTAATTAAAAATAAAACAAAAGGAGAAGATAATTGGGGGATAGTGTAATGTCCTAGAATTTTCACGTCTTTATTAATTAAATTATTAATTTAATTTCCAACGAGGTAGTTTTACGAGATTATTTAAATCTTTTTATGTGATTAATTAATTATGTGATTAAATAATTATGTAATTAATTACTAAAATTAATTAAAGGGGGTCACTAATATGTTATTAGATTAGTGAACAAACCCTAAAGTTTTAATATCAAAATAATTGATAAGTTTCCTATTAATTAAATATTCAATTAAATTGAATATAATGAGTGAATTAAATATAATAAATTAATTAATATGATTATTAATTAATGTAAATAATGTGAAATATTAATAATAATATTTATTAGTCCATTTTGTAATTTAATACTTATGGGTTAGAATATTTAATTATTTATTCAATCTAATTATTTATTTAATCATGGATTGAATAATTAATGTGTAAATTATTAAATTAGCCCAACATGGGTCAATTAGTAGCCCAAGTGGAAAATAATAAAATTTGACAATTTAGTAGCCCAAACAATTTAATAGAAGCCCAATTGGTATTTTAAATTAAAGCCCAATACTTGGCCCATTTGGAAAAACAATTAAATAACTAATTAATTAATTAAAAGTGAAAAGTGACTCAATTTTTGGGACATATTGAAGCCATCAGCCGAGCACTAGCAAGGAGAGAGAAAAAAAGAATTAGTTTTGTTTGTATTTTGTGTTTTTATTATTTATTTAATATTAGGTTGCTTGTTTTGATTTTTGGGAAAGTCTTTTCCCACAAAATCCTCACCAACTTAGTATGGGCTAGCTTTCTTGTGTAAGTATCCAATAGCTAGCTTGTAGTGGTCAAAATTATTAGATACATTATGTGTATCTACTAATTTTTCAAGTATACTTGAAAAGTTGATAGATGTTATTTCATTTTGCTTCAAAAAAAAATCAAAAGAGAGAGTTTGAGAGCAAAATATTTTGAGAGAGAGCAAGAGAAGGAGAAGGAGTGCTAAGCTAGTGCATGTCATCTTCTTTCATCACCTACTTTGGAAAAAAAAGGAAGATAGCCATTAAAACAAGGTAATTGTTATTTTAAATGTAGTTTGTTTTTAAATTAAATAAATCATCATGTTAGTATAAACATGTTAATATAATTATTAATGTGTAGTTGTAATATTTATGCCATGTTTGAGTTTAATATGTTTGGTTTGTATTTTGGTATATTTTATATGCTAAAATATGTATTTATTAGTGTGTAAACAAGTTTTGGAATTTATGTCCAAAAATATTTTTATAAAACTAAGGTTTGATGTTCTAATATTATAGAACATTAAATCATGAGAAAAACAAAGTTTGAATCACTTAAAATGGAGTTATACACAAAAAGTTATGATTTGTGGTAGTTTATGTGATGTAAAATTTTTTATAAAAAAATAATGATATTAAATCATGAAAAATTAATTTTTCATGTTATAAATTAATATAAGGTGATTGGTAATTTTTTTGGATTTTTATTGATGATTTAAAGCTTACTTGTTGGTATAGTTTTTATTAAAATGTGTATTTCCGGTCACTGTTCATAATCTGCTAAAGGAAAAAAAAAAATAGGAACAGTCCGCGCAATGCGCGGAAGGCATTCGGCAGAAAAAACGCGGAGCCAAACGACGTCGTTTGGCTTCTGTGGGAAATCACTCCGCGCATACGCGCGGAAGACGTTTCCGGCTTCTCAAAACGGTGTCGTTTTGAGCCGTAGCAGTGGTGCACGCGCAATGCGCGGTAAAGGATTTTGGCGGAAATTACGCTTCTGCCCCTCCGTGTTTTTCTTGACAGAATTACCATTCTGCCCTCGGTTCAGTTTTCAAATTAATTACGAAAATGCCATTCGGGTTAAATTTAAATAATTTAAATATTTAAAAACTAATTTAAAATTATAACAATAATGATTATAATACAAAAATAATATTGGGGAGGATATTTTTCATTAAGTTTAATATTTAAATATTTTAAATATTAATCTAGTTAGCTAAACCATGGTTAAGTTAAATAAATTTATTATTTATTTATTATTTTAAATGTTAATAATAAATAAAGATGATAAATTAGCAATTATTATTTAATGCCTATTAAATAATACTTAAAGAGAGAAAAAAAAATTATAAATTAATTATTTATTATTTAAATGTTATTAAATAATAAATAAGGATAATTAAGTAATTAATTATTATTTAATTAGCATTAAATAACGATTAATGGAAATTAAGTTATTAGGGTAATAATTTATTATTTAATTTAAATAATAAATAATAATGATTTGATTATTATTAACCTTAAATAATAATTAAAATTAATTAAATAATTAATTATTATTTAATTGACATTAAATAATAATAAAAGAGGATTAAGATTAATAAACTATTATTTAATTTCCTTAAATTAAATAATAAGTAAGGTTAATTACTTAGTTAATTATTGGTTGATTAATATTAAATTAAAGAATGTTAAAATTAAGTCAATAATTATTTATTATTTAATTATAATTAAATAATAAGTAAGTACAATTAGTTATTATTTATTTTAAATAATAACTAGAGTTAATTAATTAATTTCTATTTAATCAATATTAAATAGTAATTAAAAAGAGATTGAGTTAATAAAATAAATTGAATTTAATTAGACAATTATAATAAGTTGTTTAAAGGTTTAATAAGTGTCCAACACTTAAGAAAAATATTTTCTAACTTATTAAATTATTAACCTAATATGATTAAGGGTTTATAATGTTAATAATATTGTTTTGACTAATGTAAATTATGTGTTAGTACTTATGTGTGGTAAATAAGTTCATTATCAAGCGTATAGTTATGCAAATACGCCGTGCTAATTATTAGACCGACTTTATTAATGTTAGGTCTTTCAAAGCAAGTAGTTAAAGCTAGACATTTATTGTAGCTGTGCAGACAGGCAAGTTTTCTACCCTTAAACTTGTATTTATTGTTGCAGATATTCTTCAACCGTATTTACATTTCAATTATTGTTGAGCAAGTATTCTACACCCGTAGTTACTTGACAGACCTTTGAGTGAATTAATTATCAAAAATTACTTCACATCATTATTGATTATTGTATTCGCACATAGTGCTTTTGCAAACTGTTTAAGAACATCTAAGCTAATTGTTTCGGCTAGACAAATGCATGTTAAATTCATTTAATTGAATATTATAAAAGCTTATCCAAACCATTGGCTGGTGCGGATTCTTACAGTAAGACTGAGATAGAACAACCCTAGTTAAAGGGGATTTTTATTTGTCGGAGACCCGACAGCGCGCAAGAAAACTAAATGTGATGCATATACATAGGACATGAGAGGACTGATCCCCTCAAGTGTCCCGTTATTTTAACAAGGAGTCAGACATTGTATGTCTGTTCTACCTTAGTAGCAGTTCATGGTCATTAAAGACCACTCAACAGTAAAGAGTCAATTCCTTCTTTTATTGAACATTGATTCTTGTTATCTTTCACAATTGTTATTGTTGAAACCTTGAAGTTATTTCCCTTCATCATGATATATCGTATGATTGTTGTTTATAAACTTGCTGAGCCATTTAGTTGTTCATTCTTGCTATATCATGACTATATTTCAGCCAATCCCGAAAGCTCTAAATCGAACAAAGGCAAGGGGAAAGCGAATGCTTAGTTTTAGTAATTGCATGCTAGTTTAAATTACTGTTATGTAATTACTGTTGTAAATCTTTTGTATTTCCCTTAAGATATGTAATGTTACAATTTAAGGTTCATAGACCTTGGGAAGTGTAGCCTTTATATAAGGAACCTTTTGTATTATTCCGCGTAGTTTGAATACAATATATGTATTTCATGGTTGTTAAGTATTGTACAGTGAGAACCAAACCCGAGGTTAAAGAACCCGGATTTGGGGTCGTCACAGGTTGGTATCAGAGCTGTAGGTTAGAAACGCTAGGATTTGCGAAACCTAGGTTATAACCTTAGTACTAAACTCTTATCGAGTGCGTTAGGAGATGAATCGGGGAGATTCATCATGATGTGTATTTTTGGAGATGGATTGAGAAAATCCATCGAGCCGAGATGTACATGATAAAATATCATTTCATTTCATCAATGAATATATTTTATTGTTGTACTAACATGTGTTATTTATGTTATTGTAGGATGGCAGAGATAGGACAGACGAGCACTGCTGTAGAGGAGGTGATTTTTACTGATATCCACATGGATACAGTACAACCACGGGTGGCTGCACCTGTCGAGGAGCCAGAGACGGATCCCGAAGAGGGAGATAGAGAGGACGCTGTCTGGGGCGGAGTCATGGGGCAGTACAGTGAGGAGGAGGCTGATACTGATGATGATGAGGAGGAGGATGAGGAGCCAGCGGAGTATGTTGATGGCATGGGCACTGTCGCCAGTGACATTATCGATACTCTCACTACGGCTAACGACGAGCTAGAGGAGAGGGTTCAACACCTTGAGGAGCAGAACCAGGTTCACCAGCAGACAGAGCAGCAGTATAGAGATACAGCTTATATGTTCTCTGGCGAGAACATAGAGCTGAAGGCGAGGATGGCCGAGATGGAGGCCAAATTGGTAGCCGCTGAGCTGAAGATTCAGCAGACGCAGGCAGAGAGGGAGGCCATGAGGGGCCAGATGCAGCAGGCAGTCGAGGATAGACTAGATATGGAGATCCAGCGTGATGCAGCTCACGGGCAGATGATGGAGCTGGAGGAGGAGGTTAGGGAGAAGAAGGTGAGGATAGATAGACTCAGTTACGTCTATCGCTCATCAGTTGGTAGGATCCAGAGTATGGTGCACTATTACCCTGCCGAGGAGGGCCAGACCTTGCACACCATCAGTAGGGGTGTGGTCAGGGCTATTGGAGATGAGGAGTACGACGATGCGGTTCGTCGAGGGATGCGCCGTTAGTTGTATTTTCTTTATTTATTATGTATGTACATAGATGCAGTAGAAACCCAACTTTTGTTTTGATAGAGGGTTAGTATGTTGTAAATCCCAACTCTACGAAGTTGTGGGATATGTTAGATCCCGTCTTTTGTTTTAACTATCGGGGTTAGCAGCGTTTATAGCAGTATGCTTATGATGTAAAAGTGCTACGCACTGTGTTTTAACATATGAATATAAATGCATTTTCGTTTATGTTTATATGTGTCGAGATGATTATTTGTGCTTTAGTTTAAAATACTTAAGCTACAAAACGAAAGTAAAAAGATTGAAACAACTTTAATTAATTAAATTTTGTTTATACAGAAAATGCCGCCACAGAGAAGAAATCAACGACTACCCCCACCACCACCCGAAGAGTCAGTGAACGCAGGAGGGGTACCACCAAACCCTGTCCAAGAGTTCGTAGAAATGCTAATGGGAGCATTTCGCGGACGCAACGCAGAGGCTACTGGAGCAACAAACCCTGCCGCTCCACTAGCAACCTTTAAAGACTTCAAACTGATAGGACCACCCGAGTTCAAAGGGACCACGGATCCTATAGAAGCACAAACCTGGATAGAGGAGATGGAAAAAGTCTTCGAGGTTGCACGAGTTAGGGAGGAGCAAATGACCTCATTTGCTACCTTCATGATGAAAGGAGAGGCCAGCCACTGGTGGAAGGCCAATAAGAGTAGAGCAGGGGAGGGAACGATCGCGTGGGCGCGATTCAAAGAGGTATTCTTGGAAAACTACTTTCCAGAGAGTACAAAGGCTAGGATGGAAATTAAATTCCTAGAGCTTAAGCAGGGGAACTTGTCCGTATCAGAATACGCCGCCAAGTTCAATGAATTGGCAAGATTTGCTTCACACCAGGTGGACACCGAGGCAAGACGCGCCAGACGATTCGAACAGGGGCTGAAACCATGGGTTTACAGTCGGGTAGCTGTTCTCCAGATCACAAATTTTGCAACACTGCTGGAGAAAGCTATCATAGCTGAGGGTGGAAATGAAGCTTTGAATAAGCACAATCAAGAACGGAACAAGAAGAGAAGCGATGGGGGAAACAGAGAAGGTAGCAGCGGGGGCAGCAACTCGAACAAACGCAAGTGGAATAACAACAGCAGTTCGGGGACACCCCAGGGCAGTGAGTCAAAGAAAGCAAGCAAATGCAGTCAATGCGGGAAGAATCACTCAGGGGAGTGCATGAAGGGAAGGAATGTCTGTTACAACTGTGGGCAAGAGGGGCACATCGCTCCTAATTGTCCCACACCAAAAAGGAAGGGAGGTTGTTTCGCCTGCGGGGCCATGGACCATCAGTTTAAAGATTGTCCGAAGAAGAAGAACACCGGAGGGAGCTCGGGCTTTAGGGGAAGCAACAACAACAACAACAACGCCAAACTGACCATTGGAGGGCCGGTGCCACAGAACAAACCAACGGCACGGACTTTCAACATGACGGTGCAGGACGCCGTCGAATCAAAAGACGTGGTGTCAGGTATTATTCCGATCAATAAAATAAATGCTTACGTATTATTTGATTCGGGTGCTACCTGTTCATTTGTGTCTGATGATTTCGCTAGACGGTTAGAATTGCCTAGAGAAAAATTAGAGAACCCAATGAACATAGAAGTTGCTAATAAAGAGGTGGTTCCTGTAGAGTATGTACATAGGAACTGTTGTGCTGAAATCAGGGGTCAGAAGTTGAGTGTAAATTTAATTCCGATACGATTGGGGGAGTTTGACGTTATACTTGGAATGGATTGGTTGTTTAACCATGGAGCTATAATTGATTGTCAAAAGAAGTGTATACACCTTAAGACACCGAATAGGTCTAAGGTCGTATTTTATGGCAGCAAGTCGTCTAGACAATCTGCATGTCTGACGATGATGCAGGCCAAGAAACTGTTGAAGAAAGGTTGTGTAGGGTATTTAGCTCACATAGTGGACACACAGATGGTGACTCCCGAGATGGAGCAAATACCAGTAGTGAGGGAGTTCATGGACGTGTTTCCAGATGTACTGCCAGGTTTACCGCCAGATAGGGAGATAGAGTTTGTAATTGATTTGGTACCGGGGACAGCACCAATATCAAAGGCACCATATAGGATGGCACCGGTAGAAATGAAGGAGTTAATGATCCAACTACAAGAGTTGTTGGATAATAAGTACATTCAGCCCAGTGTTTCCCCATGGGGAGCACCGGTGTTGTTTGAAAAGAAGAAGGATGGATCGATGAGATTATATATGGATTACAGAGAGCTGAATAAGGTGACAATTAAGAACAAGTACCCGTTGCCACGAATTGACGATCTTTTCGATCAATTGAAAGGGGCGAAGTACTTTTCAAAGATTGACTTGAGAACTGGTTATCATCAGTTGAAAGTCAGGAAGGAGGATGTACCCAAGACGGCATTCAGAACTCGATATAGGCATTATGAGTTTCTGGTGATGTCGTTTGGACTGACGAATGCGCCAGCCGCATTTATGGACATGATGAACAGAATATTCAAGTAGTACTTGGATAAATTTGTTGTTGTGTTCATTGACGATATTCTGGTGTATTCTAAGACGAAGGAGGAACATGCTGAACACCTAAGAGTGGTGTTAGAGATTTTACGGAAGGAGCAGTTGTATGCTAAGTTTTCAAAGTGTGAATTCTGGTTGGAGAGAGTTCAATTTTTGGGTCATGTCATTGACAAGGAGGGAGTTTCAGTAGATCCAGCAAAGGTGGAAGCGGTAATGAATTGGGAACAACCAAGGACGCCGACGGAGGTAAGAAGTTTCTTGGGGTTAGCAGGTTACTATCGGAGATTCATTCAAGATTTTTCGAAGATAGCAACACCGCTGACAAATTTAACGAGGAAGACGGTAAAATATGTATGGACGGAGAAGTGTGAGGAGAGTTTTCAGGAGCTAAAGAAAAGACTTAGTGAAGCACCTGTATTGACTTTACCGGACGATACGGGAGGTTTTACGGTCTACAGTGATGCATCGCACAAGGGACTTGGCTGTGTGCTTATGCAAAACGGCAAGGTCGTTGCGTATGCGTCCAGACAGTTGAAGGATTACGAGAAGGGATACCCTACCCACGACTTGGAGCTGGCTGCGGTAGTGTTTGCCCTTAAAATCTGGAGACATTATTTATATGGAGAGAAATGTGAGATATTCACGGACCACAAGAGTCTGAAGTATATCTTCACACAGAAGGAGTTAAATATGAGGCAACGGAGATGGTTAGAATTGATCAAAGACTATGATTGTGAAATTCTATATCATCCCGGCAAGGCCAACGTAGTAGCAGATGCTCTAAGCAGAAAGAGCAGGGAGAAATTATTCATCTTGACAGATCAGGAACAATTGGTTCAAGAGATGGCTCGAATGGAGTTGGAGGTAAGAAATCCAAATGAGTCAATGGAAGTGGAAGTGAGCCCAACCCTGTTAGATCGGGTAAAAGAGGCTCAAGACAAAGATGAAGAATGTGTCAGAATAAGGATGAGAATGACCGAAGGGGAAGAGGTCAAGTTCAAGGAAGATAGCATGGGATTGCTAAGATTTGAAAATCGTGTTTGGGTGCCGCTAGTGCCCGAACTACGAGAAGAGATTTTGCAAGAGGCCCACAGTACGAGATACTCGATACATCCGGGGAGTACGAAGATGTATCAAGATCTGCGTCAGCATTTTTGGTGGCCGAATTTAAAAAGGGAGGTCGCAGAATGTGTCAGCCGATGCCTAACTTGTCAAAGGGTAAAGGCCGAACATCAGAGACCAAGTGGATTGTTACAGCCGTTAGAAATTCCTGAGTGGAAATGGGAGCATATCACAATGGATTTTGTGGTAGGACTTCCAGCAACATAGAAGGGATATGACGCAATTTGGGTGATTGTGGATCGACTAACAAAGTCAGCGCACTTTTTGCCGATCAAGATTAGGTTCAGTTTGGATCAGTTGGCCAAATTGTACATCAAAGAGATAGTTTCAAGACATGGGGTGCCGGTATCGATTGTGTCAGACAGAGATCCGCGCTTCACGTCAAAATTTTGGAGAAGTCTTCAAGAGAGATTGGGGACACAGTTGAGAATGAGTACAGCATATCATCCGCAGACCGATGGGCAAAGTGAGAGAACAATTCAGACGTTGGAAGATATGCTCAGGGCCTGTGTGATGGATTTCAAGGGCAGTTGGGAAATCCATCTACCACTAGTTGAGTTTGCATACAACAACAGTTATCATGCGAGCATAGGTATGCCGCCTTACGAAGCTTTATATGGCAGAAAATGCAGAACACCTCTATGTTGGGATGAGGTAGGAGAACGCCGACTGTTGGGGCCAGAATTGGTTCAACAGACGGTAGAAATTATCAAGGTAATAAGAGCTCGGCTAGTAGCAGCTCAAGACCGTCAAAAGAAATACGCCGATTTACATCGACAGAAACGAGACTTCGAAGTGGGGAGTTTTGTGTTCATTAAGGTATCTCCCCGGAAAGGGAAGATCAGATTTGGAAAGAAGGGGAAATTGAGTCCAAGGTTCATAGGACCGTTCGAAATATTGAGGAGAGTGGGTGAAGTAGTATACGAGGTAGCTTTACCTCCTGAATTGGAATATATTCACAATGTGTTTCACGTGTCAGTATTGCGGCCATACAAACCAGACTACAAGCACGTTATCTCCTATGAACCAATTCAAGTTGGTAAAGACTTATCATATGAAGAAGTTCCTGTTCAGATACTCGATAGGAAGGAACAGAAACTGAGAAATAAGATAATTCATTCTGTCAAAGTACTTTGGAGGAATCACGCCATTGACTAAGCTACGTGGGAATTAGAGGAGGAAATGAGGGCAAATTACCCATTTTTATTTGAGTAACCTTATTTTTACAATTCCGAGGACGGAATTTTTATAAGGAGGGGAGAATGTAATGTCCTAGAATTTCCACGTCTTTATTAATTAAATTATTAATTTAATTTCCAACGAGTTAGTTTTACGAGATTATTTAAATCTTTTTATGTGATTAATTAATTATGTGATTAAATAATTATGTAATTAATTACTAAAATTAATTAAAGGGGGTCACTAATATGTTATTAGATTAGTGAACAAACCCTAAAGTTTTAATATCAAAATAATTGATAAGTTTCCTATTAATTAAATATTCAATTAAATTGAATATAATGAGTGAATTAAATATAATAAATTAATTAATATAATTATTAATTAATGTAAATAATGTAAAATATTAATAATAATATTTATTAGTCCATTTTGTAATTTAATACTTATGGGTTAGAATATTTAATTATTTATTCAATCTAATTATTTATTTAATCATGGATTGAATAATTAATGTGTAAATTATTAAATTAGCCCAACATGGGTCAATTAGTAGCCCAAGTGGAAAATAATAAAATTTGACAATTTAGTAGCCCAAACAATTTAATAGAAGCCCAATTGGTATTTTAAATTAAAGCCCAATACTTGGCCCATTTGGAAAAACAATTAAATAACTAATTAATTAATTAAAAGTGAAAAGTGACTCAATTTTTGGGACATATTGAAGCCATCAGCCGAGCACTAGCAAGGAGAGAGAAAAAAAGAATTAGTTTTGTTTGTATTTTGTGTTTTTATTATTTATTTAATATTAGGTTGCTTGTTTTGATTTTTGGGAAAGTCTTTTCCCACAAAATCCTCACCAACTTAGTATGGGCTAGCTTTCTTGTGTAAGTATCCAATAGCTAGCTTGTAGTGGTCAAAATTATTAGATACATTATGTGTATCTACTAATTTTTCAAGTATACTTGAAAAGTTGATAGATGTTATTTCATTTTGCTTCAAAAAAAAATCAAAAGAGAGAGTTTGAGAGCAAAATATTTTGAGAGAGAGCAAGAGAAGGAGAAGGAGTGCTAAGCTAGTGCATGTCATCTTCTTTCATCACCTACTTTGGAAGAAAAAGGAAGATAGCCATTAAAACAAGGTAATTGTTATTTTAAATGTAGTTTGTTTTTAAATTAAATAAATCATCATGTTAGTATAAACATGTTAATATAATTATTAATGTGTAGTTGTAATATTTATGTCATGTTTGAGTTTAATATGTTTGGTTTGTATTTTGGTATATTTTATATGCTAAAATATGTATTTATTAGTGTGTAAACAAGTTTTGAAATTTATGTCCAAAAATATTTTTATAAAACTAAGGTTTGATGTTCTAATATTATAGAACATTAAATCATGAGAAAAACAAAGTTTGAATCACTTAAAATGGAGTTATACACAAAAAGTTATGATTTGTGGTAGTTTATGTGATGTAAATTTTTTTATAAAAAAATAATGATATTAAATCATGAAAAATTAATTTTTCATGTTATAAATTAATATAAGGTGATTGGTAATTTTTTTGGATTTTTATTGATGATTTAAAGCTTACTTGTTGGTATAGTTTTTATTAAAATGTGTATTTCCGGTCACTGTTCATAATCTGCTAAAGGAAAAAAAAAAATAGGAACAGTCCGCGCAATGCGCGGAAGGCATTCGGCAGAAAAAACGCGGAGCCAAACGACGTCGTTTGGCTTCTGTGGGAAATCACTCCGCGCATACGCGCGGAAGCCGTTTCCGGCTTCTCAAAACGGTGTCGTTTTGAGCCGTAGCAGTGGTGCACGTGCAATGCGCGGTAAAGGATTTTGGCGGAAATTACGCTTCTGCCCCTCCGTGTTTTTCTTGGCAGAATTACCATTCTGCCCTCGGTTCAGTTTTCAAATTAATTACGGAAATGCCATTCGGGTTAAATTTAAATAATTTAAATATTTAAAAACTAATTTAAAATTATAACAAAAATGATTATAATACAAAAATAATATTGGGGAGTATATTTTTCATTAAGTTTAATATTTAAATATTTTAAATATTAATCTAGTTAGCTAAACCAAGGTTAAGTTAAATAAATTTATTATTTATTTATTATTTTAAATGTTAATAATAAATAAAGATGATAAATTAGCAATTATTATTTAATGCCTATTAAATAATACTTAAAGAGAGAAAAAAAATTATAAATTAATTATTTATTATTTAAATGTTATTAAATAATAAATAAGGATAATTAAGTAATTAATTATTATTTAATTAGCACTAAATAACGATTAATGGAAATTAAGTTATTAGGGTAATAATTTATTATTTAATTTAAATAATAAATAATAATGATTTGATTATTATTTAACCTTAAATAATAATTAAAATTAATTAAATAATTAATTATTATTTAATTGACATTAAATAATAATTAAAGAGGATTAAGATTAATAAACTATTATTTAATTTCGTTAAATTAAATAATAAGTAAGGTTAATTACTTAGTTAATTATTGGTTGATTAATATTACATTAAAGAATGTTAAAATTAAGTCAATAATTATTTATTATTTAATTATAATTAAATAATAAGTAAGTACAATTAGTTATTATTTATTTTAAATAATAACTAGAGTTAATTAATTAATTTCTATTTAATCAATATTAAATAGTAATTAAAAATAGATTGAGTTAATAAAATAAATTGAATTTAATTAGACAATTATAATAAGTTGTTTAAAGGTTTAATAAGTGTCCAACACTTAAGAAAAATATTTTCTAACTTATTAAATTATTAACCTAATATGATTAAGGGTTTATAATGTTAATAATATTGTTTTGACTAATGTAAATTATGTGTTAGTACTTATGTGTGGTAAATAAGTTCATTATCAAGCGTATAGTTATGCAAATACGCCGTGCTAATTATTAGACCGACTTTATTAATGTTAGGTCTTTCAAAGCAAGTAGTTAAAGCTAGACATTTATTGTAGCTGTGCAGACAGGCAAGTTTTCTACCCTTAAACTTGTATTTATTGTTGCAGATATTCTTCAACCGTATTTACATTTCAATTATTGTTGAGCAAGTATTCTACACCCGTAGTTACTTGACAGACCTTTGAGTGAATTAATTATCAAAAATTACTTCACATCATTATTGATTATTGTATTCGCACATAGTGCTTTTGCAAACTGTTTAAGAACGTCTAAGCTAATTGTTTCGGCTAGACAAATGCATGTTAAATTCATTTAATTGAATATTATAAAAGCTTATCCAAACCATTGGCTGGTGCGGATTCTTACAGTAAGACTGAGATAGAACAACCCTAGTTAAAGGGAATTTTTATTTGTCGGAGACCCGACAGCGCGCAAGAAAACTAAATGTGATGCATATACATAGGACATGAGAGGACTGATCCCCTCAAGTGTCCCGTTATTTTAACAAGGAGTCAGACATTGTATGTCTGTTCTACCTTAGTAGCAGTTCATGGTCATTAAAGACCACTCAGCAGTAAAGAGTCAATTCCTTCTTTTATTGAACATTGATTCTTGTTATCTTTCACAATTGCTATTGTTGAAACCTTGAAGTTATTTCCCTTCATCATGATATATCGTATGATTGTTGTTTATAAACTTGCTGAGCCATTTAGTTGCTCATTCTTGCTATATCATGACTATATTTCAGCCAATCCCGAAAGCTCTAAATCGAACAAAGGCAAGGGGAAAGCGAATGCTTAGTTTTAGTAATTACATGCTAGTTTAAATTACTGTTATGTAATTACTGTTGTAAATCTTTTGTATTTCCCTTAAGATATGTAATGTTACAATTTAAGGTTCATAGACCTTGGGAAGTGTAGCCTTTATATAAGGAACCTTTTGTATTATTCCGCGTAGTTTGAATACAATATATGTATTTCATGGTTGTTAAGTATTGTACAGTGAGAACCAAACCCGAGGTTAAAGAACCCGGATTTGGGGTCGTCACAGATAGAGCCATGGGTCTCATGTAATCTCCTAAGTAGTTTAATTTATTAGTCATGAGTTGCTAGAAAATATGACGCCCCCAAATTCGGGTACTAGTACTTCGAACTCAGTGCTCACGATCCAATATAACTCTATCATATACACATCCTAAAACAACACACAATATCTATTGCAGAAAATAAACATATGTTGTTTATACAAAAGGGTTAACTACTAGTCCCAAGGTACGAAGCCTTATCAAAAATACATCACGAATTTAATATATACAATAGGATTCGTGTTACATGTAATCAGACTTAAACAAAACATAACAGTAGACATTTAGTACCCCAGCACGTCTACAAGTTTATCTTCCCCTTGCCCTTATCTTTATCTGAACATTCAGTTTTAGCTGCAATAAAATTTCATGACATAGCAAGGGTGAGCAACTAGCTTGCTCAACAAGTTCTATATGCATAATATGAGTTATGTCATGATTGAATAATAATTGAATGATTCAATGAACTCAGGAAAATAAATATCTGAACAATATGATCAATGCTCGAATAATGAATAATAATTGATCATTGAAATACTGAGTGGTCCAAAAGACCATGAACGTCTGTTGAGGAATCAGTCTCTTGATTGACCCTCTTAGGTTACATGTCCAGAATTGTACTTGAGGGGGTCAGCCTCTCGTACTCTATATGTATGCATAACATTTATTCTGTATGTATCGTTTATTTGATACTTAGGTTGCTCCCCATTATTGGTTGTTCTCCTCAGTTTAAGAATCCGTACCACAATGATTTGGATAGCTTTTAAAATAAATTACACATATGTCTAGCCAAACAAGTGGCTTAGACTCCCCTTTCAATTAGTTCATGAATGTAAGAACTTCAAATAATTCATACTTTAAGAATGGAATATGAATTCAATGGCACCACGTGCGAATAACAATAATATTGATTTCAAAAAAATTTGTAATATCAAAATAAGTCAGGATAACTTGCTCAATAATAATATGAGTAAGGTTAAGGAACTTGCCTGTCAATCGACTTACTGCTAGGTTTCTTTGGACTCAGAAATTCCCTTGAAAGACCTAACATAGACAACGTTGGCCTATCAATTAGTGTTGCACGTATTTATTCACGTATACGTTCACTCATGCTATTGACTCAGCATTTAAAACACTTAGGGTAAAACACATAGCACATAACCCTACACTCTATCATGTAACCCTACCCGTCATTTAATTTCGACTCTGGTTAATGATTTAATTAACTGATACTATTTTTCATAGAGAAATATTAACTACGGTTCCTAGAATATCTCTGTTAGGTTTTATTAAATTCTTGAACAATCCGTTACAATTGTCCAAATAATTGACTTGCTCTTGCCCCTTAAATCACTTGGTGATTAGTTATTTATCTTACCCTTATTTATTATTTAATATTTACCAAATAATAAATGATTAGCTCTCCAACTTATTTAGAACTATAGCTAAATATTAAACATCCTTATTTATCATTTAATATTAATTAAATAATAAACAATGACTCACATCCTTAAATTATTATTAACTTGATAATAATTTATTACCTAATCTCACTTAGTGTTTAATATTATTTAAATATTAAACCCTTAGTTTATCATTCCTTAATCATTATTTAATATCCACAACACAACCTTGATTTGTTAGCCCAAATAAAACATTATACCATCATGTTGCTTAGTTTATTAGTGAGAGAGATCAGTTATTATATGATTAATTGTTTTTAAAATACTCCCTAGAATAGTGTCTAATTATATTAACTAAGACACTCTGCTACTGTTCACAGCTGAGACCCTACTCAGATCGGCAACAGCGACAACAACCTTGAGAACCTACAGCAGCAACGGCCTTAGCTCAACAACTCGCAGCAGCAACAACATGCTACTCCGGACCTCTAAACGCACGCACACACAGTCACAATCACGCACGCAACAACCCACCCACTAACAGCAATATATAGCTACTCCGACGCATTAAACCAAACAGATGGTGGGCAAGAAAAGTTTACACAGACATGATAGACATTTGTTACATTCAAACCACCCAAATGAGTTTTATTTAATGGAAATACTATTTTAATGGAAAATACTATTTTAATGGAAATCATTGGTACCTTACTACTGATGAAGTTGATGAACCCGAGAAACAGTTTGCTAAAAAATTATTCAGTGGTATTCCCATGGTTGAAATACGTGAAGATCCGAAAGAAGTATTCGGGATTCGATTTGACGATAACAGTCAAGAAACCGAATGAGGTGATAACCGGTAAGCTATTCATAAATTCTCGTGAAGTCTACGCTTTGTTAGATACTGGCTCTACCCATTCTTTTATCTCACCTGCTTGTGCTCAGCGTTTAAACTTAACTCCTGAAAATTTGGACTTTGACTTATCAGTTGAAACCCCATTAGGAGAAATGACCATTACATCTACTGTCTATAAATCTTGCCTAGTTCAAATCAACAACCTCACATTACCTGTTGACCTTATTTCTTTGGAGATGCGTGAATTTGATGTGATTTTAGGAATTGATTGGTTGACTACCCATCATGCTAAAATTGATTGTTTTCATAAGATTATTAGTTTTCATATTCCTAATCAACCTGTCATGCAAATTCAAGCAACTAAACCATTGAAATCTATAACTGTTATTTCTAGCCATAAAGCCATTCGTTTATTGAAAAACGGATGTCAAGCCTTTTTAGCTCATGTCACTGATTTGAACAAAAATACGTCAAACTTGAATGATATTCCCATTGTTAATGAGTTTCCTGACGTTTTTCCTGAAGAACTTCCTGGCTTACCCCCAAACCGTGAAATTGATTTTTATATTGATCTTGAACCCGGTACCAAGCCCATTTCCAAAGCTCCCTACCGAATGGCTCCCATTGAACTTCAAGAGTTAAAAGTCCAACTACAGGAATTGTTGGATACCGGTTTCATTCGTCCGAGTGCATCACCTTGGGGTGCTCCTGTTCTATTTGTGAAGAAGAAAGACGGGAGTATGAGATTGTGCATTGACTACCGAGAATTGAACCATGTCACCATCAAGAACAGGTACCCGTTACCTCGGATTGATGACATGTTTGATCAATTGCAAGGCGCTCAACATTTCTCAAAGATTGATCTCCGTTCTGGATATCATCAGTTAAAGGTTAAAGCTGAGGACATTCCAAAGACTGCTTTCAGAACTCGTTATGGGCATTATGAGTTCTTAGTCATGCCTTTTGGACTAACTAATGCTCCTGCAGCTTTCATGGACATGATGAACCGGATATTCAAGGAACATTTGGATCATTTTGTGGTTGTCTTTATTGATGACATCCTCATATACTCCAAGAGTCGCGAGGATCATGAACAACACCTGAGATTGATACTACAAAAGCTCCGTGAAAACAAATTATATGCCAAGTTGAAGAAATGTGACTTCTGGCTTGAGGAGGTCGCGTTTCTTGGGCATGTGATTTCTAGTCAAGGAATATCAGTCGATCCTGCGAAGATTGAAACGGTACTAAATTGGGAACAACCCAAAACAGTAACCGAAGTCCGAAGTTTTCTGGGTCTAGCTGGTTATTATCGGAGATTCGTAGAAGGATTTTCTCGAATCGCCACTCCATTAACGCAGCTTACTCGGAAAAGCACAAAATTCATATGGAGCGAGGAATGCGAGAAAAGTTTCCAAGAACTCAAGAAGAGACTGGTTTCAGCTCCTGTTCTGACCATACCATCAGGATCAGGAGAATTTGTTATCTACAGCGATGCTTCTGGCAAAGGTCTAGGCTGTGTCCTTATGCAACATGGAAAGGTTATAGCCTACGCCTCTCGACAACTCAAAGATTATGAGAAAAATTATCCTACTCATGATCTAGAGTTGGCAGCAGTCGTTTTCGCGTTGAAGATCTGGAGACACTACTTGTACGGAGAAAAAGTGGATATCTATACGGATCATAAAAGTCTCAAGTATTTCTTCACCCAGAAGGAACTCAACATGCGACAACGACGTTGGCTTGAGCTGTTAAAGGATTATGACCACACAATCCAGTATCACCCGGGAAAGGCGAACGTTGTAGCTGACGCTTTGAGCAGAAAATCTTATGCAAGTACAAGTGCACTGCTAACAACACAAAAGTGTATTTTGTACGACTTGCAAAAGATGGAGATAGAGCTAAAGACACCAGGGACCCACTCGAAGATTGCTCACGTGCGAGTAGAACCAACTTTAATCGATAAAATTAAAGCTGCTCAAGCTACCGATCCGGAACTGATAAACATGATAAAGAAAGTACAAGAAGGTGTCATTCCCGAAGCAAGAATCGACGAGAAAGGAATACTTCGAGTCAACTCTCGACTCTGTGTTCCTAACGATCCTGAATTAAAGCATAAAATCATGATGGAGGCACACAACACGCCGTTTGCAATCCACCCAGGAGGTACCAAGATGTATCGAGATCTTCGACATACATTTTGGTGGAACAATATGAAAAGAGAGATTGCGGAGTTTATCTCAAGGTGCCTAACTTGTCAACGTGTCAAGGCAGAACATCAAGTTCCTAAAGGTCCATTACAATCACTTGAAGTTCCCGAATGGAAGTGGGAACACATCAATATGGATTTCGTGACGGGTCTTCCAAAAGTTTCTCAAGGCTTAGATGCAATTTGGGTGATCGTAGATAGATTGACCAAATCTGCTCATTTCTTGCCTATACGAGAAAACTTTTCACTTGAACGTCTTGCCGGTATGTACATAAATGAGATCGTGAGATTGCATGGCATGCCAGTTTCCATAGTTTCTGATCGAGATCCTAGATTCACTTCACGCTTTTGGATCAGTTTACAAAAAGCTATGGGCACTGAACTACGTTTTAGTTCTGCATACCATCCTCAAACGGACGGACAATCGGAAAGGACGATCCAGACCCTCGAAGATCTTTTGAGACTTTGTGTATTAGACTTCAAAGGAAGTTGGGATAAGTACTTGCCGTTGGTGGAATTTTCTTACAACAACAGTTACCAAGCAAGCATAGGCATGGCTCCATTCGAGGCATTGTATGGAAGGAAGTGTCGCTCTCCAATATGTTGGAATGAGGTAGGAGAAGCAAAATTGTTGGGACCCGAGTTGGTACGCTTAACGACCGAAAAGATCCAAATGATCCGACAACGAATACAGACCGCACAAGAACGACAAAAGAGTTATGCTGATCTTCATCGGAGAGACGAAAGTTTCAACGTCGGAGATCATGTATTCTTACGTGTTTCTCCATGGAAAGGGGTTACGAGATTCGGAAAGAGAAGAAAGCTCAACCCTCGATTTATTGGCCCATTTGAAATCCTCGATCGAATAGGAACCGTAGCCTACAGACTAGCCCTACCACCAAGTATGTCTCGCATCCATAACGTTTTTCACATATCCATGTTACGTAAATATGTGAAGGACCCAAACCACGTCATTGAGTTAGAACCAGACGTTATAGCAGAGGATTTAACATACGAGGAGGTACCTGTTAAGATCCTGGATAAGAAGGAGCAGATCCTACGCTCAAAGGTTATACCTCAAGTTAAGGTTTTATGGAGGAACCAAGATACTGAGGAAATGACCTGGGAGCTAGAATCTGAGATGAAATCTAAGTATCCTTACCTCTTCGATATGTCAGGTACGTCAATTTCGGGGACGAAATTTCATAAGGAGGGGAGGTTGTAAGACCCCGAATTTTATGAAATACAAAATTTAATTTTTCTTCATATATATATTTTTTTGAAACAGTAAGTGGTTAAATCGATAAAGTTAAAAGTTAAGGATGTTATGTGCAAATTTTATTTTGTCGGACAATATTCGCTTTGTCGGGGAATATTCGTTTGGTCGGGGAATATTCGTTTGGTCCGACGGCGCCGAAATAACAAATTATTGGTGGACCCCACAACGGAATATTTGTCGGATATAGAAAACGACAGAAGTAACCTTTTTAAATAAAAATAGTCAACGGAACTGTTAAAATACCGGTGATAAAAGAATAGTAGCATACGGTAGTTATTGGTATTTTCTGTAGCACTCGGTACTCTACAGTAACACACGGTATTGCATAGTGTCTCATATTTTTGGTCTGATAATTGACACCGTAACTGTTACGCATCATTTCATCGATAATTGTCACTGCATAATATTTTATATTATCAATTCAATAATTGTTGTTACACAGTATTTTGCATTATTGATTTAATAATTGTCATTACACTGTATTTTATATCATTGAGTCAATAATTGTTGTTGCACTGTTTTTAAAATTATTGAACCTAATAATTGTCACAGTAACATATGCACAGTAATTCACATTATTGAATCAATAATTGTCATTACACAGTAACGTATGCTTTATTTTACATTATTGTTATCTCTATTATGATGTTATTTAAACAGTTGTATTTCATTAATTTATTGACTTGATATCTAAGAGCTAACTATACTGTATTTATAACAATTAGTCATAATAATTGAATTGATAAGTTATTTGTTTATAATATAAAGTTAGGTGATTATTAGGTGATATGAAATGAATGGTGTAGATTAAAGTGTGAATTATTGTTGAATAATTGAATTGATTTGTTTATAATATAAAGTTAGGTGATTATTAGGTGATATGAAATGAATGGTGTAGATTAAAGTGTGAATTATTGTTGAATAATTAAATTGATTTGTTTATAATATAAAGTTAGGTGATTATTAGGTGATATGAAATGAATGGTGTAGATTAAAGATAATATAATATTTGAAATGGATGGTGTAGATTAAAAGGTGATCTTTAAATGAATGGTTTAGATTAAATGAATGATAAGATTTTTGGCTATAAATAGAAGCCTTAACTTAAGAATTTTTCATAAACTTCCTTACTTGTTCTTTCTTTCTCTCTCTAAATACTTCTTGTGAAAGTTCTCTCTAAGTGTGCTTAAGTCATCTTGAGTATTTGTGAAGATCTATAAGTATACGTGTACTGTTCAAGTTAATCAACCTCATTTAAATCAATATCCAGTCACGTGTTACGGTAAGGGATACCATCTTTTTCATCTTTCATTATTCAAACATACTATGGTAAGGGATTATCATTATTTGATTCTCGATAATAATATTGTTTCTTCCTTACTCATAAGACGTGCCTCTTATTTCCATGTATTAAATTGTGGGAATAACCTTACGGAGCGGATTGCCGCCTGTTGGTGAATAACCTTTCGTATTCATTCATTATTAATCTCTGAGAATAACCTTACGGAGCGGATTGCCGCCTGTTTGGTGAATAACTCTTTGTACTCAAATTCTATTAAATTGTGGGAATAACCTTACGGAGCGGATTGCCGCCTGTTGGTGAATAACCTTTCGTATTCATTCATTATTAATCTCTGAGAATAACCTTACGGAGCGGATTGCCGCCTGTTTGGTGAATAACTCTTTGTACTCAAATTCTATTAAATTGTGGGAATAACCTTACGGAGCGGATTGCCGCCTGTTGGTGAATAACCCTTTGTATTAATTTCCTTCACCTTTTGTTAATCAAACCTGCTACGGTAAGGGATATTATTTTCTTTCATACTCCTAAATCGAAATTTATTATGGAACTATTGCTTCTATAATTCCTGAAAATATTATATGTTCCATAATAGTTGAACTTCATTATTTCAACTGAACCTTCCTATTTACGTGAACCTTTCTATTGAATTGTAACCGTTATTCTGAACTGTGGATCTTGAATATCATTTTTAAATTTCACTCCACATCATGTTGACAATTTGGACATTATTTGAATCTGTACAAAGTAAACTTCCGATACTTATTGTTATCCTATTTCTTCTGTTCATCATTTATATCATCCTAATCATCCAAAAATCAAGCTGTTGTGAATATCTGTGGCCGGGGGCACAGATGTGATATATTTGTTGAACAGATGATAGGTTAAAGGCGATATAATAGGTTAAAGGCGATACATCTGTTCGGTGTCTTTTATGGCACGTGGTGAATGTTCTCTTTGGCCCGTAGTGCAAAGATGAACTGTTGATTGGTATGATTATGACCAAAGGCTGAATCTGGTATAATCATGACCGTTGGTGCTATATTGAATATCTTTGGCCCGTAGTGCAAAGATGAACTGTTGATGTGCATGATTATGATCAGGAACTGTGAATTTGTATTATCTTGACTAATGATATTTCAGATGATAAAAGTTGATGATGTTTTTCCTAAAAAGAGAACCGAGTGGACATTATAGTCTGCATTATTCTTCTAATAGATTACTCATTCCGCTGCTATTATTGATCTGAACGTTGTTTAAGAATTTAACTGCAGTTTTTGATATAAACCTTGTAGTCTATTGTATTCTATCAAGAACTCAACCGTTGAAGACTAATGATAATTTATTCGTCATTATCTTAGTCATGATATTCTTTACTGGGCTATTTGAGCTCACCCTTTCTTTTGTTCCATTGTTTTTCAACAGGAGATGAAAACATAACAGGGTCTAGCCGGGGAATGGAGTGAGGGTCCGAGGAATAGTTATCATAGTCTTCACGTTTTGTAAAATAGTGTGGCAATAATGGTGAAGACTTAGTTGTGTATTATTATACACTGTATTGTTGTACGTTGTGCTTTGTTGTAATAATTTTGTTGTAGTATTTTGACGACTCAAGTTTGGGCTGTGTGGGCCCAGATTTGGGGGCGTCACAGTTGGCATCAGAGCTTAGGGATATGGTCTTTAATGGAGATCTGGGGTAGAACTAGGAGGGGAGAGACGAATAGAATCAGTCACTAGTGTGTCCTACCTAAAATAGATTTTATTATCTAATGAGTCGATTTGAATGTAGGAACATGAAGTGATGAGTCAGTTTATTTGAACTAACATTTATTTTGTGACCACAGTTTAATTATGGCATCTGAAAATCAGGAGGTTAACTATGAAATTACCGAAACAAATGTAGCTGCAAAACAAGAGGCGACGAATAATCTTCTTACAAACTCAGAGTTGAATCATTTGCCTAAGGCAAAAATTATGCGTGTTCTATCCAGTAAGGATGAAGGTGAAAGCTCTGCTACAGTCGTTCCAGATCCATTCTTAGAAGCAATTAAAGGAAGTAACGAACTTGCGGAAATTATTGCCTTTAATTTACTCACTAATTGGGAGAGTGATATCACCTGGTTATGCTCTATAACAAAAGATCAGAATATATGGACTTTTCATATTAGTCTTTGGGATTTATGGTGTTCCAGCTATGATTTTCAAGATTATTTAAAAATGATGTTTCTATACTTTTGGGCGTTACAATTTAGAGGAATTCAGGTTAAGTTAGTCACTATCGTGGAAACTGCAGTCTATCGAAAATACTATTTTAATGGAAATCATTGGTACCTTACTACTGATGAAGTTGATGAACCCGAGAAACAGTTTGCTAAAAAATTATTTAGTGGTATTCCCATGGTTGAAATACGTGAAGATCCGAAAGAAGTATTCGGGATTCGATTTGACGATAACAGTCAAGAAACCGAATGAGGTGATAACCGGTAAGCTATTCATAAATTCTCGTGAAGTCTACGCTTTGTTAGATACTGGCTCTACCCATTCTTTTATCTCACCTGCTTGTGCTCAGCGTTTAAACTTAACTCCTGAAAATTTGGACTTTGACTTATCAGTTGAAACCCCATTAGGAGAAATGACCATTACATCTACTGTCTATAAATCTTGCCTAGTTCAAATCAACAACCTCACATTACCTGTTGACCTTATTTCTTTGGAGATGCGTGAATTTGATGTGATTTTAGGAATTGATTGGTTGACTACCCATCATGCTAAAATTGATTATTTTCATAAGATTATTAGTTTTCATATTCCTAATCAACCTGTCATGCAAATTCAAGCAACTAAACCATTGAAATCTATAACTGTTATTTCTAGCCATAAAGCCATTCGTTTATTGAAAAACGGATGTCAAGCCTTTTTAGCTCATGTCACTGATTTGAACAAAAATACGTCAAACTTGAATGATATTCCCATTGTTAATGAGTTTCCTGACGTTTTTCCTGAAGAACTTCCTGGCTTACCCCCAAACCGTGAAATTGATTTTTATATTGATCTTGAACCCGGTACCAAGCCCATTTCCAAAGCTCCCTACCGAATGGCTCCCATTGAACTTCAAGAGTTAAAAGTCCAACTACAGGAATTGTTGGATACCGGTTTCATTCGTCCGAGTGCATCACCTTGGGGTGCTCCTGTTCTATTTGTGAAGAAGAAAGACGGGAGTATGAGATTGTGCATTGACTACCGAGAATTGAACCATGTCACCATCAAGAACAGGTACCCGTTACCTCGGATTGATGACATGTTTGATCAATTGCAAGGCGCTCAACATTTCTCAAAGATTGATCTCCGTTCTGGATATCATCAGTTAAAGGTTAAAGCTGAGGACATTCCAAAGACTGCTTTCAGAACTCGTTATGGGCATTATGAGTTCTTAGTCATGCCTTTTGGACTAACTAATGCTCCTGCAGCTTTCATGGACATGATGAACCGGATATTCAAGGAACATTTGGATCATTTTGTGGTTGTCTTTATTGATGACATCCTCATATACTCCAAGAGTCGCGAGGATCATGAACAACACCTGAGATTGATACTACAAAAGCTCCGTGAAAACAAATTATATGCCAAGTTGAAGAAATGTGAGTTCTGGCTTGAGGAGGTCGCGTTTCTTGGGCATGTGATTTCTAGTCAAGGAATATCAGTCGATCCTGCGAAGATTGAAACGGTACTAAATTGGGAACAACCCAAAACAGTAACCGAAGTCCGAAGTTTTCTAGGTCTAGCTGGTTATTATCGGAGATTCGTAGAAGGATTTTCTCGAATCGCCACTCCATTAACGCAGCTTACTCGGAAAAGCACAAAATTCATATGGAGCGAGGAATGCGAGAAAAGTTTCCAAGAACTCAAGAAGAGACTGGTTTCAGCTCCTGTTCTGACCATACCATCAGGATCAGGAGAATTTGTTATCTACAGCGATGCTTCTGGCAAAGGTCTAGGCTGTGTCCTTATGCAACATGGAAAGGTTATAGCCTACGCCTCTCGACAACTCAAAGATTATGAGAAAAATTATCCTACTCATGATCTAGAGTTGGCAGCAGTCGTTTTCGCGTTGAAGATCTGGAGACACTACTTGTACGGAGAAAAAGTGGATATCTATACGGATCATAAAAGTCTCAAGTATTTCTTCACCCAGAAGGAACTCAACATGCGACAACGACGTTGGCTTGAGCTGTTAAAGGATTATGACCACACAATCCAGTATCACCCGGGAAAGGCGAACGTTGTAGCTGACGCTTTGAGCAGAAAATCTTATGCAAGTACAAGTGCACTGCTAACAACACAAAAGTGTATTTTGTACGACTTGCAAAAGATGGAGATAGAGCTAAAGACACCAGGGACCCACTCGAAGATTGCTCACGTGCGAGTAGAACCAACTTTAATCGATAAAATTAAAGCTGCTCAAGCTACCGATCCGGAACTGATAAACATGATAAAGAAAGTACAAGAAGGTGTCATTCCCGAAGCAAGAATCGACGAGAAAGGAATACTTCGAGTCAACTCTCGACTCTGTGTTCCTAACGATCCTGAATTAAAGCATAAAATCATGATGGAGGCACACAACACGCCGTTTGCAATCCACCCAGGAGGTACCAAGATGTATCGAGATCTTCGACATACATTTTGGTGGAACAATATGAAAAGAGAGATTGCGGAGTTTATCTCAAGGTGCCTAACTTGTCAACGTGTCAAGGCAGAACATCAAGTTCCTAAAGGTCCATTACAATCACTTGAAGTTCCCGAATGGAAGTGGGAACACATCAATATGGATTTCGTGACGGGTCTTCCAAAAGTTTCTCAAGGCTTAGATGCAATTTGGGTGATCGTAGATAGATTGACCAAATCTGCTCATTTCTTGCCTATACGAGAAAACTTTTCACTTGAACGTCTTGCCGGTATGTACATAAATGAGATCGTGAGATTGCATGGCATGCCAGTTTCCATAGTTTCTGATCGAGATCCTAGATTCACTTCACGCTTTTGGATCAGTTTACAAAAAGCTATGGGCACTGAACTACGTTTTAGTTCTGCATACCATCCTCAAACGGACGGACAATCGGAAAGGACGATCCAGACCCTCGAAGATCTTTTGAGACTTTGTGTATTAGACTTCAAAGGAAGTTGGGATAAGTACTTGCCGTTGGTGGAATTTTCTTACAACAACAGTTACCAAGCAAGCATAGGCATGGCTCCATTCGAGGCATTGTATGGAAGGAAGTGTCGCTCTCCAATATGTTGGAATGAGGTAGGAGAAGCAAAATTGTTGGGACCCGAGTTGGTACGCTTAACGACCGAAAAGATCCAAATGATCCGACAACGAATACAGACCGCACAAGAACGACAAAAGAGTTATGCTGATCTTCATCGGAGAGACGAAAGTTTCAACGTCGGAGATCATGTATTCTTACGTGTTTCTCCATGGAAAGGGGTTACGAGATTCGGAAAGAGAGGAAAGCTCAACCCTCGATTTATTGGCCCATTTGAAATCCTCGATCGAATAGGAACCGTAGCCTACAGACTAGCCCTACCACCAAGTATGTCTCGCATCCATAACGTTTTTCACATATCCATGTTACGTAAATATGTGAAGGACCCAAACCACGTCATTGAGTTAGAACCAGACGTTATAGCAGAGGATTTAACATACGAGGAGGTACCTGTTAAGATCCTGGATAAGAAGGAGCAGATCCTACGCTCAAAGGTTATACCTCAAGTTAAGGTTTTATGGAGGAACCAAGATACTGAGGAAATGACCTGGGAGCTAGAATCTGAGATGAAATCTAAGTATCCTTACCTCTTCGATATGTCAGGTACGTCAATTTCGGGGACGAAATTTCATAAGGAGGGGAGGTTGTAAGACCCCGAATTTTATGAAATACAAAATTTAATTTTTCTTCATATATATATTTTTTTGAAACAGTAAGTGGTTAAATCGATAAAGTTAAAAGTTAAGGATGTTATGTGCAAATTTTATTTTGTCGGACAATATTCGCTTTGTCGGGGAATATTCGTTTGGTCGGGGAATATTCGTTTGGTCCGACGGCGCCGAAATAACAAATTATTGGTGGACCCCACAACGGAATATTTGTCGGATATAGAAAACGACAGAAGTAACCTTTTTAAATAAAAATAGTCAACGGAACTGTTAAAATACCGGTGATAAAAGAATAGTAGCATACGGTAGTTATTGGTATTTTCTGTAGCACTCGGTACTCTACAGTAACACACGGTATTGCATAGTGTCTCATATTTTTGGTCTGATAATTGACACCGTAACTGTTACGCATCATTTCATCGATAATTGTCACTGCATAATATTTTATATTATCAATTCAATAATTGTTGTTACACAGTATTTTGCATTATTGATTTAATAATTGTCATTACACTGTATTTTATATCATTGAGTCAATAATTGTTGTTGCACTGTTTTTAAAATTATTGAACCTAATAATTGTCACAGTAACATATGCACAGTAATTCACATTATTGAATCAATAATTGTCATTACACAGTAACGTATGCTTTATTTTACATTATTGTTATCTCTATTATGATGTTATTTAAACAGTTGTATTTCATTAATTTATTGACTTGATATCTAAGAGCTAACTATACTGTATTTATAACAATTAGTCATAATAATTGAATTGATAAGTTATTTGTTTATAATATAAAGTTAGGTGATTATTAGGTGATATGAAATGAATGGTGTAGATTAAAGTGTGAATTATTGTTGAATAATTGAATTGATTTGTTTATAATATAAAGTTAGGTGATTATTAGGTGATATGAAATGAATGGTGTAGATTAAAGTGTGAATTATTGTTGAATAATTAAATTGATTTGTTTATAATATAAAGTTAGGTGATTATTAGGTGATATGAAATGAATGGTGTAGATTAAAGATAATATAATATTTGAAATGGATGGTGTAGATTAAAAGATGATCTTTAAATGAATGGTTTAGATTAAATGAATGATAAGATTTTTGGCTATAAATAGAAGCCTTAACTTAAGAATTTTTCATAAACTTCCTTACTTGTTCTTTCTTTCTCTCTCTAAATACTTCTTGTGAAAGTTCTCTCTAAGTGTGCTTAAGTCATCTTGAGTATTTGTGAAGATCTATAAGTATACGTGTACTGTTCAAGTTAATCAACCTCATTTAAATCAATATCCAGTCACGTGTTACGGTAAGGGATACCATCTTTTTCATCTTTCATTATTCAAACATACTATGGTAAGGGATTATCATTATTTGATTCTCGATAATAATATTGTTTCTTCCTTACTCATAAGACGTGCCTCTTATTTCCATGTATTAAATTGTGGGAATAACCTTACGGAGCGGATTGCCGCCTGTTGGTGAATAACCTTTCGTATTCATTCATTATTAATCTCTGAGAATAACCTTACGGAGCGGATTGCCGCCTGTTTGGTGAATAACTCTTTGTACTCAAATTCTATTAAATTGTGGGAATAACCTTACGGAGCGGATTGCCGCCTGTTGGTGAATAACCTTTCGTATTCATTCATTATTAATCTCTGAGAATAACCTTACGGAGCGGATTGCCGCCTGTTTGGTGAATAACTCTTTGTACTCAAATTCTATTAAATTGTGGGAATAACCTTACGGAGCGGATTGCCGCCTGTTGGTGAATAACCCTTTGTATTAATTTCCTTCACCTTTTGTTAATCAAACCTGCTACGGTAAGGGATATTATTTTCTTTCATACTCCTAAATCGAAATTTATTATGGAACTATTGCTTCTATAATTCCTGAAAATATTATATGTTCCATAATAGTTGAACTTCATTATTTCAACTGAACCTTCCTATTTACGTGAACCTTTCTATTGAATTGTAACCGTTATTCTGAACTGTGGATCTTGAATATCATTTTTAAATTTCACTCCACATCATGTTGACAATTTGGACATTATTTGAATCTGTACAAAGTAAACTTCCGATACTTATTGTTATCCTATTTCTTCTGTTCATCATTTATATCATCCTAATCATCCAAAAATCAAGCTGTTGTGAATATCTGTGGCCGGGGGCACAGATGTGATATATTTGTTGAACAGATGATAGGTTAAAGGCGATATAATAGGTTAAAGGCGATACATCTGTTCGGTGTCTTTTATGGCACGTGGTGAATGTTCTCTTTGGCCCGTAGTGCAAAGATGAACTGTTGATTGGTATGATTATGACCAAAGGCTGAATCTGGTATAATCATGACCGTTGGTGCTATATTGAATATCTTTGGCCCGTAGTGCAAAGATGAACTGTTGATGTGCATGATTATGATCAGGAACTGTGAATTTGTATTATCTTGACTAATGATATTTCAGATGATAAAAGTTGATGATGTTTTTCCTAAAAAGAGAACCGAGTGGACATTATAGTCTGCATTATTCTTCTAATAGATTACTCATTCCGCTGCTATTATTGATCTGAACGTTGTTTAAGAATTTAACTGCAGTTTTTGATATAAACCTTGTAGTCTATTGTATTCTATCAAGAACTCAACCGTTGAAGACTAATGATAATTTATTCGTCATTATCTTAGTCATGATATTCTTTACTGGGCTATTTGAGCTCACCCTTTCTTTTGTTCCATTGTTTTTCAACAGGAGATGAAAACATAACAGGGTCTAGCCGGGGAATGGAGTGAGGGTCCGAGGAATAGTTATCATAGTCTTCACGTTTTGTAAAATAGTGTGGCAATAATGGTGAAGACTTAGTTGTGTATTATTATACACTGTATTGTTGTACGTTGTGCTTTGTTGTAATAATTTTGTTGTAGTATTTTGACGACTCAAGTTTGGGCTGTGTGGGCCCAGATTTGGGGGCGTCACATTGGACTTCCTTTAAATTTAATCCTCATCATATTACTACTTAATCACACCAAGATTTAAATTCGTTCATAAAATATTTATTTCATTAATAAATAAATTCACAATTTATTTATAATGAGATTCAAAAATTTCCGGACATTGCAGAAAATCTCCATGTAAGCTTAAATAAGGATTTGTAAGGATAAGATTGGTGATAGATGTATAGATATAGAAGTTGTAAGTATACATTTTAACTAGTGAATTTTAATACACTCTCTCTCTCATTTCATTTGTTCATCTTGTGTTCTAAGAAGCTAGAGAGAAAATAGAGAGCAAAAGAGAAAGAAGTTGAGAGCTATCAAGTAGAAATGAGTAAAACACTTAGTGTTCTTGAGAGTTTATGCAAAAGAAACCAAGGGGTTTGCAAAGAGGGGATCTCAGTCAAGCTTGGTGTGTTTTTGGATGTCCCCTAGCTCAATCTTCTACTTTGGAAAGCATAAAAAGCAAGCTACTAAGTCCAAGAGGTGTATAAAAATACCCAAAATCCTAACTTTGTGTTTTCTATTGTGCTTTATGTAATTTTTATGGTATAAAACTATTTTCAAAGGTTTTGATTCTTAAATCTGTGCTAGACTAGTATATCTAAGGTTTAATGAGTTTAACATGAGTTTTAATATGCATCTATGTGGTTAATTTTAATAAAAAGCATGAAATCGATTTTCGTTGAAAATCCCAAATGTAAACAGTCCGTTCCCGAATTTACTGTTCACGTTTCGTAAGTCGTATTCATGATCCGTCAACTTTGGGTGGTATACCTATAAGATACGAAATTTTTTCAAGTGGAACGACTGAAAAATATTAAATGAGCTATTTATGGTGATTTTTCTCGTAAAATAGTTCCTGCTATAAAATACCCAAAATGCTACTGTCCAGAATTTTGTAAGGGCTGATTTGGCCACTTATCTTGCTCTAAATATTCCAGACTTTTTATACATGATATTATATGGTATAAATCAGCTATTGTCAAAAAATGAGCTATATCCGACCTCAGATGAGTGAGTTATGACCCGACGTTTCTTTAGGTTTTAAAAAAGAGTAACGGCTATAACTTGAAATTTATAACTCCAAACCTTATAAAAAATTTACTGGGAGTATTCTATGATGGCAGGAAGCTCCCATATAAATTGAAGAATATTTTGATAAAAACTCAATTTTTAATAATTTATGCAATTTACTATTGGAAATAGACTATTTAAAAATATTAGATGAAGTTAGAAAATTAAAAGAACATTATTTTATGTATGAAATGAAATATACTATGTATATCCAATAGTTATAAAAATAATAAGTCAAATAACTATTTTTAATAAATACAAAGGACTTATGAAAAACAAGGATAATAGAATAAAATAATTATGCATTATTCAATTTTAATAAAATAAAACGTAAAGGTAATTATTTATTATTTAAATAATATTAAATAATAAATAGAGTAATTAAAATAATTTATTTATTTATTATTTAAATTCTAAATAATAAATAAAGTAAATGAGTATATGAAGTTAATAAAATAATTATTTATTATTTAATTAATATTAAATATTAAATAATGGAGATTTATTATCTAATTATTATTTAAAGGATATTAAATAATATTTGAGATATAAAAGTATATGTATGACATTTGGAAGTCATCCGCTCTGATTAAAAGACAAATAGAACCTCCGTCTTTTATAAAATTAATGACCGGACACATGATCATAATACCAATTAAAATAAATAAATAACAAGCTAATGAACTAAATTAAACAAAGATAAAAGAAGATGGTGAATATTTAAGGTTACCTTAAGATCAAGAAGCTAGAGTAACATGCAGCTAGATGTGATGTCATTTTCAGGCCTAAATGTCCATTATTTATATGATGAATATATAGGAGAGAGGGAAAAAAATCTAGTCTATTTAATTCCTAATTAATTATAGCAGTTGATATTGATATAATACACATATAATTTTGGTTGTTTCTCTTTTTTTGGTGATAATTATCCACTTATTTATCTTCTTCTTTTTTTGGTTTAAATGGAGAAATTTGCATAAATAAAAGTTAAATTATCTCATTTATAACTATATTATGCAGCTCGGTTGACAGTTGCTTAAATTTATGAGGTTGAAATTTTGAATCTTAACGGAAGCGAATTTTGCCAAGAGACACAATATCCAAATATATTAAAAGCACACTGAGTAATTTTGTATTTTACTCTTTATCAAATTTAAGCCAACTAGCCAGCCACAGGGTTAAATTTTTTTTTAGTCACTATATTTTATGTTAACTTATAAGTGGGTAACTAAATTTTTTTTCTTCTTACGTTCAATTCACTGAACTCAATTTTCCTAACAAACCGTTAGTAATTCCATTAGAGTAGTTTGACTTTTAACGAAAAGCTGAGTTAGCATACTATTAGGAGTGATAAACTCTACCTTAATGATGATATGGCGGTGCAGTTAAGGCAAAATTCATTTGAGTATCCATTATAGATTAATAAAAATCTAAAAAAATATATTCCCAATGTTTTTAAAGAGACCCAAAAATAAAATTTTAGAGAGAAATATTTCATCGACTTCAGAGGCTTTGAAAAATCAATCTCGTAGGGGATTAGATGAAAATCCATCTGGGAGTGAATTGGAGATTTGTCTCAAATAGCTCAAAAAATTGAGTTGAAGGAAGAAGAACCAAACAAGCATGAGTCAACGAAATAGGAAATACGAAAAAGGAAAAAGAATCCAAAAATGTCAAATTGCCAAAGTGGAAAGGCAAAGGAAAAACCCCAAAACTACCTAAGAAGAATACTTACAAGATACCAGTGGCACAATATGCTTCCATTTCATTTACCAGGGAAAAAGGGATTCCAGGAAACTCTTAAAAAAAGCTAAAAAATGTCCAAGAAACTCTTGATGTAAGGGTATACCTTTTTATTGGTTATCTGATGACACAAAGGTGATCTGGAAGGGGGATTGAATAGATCAATCTATTTTTCTTTTTATTAAAAAAACTTTTATCAAATTATTTACTTTGTAATTGTAGCGAAATAGTTAATTTGATAAAACCCCTTCTAAATCAAAGATTATAAAAGATTCAACTCTGTTAAATTTAGGCTACTGAAATATTATTACAAATGATAAAGCTGTTAAGTGCAGTTAGAGCAATTAGAGTTCATGCAGTGATAAAGTAAAGCAATAAGAGACATGAAAGAATAACACAGAAAATTTTAAGTGGTTCGGAGCATAAAAATCTCCTATTCTACTCTTCTGCACTTCTGACTGGGAATCCATTAAGGATATTTTTACTCAATACAATCAGATCACTAAGATCTGTTACACCTAAACCATTAAGGTTCCTTCGAGTCGTTAAGTCTCGGAACACTTGGACACTAAGTACATCCCACACAGGGTCAGATTCCTTCAGAATCTGGCGAGTCACTAAATCTCGTCTTTCTGATGTTGTTGATGAAGATTTTGTTGAAATGATGCTATGTTGGCGTTAAATTCTTCTTCATTATTGAACTTAGCAGCTAAGCAATTTTCTCATAACATTGATCTCATGAACCTTTTGATATGTCGTCGTTTCTTGCACTCTAATTGGTGGAATTTTCCCTTGATTGATCCTCCAAAGTGTATACCAACTTTGGATCGACGATAAGTATATTTAGTAAATCAATTTTTGTTCTTATCTCTTTTCTTTCTTGACTCTACGATTTAACTATTTAACTAACACTTTTTTTAGTAATTTTAAGATTTTTTTTCATTTTCTTTTTTGTATAAAATTTGGCTAATATTTGTTTTTGTTGTGTAAGTTAATTTTGAATAATCTTTTTCCTGGTAAGTATTTTGTAGAAACATATAGGTTCTCGGACCTTTCTTTCCCCTTTACAATCCACACTGTTTCACTTTCCAAAACCCAATATCTCTCTCTCTAGATTTTCTCTCTCATCTCCTTTCATGGCGTCCTTAACTTCTCAGATCTTTCATTCCCCTTCCCAATTCACACTCTTTTCAAACTCAAGACCCATTTAGAAAAGCTTCTCATTTGAAGCAATCTTTCAGATCTAGTTCGGGAGTCACAAAAAAATATTCAGATATGGACTTTGGGGTTATTTCTACTCTCTTGAAAAGGCAGAAATGAAGAAAAGTGAAGATTGCAGAAACATCACCCATCATCTTCACAATCTTCTTCTTTCATAGCAAGTGAAGACGTAGATTAAGAAGATGCTGAAAAAATATTAAAGACCCTTTTTTTCTTTTAAATCGATAATTTATTATGATAATAGTAGTTAGACATGCACAATAGGCCGGGCTGACCTGTGCCTGGTAGGCTTTGGCCGTTGACCAGGCCGGACTAGACTTTGACTTTTGGGCCTGTAGGCCGGGTTTCTCGATAAAAGTCTGGCCTTTTTAGGCCTGTAAGCCAGGCGGGGCCAGCCCTGTAGGCCAGGCGGGGCCAGCCCTGTATGTAGGCCGGACCAGGCCTTGGGCCGGGTTAGGGCAATCCAGTCCTTGGGGCGGGCTGGGTCATGCTAGGCCTAAAAATGTAATCAACTAATTTTTAATGTGAAATATAAATATTAAATAAACTAATTACTATATTAATTAAATGTATTGACAAAAAATTAAAAATGAGTAACTAATCAATAATAAATAATGAGTCGGTTATAAATTTTTGCTTCAAAATATTTTAAAAATATCTTCAAAATTCAAATTTTCAAAAAATGTATCTTCCTAACTTCAAAAAATATCTCTTCATTATATCTTCAAAAAATATATTTTCAATCTTAAAAAAAAATATATCTTCAATATTCATGGATGTGCAATTTCGTGTAGGCTGGGCCGGGCCTTTACATAGGCCGGGCTTTTTCGTAGGCCGAGACAGACCGGACTTTTTCGTAGGCCGGGCTTTTTCATAAAAATAGTAGCTTGTTCAAAGACTGTAGGCCGGACCGGACCGGCCCCGCCCGGGCTTTGACCGGACCAGACTTTGACCAGGCTGAACTCAGGCCAGGGCAGGCCGTAGGCTTTTTGTGCATCTCTAATAATAGTTAAGTTGGGTTGGGTTGAGTCATGAGTTTGGGTGAGTAGATTTATTTGTATGAGTGGATTATAGATGATATGAAAAAAATTATTAAAAGAACATTTTAACAAGGATTCTGTGCATACGTGGCATGGCATCTTATATGTCAAATTTTTGTTAAAAAAATTAACAGTCTATGAAAATTTATTTTTTTATTAGTAAATTATAATTCATTGAGTTAAATATAAAAAAAACAATTTAATTATCTACTTATAAAATACATTGAGAAGCATTTAACCCGTCAGCCGCAATCTGTCCCCCGACGGACCTCTCTCCTAACCCCCAGTTCTATTGGCTTTCCTAATAATTCTAAAGAGAGAAAGGTCCCTCTTTTTCTAGAGAGAGAGAGAAACAAAATATTTTTGCTTTTGGGGTATCGCCTTCCCATAGCACCGAACAACCTCCATCTTCAAATTAGGGTTTCATTTTCCACCAACTTTACGCTTCTCCATTGTACGTATGTTCTTCCTTGTCTGCAATTTATGGTCCACCGTATGTAGTTGTTAAAGATTTGTTCTTTTTGATGTAATTTTGTGTTTTTGTTTTTGTTCTTTTCGAAACGAATTTGTGTTGCATTTTGTAGATATGCTTTGTATGCGTCTGTATATGATTTGGTCTGTTGTGACTGTGATTGATCGTCATTGAGTTTTTGTTAATATTTTGATTCTTATGTTTGATCAGTGGTTTTTGATGCTAGGCTGAAAGAGAAAGTAACTGAAGTTCGTTATATATATATTTTTTGATTTTGATGGTGACGAAAATTGTGCTGGTTGAATTAAAAATTTGATATTCAAGAGAGGATTTTGAGGGTTTTGTGCAAAGTGTTTGAAGAATACGCTAGTTAGGGAATTGTGGGAAGGAAAAAGGTGAATTTTTGTTTGACTATGCCAACTTCGTGGGCTGATTCGGTTGCTGCAGCTGAAAACGCTGCTGGTGGTGGTGCTTCTGGGGGTAATCGGCCGGCCTATGTTCCTCCACATCTTCGTAATAGGCCACCTTCGTCTGATCTGCCTGCTGCGGCTCAGAGTGGGTCAACTTCTGGTAATGTTCCCATAGGTGGGAATAGTTGGGCTGCACCCAGGAATGACTACAATAGATCTGGGTATAGTTCAGGTGGTGGCCGGGGTGGTGGTTGGAACAACAGGAGTGGTGGTTGGGACCGTGGGAGAGAGCGGGAAGCTAACCCTTTTGGAGATGATGATGGTAAAGAGCCAGAAGTAAGTGAGCAGGAGAACGCAGGGATTAATTTTGACGCTTATGAAGATATTCCCGTGGAGACGAGTGGGGATAATGTGCCTCCTCCTGTGAATACTTTTGCAGAGATTGACTTAGGTGATGCACTTAACCAAAATATTCATAGGTGCAAGTATATCAAGCCGACCCCTGTGCAGCGGCATGCCATACCAATCTCACTTGCAGGTCGGGATTTAATGGCGTGTGCTCAGACTGGGTCTGGAAAGACAGCTGCTTTCTGCTTCCCCATTATCAGTGGAATTATGAGGGGCCAGTTTGCACAGAGAGCACCACGTATGCCACGGATGGCTTGTCCACTTGCTCTTATATTGTCTCCAACAAGGGAACTATCATGTCAAGTAGGTTTTTCTTATTCTGAGGATTGAAAGGTTTTCTGATTCTTTTTTAACTGCTGCATTGAATGAACTTAGACCTTATGATTGACTTTTCATTGCAGATTCATGACGAAGCTAAGAAATTTGCGTATCAAACTGGCGTCAAAGTCGTCGTTGCTTATGGTGGTGCTCCTATTTCCCAACAGGTACCATATTCTCATGAGCTATCATGTCTCACACTCTTACCTTAAATTTCACTGGCTTCATCAAGTGGATTCTTCATCTGGAGCTGTTGGTTTAAGCTGACAAAAGCTGAATGTAGTTGTCTGTGGCCATCATCTATCGAAACTTTTGTGCTACATTCATGCCCACTATTCCCCATTGGCTTCAATCAGACTGTTTTTGTTGTTATCACAATTTTTTTTATGATTGCTGCTTGTGGTTCCATCGCTTACATCTTAACTATTGACTTAATTTTAAATTTTTTGATTAATTTTCTTTTGATAAGGATATAGCTTTATGATTATGTCGACGATGACGACGATAATAATAACAACAATAATAATAATACTAATAAGATAATAATATATTAAACTAACTTGCCTTAATTTTTTTTGCTTATAAAAATACAACTAACTTGTTATTTGGTTTGTGCGGTAACTAATATTAGAAGGACCCATAGCAGGCTTCAAACTCATTTTCAATTAAGAAACAAATCTTGTTCATCAACTGACTAATATGCTTTATTTTTGTCCAGCTCCGAGAACTTGAGAGAGGTGTTGACATTCTTGTGGCAACTCCTGGACGGTTGGTAGATCTTCTGGAGAGGGCTAGAGTCTCATTACAAATGATCAGGTATTTAGCGCTGGATGAAGCAGATAGGATGCTTGACATGGGTTTTGAGCCTCAAATTAGAAAAATTGTGCAACAAATGGACATGCCTCCGCCGGGTGTAAGACAAACGATGCTATTCAGTGCCACTTTCCCAAAGGAGATACAGGTATATATTCTCTCTGTAAAGCTTTTTAGTTTGAACTTGTGTATACCGCACATGGACTTTCTTATACTGTTCTAGGATTCTGTTATTACAAAATATGGGGATGGGGGGTTTGAGAATCTTTTTCACACTTACACTGTGAGAGGGGTTGAGTCAGAGCCAATGCCAACACCCTGATTCTTCATTATTACCATATTGACATACTTGTATTATGCTGGATACTATTATGCACTTTACTGCATATCATTCATGCTCTATTGATTGCACACTGATATCGAGTGGGCAAAGAAGCTTTCTCTATTCACAGTATATATCTTGCTCAAGTGAAGCAGATAGCTGTTATATATAATATGCGTGCATGTTTATTTCATCCGCAAAATTGTTGATGCTTTTGCTTTGAACACATAAACTGCATCTTTTGATAAATTTGCAATTTGGTTGACATGCAGAGATTGGCTTCTGATTTTCTTGCGAGTTACATCTTTTTGGCTGTTGGAAGAGTTGGTTCAAGTACTGATTTGATTGTGCAAAGAGTTGAATATGTTCAGGAGACTGACAAAAGAAGCCACCTTATGGACCTCCTTCATGCACAGAGGGCGAATGGTGCTAATGGCAAGGTAGCATCTAAGAAATCTTCATCATCATAGGTGTCTCTGCGTATGGCATACCAGTGAATTGTTGATTTTTTGTCAAATAGATGCCCCCTCCCCCCTTCTTTGGTGATATGTATTTTGGTCCTTTTGGAGTGCATAGTTGAGCTTTGTTGCACAGCACAATGGATCTAAAGTAAGGATATTGTATTTATAGGTAAATAGAGGAACGAGCTTCATGCCAGAGTATGGGGAGCGAGTAAACAACTTCATATTTTAGATGACCTCTCTAATTTTTAGTTCTTACTAGGGTATTTAATTCCTTTCTACATTTCTTCAGTATTCGAGGGAAAGTAACAATAATGATCTTCATATTAGTTCCAAATCAGAAGTTACTAAAATTTAGGTGTAGTAGATTTTATTTGAAGAAATAACAAGCTATCTGTTTGTTATAGAACACATGGTTGTAAGCAGTGTTGTCAAAGGTAATTTACCTAAGGCACTAATGCATGGCAAGGTGTTCCTTCAGCGCTGTAACTCACTTCAGGTGAGACAAATATGATGAGTCAAGTGATAATGCATTGTTGTCCTTAGATATCCTCTCTAAGTTGGTCTCCTATTTTAAGGATAGCAAGTACTTTTATCCAGTAATATAACTACCTAAATAAGAAAGGGAAAAAGGTCCAAATTTACTCTAGCTCATGTTTTGAAGGATGAGGAATGGAGGGTTCTCTGTCTCTCTCTCTCACACACATTCATAGGCATTTCTCAAGCACATTCACTCTCCCAGTCTCTCTCACAGATTCCCTTATTGCCTACAAATATAGGCTTAGCAGCCTTGGCTAATCGCATGGACTTGAAAGATGAGAGTAGGATGATATCCAAGTTTTGCTATAGTAGCATCACAAGTTCATGTGACTTTATTGCCTTTCATGCTTTAACTCTTCCTTCCCCTTTATTCTTGAACTCTTCCTTTGTTTTTGTCACAAGTTCATCTTTCTTGTACTTGTTAAGTCTGATCTTTCTGGTTTTGCAGCAAGCTCTTACTTTGGTTTTTGTTGAGACAAAGAAGGGAGCTGACTCACTGGAATATTGGTTGTGTAGTAATGGTTTCCCTGCTACTACTATCCACGGTGATAGAACACAGCAGGTACTTTTGTTTGAATATTAGGAATTCTGGTGTACTTGCATACTTTTTTGACATTGCTTATGTTTGCCTTGGATGGAGTTCTGTTACAGTATCTCTCCTTCTATTGTAAATTTGTATCTTTTTGGTTGTGGGACTAGTTTTATTTTAATAACTATAATATTCAGTGTGGGCTCTTTAACCTTATACTCCTTTTGCAAATCTCATTGAAGTGGATTGCACAGGAGAATCATTAAATTACGTAAAATTGTTGCAGTGCCCAAAGGGGGTCATTGTTATTAATAGTTATGTTACTTGGACTTGTAAAATTCAAATGCAAGTGTTTTTGAATATATTCTTTTTCTGATGACGAGGCTAGTGTCTTCAAAGCTGCGGCATTCTTGATTCCAAATTAAACATTACTATCTTGTCAAGTGGGGATGAGTGGACATTAAGTAGATCCTCAATTTTTTTTAAGATAATAGTCGCTATTTAGTATATTAATATCTAAAGGCACAAGGCAGCAGCATAGTTAGTCCTGGGTCTTAAGAAAAGCTTTTGTGTGCTTACGTTTTCGTAACTTTCCATGGACTAAATTTTTGGTATTTGGAAAAATCCGAAGTGGTAGAATTATAAATTAAATAAAGGGTCAACTAAGCTAGTACCAAGTGTCCCATCTGGTCTTAGTCTCAACAAAGGATGGAAGTATGAGCGGGAGGTTCTTTGGAAGTCCAGGATTTGGCTTGTTATGTTTCCCTAATGAGTATTATAGTAGAAGACCTAATAGGGTCCTTAGTTCTTATATGCAACTGATATGTGCTATGAATTTTTAGCACATGGTCCAAAATTAATCATTGCCATTATTCTGTATTTCCTGGCAAATATTTTTGACGTGGGTTTCTGCTAGTGTTCCTTTCCTTAGTTGTTGCCTTGTTGATAATGTCTTTGCAATGTTTGAAGAGGTAGGTGCAGCAAATTTTTATGACCTCTTGCAATTCAGTGTCAGAGGCTTCTTGTTGGATCACTTTGGCACCAGTTACTAGAGAACATAATGGAAGCCAGGCATAGTGCATATAGGTGTGCATTGTTAATTCCAGTTCAGCTGCTTTTGTCCCCTCCTAAAAATTAATCAAAACTTTGATGGTGGCTCAATTGGACATGCAGATCAGTTAACGGAGCTTGATAGGAATGCCCTTCAAATATTTTCTTCAACACGAGGCAATACCAAATTTATTTATTGGAAAATTCAAAATAGGAATCTTATCTTTTAAGGAACTCAACTGACTTGTCCCATGATTCATGGCGAGTAGAGGCCATGAAATTTTATCAAGCTTATCTTTGTTCCAGGACCCTGTGTGAATGAAGTCCTTCACCTTTCCATCCTTGCTAATTTTCTTTCAATCTGCCAAGTGTTTTGTAATTACTTTTTTAAGTATTCTTCGTAATACTTTTATTTCTTTACCATTTTTTTCCTCAGAAGGTTTCTTGATTGTGTATTCATTAATATCTTTGTCATTCTCCTGTGTCACAAGGTCTTGGTTTCTCCTTAAATAATCATACAGTCATAGCTTGTTAATCTATTTATTTTCTAGCTGCAGAAAAATATTTAATTACCTTCTTAAATTAGGAGAAAAAGATACAGTAACTACAGTTATACTCTTTCTTTTAAATAAACTATTTTCATCATGAACTATTTCTTACTATGAATTGTAGGTCAGAAATCTATCTTCGTACCTATTTTACCATGTTGCCTGCATCATTCAGTACCCTCGAAGCTTTTCCTCCTGAACCAATTTATTTATTACAATTCCCTTGATTTAGTCCATTCATATGTTCCACATCACGTTAACCAGTGTTCTAAAAATTCCTGCCTAGGCGCTAGGCTCCCCCCTGATGCCCCGCCTAGGAGCTAGGCCCCCCTGATGCCTTGCTTAGGCCCCAAGGCGAAAAAAAATCCCTTATGAAAATTAGATGGGAATAGACGGGCAAAGTGGAGAAATTAGGCCCCCTAGGCGGAAAAATTAGGGCTGCAATTGTTTTTTATTTTATTTTAATAACTAAGCTACAAAATAATGTCGTGGGAGTGGATGATAAAGTTGAGGGCTGTTTGGACCTTACTAGGGAGGCGGTTGGTGAAGCATCTGGAACATATAATGTGCTGGAGCCTAGGAAAAGTAGTTGAAATGTTGGAGTAAGAGAATTCCATGAAGAATATTTTTTGTCTGATGATGACGACACGGAGGAAGATGGAGATAAGGAGTATGAGTACGAGTTCGATGGGGACATTATCTTGGAGGGATATGGAGAAGAAGAGTTAGAGATATAGAAGGATATGAAGATGATGACTATTAGTTTATATTTTTTATTATTTTTTGTTTATATTTGAACTTTGAACAATTGCATGTTTGTGTTTGAACTTTGACATTGACAATATGGATATGTGTTTAAACTTTAAGCAAATACCTTTATTATCTTTATTATAGATTGTTTTGCTTTATATTATTATTTTGTTTGAATAAATGTAAGATAAAATATTAAAATTGGCTTAAAATAAAAAATCCCGTCTAGGCCTCGCACAGGCCCCCTAGGCATTAGGCCCCCCGACCTCCCGCCTCCCGCCCAACACCTTTTAGAACATTGATGTTAACACGAGGCTTAATTTAATTTTATTACTAACAACATAAATAGTGTTTGCCCATAAAAATTTGACTTGTAATCTTTCTATAACGTCCCCTAGTAAGAATTACAACGGAAAAGATTTACTTTCATCCTAGGTTATCACTTCATTCATCTTTTAACCACGGTATAGCTTATATACTGCACTTTCTAATTTATTACTCCCTTTATTCCACAAAAAGATTCTCATTATCAGTTATGTTTTTCCAACCATTTCTTTTGTTGGTACTAAATTAAACACGATATAATTTTATCATCAGACTTCCTTTATCATGTCATCACCACTAAGTTAAACACGATATAATTTAGGGGTTAACATGAATAAAAAATCTATACTTAAAATTTGTAAATGAGATTCTTTTTGTGGTACAGAGGGAATATTTTTTTTTACTTTGGCTAATATACCCACACATCTGTTTGGAACTTGGAAAGAACTGGGGAACGGAAAGAAGACAGATGAAATATAAGAACTTGTAGGAGCTTAATCAAAAAGAGTCTCCATCACACTATATTTTTCCATTATACTTGATATTAGATTTTTAGGAGACTTTTTTCTTGTAATATTTTATTAAGAACAATTTTTCAGTTTTAATCTCAAGGTATCCAGTTCCAAAACCCAAACTTTGGGAGCCAAATTTACCAGTTATATATATATATATATATATATGTATATATATATATATTTAATGTTTTTATTTCTATTTCATTGCCCTTGTTTCTGAGTTCCTAAAATACGTTAAGTCTTTCCCCTAAGATTCTTTTATCTAATTTCTAAGAACCAGATATCTCATATATTGATCTTCAGGTGGCAAGTAGATGGGATGAACCTTTGTATCTTTGACTTGTTTTTCTTGTTCTTGGACAAATTGCTGAGAGCTAAGTGTTCATTGTTCGCTGTAATCTGAATATAGATATAGTGTCTGGTAATGGAGAACGGTCTCACACAGAGAACTCAAAACTCAAATAATTATATATCAATGAATCCATCATAATGGGTATTTACATCCATATTTATAGTACTCTAAATCCACTCTCCTAATCTAATAAAAACTCTAAAAGATAACAGATAACTCCTAATTAAAATACAACTCTATTTAAAATACAACTTCTAATTAAATCAAAACACCTAATTAGACTTCAATTAAGCTTCCACAACCTTTTGTATTGATCCAACCAGCTTTCTCGTCCTGCATCAGTTCTCCTCCTCCGCTGTGAAAAAACTCGACTCCGTCGAGTTAGGAATACAAGAACAACCATGTCAAATCATTAACGAATTCTTCGTAAGCTTCAATCTGGCCATATCTAAAGCACAAGTAAGAGTAAACTTTGTGTTCCCCTTCATAATTGAGTAAGTATTGGCACGAGCTTCGTGGTGTGCATGACGATCCCATATCCCCAAGATGATATGACAAACCTTAAGGGGCAGAATATCACACATAACCTCATCCTTGCGCTTGCCAACTGAAAACGTAACCAAACATCTTTGAATAACCCGCAATTTAGTATTGGTAACCCAAGCAACATCATACGGGTCTGGATGAGGCTCCATTTGTAGCCCAAGCTTTTTAACTGCATCCTCGGCAATGACATTCGTACAACTCCCCGTATCAATCACAAGAGAGCATATCTGTCCCGCACACCTGACTCGTGTCTGAAATATCCGCCCATGATGGAGTTTAGGATCATCCTTTTGCTTTTGAGTTACCAATAGAGATCGAAGAACACCTAAACATCCCTCCAAATGTGCATCGGCTTCCAAATCTTGTTCGGTAGGCTCACCCTCGATGTCTAACGGTGGGCACACCTCTTCGTTCATGTCAGTGTTCTCACAGTCCTTGTTAACAACAACTACTCTAGAAGGAGGGGATGCAACATTCATCTTTGGAGATGGACACTCGAAGGACATGTGACCAAAACCACGACAATTAAAATACCGAGAGGTAGGATTGTTGCTAGCACTGGAAGAACCTGTGGTACGATTTGGCTTGTTAGCAGCTGAAGAATTTGTAGATGATCTCTCTACTGACCTGCTTCTAAGAGGCTCTACAAAAGTCCTCTCACTCCGAGTCTGTACTGGTACTGAAGGTCTAACAGAATTCCTCCTCAAGGTATCTTCCACTTGGTTGGCAACTTGAACAACATCATCCAAGAGCATAATTTTTCTAGAAGCTACCCCACTAGCGATCTCCTGATTTAATCCTCGACGGTACATGGAGATTAACACATCTTCAATCCATGGGAATTTTGACTTTGTAACCAAAGTGTAGAATGTAGATGTGTACTTGGCTATAGATTTACTTTCTTGCACCAATTTTCCGTTAACTGTAAACATGCCATTTGCTTGTAATCTGGAGGCACAAACCTTCGTGTCATAGCAGTTTTCATATCCTCCCATATTCGTGCAACTGTGTATAGATTCCGTTGATGTTGATTCCACCAAATACGGGTTGTCCCATTTAACTTCGCATTAGCAAAGAAAAGCTTTCTTTCGTCAGATAGTTCATACCAACGGAAGAAAATCTCCAAACTGTGAATCCAATCGAAAAATGACTCAGGCCCTTGATCTCCATTGAAACCACCAACGTCCAATTTAGCTTCTCTATCCATTACATTCAATCTGGGGTCCGACACATGAAAATTAGTTCCTTGCTGCTGTAGTAGTATCTCATTAGGACCTGGAGGTAGATTTTTCACATTTCGACGAGCATCTTCGTATTCTTTATTTGTGCGCTCCGTGAGGACATCAATTTTTGCTGTAAGTGCGGTAATAGCTGTGTGAACATTTGCCGCAAGTGTTACGATGGAATCTTCAATTTTTGTAAGACGCTCAGTTTGCTGTGACATGTAAACGTCAAGCCTAGCGTTGACTTCTCCGGCATTAATCATGATTCTTGCAAATATATATATATATATATATATATATATATATATATATATATATATATATATATTTCTTCTTCTTCTTCTTTTTTTTGATAGGGACTAAACTGAAAAGTTTTGAAATTGTGGGGGTTGGGATGTAAAAGCTGAAAGTACGGGGGCTAAGATGAAATTAATGAAACTTTAGGGGCTAAACTGTAAAAATTAAAAAGTTCAGGGGTGGATATGTAAAATTTAAAAGTTCAGGGGTATTTTAAAATTCTTACAAAACCTTAGGATGCAAACTGTAATTTGCCAGATATAATATCAAAACAGATCAGCAGCAACACCGAGCATTCTCCTATTTCCTTTTTTTTCTTCTTTTCTTTCTTTCACTTTCTGCGATTTCTTCTATCGGCCTGATGGGGGTGGCAAGGTTGCGACGGCTATGGTGAAGTGGCGGTTAGCCATAACATTGGTGATGATGCTTTGGGAAAAGCAGGCGAAGGTGCAGTGATGCAAGGCTTAACAATGACAACGACGACGACAACGCTATAGGAGGCAGCACAAGGAAGTGGCTTTCGCAGGTGTCTCAGCTTCTTCTTTGTTTCTACTTTTTTTTTCTTCTCTGTGTTGCGATTCAAGTTAGGTTGGCAACGACTAGATTTTTGGGGATTTTTTTTTGGGCTTTTGGTAAGTTTTGGAAATTTGGGTAGGTTTCTGATGTTGGTGGGGTCGTTATTGTGTCGTGGCAGCAATCAAAGGATGGGTTTCAAATTAGGGTTTAATGGCGGCAGATAGTGATGCTAGAGCTTGGGTAGTGGCAACAATGCTAGGGTTTTGAGAATTTTGGTGGCAGCAGAAATTATTAGGATTAGGGTTTGTTTTTAGGGGGCGATAGGAGGTGATGTGAACCTGGCTCTGATACCAAAATAATGGAGAACGGTCTTACACAGAGAACTCAAAACTCAAATAATTATATATCAATGAATCCATCATAATGGGTATTTACATCCATATTTATAATACTCTAAATCCACTCTCCTAATCTAATTAAAACTCTAAAAGATAACAGATAATTCCTAATTAAAATACAACTTCTAATTAAATCAAAACACCTAACTAGACTTCAATTAGGCTTCCACAACCTTTTATATTGATCCAACCGGCTTTCTCGTTCTGCATCATCTGGGCTTTTTGTCAAGAAATACTACTTTTAGTGATAATGTTCATAAGGGCTTTAAAGAAAAGCTTTAAGATGGCTGTAGTTCCTATACTTGAAGACATTAGGACCTGATGCGTAAAAGAAAGTACTCTAATCACGATATGACTGAATATGATGATGAGGAATCCTGGTTTTAATGTTTAGATAATTGCAGTTCTATCATTATTACATTCCACACCTTATAGCGGATGCATTTTTATTGAGTAGTTGATTTGGGCATGAGAATATGGAGATTCACATATTTACTTATTTTAATGACCAGAGCTACACACTTGACATTCTGATTGCTTCAGCTGAGAATCACAATTTTTGCATTAAATTTCTGAGTGCCGGACCTTGTGGAAAAACTCGTGGTTTATGCCGAACATGGTCTAGAGTTCCTCTAGTTCCCTTGTCTGAAATTTCCTCTTCGCCTTTACTTGGGGGGCAGGAGCAATAAGCTTTATAATGAGATTTAAGTGCGAATTTCCTTGTATGATTCTCATAGGTTCCTGTTCCTTGTCTTAGCATCAAACTAATTTCTGTATAATCGTCTCAGTTAAGAAGATTTTGATTCCTGTAATTAGCTTCACACTCCCTAAATGAGTAGTTTCTGTTATGTGTAGATGGATCAGAGTTAGCCTACTGTATGACATGTTCAGTTAATGCCTTTGTTGGGTTTTCTATATCTTCTTCTCTGGTTTCTTAATCCTATTTTTGTGTTTCTGTATGCTGGAATCTCAGATCAAGGGCCAACTTTGTTTGTTTGTTTTGGTATTCTCTGCAGGAAAGAGAACATGCCCTGAGATCATTCAAAAGTGGTCACACTCCAATTTTAGTTGCCACAGATGTGGCAGCACGAGGCCTTGATATTCCACATGTCGCACATGTCGTCAATTTTGACCTCCCAAATGATATTGATGACTATGTCCATCGTATAGGGCGAACTGGACGAGCTGGAAAATCAGGGCTTGCTACTGCATTCTTCAATGAGAATAATTCCCCAATGGCAAGGTCCTTGTCTGATCTAATGCAAGAGGCAAATCAAGAGGTTCCAGCATGGCTGGCTCGCTTTGCAGCTCGAGCCTCATATGGTGGAGGGAAGAACCGCCGTGGTGGGGGAGGTCGTTTTGGTGGTCGTGACTTTCGAAGGGACCACTCTTTTAACAGAGGTGGCGCAGACTATTATAGTGGCGGCAACATGAACAGTGGGTATGGGGCTCCCAGTGGGGGGTATGGTGGAACATATGGTTCCGGTGTGACTAGCGCATGGGACTGACATGCCAAATCATACACCGACTTAAATTTTATTGGAAATAGAGTTTCCACATACGGTAGCAAAAATATAACTTTCGTAGGATAAACATTATTTTTCAACTTCTCTCCCTTCACAACTGTTTGAAGCCCCTCGTTATGCGGTCTCATAAACTCTTGGATTTCCCCCCCTCTAATGGGTGGGGGAATGTGTGGTATTATCAGTAGCGCACAGGATAGATATGTGTTTGATGCTGGCAGGCTGTAACATATTATTGACATTAGGTTTTCTTTACCATATCTTCATGTTGGTCTACCCCATTTTCTGTTGTTGGATGATGGGTTGGGAAATATGGTGGGAGGAATAGGTTTAATTGTTGGCGGCTTTTGCTTAAAACTTAGTAGCATTTTTTCTTTAGTTTTGCCTTACAACTGTTATCAACACACTTCGATGGTTATAGCCTATTGCCTGCGCTCGTCTCTGTAATTTTCTACAGCGGTGTTTGTATTTTTTCCTTACGTTCTTTCATTTTTGTCCTATGAATACCGAGGACAGATTTATGCCTGGTGCCTGTTTGGCCATCGGCCTCAAAATGAGGTTGAATCAGGGGTTTGTTCGGTTGCTTAGTAGTTGAATCTCTAAATACACCATCATTTTTGGTGTTGCATTTGAATTTCAAATGCGGCGCTTGAGCTTAAAATGTTACATTTGTGAATTAAATAAATTATTTTCAGAAGACTTCATTTGCACTATTTTTGGTGTGTCGTGTTTGAGTTTCAAAAGTTGCGTTTGTGAGTTAAATAATTTTTTTTGAGATGAACAAAATTTTTAAATGTGTTTAGGCGTCTAAATTATCCAAAATGAAAATTTAAACCAAAGATTTAATGAGATAGTGACATCTCTAGTTCTTCCCGAAGCAGTCAGAAATTAATCTTCAGTGGAGATTTTTCTTGCTCAATAATAATGTAAAATTTTACTCTTTTTGGCACCAATATAGCATCTTCTTTGTAAGTCAATAACATTCGACAGAAAAATAACAAAAAATTTCCAACAATATTTCAAAGGCAGATAGGAAAATGGAGACAGAGAACTTCTCTATGCACAAAATGAGTCCAAACATATAAAGCTCCAATTTACTTGCTGCTATTTTAATTGCCCCTTTGACATCTACATATGAGACGACAAAGGAGCAAGTAAATTTTCAAACTATGGGCAGATCAATATGGGTTTGGTCTAAAGACTTTAAACTCATTTTTTATTTATTTATAAAATATTTCAAATTGTCAAATACCAAAAATTGCCCACCACTCATCTTAAGAAACTACTAGAGTGAACTAAGACTATTTATGATCATTCCATCAGCTTGAAAATTTTTCACCCATTTAACTATTCCAGCTTAATTTAAATAAAATATTATTATTAAAATAAAAGTGAAGATTTTCCCAAGTGCGATGCATGCATAAATATGAGAGTACTCCAGGAAAAAAGATAAAAAAAATAAAATAAAGAAGTACGAAAAAGAAAATTGCAATTAATTTTCTTATCCAGTAGTTTATAAAGAGCGAAGAGGCCGGCAGGGATATATATTGATTTGTAAAATTGTCGTGATCATCTTGCCTCTGTTCGGCAATGGAATCAGTCAAAATTATCTTTTCTATATGAAGAAAAAGAAGGGGGGAATAAATAAATGTTCAGCACTTTCCAACCACCATTAATGTGCTTCATTTTCTTGGTTTCTTTCGTTTTCTTTCATAAATTTAAACAAGGATTTAAATAAATACTGAAATTGAATTACTTATATATATATATATATATATATATATATATATATATATATATATATATATATATATATATATATATATATATTTCCCTCTACTTATTTCATTTTGATAAAGACTTGAGAGGGCAAATAGTTGACTAGTAGATATGATTTTGATAAAAGAAAAGAAACAATTGTATTTGTGAATAAACAAGTATAATACTTGTACATCTTATGTGTAAAATGTCAATAATTCCTTTAAAAAAAAATATTTATTTTTGCCAAACAATTATAGTACTCTTATAATATATATTTTTAATATATTTATGAAGCCCATGAAACTTCAATCGATGTTGGGAGTTCAAAATATTTATTATTATTAACTTGGAGAATATTAAATGGTGTGTGAAATTTCAACTGGACATCTAAATTGGGTATTAAAATTTTATAATTTATTGGAAAATATTTCGGTTATTGATGAGATTCTTTTAATTTTATAGATAGATTCCAAGAAAGTAACTTTCCCCTTGCTTTTCACATTTAGCAAAGTCTGATATTATTTCTAAATTTAAAAATTAATGATGATTATATTCTAAAAGCAAGGCTCAACATTTTTTTTTATTCACTTTTAACTTTTTTAGTTATTATCATTTACTTAATCATAAAAGAGAAGGAAAATGAAATGATACTACCAAACACCTAAAATCTTATTTTATTACCATAAACAGTCGGACAATATTTTATTTATTCTTTTGGGGTTATTTAATGACATATATACTTTTTTATTTTTCCATCTCTTTCTCTCTCCTTCATTAAAAGGGTTTGACACCTTGACCCATTAATAAATGCTAGCAGTAGCAGGTATAGCACTGATGAGAAGGCTGATGCTATAAGGCCTTTTGTCATGTGCCAAGAATTGAAATCAGATTTCACTTATTACTTATTAAAACTCATATAATAGTACTAAAAGTGTCTCAGAAAGTTTCACAGTGCCATAATTTTAAGTTAAGAAGTTGATAATATTACAATAATATTTTTACTGTTATAATAAATATATATTTAATATTATTATATATTTATTTTAATAATAATTTAAAATTTTAACAATATTTATTTTTTATTAAAATAATAATTATTATAACATTATTAGTTGTTTAAATTTATATCATAACAAATATATATAAATATATAAGATAAAAGAAGAGAATTTTTTTTATATATTATTATTCTAATATTTTATTATTTTTAATTTCACATTAATTATAATTTATATTTTATATAAATTAATCGTCATAGAAATTATTTTCCTAATAGTTTTCTTATTATCAAATCTATAAAGAAAATAGAAGGTTTTGAAGACATGGGTCCCGCTATAATCTTCAGTTAAAAGATTATTATCTCTTCAGAGAGAGACCATCCGTTTTGAAGTTACTGCAGCTCTAACTCCCGAGCACTATTTGTTGCTTGTTTCATCCTTCCATTTGCCAAAATATTTTCCTTGGATTTTTGGGTCTTTTTGTATTTTTTTCCTTCTCTTTTGGGGTCAGATTTAAAAATTGGGGTTTGAAGAGCTCTTGATCCAAGTCTGAAGCTTTTTCTAATCTTGATTTGATTCTGGGTGTGAACAGAAATTTGTATATGAAACGGTACTGGTGAGATGGACCAAGCTGTTGAACGGTCACCAAATGTACACAGGGGTTTTCGAGTTCAAGCTCCATTTGTATGTCTATTTTGACCTCTTTTTGGCATAGTTATTTTTATTATTCATGTGTTTTTAGAGATACCCAGATGAAATCATTGCTAAATGCGCAATCTTTGTAAGAATTGTTGGTTTGTGGGAGTATTTTGATGGAATTTTAAGATGATATTTTTGTTAAACATGCAGACTTTTTGATATAATTCCTGAAATTTTGATGAAGATATGTGCTTTTAGAACTAGTAAATTCCTTTGGCTTCTTGTAATTTTATTTTTTCCCCAGTTCTTTTTGGTAAGTGTTGATTTTGGCATTTTGAGCTTTCATTTCTGGATTTGTAGTATCTTTACTTTGTTTCCAAACTCCATGTTGGTTTTCAAACGTAGAGCCTGCGGTATAATTCATACGTCCCTTTAGATCTATAGTTTCTTATTTTGTGCTGTACAGGAATTGGAAAATGAATTATAACTATTTCTTTCACTCAAGTTGGCAAACTTATTGATGATTTCATATCTTCATATTGGTTCCCTCGAGCAACAATTCCTTACAGTGAACATTAAAGTGTAGCTGCACTTGATAGGTTGCTGTGTTCTGGTTTCAACACTTACAGTTCAATCGTGTGTATGGTTTTCAAGGTCATGTGCTCAGGCACATTTATTCTTCAATTTGCGGAGATACTCTTCCATCTTTAACTTTGATCTGTTATAATTGTTGGTATGGACATGATCTATGATTTATTTAGGTGTTCACCTTTTTCAATTGGCATACCATATCTTGTTAATAGATTATGTGGTATGGATTGACACTCTAAGTGACCTACCTAATTCAAGCTCATCTCTTTTTTAACTAGTAACGGATGATAATGAGACACCAATCTAATCTAAATGCCCATTTTTCAAAGTTGTACTTGTAATGGTGTTCCCATTTTATGTAAAACTTTTGATTGCTCAAGCTTTGATATTTTTTTTTACAACCTTTGTAGCTTGCAGCTTTTTTATTCGTCTAGAGCTGTTTTATTATCCAAATGCAGGTTAGTGAATTGAAGCCAATTTCTTGCACAGTAGAACTCCTTGCCATTTTCATTCATCTTATCTTTAACATTTTTTTTGGATATTTACAGAAGACTGTTATTCAGGGGCCTCTAAAATACCGGGAAACAACTTTCCTGTTTAAGTTCTTCCTTGTTCAACCCCCTCTTCCCAAAGGGAAAAGATAAGGTTAATAGCAAAATGATAGTACATAAGAAAAGGGAAAGTGAGAGTGTTGGTATCATAAATTGGTGCCTTTTTTAACATAGGTTTGATTCTAAGCACAAATTAATCAACTGTGGTGCTTTTGCACCTGTGATTCGTATGATAGATGGTAGTTTTTCAACATATGCTTACCTACCGCAACCAACTATCAGTTCAGTAAAAGTGTAAAACTAAACACTGCTTTCTCGCAAGTGTAATGGGTTGACTTGCTTTCGTAGGTAACTAATGTTAAGTTTTAAAACTTAAGGAAATAGCATGCCTGGCAAAGCCATGCGGAATGTATGCGGCTTTCCTCACTACTTTTTCCAGTCAATGAGTGGAACATTTGGTTTCCTCAGCCTTTCTAATCTTTTTAGGATCATTTATCCTTCTGTCAATCTTTTGATAACATATCTTGTAAGAAGTAAGGATTCTTTGTTGGTGAATCCCCGTATCCCAGCGAAGGTCCAAATCCAGATTCGTGAATTTTTCTAGGTGATAATTCTGTATTTTTTTGTAATGATAAAAATTGAAACTATTACTAATACTATATATAATACTTCTTAATATAATGTTTTATATACTAATACTGTATACGGAATTACTATAAGAATTTATTAGCATTTATTTACTAAATTCCAAGATTGTATTAGCAGATAGAACTTTTGCGTTTCTTGAAAATCTTATTTTATCATGGAATAATAATTTTTAGAATTGAAAATTTATTTTATGTGTGTGTATATATATAACTACATGTATAAGAAAATTTACTTTAACGTGTGTGCTGAATCCCTAAATTCCCATTTTTGAGATTTGACAAAATGGTAATCCCAATACGGTGAAGCCGAATCATGCTTCTTCGCAATTTTTTCTCTTATAAGCAGCCGCCTATGTATGTACTCCCAACCGACAATCCAGAGAATCTTTTGTTACCAAAACTGGCTTCAGAAAGTTTTTTTTTTTTTTTTTGCTTCCCATTCATCATGGAAGAGAAAGCCACAGAGGAAATACATCCCATAACAGAGTCTAACTCCCTCTTATTACCAGGCCAACTTGGTATGGAAAGCCTTAGAAAGATCTTTGAAAAATTCCTTGTAGTAGGGGGATCCAAAAAAGTAGGATTGACGTTTAAACGGCTAAAACTCATGTGAAATTGTATATGTATTTGCTCATTTATGTGTGAACATGTGTACAAGAGTGATAGTGTTTGCACTGATTTGAAACTTAAAAGTAAATACAAGACAGGCTTGTGGGTCCATCTTGATCACTAGCGGTCTTGATGTTGTAGGTTATTACAAGTAGCATAACAGCAATTGTGAACTAGTGGAAAACATGTAGCCGACTCCTTTTTTTTTTTTAATTTTTATTACAAAGCATGATTACCATGGTTCAGGCATGTCTATTTACCAACATTGTGGAATTTCTAGGAAAATCATTAAGGGAAAGTAACAAAGTCTTTTATTGATAAAAGATTAACGAAGAATCTAAAGATGACTAGTTCTGTACTACAGTTGAATATACATGAAACCCTTAGCACAACAACCCTCTTGTCCCCTCTATGATAAATCAAAAAGGATAAGAATATAAGAAAATATTGAAAAATCATCGGATACAAAAATCTCATATAGAAATGGAAAAATCAGAAAAAAATGGATGATCATAACAATTATCTTGGCGGTCCTTGTGCTAACTAGCAAAACACCTCTGGCATTCTTATCATAGCCTTCCTTTTCTTACTTTGGTCGCTAATGAAGCACTTCTCATAATACACTCTGACTCAAGCTCTAGGTTCTTAATGGGGCCAAGGCAGCATAAGCCAGCTGACTGCAATGCTGCTCATGCAACCTGATCTAACACAGAGTATCCCAGGACAGTAACTGTGAACAATATGTGAGCATAAGCAAAGAGATTAAAACTGTTTTAGCCCATCATCGATAAAATGTGCTAGTGACTTTGGTTTTGATTCCCCATAGTCGTTCTATTAAATGGTGCTCATAAAAGATGCCACTTTAATGGTAGTATAGATCTTCAAAAATTTAATTTTGTGATTGTCTTTTTTTTCATTAACGTCTGTGTACAATGATGGTGGTTTGTTGCTTTGGCCTTTGTTTATTTACAAGTGGACTTTTATTTTGGCAGGTTGATTCCATTTCATGCTATTGCAAAGTAGATGCCGGCTTAAAAACTGTTGCAGGGGCAAGGAAATTTGTCTCGGGATCAAAACTTTGCATCCAGCCTGATATCAACCCTCATGCACACAAGAAAAAAAACTCCCGCAGAGAGAGGAACAGATATCAGCCACCCCTCCTGCCTGGCCTTCCTGATGATCTTGCTATTGCTTGTCTGATTCGAGTCCCTCGTGTTGAACATAACAAGCTCCGTCTTGTTTGCAAGAGATGGAATAGGCTTCTGGCAGGTAACTTTTTTTACTCCCTCAGGAAGAGTCTTGGAATGGCAGAAGAGTGGGTTTATGTTATCAAAAGGGACCGCGAGGGCAGGATTTCGTGGCACGCTTTTGACCCTACCTACCAGCTGTGGCAGCCCTTGCCACCTGTTCCGGTAGAGTATAGTGAAGGCCTTGGATTTGGCTGTGCTGTTCTAAGTGGTTGTCACCTGTACTTATTTGGAGGAAAAGATCCTATCAAGGGCTCAACGAGACGGGTCATTTTCTACAGTGCTCGGACAAATAAATGGCATAGGACTCCAGATATGCTTCGGAAAAGACATTTCTTTGGCTCTTGTGTCATAAATAACTGCCTTTATGTGGCTGGTGGAGAATGTGAAGGAATTCAGAGGACTCTCCGTTCTGCTGAAGTGTATGACCCGAACAGAAATCGTTGGAGCTTCGTTTCGGATATGAGCACAGCAATGGTCCCCTATATTGGGGTTGTTTATAATGGGAAGTGGTTCCTAAAAGGACTTGGGTCCCACCGGGAGGTCCTTAGTGAAGCATATATCCCAGGAACTAACACATGGACCCCAATCAGTGATGGGTTGGTTGCTGGCTGGCGCAACCCCAGCATCTCTATGAATGGGAAACTCTATGCATTGGATTGTCGTGATGGGTGCAAGCTTAGGGTTTACGATGAGGCTGCAAACTGTTGGAGAAGATTTATCGACAGTAAGCTCCATCTGGGTGGCTCACGTGCTCTTGAGGCTGCTGCTCTTGTTCCTCTTAATGGGAAGCTTTGCATTATCCGTAACAACATGAGCATCAGTTTGGTTGATGTATCAAGTCCTGACAAACGAGTCGAGAGTAATCCTCGGCTTTGGGAAAATATTGCTGGAAAAGGTCACTTCAGGACCCTCTTCACAAATATATGGTCCAGTATAGCTGGTCGGAGTGGACCAAAGAGTCATATTGTACATTGTCAGGTGCTGCAAGCATGACAGCTGCAAGTTTAACAACATATTCTTGTCATATGAATTGCTTCACCTTCTTCAACCTGTCATGGCACTGTTGTTACATACTACGAAAGCTGTGAACCTTCTGCACTATATGGCCCCATAGTTCTCTTTTCTCCTTTGTGTCGTTTGTACTTCTTTGGAGGTTGAATTGGCAGGCATCTGCTTCGAGAGTTGCAAAACTGGCACTAAAGAAAGTTTAGCTTATGGCTGAAAATGAAGTGGCAAGTAGAAACGAGTCTTCCTCGGGGAATAAAAATGGAAAAGGGTGTTGTAGTGGGAGCTTTATTGGCAGCATTTTAAAAAAAGTTCAACATGGAAATTAATGTCATTTTCAACTCCAGGTAGTAGAAACATACCTGAAAGGGTGACAGAGAGAGATTGTTGATTTCAGCAAAATAGTTATCACGAGCAATTTCTTCACATTCATGAAGAGAAGCGGCCACCTTTAAACATTTAAATCCCTATCATCTGAATCTGCAGCGGTATGCATCTCTGCCTTTTCTTAATAGGATATAATGTTGAAGAAGCTTTGTGAATATACATGGACTACTAGATATAATGTGTATTAGATTACATTTTTGTGGGATGGATATGATAAAATTGCTAATTTTGTTTACCTGGCTATTCTATTGTTTGGTAATATAGATTAATCATAGGGGCAAGAGACTAAATACAAGGGTTCTTGAGGAATTATTGGAATTGGTCTTGTCCAGGGCAAATCATTTTGTTGTCTGGTAACTGGCTTAGTCAGTCTTGTCTTCAGCTTTCTCAATTTTAAAAATTCCTTTTGATCTGGAAACTATAGCCTCACATCTAAAGAGGGAAGGAAATATACAATATGTTCTAAAAGGTCATATTCTGTTTGGAAAATGATTTATATGGGGGCTAATTTTATATCAAATTTGGATTGCAATTAACGTGAAACTGTAACCATAAAATAGAATAGTAATATATGCATCCATTCTTTACAGTAAAATGAAACAGTAATATGTGTCCTTTTACACCCTATCTCATGTATTCACATACGTCGGTATTTAATATAATTTTGAATTTGCCATCATATGTAACAATACTCTTATGTATGACTTTGTAAACAGGAGTGGTATAAAGTTGTTAATGCAACTGCAGGACAATATATTACGTAAGATTGAGCTACATGCGTTCTTGTTATTGTAGTCACATTTAAGCTATGTTTGGTGATTAGGAATTGGAATTGAATGCCAAATTTTAACTAATTCTCAACTATATGGAATTGTAAATGTGATTTTCAAATTTTGAAACTTGATATTGAGTTGCGAAACATAGCGTCAGGTTCCCCATCTTAGCTTATCAGTTCCTAAAAATGCTTGATATTGAGTTACCAAACACAACGTTAAGGCTCCTCAGCTTATCATTTTCTGAGAACATTTGAATGACTCCTCCTCCTGCTTAAGCTATCATTTTCTTGTTATTTCATCAAGAACGTTCTTGATGAAATCTTGAGCTAGTTTGTTTGTCTTTTTTCTCATCTCGCAGAGTAAACTGCCTTATCATCCTTCTCCTCTCCCCACCTTTCATTTCATTCTTTCTGCAGCTACCGCAAGAAAAACCCTCTTGATCGCGGTCCATTACAACCGCACAGCTGTTTATGTTAGAATGTGGAGAGTTTTATGGGAGATTCTTGTCTTGATGATGGCTGCGGAATAAGGTTGTGTTACATTTATAAGCAGAAGCTGAAACTAGGAGGGCATGAGTATGGCCAAAAATAAAGCAAAAGGAATTTGCTGGTGCTAGCAAGACCAGAAAGAAAAGGTTAACAACATTCATTATTTTATTCTCAACTTTTGGATTGATTATTGCCTTATTGGCATCTTTAAAACATGTTTAATGATAGAAGTAACACAAAATGAGAAAAATGTAGCATCTACAAAAATTATAAAAATAATAGTAATAAAGATGACAACCTTAAACTCAATCAAATGGAGTTGAAAGGTGGAAGCTTATTTTGTTTTGCTTAGTTTGGTGTGGAAAGGTGAAAGGGAAGACTTTCCAAAAAGAGGGATTGCCTAAAATATTGAAACCTTCTTTTGCACCGCTTGTTGTTTGGTATATAACCTGAACACAATGGGAAGGCGAGCGAGCAATTCCAAGTCCAAGTTGCTCGGTTTTTCACGATAAATATTGTGTCGTATTCTTCATTGATGGTGATTTGTTATTTTTATTTTCATTATTGTGATTTTTAATTATCAATTTAATTGCACAAAGATGAAAAAATATTTAAAAAGTTCATTTTTCGCAATGAAGATTGCATTCATCATCATAAATTAACAAAAAGGAAATAAAGCAGTACCATACAGTCTACATTTCAGGTAACAAGAATTTTTCCAGCAGCCAAGAATATTATGGCAAGAAGGACAGATAATCGTGCAACAGAATTTGAAACGCGCCCCTTATCTTTCCTCCATATCATACCTTCAATGATCGGATAACTCAGCAATACGACGAAAGCTGTGAGAAATATTTGAACAAACATCTCGTTGCAACTTCTTGCAAGAATTGTTCTCGCAACTCCTCCAACTAACGAAACCAAATTTACGATGACTAAAGTACATAGCGGAGCAAGCAACATAGCTGGTGCTTGAAAGTCAAATATGCCCATTTGGTATCGCTTGAATTGTTCATCGTCGACGGCCTTGTTCGTTGCTTGAAAGCTGGCTTCTCGCATACCAATTTTCTGCATAATCACGTTCAAGCTTCCATAAAAGTAACATGTGACGGACTTTATCATCCACATTCTTTGTTCATTCCTCCATGAAAGGAATGAACCTCCGGTAGAGAAAATCTCTTGTATGTGCTTAAATTGTGATGAGAGGAATATAAATGAGAATACGGTGAAAAACGAACTTGAAACCTGCAAAAGAAAGAGATCGACAATATTAAATCTTTATTTTTTCCCTCAATATTATATTATGAGACTTATAATTTTTGATATTTTTACGTAGTCACGATTACGTCATGATTCTAAAATTTCTTGTGTATACACTATCGGTGTATAAAACTTTAATTCATAGTTAAAGATGAAATATTTCAAAGGGACAAAAGAAAAATAATAGAAATAGATGGAGGCATTAATGAATTAAATTTTCTTTTGGCTTACCTTTGGGTACAAAGGAATGCCATTGAGTAGATAGAGTTGAGGAATAGTAGCATAACACCACAGTGGGAAGAAATAGAAGGGGAATGTGTCGAGCTCTGCATAACACATGGCCTCAAGAAAAGGCATTCTAAGTGCATAAATAAGAGGATTGAACCTTGAAATGGCAACTTCCACTAAGCCAGCACTCCATCGGGTGCCTTGAACTAACACATCATTAAGATTTGTGGTGCCGGCTCCCAAGAAGGTTGCTCTTGGTGGATCAAAATAGACTGAACTCCACCCTTTGCAGTGTAAATGGAAACTTGTAAAAACATCTTCTCCCACGGAAAAGTATCGAAAACCTACCTGTAATCAAACAAAGGGATAACTTCTTTGTTAGTAGCCAAGCTATAGATGTTTTTAATTACTATTTTCACATATTTTGTCCTCAGATTATCTATTTCTTTCATGTTAATCCCCAAAATGTAGTAGCTTTTTCCTGTTTAGTCCCCAAATTGTAATTGTTTTTCATGTTTGGTCCTCAACCTATAGTTGTTTTCATATTTACTCCCCTTCAATTGCTTTATTTTCCTCAGACTAAATATTTCTTTCATGTTCATCCCCAAAAGTAGTAGCTTTTTCTTGTTTAGTCCCCAAATTGTAATTGTTTTTCATGTTTGGTCTTCAACCTATAGTTGTTTCATATTTACTCCCCTTCAATTGCTCTATTTTTGTAAGGTTAAACAAAAATTGTAGAAATTATAAAGTCTGAGGATGAAATACGTGAAAAAAATAGTTAGGGGATTAAACATGAAAAATATGTATAGTTTGGAAACTAACAAAGTGGTTATTCTTTATCAAAATTTTGATAAAAGAAACATAGATAATGTGTTAATAGTACGATTATAGACTTAATGACAAAAAAAAAGTCAACTCTTATCAAACTATCAAAAAATGTACAAATTAAATTTTTTTTTGTACATGAACTTTCAAACGATTATTAAAAATATTTGAAAAATTTGACTAGATCATATGTACATGTCAACTCATGGTCAAAATTAGGGCATTTTTGACAATTGTTTAAAATTTCAATGATTTTAGTGCCAAAAAAAATAAAAATTGTGCTTTTTTTGATTACTAGGCGATAGTTTAATTATTTTTTAAAAAGTTATTTAATCCTTTTTATATATAACCTAAGCTCCTTATTTTATCTTCTCTCGCTGAATTATGCACAAAAATATGGATATCCAAATGCACTATTGTTGAATGAACTTGCCTCTTTGCCCCATTTTGTGTCAACCTCGTAAGCAGAGGAGGCCACAAGTTTGGCCTCTTCTAGCAATGCATTGGTGAAGTTCTCATGATCATCAGTGAGATTAGGGTTGTAGTTCCGGCGTAGGGATTTGATGAACTCATTAGATATACCAAAAATATGTTTAAATTCCTTGAGCTCCATATCTGATAATATGTCGACAAAATTAGTAATGAATGAAGATGTAAAATGGGAAAAATAAAATAGAATATATATATATATATATATATATATATATATATATATATATATATATATATATATATATATATATTTACTTATTTATTTATATTTACCATCTTGTGTGGTACCATAGAGTGTCTCTCTCTTTAAATAATAGCATGTACCCGATATAGGTGGTCCCTTGAGTCCATCCATACCTGGCCAAGCTACCTGAAAACATTTTTATTGACAAACAACGAATATTAATTAATTAAAAACATTATTCACTAATGATCTCAACGATTTGTGCATATAATTATGAAATAAAGTTGTATGCATTGTGAGTGTATAAACACTTGCGTGTTAGATCATGACACCTCATTAATGAATATGTTAGACATCATTATTTTTATTTTAATGACGTGTTATGATCTTAACACCGCTCGTGTATACACTACCAGTATAACAAATTTAACTCCACAATTATTAGGAAAATGCTTATTAATATTAACCCATATAAATTAATTTACCTTATAACCAGATCTTAACTGACTATCATAGATATCAGTCTTACTGATATTGTGGAATTTTTGTGGAAATTGGACATGAGACAATGAGGAAGATATCTGTGGGTCGAGAAAGAAACACATCGCTTGGCGTGCTGAATTTGGATCATTGCAATACATGTCACAGTCCAACCCTAGAATGTAGGGTGCATTGCTTATCAGGCTTGAAACTCTCAACTACAATAATTGTAAATTAAAAATAAAATAAAATAAAAATCATAAGTCTAGTTATGAGATGTAAAATTAGTCTATTTAGAGTGAGAGAGCAAGAGATGTTACAAGGACATTGAGAGCTCCAGCTTTAAAATGATGGGGATGAGTTGATCTTTTTTCACGCGAAATATACACAAGAAAAGGCATCCCAGTTTGTTCCAAGGATTTATCTTGTATCACCTAAAAAGATTATGGCAAAGAAAAATCAGGAGAACACAGTCACACACAAGACATAAATTATTTAATTCGACCAATTTTTCATTACCAACGATAAAATCACTCTTAATATAGCGTAAATGGGTAGATTAACATGCATGGTGACGTATATAATGCGATACAAGAAAATATAAAACTAATTGTCCTCCTCTTGTATTTAATTAGGGATTTAACTCGTCTCCGTTACTTTATTTTCTCTCCAATTCCCTCAACTGCATATTATGTTTCTCATAATATTAGTGTTATTAACGATCTAAATATATATCAATGAAATGATCATAATAACGTGAATCAATTTTGCAATTAGAATCAGTATATGTATTGTTATGGTCAATTGTTTACAACAAGTATCTACCATTCAAACTTTTTGTATATTAATTAAATACACATGTTCATCGGAAGGTAAATTATGTTTACTCTGAATTTTTGAGTAAGACCAAACCAATAGTTAGTAGCATAAAAAAAATGATGTTCCACACCACTAACGTCCGACAAATTAATAAGTCTCTTATGAGGTTTGACTTGTTTGTCTCACTTTACTAAATCTCAAATCTCCATACTATTGCAGTATTGCTAATGACTTGGATTTCAGTAAGTTTATTTGGGATAAGTCTACGCACATAATAATTAAAAATTATATTTATTTATATTATTAAAAAATATAATATGACACGAATTTTAATGTATTATTTTACTTTTTAATAATATAAATAAATATAATGTGTGATATAATATTTAATTATTATGTATTTATATTTATTCTTTGTATAATTATATATAAAGATCACTTGCATTAATTAGTCTGGTTACAGAGTTGTATTTCTGTGATTTTTATTATATAAATATTATCGAACATAACTAGTAGCTATACAAATGTAATTATGAACCGACAAAATAAACTGCTTCAACTCATAATCCTAAAATTCGTACGTACGTAGTAAAAATATCAAATCAAATATTCGCCTTACCTCAATAACAGAAGAACCATCACGACTAAGTGCGGCCGCTTCATTTTTCTTAATTATCATCACGCTCTCCAAGAACTCCTCATATTTCCCCTGCACCACAACCCATTTCATATGTACAGTTATAATTTTGTGATTCATGCATATAATTAAATATTGAATGAATTACAAATCAGTCTCTTGAAGTTATCAGTCTAATTCAAAATATAGCTCCTCAATCACTAAAGTGTACAGTTGCATTCTTATACTAGCTATTAACCGATAACTGAGACAAAGTGTTGAATTGGGCGTGAGATCATCTGTAATTAAAATTTTCTATTATCCGTGTCGAGATCTATGACGACGATTTTTAGTATCTATAGTAATAATAGGTACTGTCGTCATAGTATTTTTTTTTTATAAAGCTACGATAACGGAATATACCGTCGTTATAAAAGTCGTCTTTATAGATCTCAACACAAAGAAACAGAAGAAATCGTTATAGAGAATTTGATCCCGTTGAATTTGGTAATTCATTGACTACCGTAAAACTGACCCACAACTTGAAAGAACAGTCTTTAATATCGATCCAGCCTTAAATTTAATTGTGTACCAACCTTGACAATATTTTTCTCAGCTACAAAATCATTGCCATCGACATAATTATCATCATCATCATCATTTGCCTCCGAAAAATAAGCCTCAGGACAAATAGTTTTAATACCAAACCTCCTGCAAAAGGGCAGCCACCACTTGGCAAATCTCCAAGCCTCCATCATCCCTTTCAAAGTCACCGGAGAACCCGCATCATCCGACAGATACACTCGGAGCTTATCAGGCGGATAATCCAATGCCATGGCGGATATAACCGTGTTCATCACTCCCACAGTTGGCTCCTTAATGGGATCCGACGTGCATATAAGCACGTCGATGGCCGGAAGTTCTTTATTTTCCGGCAGTCTCTCCGGGAAGACCTGCCTGGAAACGGGTCGCCATCGATAAGCTTGGTTGAGCAGCCAAAGAAAAAATAGTGTCAGTTCAGAAGCAAAAAGAAGAACATGGGGTAATATTGGTGTAGTGTTACTAATTGCTATGCTTTGGGAAATAAAGGAAACCCTATAATAAATTAGGAATAATATTGCTATGAAATGGAGGAGAGTATGGAGTCTGTTGATTATTAGAGATTTTTTCTGCACTTGGCATGAATGAAGAGGAAGAGTTTTATCATCCATTGCCTCACTCATTTGTCGAGTTATGCTTGGGTTTCAGGCTCTTTCTATATGTAATAGGATGAGTTTGTTTATGACATCTCATCTCATGCGTGGCTATTATATAAGGGATCTGTCCTACTCGGAGAAATGTTGTTGTTTTTTTTCCTTTTTAACATAGCAATTATAACAGTGGTCAATATAATTCAACTCATAAAAAATATTACTCCCCCTCCGTCTCAGATTAAAAGTCTTTATTATTATTTTAGATAGTGTCAAATTAAATATCTACTTACTTTAAATAATATATTTTTTTATAATAATTTGTCTATAATATCTTTAATATTAATTGTTATATTTCTATTCTCTATGTATATTTATAAAATATCATTAATTATATACATAAAATTATATAATTAAACAAAAATTTAAATATAAATAATTTTATTATTTTTTAATATACGTCAATTAAAACTTTTATCCGGACGGAGGGAGTATCAACGAGGCTTAAACTACCGATCCTAAATAGTAGCTGGGTATTATTAGAGTGCTTTACTTGGCAGCCAAGTCCTAAGTCGTCACGCCAAATTTGAATTAAAAATTCAAGTAGGAGAAGCAACTTTGACACGTAATGAACTCCCTATTGGTTACTAGTTAGCATACTCCCTCTTTAAATCCACTTTTTTCCACAGCATTTGAATCTCTGATACCTCAAATATCTCTATGTGCTTAACCACTTTAATTTGGCTCAAGTCCATATCAGAAGTTACCTAATTTATTAGATATTGCTTTATCATTATTATACACAACTTTAAAAAGATAATTAAAATATTTAGAAAGAGATGACACCTTTTATAAGGATGTGAATGTCATAAAAGGAATTGTTTAATTTTTAATTTTAATGGGAAAAAACTTATATTTTGTATCCATTCATTTTAAATTGTATTTTCTATCTCGTAATTATTGGAGAGACGTCTACGATAATAATTCATGAACCAAATATGAACCACACCTGAGATTGTAATTTATGACAGTACGTATATCGATGCATAGGTCTTATCTTCTTTACGACCATGATCTGCCATGAACGTGTCACCACAATGGCCAGAAAAGTCTCAAGTCATGTCTTGTTTACGACCTCCAAACCATTTCTCTTCCTCTCTAAAAAGACTCCCGAACAAGAGATTTGGGAGTCTAATTTCAACTTTTAATTTTCTTTTTCCTTGGGACCAAAATAAAAAAAGGCATAACGGGATTTAAAAGAAAAATAAACGAAAAAACTAAAAATTTCCATCTAATTATTTTATTTGTGAGCTTGTAATGGACATGAAAAAATAAAAATAAAAATTTGCCCATTAATTTGACAAAGTATTTCACCAAAAATAAACATATATTGACCAAAATTAAAAATGAAGAACATAAGCTAATATTTTATAATCCTTATAATTTATATACAAGTATAGCAAAATTTAATAAAGGGTCAAAGTAATGATGTAAAAATCAATTTGAGACATGGGCAAACGAAAAAAATTGATATAATTTATTAACAATTGTCAAACAAAATTTTTTATAACTAGTAATATTTTTTAAATATATTCTAATTTTTATCACTTCATTAACTAAAATTAAAATTAAATGAACCTATGCCACATTTGAGTTTGAAAACGTCTTAAATTGATCTAAAAAAATTGATAATAGTATTATACCAAATACAATCCCGCACGTGAAGACTACGACAGCTATCCCTCGGACTCTCACTCTATTCCCCGGCTAGACCCAGCTACGTTCCCATCTCCTGTTGAAAAACAATGGAACAAAAGAAAGGGTGAGCTCAAATAGCCCAGTACAGAATATCATGACTAAGATAATGACGAATAAATTATGATTAGTCTTCAACAGTTGAGCTCTTGATAGAATACAATAGACTACAAGGTTTATATCAAAAACTGCAGTTAAATTCTTGAACAATGTTCAGATCAATAATAGCAGCGGAATAAGCAATCTATTAGAAGAATAATGCAGATTATAATGTCCACTCGGTTCTCTTTTTAGGAAAAACATCATCAACTTTTATTATCTGAAATATCATTAGTCAAGATAATACAATTTCACAGTTTCTGATCATAATCATGCAGATCAACAGTTCACCTTTGCACTACGGGCCAAAGACATTCAATATAACACCAATGGTCATGATTATACCAGATTCAGCCTTTGGTTATAATCATATCAAACAACAGTTCATCTTTGCACTACGGGCCAAAGAGAACATTCACCACGTGCCATAAAAGACACCGAACAGATGTATTGCCTTTAACCTATTATATCGCCTTTAACCTATCATCTGTTCAACAATTATATCGCATATGTGCCCCCAGCCACAGATATTCACAACAACTTGATTTTTGATGATTAGAATAATATAAATGATGAACAGAAGAAACAAGATAAACAATAAGTATCAGAAGTTTACTTTGTACAGATTCAAATAATGTCCAAATTGTCAACATGACGTGGAGTGAAATTTAAAAATGATATTCAAGATCAACAGTTCAGAATAACGGTTACAGTTCAATAGAAAGGTTCAGAAAATAGGAAGGTTCAGTTGAAATAATGAAGTTCAACTATTATGGAACATATAATATTTTCAGGAATTATAGAAGCAATAGTTCCATAATAAGTTTCGATTTAGGAGTATGAAAGAAAATAATATCCCTTACCGTAGCAGGTTTGATTAACAAAAGGTGAATGAAATTAATATCCCTTACCATAGTAAGTTTGAATAATGGAAGATGGAAAATATGGTATCCCTTATGAGTATAAAGGAAAATATATTATAAATGAATATGGAATAGAAATGTCATGTGATAATTTGTGTAGACAAATTATTTCCACACGAGACAAATAAAAAGGGTTATTCACCAACAGGCGGTAATCCGCGTAGTAAGGTTATTCCCATCAATTTGAATACAAAGAGTTATTCACCAAACAGGCGGTAATCCGCGCCGTAAGGTTATTCTTAGAAATTAATAAGGAATGAATACGATAGGTTATTCACCAACAGGCGGTAATCTGCGCCGTAAGGTTATTCCCACAATTTAATACATGGAATAAATGACACATCTTAAGAAAGAAACGATATTATTTTCGAGAATCAAAGAATGATTATCACTTACCGTGGTAAGTTTAAATAATAGAATATGAAAGAAGATGATATTCCAATAAAATGACATTCCTTACCACAGTAAATTTAAGAGTTTGAAATGAATGGTATTCCTTACCTTAACACGTGACTGAATATTGATTTAAATGAGATTGATCAACCTATATATTTATAATAAAATTAGTAATTACCACATATAAATTTCAAAGTGTATAATAACTTGTATAATATGAACTATCAAAATTATATATATTTAACATAATTTTTGTAGTATAATATAACAACTTTAAAATAGTTTTTAAAATAATATTTCAAAATAAATCTTCCAAAGAAAGTTTTTAAAAATGAATCTTCTCAAAGAAGAGTCTTCTAAAGGAAGATTTGTGAATACCGTGAAAAATAGGAATTTATGAAATTACTACTCTTTAATAAAAGACTTACTTGAAAAATTCCTGCACTCCTTTTGGCTTTCAAACACTTAAAATAGCCTTACTATTCTCAGAAAAAACTCATAAAATTCTTATAGAAAAATTTTATGTTTTAGGTGTGATTTTTCTATTCAGTTGAGCAAGCTATTTATAGGAGAAAAGAGGGTACTATGTAGTGGTAGGTGGCAACAGGCGTGATGCACGCCTGCTGAAAATTTCAGCAAAGGCAGCAGCCGCTGCCTTTTTTTTTTCTCTCACCAACCATTCATGTGGCCCCCACATAGGGTCCACATGTTACTATTCTAAATAGTAAAATTAATTAATTTTTTTTTAAAGATTTATTTATTCTTCCTGTGGGTCCAACATATATGTTAAAATAATGCTATAACAATAATTCAACAATAATATAATAAACACGTTACAGATTTATTATTAATTTAATAATTTAAATTACAGTGTATTTGCTACAGTGACAATTATTAGGTTCAATAATTTTAACTACAGTGCACCAACAATTATTGAGTCAATGATATGAAATACAGTGTAATGACAATTATTAAATCAATAATGCAAAATACTGTGTAACGACAATTATTGAATTGATAATATAAAATATTATGCAGTGACAATTATTGATGAAATGATGCGTAACAGTTATGGTGTTAATTATCAGACCAATAATATGAGACACTGTGCAATACCGTGTGCTACACAAAAATACCATAAATTACCGTATACTACTTGTGACGCCCCCAAATATGGGCCCACACAGCCCAAACTTGAGTCGTCAAAAGATTACAATAAAATTATTACAACAAAGCACAACGTACAACAATACAGTGTATAATAATACACAACTAAGTCTTCACTATTATTGCCACACTATTTTACAACATGTGAAGACTATGATAGCTATTCCTCGGACCCTCACTCCATCCCCCGGCTAGACCCCGTTACGTTTTCATCTCCTGTTGAAAAATAATGGAACAAAAGAAAGGGTGAACTCAAATAGCACAGTAAGAAATATCATGACTAAGATAATGACGAATAAATTATCATTAGCCTTCAACAGTTGAGTTCTTGATATAATACAATAGACTACAAGGTTTATATCAAAAACTGCAGTGAAATTCTTGAACAACGTTCAGATCAATAATAGCAGCGGAATAAGCAATTTATTAGAAGAATAATGCAGACTATAATGTCCACTCGCTTCTCTTTTTAGTAAAAATATCATCAACTTTTATCATCTGAAATACCATTAGTCAAGATAATGCAACTTCACAGTTCCTGGTCATAATCATGCAGATCAACAGTTCATCTTTGCACTACGGGCCAAAGACATTCAATATAACACCAATGGTCATGATTATACCAGATTCAGCCTTTGGTCATAATCATACCAACCAACAGTTCATCTTTGCACTATGGGCCAAAGAGAACTTTCACCACGTGCCATAAAAGACACCGAACAGATGTATCGCCTTTAACCTATCATCTGTTCAACAATTATATCACATCTGTGCCCCCGGCCACAGATATTCACAACAGCTTGATTCTTGATGATTAATACAAATAACAGTGATACAAATGATGAACAGAAGAACAAGATAAACAATAAGTATCAGAAGTTTACTTTGTGCAGATTCAAACAATGTCCAAATTGCCAACATGATGTAGAGTGAAAAAAAAAATGATATTCAAGATCCACAGTTCAAAATAACGGTTACAGTTCAATAGAAAGGTTCACGTAAAATAGGAAGGTTCAGTTGAAATAATGAAGTTCATCTATTATGGAACATACAATATTTTCAGGAATTATAGAAGCAATAGTTCCATAATAAATTTCGATTTAGGAGTATGAAAGAAAATAATATCCCTTACCGTAGCAGGTTTGATTAACAAAAGATGAAGGAAATTAATACAAAGGGTTATTCACCAACAGGCGGTAATCCGCGCAATAAGTTATTCCCACAATTTAATAAAATTTGAATACAAAGAGTTATTCACCAAACAGGCGGTAATCCGCGCCGTAAGGTTATTCTCAGAGATTAATAATGAATGAATACGAAATGTTATTCACCAACAGGCGGTAATCCGCGCCGTAAGGTTATTCCCACAATTTAATACATGGAAATAAATGACACATCTTATGAGTAAGAAAGAAACAATATTATTTTCGAGAATCAAATAATGATAATCCCTTACTGTGGTAAGTTTAAATAATAGAATATGAAAGAAGATGATATTCCTTACCACAGTAAATTTAAGAGTTTGAAATGAATGGTATTCCTTACCTTGATATTGTGAAACAAGTTTATAGCCGAACAAATCATTCCTTGTTTGTAGCAGTAAAGAATCTGACTTTTGAGTCTTCTAGAGTTTTTAAAATCTCTTTATATTTTTAAAATAATGTTACTCTCGGAAAGATAGACGACATAGACTCAAGAATCACTCAATTCGGAGTTAATATGAATGAGTTATGAATTTTCAAAACTAAGACTGAAAATAGTGACGAAAATCAGAAAAGGTTACGGTTTTTAGTATTTTAAGGCATGAAGATGACTTCAGATGACTTTTCTTCCTTCTTCAAAGTTGTAGAGGACGAAAAACTGAAGAGACAGGCTTTTAATTCATTAAATTTTGACAAATAATGAATTTACTATGATTTTTCGAAAGAGTTACTGTACATAAGAAAATTCCACTCGGGAATTCAAAGAAGAATGCAAACGATTTCAAAGCTAGGAAATGACTTAAGAACACTTAGAGAGAACTTACACAAAGAAGTATTTAGAGAGAGAAAGAAAGAACAAGTAAGAAAGTTTATGAAAAATCCTTAAGTTAAGGCTTCTATTTATAGCCAAAAATCTTATCATATCCAAGATTTTCTAATTTAATTTAAACCGTTCATTTCATATCACCTAACTTTATATTATAAACAAATAACTTTATCAATTCAATTTTTCAACAATAATTCACACTTTAATCTATACCATTCATTTCATATCACCTAACTTTATATTATAAACAAATAACTTTATCAATTCAATTATTCAACAATAATTTACACTTTAATCTACACCATTCATTTCATATCACCTAACTTTATATTATAAACAAATAACTTTATCAATTCAATTATTCAACAATAATTCACACTTATTCATTATTATGACTAATTGTTATAAATACAGTATAGTTAGCTTTCTGAGTTAGATATCAAGTCAATTAATTAATGAAATATAACTGTTTAAATAACACCGTAATAGAGATAACAATAATGCAGAAAGTATGTAAAAGAAAAAATACGTTACTGTGTCATGACAATTATTGATTCAATAATGTGAATTACTGTGCATATGTTACTGTGACAATTATTAGGTTCAATAATTTTAAAAACAGTGCAACAACAATTATTGAATTGATAATATAAAATATTATGTAGTGACAATTATCGATGAAATGATGCGTAACAGTTACGGTGTCAATTATCAGACCAATAATATGAGACACTATGCAATACCGTGTGTTACTGTAGAGTACCGTGTGCTACAGAAAATACCATAAACTACCGTATGCTACTATTCTTTTATCACCGGTATTTTAACAATTCCGTTGACTATTTTTATTTAAAAAGTCACTTCTGTCGTTTTTTATATCCGACAAATATTCCGTTGTGGGGTCCACCAATAATTTGTTATTTCGGCGCCGTCGTACGACACAAATATTCCCCGACAAAACGAATATTCCCCGACAAAGCGAATATTGTCCGACAAAATAAAATTTGCACATAACATCCTTAACTTTCAATTTCGTCAATTTAACCACTTACTGTTTCATGAAAAAATATATATGAAGAAAAATTAAATTTTATATTTCATAAAATTTGGGGTCTTACACTACTATTCTTTTATCATCGGTATTTTAACAGTTAACACCGTTGACTATTTTTATATAAAAAGGTTACTTCTGTCGTTTTCTATATCAGACAAATATTCCGTTGTGGGGTCCACCAATAATTAGTTATTTTGGCGCCGTCGTACGACCCGAATATTCCCCGACAAAACGAATATTCCCCGACAAAAAGAATATTGTCCGATAAAATAAAATTTGCACATAATATCCTTAACTTTCAATTTTGTTAATTTAACCACTTACTGTTTCAGGAAAAATATATACGAAAAAAAATTAAATTTTATATTTCATAAAATTCGGGGTCTTACAGCTTTAATATATATAATAGATTACTATTTTTTTTTGGAGAGTTATCTGCAATTATATAGGATAATTTTAAAAAAAATTATTGTGTGAGAGTTATCTACAATTATAAGATAATGTCACATTTATAAAAAAAAATTAATTCCATACTCACACAAAAAGTGAAAAAAATACTCTTTTTTTTTCTTTTTTTTACAAGAATTATATATATAAAAATCATATTTATATTTGTGTTAAATTATGGGATAATATTACATATTTTTGTGTATGTGAGAATTAGCTGTAATTTTTTTTAAAAAGATCAAATTATTGGATAATTACATATTTTTATGTGTGATCGTTATATATAATTATGGAATAATAGTAAAAAAATAGCTTTAGATTATTTGATAAATATAATAATAAATCAATTATTATAAATATTGATAGAAAATTAATACGAGCATAACATATTACAAATTTTGATTAAAATGTACTGTATTTTAATATATATAATAGATTATGGACAAAGAGATTATTTGCTATCCCAAATTAGTTATAATAGAGTGCGAATAATTCCTATATGAGAAAGGAAAAACAAATACACCATAAAGATAATAAATAATAAAAGAACGAAAATGGGGCCCGGGGGAAAAATAATGACAATAATAAATAAAAAGATAGAATAAGAACAATAAAAAATGAACAAAACAACTAAAGTTGCTAAAAAGATAGACTAAAAGTTAAATAATTTTTTATTTTAAGGAGTAAGATCATTGAGTTTATCTCTTTTATGACTCTATCCTCAGGTTCTCAATTAGAATCCCACGATTGAAATGTATCTCAATAACTGAATTGTAATAGTATAACTGTATAAGTTCTCACTTCTCAACAAAAAAAAATAGTATACAAATACGTATACATACAAAAATAAATACTAACAAGCAAAAGTGAAATAAAAGGAGGATAAAAGCTAGTTTAGTTATATACTTTTTCTGCAACGAAGAGACAACCGTGATCTTTGAGTTCACTTTCTTTTTTCCTTTTTCTTTTCTTTTTAAATATTGAAATCTAAGACACCCTTAAACATAACATTAATAGATTAGAAATACTTATTTGTATAAGTTAAACTTTTAGAGTTAATTATAAAAAAAAGGAAATTTAAATATAAGATATGTGTGGTGTGTGTGTCCCCTATTCAAACTTTAGTATTTGAATTTGATTTAAAATAAGTAACATAAAGAATAGGACTCTCACTTCCAGATGTAGAATATATATATATATATATATATATATCTATCTCCCCCCCCCCCCCCCCCCCCCCCCAAAAATCCCCATAAAATTACCAAGTGTATCAAGTGCATTACTAAATTTGGCTGTAATAGACTCTTAAAATTTTCTGTCTAATTTTTTTTTCCTTTCTTATTTTCCCTTACATTTTCAAAATTCAAACACAGTCCATACAAATGTGCAGAAAGTTCAGTAGAAAGTAGAAGTGACTTATAAGACTGAACTTTTATTAGATGTTCTTTTAGACAATTATTCAAGAGCTGTTTACGGATCACCATGACATAAACACCATGATTTCAAATACAGCAGCAGCAGCAGTAGTAGGAGTGGTAGACTACTAATAGATATGCTTCCATACATCTATACAATTATACTCGTACCGTTACATCTTGCCTCAAGACCTTGGTGATCCTAATGCATAGAATACAGGAGAAAAATGGTGTTCATCTATGCTTTGTCGTGTAAGAGAAGCATGATGTTGTCTATTCAGTGATCAGCATCTGGATTTCATCCACCAGAGGTGGAAGCTGTAAGTGATGAAAAAGAAAAACAGATAAAATTTAGTAAGAACAATAAACTGAATTTATTGAAGCTCATAATTGGGAAACTTTCTTCAAATTATCATATGGACAAATGATGTGTAAAAACTAAAAGAGAACCATTTATTAGTAGATGGCCTACAATTTTCAATCAAGATATTTAGTTATTGTTGGACTCCAGAGAGGATGCCAAGATCAGGTTTGGATAATATGCTCAAGATGATCTCAGTGGAGATTTTAATAACAGAAACAATGAATAGCCTGGGATGAGCAGTAGCAATAGTTCAAGGTACAACAATATCTAATAAGCCAAAAACATAACTAAATTAATAGAGAGAGAAAATGAGATGGAACGTTTCCAAGTTTAAGGAATCATTAAATTCTAACAAGGCATCAAGGTGATGAAGAGCCACAGAGGATCAGAGCCAAAAACATGGAGGCAGTGAGCAGATCTATAAATCCACAAGAACAGATATATAACATGGCATGACTCGCACCTCCCTATAAAACCCCTCCCAGTTTGTCCAGATTGATAACTCTGCTCCCTACACAACACCTCCCAGTTTGCTCCATATATAACACCTCGCTAGGTCAATAAGAGTCTCGGGTAACTTTGCTCCCTGTACAACACCTCCCAGTTTGTCCTCAAATCCAAGGGGGAAATAGTTAACTCAATTTACCCTCCACATCCAATGGGCACTCCACTCAATTTGCACTTTACAAATAAGAAGAATCCAAACAAAAGAGGAGTTTACTTTATTGTAATCCATATAAAGTTGTACGTGGCTACTAAAATGAGTTCTTTACAACAAGGCATCCTAGTTCGATAAGGGAAACAAAATCAATTAGACAAGTATTCCTTTACTTTACTTTTCTACTCTTGGTTACTCAGGTTTTCAGAGCTTTGTTTCTCCGTAGCGTTTTTCTCTCAACTTCATTTTGAAGGTGATATAGTTTCTAAACCAAATATATGACCTCAATCATACTCTTCATTTTCAGTTCCAAGTCTATTAAACCTCACTAAGCTCCCTAATTTCCAACTCATCTAACCACCAATTTATTTTATTTCAAAAATTAGGGTGTTATTCGTACTTATTGAAATGTCCTTTTTCAATCTCATCTACTGCAATAATGTCACATAACATAACAAAATCTCATGATATCCAAGCTTTCCACACACAAACATATAACACATATAATGATATAGTCAATGAAAATTTACAATTGATGTTTCTTTAATTTTATGAAAGCTCATTTAGCTGCCCCATCTTCCAAGAAACTTTCAAACACCACTTATGTAAAGCATTCAAAAAATAATATAAAAAAGACATGTCCTTTTCTTTTTCCTAATCCAAGAAGTGTTTTCCCCCCTTTTTTCTTTTCATCTACTGCATTAATGCGGCATAATGTCAAAGCATAGTACTAATCCCACATAAAAAAAATTGAAAGATAATAGAGAATTCAAACAGTCAAAGTGTCAAACTTAACACATATACATAATAATCTTCTATTAGGCCCAAAAAGAGTCCTTTTCTACTTTCAACAATTGCAACCACTAATTCTGCATAATCTAAAAGCATAGCAATAATCCCACATAAAGAAAAGTCAAACATTACACATAAATACCAAGAAAATAAGCAAGAAATTCATACCTCAAGAGCCCATTTCCTGGACTGACCACACAATCCATTAACCTTATCCCCACAAGAATGAACAGTCTGAAACTGACCCACATCAAGCTTCTTGTTAATTATCCCAACCTGGAAATAAATATTATCGGACGGCGGCAAATCAACCGTAATCTCATCAACATCAAACCACAAAAAGAATCTCTGGACCTGAATACCCTTTAGATCATAAATTGACCCAATCTTCAGCTTCCCAGTAATTTTCTTCTCATAATAGACCAAATAATCGAAGTGGATATAGCAAGTTTTTTCGAGCTCAACTACAAAATCCCCATCAGAGGAGAGAGAATATGACTTGACGTTGTCCGGCAAGAGGCCACTGGGAAGGCCGAATTTGGGGAGGATTTCGTAGACTGTTAGTGGGTCATCGGAGAGGGGAATTGATGAGACTGTTAGCAAGAGGAGAGAGGAAAGTAGGAGACCCAACTGAGGTTTTGGATCAGGTGCCATTGTTTTACTGGTTTGTGTAATTATTTGACGAGTGTTCTGGAGGAAGAAATAGTAGGTGATACTTACAGTGGGAGAGGCGGAGAGTGTGGTCGGTTTGAACGACAGATAGGAAAATCTCAAAACTAGACAAAAGTTGTTCAATTTATACGGACAAAATATTTTATAAATAAATATTATAATATATGATGATAAATTTAATTAATAATTAAATATTTTATAAATAAATATTACAGTACAAAATTAGAAAATTTTCTGTTATATCTATTTTTTAATTTTTTTAGTACATATTTAATAATACAAATATTATTTTTAGTGATACTTTCAGCAACGTAATTATTTGTTACGAATTTTATTATGTTATTAAATATAATATTTATGTCGCTGAATGTGTACGAGAGAAATTAGAGAATATGCTTAATAGAGGGTATCTTAATCCTATAATACATGATGATAAATTTATATCGATATTGTCACTAAATATAATATTTATGTTCCTAAATTTATATGAGAGAAATTAAATAAGAGGGGTAATAGATGATATCCTAATCCTTTTAATCTTATAATATATGATGATAAATTTATATTAATATTTAACACCGATGTACATAAATATAATTAAAATAATGGTTTAAAGAATGGAGCAATATATTAGTGTTATATTTTTATAACTTATAATTTTACGTTAGTGAAAATTTATAATCGACATAAATTTATTCAACCTATGAGTTTGCCTTTATTTAATATAGCAAGAAAATTTATCTACGAAGAATATAGAAATGTAGAAAATGTTTGCAAGTAATGATGCTTTTTGTCAATGCCCATGGGCCTCATAATATAGGGTATTTATTAATGCGGGGACAAAACATAAGGGAAGAGGACAGCGTCGTTCATAACCCGAGGGAAAGAGCAAAGCCACGTGTTACAACATGTGTGAGTTTCGATAAACAAATTTTCAAGAGGGAGGGATTAATCTAGGACAAGATGTCCACATTTATGGTAAACCTACTTTAGGATCAAATTAATATTATTAAAATTTTAACTTAATATAACAAATAGATAAATAAAATGAAAAAAGATGTCCACGTTTTTCAAAAAATAATATATAATTTTTTAATTATTTTTAATGGTAATAAATCTTCAAAATAAATTGGTTAATAATAATCACCGAATTTATAGTTGTAGGGTATTCTAGTATTGTTTTATTAGTAGAATTGAATATTATTATTCTCTTTAATTTATTTTATTTTTTAAATTGATTATTTTAAAAATCAATAAATTATATTATTTTTTAAGCTATAGACGATAAACTATGACCATAAAAAAATTACTAGTAAAACGAAGGCTCATGATTTCAAAATTTTAAATAATTTACTTATTTTTTTAAATTTAAATAATTAATATGATCATAAAGGGCTAATTAAGAATAATAGAACGGGACAAATGTGGTAGTTGAATGAAGTAAATTTTTATTGTTATTATCTACTTTTTGCGACAAGGCTTGTATCAAGATTTTAGTTTTCCCAGACAATTAAAATTTAGATTATTGGCACTTTCAAAATATGGGGAGTCCATCCAAGGTGCAATTATGTGTCTCCTTAGTCCTTATCTATATATATATATATATATATATATATATATATATATATGTGGCCACCGCAAGCAATAAAGTGCAATATCAGCATCTCTTATATTCATATAAAGTAGTATGTTGTTTTCAGATATAGATGGTAAACTGTGAGCATAATTATTTACTTAATTATTAAATTTAAAATAATTAATCTAACCGTTAAAGGACAATGTTACCCCCACGGTATGAATGCAAGGCAGCCCCCAATTTTAGGGGAGGTTTATACATGCTATTAAAAGACCGGGGTTCAATTCTCATTTCCCCATTCCCAAAAATTGTAGGTAGAATAGTTCTCAAAACATAAATATAACTAACTAATTAACTAACTAATTAAATAAATAAATAAATAAATAAATAAAAGAGTTTCCTAATGAACCAATTAGGCATGCTCAACCGACTATTAGATATGGGACAACTCTAAATATATAACAATCAATCATTATCTTAATTTACATAATTAAAAAATAAAACATGATACGAATTTTAATGTTGTATATCACTTTTTAATAGTATAAATATATATAATGTTTGATAGTGTAAATAAATTAATTTTATCTCTAACATTGATAGGAATGCAATATTGATAGCTTGATGAGACTCGGTCTTATTAAAATGTAAGTAATGATAAGTTAGAAATCTCATGTTTGTTTATATAATCTCAAAGTATAAATGCATTTTTAATTTTTACGGATAAAAATGAAAAATGATCTATATTTTTAAAATCAATAAGTAAAAATCGACATATAAAATCATAAAATATATCATTATTTTATTTTTTTATTTACATTTTAAAACTTATTTACAGTCTATTATTTTAATTTTAATACCCTAAATAATAATGTATTTTAATTTTAATAAAATAATAAGATTGATTATAAAATTTCTTTTTTTTTTCAAAATCTAGATAGATTATATCAATTTAAAATTTAAAAATATCACATATTAACTTTTAAAAAAATTAATATTAATCTTAATGGAGGAAGTAATATATATGAACTAAAATGATAGTAATATATTTATATTTATACATTTTCGAGCCTATTAAGCCTCTTAATGTATATTTAGTTACTTAGTATTTGTAATATTTAATGTGTTTAAAAATTTAAACTCTTTTAATAATTTTATTTATTTAATAATAATTTATTTTATTTTAATCATAAACACAACATTTGAGACACTAACACAATCCAACCCACTCCCAAGACCCGGTCCGATTCACGGTCCCACTTCATAGTATAGAAGTTTCTTCTTGTAAAGACATGCAGTGAATCAATCAATGGCGAGCGAATCCCCAACACAAATCGACCACAATCGAATCGTTTTCCGATTAGCAATCGCTTCAAGACTAATTTTATTAGCCCTAATTATTCTGTGGAGATCTCTACTCACCCCTTATGACACATCTGCATCTATAAACCCTACTTGTCTCTCTTCTGATCATCACCAATCATCGCCTCCGATTCTCTTTCCACGAATTGCTGCAGTAATTCGAGACAGTATTGTATGGGACAGCGTGTATTTTATTCGTATCGCGCAATGCGGGTACGAATACGAGCAGTCTTACGCCTTCTTGCCGTTGCTTCCTCTGTGCATTTCCTTTTTGTCGCAAACAGGTTTGTCAAAAATTTCATCTTTATGGTCATCAATTTTTTTTTAGGTAGCCTTTTGTACATGAAAATGTAATCATTTTGAAAATGCAGTGATTATAAATATATATATGCAGTAGGACTGACTTAAATTCATGTATTAGGATTTAAGCACTGTTATTGGATAGGCCTATTAACTAATTTATATAATGAGTGAGTGAGGTTAAGTATATAATAGTAATCAGCTTACTTTAGTAAAAGTTTCTTACAAAGGAAAGTTTAGTGCAAGGTCTAAGGCAGAAATTACCGCATATTAGTGACAAGAAAACACATTTATTAATTATATTTGCCGTCCAAAAAATTTGTAATATTCATTTGAGTTTTCCTCTTTTCTTCAGATTGTGGGTTGTTGTCTTTGAAATTAAATTATCACCAAAATGCAATAAATGATTCTGCTTTTAATAGTTTGCAATATTTTTGGACTTTTAGTGAACTAGGCAGGTTATATATATAATGATTGCAAATATGAAATATAATACTTCCACCGTTCCAAATTATAAGATTAATATTGACTTTTGAAAAGTTAATTTGAGATATTTTCAAACTCAAAATTGACATGAATTCAATTAGTTTATGTCAATAAAATTATGAATATTATGAACTACCTAAAAAGTACTACTTGTTATACGATTTATTATTTTGAAAACTTAAATGAATCGTGTCAATTTTGAGTTTGAAAATATTTCATATTGACTTTTCAAAAGTCAATAGTGATCTTATAATTTGGAACAGAGAGAGTAATAAAAAAATAAAAGGTCTTATGACCTGTTTGAGATCACTTCAAACTTGGAAAAGTGGATTTTTAGGGACAATGAAATGCACAGTTATTGAGTTTGGTTGCTGTTTAAAGTCTTACGATGTTAATTATTGATGATTTTTGAAGATACTGCTGATATTGATTTGAAATTTGAAACTTTGTAATCTGAATGTTGCAGTTTTTGCTCCATTAGTTCCGCTTATTGGATACAGGGCTGTGCTTGGATTTTCTGGTTATGTGCTTAATAATATAGCATTTATTTTTGCGGCAGCATATTTTTACAGGTAAGTTTCTTGCTAATACAACCTACAAGTGGGTATGCCATGGATCTCTATATGGTATGTAAGAGTATATTTGTACTATATACCGTGGATACCCAGCAAAGAAAGCTTTATGTCAGCTCTGTAGTGTCGGTGGCAATAACATATACAGTGAGTAAATATATATAGCTTCTTGCGGTAGTGCTAGTTCCTTTAGCTTAAGTTATGAAATTTCCTAATAATTTGGGATGCAGTTGATTAGAGTCAGCAGTTAGTTAGATACCTGGAAGTTGGGAACCTATTTCCCTTTAGAAAAATAAAGAAATTCTTGAATCAAATGATCAGGCTTCAGAGGACAGAGGAAAATCTGACATTTTCTTTCATTTGATATGAAATGTATATGTTAGAGATTTCCTTATTAGAAACGAAATTAGGGCGATCAATAAAATTGTTATTATTACTGTAGTGGATTTGACAATCCTATGTTAGTTATTACAAATGCACAATAGATATTGATGCCAGTCGTACAAACATATTCCAATATGTTGTGCTATATGGTAATTTGTATATTTGTGTTCAAAATATGATTTGAGTTTCTGAATATTTTCATGCTCTTTCCTTTGCAGGCTGTCAGTTTTCATTCTGAAGGACTCAGAGGCAGCGATGAGGGCATCAATCTTGTTTTGCTTCAATCCAGCTTCCATATTTTACTCATCAATGTATACTACTTTTTCCTCTCCTTACATTTCATGTCAATATTGAAAGTGGTTAGACTGATTATTTCTTGACTGTGTTATTTGCAGATACTCTGAGAGTTTGTATACCCTTTTATCGATTGGAGGATTATGTCACCTAATGTCTGGTTCAAATAATTTAGCCACACTGTGGCTTGCTCTTTCTGGGTCTGCAAGATCAAATGGAGTGCTTAATGCAGGCTATATTTGTTTTCAGACGATGCTTCGAGCTTATGATGCTGTCTTTCTTAAAAGGCATGCTTATGTAAGCCTTTCATTTTATTTGTTATGTGATAGCTATAATTGGATTCTCATGCATATTTCACGAGAATATGTCCTGGAAGTTCAAGAAGTGTAGAATGTTATCCTTATAAGAATCTCAAACTCATCCCCCCCCCTCCTCCCCACAAATCATTTTACATTCTTGAAAAATGCATGCAATTCGGTCAATTTTTTTTTTTTTTTTATCAAAGTGCCTTCCAAAGTGGTTGAAGGTGACTTATTGAATTTGGCAGAAGCTTTAAAACGATGATGGTTGCAAATTACCATAATCCATTAAAACCTCCTAGAACTTCCTTATGTGTGCTTGGTGACAATGCATGCAACTTGCCAATAATAATTAATAACTTCATTTTTATCTTTGAATACTGATTCATTTCTTAGTTTCTTATTATTATTTGTGTGTGTGTGTGTTTGCTTCTTATTATTATTAATATTTTATCTTTTATTTTTTTATTGCCCTTATTTTTTTCTTTTTCGATGTTAGATGGGATTCATTTGCAACCTACCCGAACTAGCTTGGGAAAAAAGGCTCGGATGTGTTAATACTGATTCATTGTCAAGGATTATTAGTTTAGATATTAATATGTAGCACAACATTTAACTGCATAAAGTTTTCCTTTTAGTTGTATAGGTGTTGCAAGTTTCCTTAAATCTTGAGAGTCATTAAAACAAGAAAATTCCAAAATCTTGAGTATTGTATTCTCATGGATTCTTCTAATTCTCTTCCAGTTAGCAGTACAGGTTCTTATTGCTGGAGCTTTGCGATGTATTTTCATTTTTCTTCCATTTATTGCTTTTCAAGCATATGGCTATTACAATGTATGTCTTGGACGTTTCCCGGATGAAATAAGGCCTTGGTGCAAGGCAAAACTTCCTTTGCTGTACAATTATATCCAAAGTCATTATTGGTATGTTTTGCTTTTTACTGTTATTATTATCTTTATTGCCAAATTTGTTTTTTATTTATTTATTTTATGTTAGTAATAGAAATTGTATACATGTGCTTCTTCACCTCCTTTCCCTTTCCAAAGACAAAAAAAATTATGCTGGAAATAGGAATTGTATATATTTTAACTTTCTGTTTAAAGCTTATAAGTTAATATCCACATCCCCCCCCCCCCCCCCCCCCCCCCGGCGGGGTTGTACGTTCTTGTTTTCTTGTTTAGTGAAAGAAACTTATGCTAGTTGTTTCTTTTATGTCAGGGGAGGAGGGTTCTTAAACTATTTCCAAGTAAAGCAGTTACCAAATTTCCTACTTGCCTTCCCAATATTGTCCCTAGCTCTTTTTTCAATCATCCATTATGCAAAGCTACGATCGGATGTATTTTACTCTCTTGGTTTCCAAGCTTCTCCTCTGGATAAAAGATCTTATCCGTTGCTCTTTAATATGGAGGCAGACACAAGATCAAAAAGTATTGATGTTTCAGATAGAGAAACTTCCAAAATATCTCGAGGTATCAATTTCAAATTTAAACTCGCCTTTAAATTACCAACTCATTCCTTTTATTGTTCTTTTTATTTATTATTTGAATGATGACAGGTTTGTATTTCAATGGTTAGCACTAATGCAACAAGTTTTCTCTCAACTTAATATTCAACTTGGGGCCACATTTCTGCCTTAAGTTGCCAAAGGCATATATCTTGGCTTTTTGGGTAAAACTTATTGTGTGCATGTGAAAGGAGATTAATTTCTAATGAGCATATTTTGAAAGTGTGACATATAAAATTAGACAATAAAATTCCTCATTCTTTCTACTTAAGGCTAAGCTAGTAATGTCTTGGCAATTGTTATAGAGGACTTAATGGAATGTTAATGAGAAGGTGGATTATCATACACTTAACTTGCGAACAAGGCTAGTAATGGGAGAAGGGCATATGACCCCTACAATTTGGATCTTCTTATATGTAGGTATAGAAATGAATTTAACAAAAAATAGTTCTAGAATAATGCTAGGGGTACCAAAAAGTAATTTCATTATTACATTGGTCGATTAATAGTTGACATTTATTATGTAATCGATCACAATGATTTGGTCATCAATGTAATGATGACATGTTAGTTTTGGTATCCCCACATGATGACATGACATGTATTGCGCTGTTGTTTTGTATTTTTTTCAGTAATGAATTCCCTCGAATGGGTAATAGATAACCACTCTCGACTGTGGTATGAGATACCCACACTTAATGATTTCTATGAATACTGGGAAAGAGATTCCTGCAGTAAAAAATTTCATTAGTATGAACCCACATGCAGTTATGTTGGGTACAGGAATGAGATGGTCATTCCTGACCCAAAATACACACCAAACATGGCCTTAAGCTTTACCTGTCAACTAAGGCATTAATTACTTAAACCTTCAAAAGTGATACAGGGTGCTGCACTGTTGATACTTGATACTGAATGGACAAACTATCCCACTTAAATTCCACCTATACGATGCATGTTCATGCACATGTCTTATTTCCTATAGAACTGGATCTTTCTGAATACTTCATCAACTCATTTTGAGATTGTTTATGCACATTTCACCAATATTATTGTATCTTCTCCAGCTTGCTTTAACTTTTCTCAGATCTAATTACCAAAAGCGCTTATGAATTCTGGACTGACATGCACAAGAGCATCATTTAGTTACTTTTTTCTCATCCTCAGATAGCATTCAAGTGAAATCTTCTGCATTTCTCTACCATAATTTCTTGACTTTTTGTAAGCTCAGAGAAGTAAATTATTGTTTCTATTTAGGGAACGCACTATTGTGATTATGCTGCGATTTAAGTATAATAATGCTTCAAATTCTTATATTACGGAATGGCTTCAGAGTATATATAGGTACCAGTATATCACCTGAAAATTGGACTCTTGTAAATGAATGAAACTATAGATGTTTTTCTATAAAGATTTTCTAATTTGATCAGCAATATATCAACCTTTTAGTGTTGCGGTGAAAATTTTAGTTGGAGGTTATAGCATTCTATGCGGAATGCTGTTCTTTTTGTTTTTCCTTCATGTAGTAAGTTGCTATTCTTTGCTGTTGAATATAGAAACTTGGGTGCTAAGGTGTGTGGTTAAATTTGTACCAAGGTAGCCTACTTAATTTTACCACCACTAGTTTAGGTTGTTTGCTTTGTTTAGCATGATATTTTATTGTTTGCGACTTGCAGATAACGGTTTCATTTGATTCTGTGGTTCCTAATAGACGAGCACACTCTTAGACGGCGGGGACGAACCATCAAAGGAAAGGATTCGGTCATGCTTCCACTTGATAATAATTCATCCGGCAAGGCAGGATATTTGTCTGTGATTGTTCTTCCCTTTGTTCTACACTTGGGATTCATGTCGGCCACAGCATTTTTTGTCATGCATGTGCAGGTTAGACTCACTTTATAATCTCCTCTGTCATTTATTTTTCTTTGAAAATATTATGTGATGCATATAGTATGAGTTAGTATCTAAGTGTAGTGTATTGTCTGATGTATATAGATACGAAGCATTATATGTACATGTATGTCTAAATACATGTACACACGCATACATGTACATATACATACATGCATGTACACACACACACACACACATATATATAGTGAATAACATGGCTGTGATTACCACAGCCAGTTGATTGGATTCCAATTTACTGATTTGAGTTTGCCATATGGGGATTTGATGGTTCGACTCGACGTACATATCAAAAAATGGGTAATCAAGTTTGGTGGAGATTTGACAGATATTTAAATGTCAAATAAATTTATTTATACATATTAATAAATATACACACACAGTTGTTAACTCATGTTGACTCATAACTCGATTTCTTAATTTTTTGACTTGTGATTCAACTTACTCCAACCAACTTGGGAGGCGTTGTTGAGTTGATTTGAGTTGTGACTCGACTTGACAAATGATTTGTAAGAGTGTTGAAATAAAGATAATAGAATGAAAGTATGTGGTTAAGTACCACATATTTTCTTACGACTCACAAGTCAAAAAAAATATTTAAAAAATCGAGTTACAAGTGGATTCATGAGTCAACAACTGTGGTTATATGGTGGGAAAAATTTTACCAACAGAATTTAAGTACCCTTGTGATAATTATATGACCTTAATGTGCTCTTAGGTCCTCTTTTCATCTCTTTTACTCTCTCTTAAATATTGGTGCCGCTGTCACTCTTATCAAATTTGTTTACTTTTTTAGCCATCTTTTGTTCATTGACTTGCAAATTTTTAATGCCTATTAGTTTATGAACAATTTGTTCTGTTCAACTTATCTTATTTGAGGTTGGAAAATGGATTTAGTTGATTTTATATCATTGTCCAAAAACACTTCATATTTAGATGCCTTTATGACAGTAGATGATAATTGACAGGTAGCAACTCGTTTCTTATCCGCCAGCCCTTCTCTTTACTGGTTTGCCTCGTACTTGGCGGTATATTTTAAAACTGGCAAGAGATGGGGATATTTGATTTGGGGGTATTGCGCAGCCTACATCCTTCTTGGCAGTTTGCTCTTCTCAAACTTTTATCCTTTCACTTGAGGAGCTCAAGTACGAGGTTCTTTTTCATTGAATGGAGATATTTCTTGGCCGCATGACTAATACTATTTTCTCCAAGTCGCGGATTTTGAAGCTACCAAGCAGCATACTAAAGGGGACATTCTAGGTCCGTAGACCTCGGAGCCCATGATGAGTGAACAAGAAGCAGGTTCCGTGTGGCTTATTCCGGAGTTTAGGGTTTAGAGCATACTTGCGGTTAAATATGAAGAGGATGATTATGTTTCCTATCAACATATGCAGCACAAGGGATACAACTATCTTTGTTTCTTTTTCGAGTTGTTGTTCCTCGAGCGTTGAAGTAGTTTGCTTAACTTACAATACTGGGCTGATATATGCGACTTTCGTTTTTCATTTCAAATTAAAAGTCAATTAGTAACTGAACGGAACTGGTTAGTTAAAGGCTTGTGTTTTCCTAATTTAAGATTCAACTAGGTTCGACCTAAAACATAATGTTTGAATTGGTTCAACTCTTCATATAAATAAGCCAAATTATAACTTGTTTAGACATGCAAATTGAATTTTTTTTAACCATCCATTATGCTATATAATTTTATCTAGATTTAAATTAGCGATTTATCTCGTCATTTTACGTTCTAAAATTCAAAATAAATATAAATTTATTCGACTTTACTAAAAATTTCAAAATGAAATAATAAATTAACCAAAAAATACTTTTAATTATCATATTTGTTGTTTTTAATTTAAATAAATTTATATTAATTTTAAATTTATAATATTCACGACGACTAAAAAAGTAATTTACATATGAACATATAGAGTATTATTCTTGATATTAAATGCATCCTAAGTATACAACTAGATTTAGGATAATTAATTAATTAATTTTTTTTTTTCCATTTTGGAAGTTTTAAAATATCTTTAAACAAATGAGTACTTATTTTTGGGAGTGATATTATTACAATCAAAATTAATAATTTTACAAAGTCCATGGAAAATCCATTTAGTGAAAATATATTAGCCTTTAATTTTTATTTGTTGTATTTGATCGACACTATATTTAAACATTATTTTTAATATTAAATGTTTTTAGATTAATGTTTAATCCTACTACACTAGAAACGAGATGGTATTTCAATTGGATGAACAAACACAAAACGAAGCCCTAAAATGGAACATTTGCATTCGCACTGAGGTAGAAGAAGAAAATGAAGAATATAATAATGGCGGTTTAGGGTTCTCTCAGTTGAAGCCTTTGAGAAATCGTTAGTGCTTCCAATTTCTGTCTCATTTTCTCCTGCTATTTCGTTTATTGCTTTTCTCCTTCCAGCTCTTTTTCTTAATCAGTTCTATCGGGGTTCCCCCCCCCCCCCCCCCCCCCCCCCCCCTTTCAGTCTTCAGTATTTAACCTTTTCAGTTCTTACTGCCTTTTTTTTTATTCATATGTTGTTTCTGTTTTCTGTTGAATCATGCTCAAGTTTTGATATATTGTGCTTAATTCATCCTAAAGATGTGTAGTATTAACGTTTGGTTCTGCTTATTTATTCTAAATTTTGAGTTTATTTTCCCATCTATGTATATATAAGTTTGGCACTTCCTTGTAGAATCAGGTGTTGGCTTTTTTACCCTTACTTTCTTTTTCTTTGATTTCATTAGCAACAAAAACAATCTTAAAGTTGATTTGTTTTAGTGTTGTTGATCGAATGGCATACCTTTCCACCTACCCAAACGATAGGATTAATCAGTCAACTCCATATTTTATTATTTTGATGAATGATAGTAGCTCAGGATTTAATTTGGATCCTATAAGAAGATTGCAATATATAGCGAAACCCTTGAATTTAAGTTTGACACTTTGGTTATAAAACACATTGAAAGCCAATCAAGGGAAAATTAACTCCTACTAAAAAGTACGAACAGTTATATACACCATGATCCTGTAAAGTTGAAGACATGTTCTTAACGTATGCAAGCGTGATTGCGTGAGGGAAAAATATAATTCATTCCTCTTATAATGTTGAGCGCCGAATGGTGATGAATTTATGTTCTCTTAGTGGTTGAGACTTGGGTAGCATTTCCTAATATAAAATGATGATCTATAATGATTGACGTTTTTATGCGAACTCCATACTAGACCGTAAAGAATAGTCCCACTTTGGTTGCAAATGCAACTTGGTGGGTTGTTATAGCCCTTAGCCTCTCTTCTTGGGTAACTAGCTTTTCTAGGTGGGTGAAAGGGGCTAAGGTTTGTATCATTGGTACTTTCATTGAGAGTCTATACTTGTAAATCGGGACTCGTAAGCAAGATGACCTGTGGAAATGGCTATCTAGAAGCGTAAACGGGATGACCTGTGGAAAGGGCTATCTAGAGGCCGGATTAAAATACTGATTGGTGCAAAGGGCGTCCCACATTAGTTGCAAATGCAACTTTGCGTGGGTTGATATAGGCCTTAGTCTCTCCCCTTGGGTAGCTTGCTTTTCAAGGTGAGTCAAAGGGGCTAAGGTTTGTATTAAGTTTTTAGTTTTTACTTGGACTTCTGTGCATGTAAAACATTATCCCTAGCTCTTACATCCATCTGACCTCAAGATCTTTTATAGGCTAAAGTGTTTGTTTGACGAAGAATGTATGAGTCTTATTAAAATTGTCTGAACATATCGGTGAACAGATTGAGATTTTCTTTACATAAAACTATAGTCATACATGAATTCCTCTCATCCTATTATGGGCATCCATAGTGGAGCTTTGTCCAGCCAAATGTGTCTTCAACTCTCTTATACCTATTTATATAGAACCCTTTGTTTGAGCCATGTTAATTAGTAGTGTATTTTTACTTGATAACTGATAGTCATTAGACACGTTACCGAGTGCTAGCAGCACCCTTTATGTACTGTTTCCTTAAAATTTTGAAAAATAATTTTGTAAGCAGTGGATCTGGAATCCACCAAGCAGTAAGCTAAATGGGACATGGTACCTGGAACTCGGAAACCATGATAGGTGAAAAAGAAGAAGCAGGTTCTGTGTGGCTTATTCCCAGAGACTAGGTTAGAGCATACTTAACATTATTTTGTAATCTGTATGTTAAATATGAAGAGGATTATGTTTCCTATCAACATATGCAGCACAAGGGATAAAAATATCTTGGTTTCCTTTTAAGTTGTAGTTCCTCAAGTATTAAACTAGTTTGCTTGACTTGTAATATTGGGCTGGTAATCTAACCATGTGACTTTTTTTTCTCGATCCTGATTAGCAAGTATTACCTACATCCCATATTATAAGATCATTATTGATTTTTAAAAGTCAATTTGAGGCATGCTTAAACTCAAAATTGACATTGCTAAAAGTCAATTTGTAAATGAACATAACTGTTTAGTTAAAGGTTTGTGTTTTGCTAATTTAAGATTCAACTAGGTTCGACTAGACCTAAAATATAATGTTTGAATTGGTTCAACTCTTCATATAAATAAGCCAAATTAGAACTTGTTTAGACAGGAAAATTGATTTTTTTTTGACCATCCGTTATGCTATATACTTTTATCTAGATTTAAATTAGAGATATATTTTGACTTTTTACGTTAAAATTTATTTGACTTTAGCGAAAATCACTAAAAAAATAGTAAACTAACTAAAAAGTAATTCTAATTATCATATTTGTTGCTTTCAAATTTGGATAAATTCATATTAATTTTGAATTTTATTTTGGTCACAATGACTAAAGTAATTTCTATATCTAATTGTGGAACATATAGAGTATTAATTTTTATATTAAATTTATCAAAACAATATATAACTAGATTTATGATAATTCATTATTTTTCTATATGACATTTTCTTCCTTTTCCTTTCCCGTTTTGGAAGTTTCGAATTATCTTTTAACAAATCAGTGCTTATTTTTGGGAGTGATATTATTACAATCAAAATTAATATTTTTACAAGGTCCATGTAAAATCCATTTAAGAAGATGACCTTAAATTCATTTTACTAGTGAAAATATATGTCTTTAATTTTATTGTTCTATTGGATTGACCTCCATTACATTATATTTTAACATTATTTTTAATAGTAAATGTTTTTAGATTAATGTTTAATACTAATTTAAAGTTTAAACAAATCGATCCTTATTTTATAGTTCATAAGAGAGGGTATTTATTTTTTATTTGTCTATGTTTTTTTTTGCCAAGTACGAGAGGGTATTTATATTGGATGAACAGACACAAAACGGAGCCCTAAAACAGAAGATTTGCATTTTCTCCGAGGTAGAAGATGAAAATGACGACTATAATAATAGCAGATTAGGGTTGTCTCAATCTCAGTCCAAACCTTTGTAAACTGGTCAGTGCTTCTAAGTTCTCTCTCATTTTCTTCTTCATCTTCTTTTTCTATTTCATTTCTTGCTTCTCTTTTTCTCTGTATCAGTTATCTCTTTGTTTTGGGAATCCTATTTGTTTTTGAATCTTAATTATTAACTGCTTCAGTTCTTACTACCTTTTTATTTTTATTTTTTATATTTATCTAATGTAGTTTCAGTGTTCTGATGAATCATGCTCAAGTTTTGATATATGTTGCTATGTGTTGCATTAATGTTGTTCTGCTTATTTATTCTAAATTTGGAGTTTATTTTCCCATCTAATGCATGATTAAGTTTGGCACTTGTAGAAGCAGGTGTTCATTTTTTGACCTATACTTTCTTTTTCTTTGATTTTTCGATGATCCTAAGGGAGTGTACAACAAAGAGAAGAATTATTGGCGATAAATTTGGAATAGATTTCATTAGCAATGAAAACAATCCCGAAGTAAATCTGTTTCAGTGCTTAACGTTGATCAAATTGTGTACCTTTCCACCGAATGATAGGGAGTAATCAGTCGACTTCATATTTATCATTTTGGAAAATATTAGTAGCTCATGCTTTAATTTGAATCCTATAACTAAATCGCAAAATATGTGAAACCCTCAAATTTATGTTTGAAACTTGTGTTATAAAACACACTGAAAGCAATGCAAGGGAAAAATTAAGTCTTACTAGAATAGATGGATTAGATGATTGGGGTTATTTACCACAAAGTACAAACATTTTTATACACCTTTATACTATAAAGTTGAAGACATGTCCTGCAAATAACCAAAACAAGACAGTGATCTTCATCTATTCCTAGGTTTCTTAGCGTATGCAATCGTGAGGAAAAATAATAATTCATTCCTCTTATATTGCTGAGTGCCAAGTGGTGATGAATTTATGTTCTCTTAGTGGTTGTGGCTTTGGGAGCTTTTCCTAGTATTAAATGATGATGTATCATGATTTGGGTTATTTATTTGTTCTTGGACTCTTTTCATGTATAACATTATTCCTAGCTCTTACATCTTTCTAACCTCAAAATCTTTGATTGGCTGAATCGCCTGTTTGACAAAGTATGTATGAGATTTTGTTTAAAGTTGTCTTTACAGTTCACATATCGGTGAATAGTTTGAGATTTTTTTACATAGAACTCTAATCATATGAGTATTCCTCTCATCCTATTATGGACATCCATATTTGGAGCTTTGTCGGACCAAATGCGCATTCAAGATTTCAACTCTCTTATCCCTATTTATAGAGAACCCTTTCTTTGAGCCATGCTCATTAGTAGTGTATTTTTACTTGACAAGTTTTAACTGATAGTGATTAGCGTCATTACTGAGTGATAGGCTCCCTTTACATACTATACTGTTTTCTTGAAATTTTGAAAAATATTTTTCCCAATGTCATTCTGATAAAGAAAAATATTAGGTTAGCAATTGTGACTTCTACAGTATCTAATACTACCCTTGTTCCAATCTAAAGATGCTGTGACTTAAATTCTGCATACTTGTAATCTGTAGTGAGGTATTTGGGGAGGAGATCAAGATGAGCACCAAGATTGTGCTGGCATCTGGAGTTGAACATGGAATGCAGACTACTATAACTTCCACATCATCTGCAGCCACAACAAGTAGCCCAAAGATTTCTAAGTTTGCAGCAAAGTCTGGATTTGTGATACCAAAAAACAAATTATCAGGTTCGCTTGTTCCCATTTTCCGTGGTAGTAAAAAGCCTGGAGGAAGTGATGCCGCCAGTGAAGAGAGCAGTAAACAGGCGCAGAGGAAAACGAAATGGGGACCTGATGCGACACAGGATGCTTCTGTTAGAAAAGGAAAAGCCTTAGCTTATCAGGTAAGTTTGGAATTATCACAAGTTATGTTCCATTTTCATCCTTTGTCTTCTATTCATATTTGTGCTTAAAGAATTCTCTTTTGCACTTTTTTTTTCCCTTTTCAACTGTCTGGGTGTAATTTTCTAAAAAAATTACCGTTTATTTAAATGCTTGGCTTTTGAAATCTGCTTGGATAGTGTAGTTAAGTTTTTTGCATGTGCTTTGGAGGCATTCATAGACGTAATTTGTGGGAGGAATATTTTATTGCTCAGTTGGCAATTTTAGTTCCTTTCCCATTGCGTGCTAAGATGTCAGTCTCTTCCTTGTGAATGGTTTGCATGGACTTTCCATTTCATGTGCCACTAAGTGATATTGTTGCCTGTGTGATGGCACAAATTTTGAGCAGATTCGGGTGGACCAAATTACCAAACAGCTGAACTCAGGAATTGTGGACTTTGAGGATGACCCATCATTGACATCCCAGATTTCTGGCCACAAGTCTTTAGGTCATGCACTTAATACGGAGGTAATTTTGCTTTTTGGGATAAGCTTAATTACCATGATAGTTTCAGTTTCTGAAGCACTTACATTTAGTATTTGGATGTAGAAGTCAGAATCCTTAGTACTTGAAAGGCGCGAAGCTATTGGTATGTTAATAAATTTTCCCAACATTGTAGATTTCATATCTCTATTTTGTTTTGTTGTCCTCCCATAGTTTTGATGTTTGGCAGGTGAAATACTAAAATTGAATCCAAGCTACAAGGCTCCAGCTGACTATAAACCATTGTTGAGAGAGGCTAGAGTTCCAATTCCTGTGAGTCAAAATAAGATTATGTGGCGTTGGTTCGTTGCTTTTGGTGTTCACCTTGTGTAGTGTTTATTATTGGAAGAGTAACTTAAAAAAACATGCATAGCTGTAAGACATGGAGATATTTTCATCAATGGTTACATCAGACATTTTTATAAGTATGAAAAGGACCACCCTGCGATAGCACTGACACCTCAGTATCCTTTTGCTTACATGGTCAAGGATCTATCAGTTTTTATCACTGAGACTGTACTTAGAATAAGAGAATCAATCTGCATCCGCACGTTTTTTAGTAGATTCAAGAATTTCTGTTATTTATTGTAAAACAAGAAATATCACATCACCACCTGTCTTTCGAGTTCTGATGACACTATTGTAGTACTACTCCTGTTTGAAGCCTTTGAATTTTTGGTGTTTCAGATCAAAGACTATCCCGGATACAATTTCATTAGTCTAGTATTTGGGCCTGCAAGTGATACTCAAAAGCGATTGGAAAAGGTTATCACTTCACTTTCTTCCTGTACATGCTATAAGTGTTATACTTTTGAACTTATTTCCCATTAGTTTAGCTACGAGTTTTCTTCCAATGTTATTCCTTAAATTCCATGTTACATTTGCAAATCAGGAAACTGGAGCTAAAATAAGCGTTTTTGGTACCAAATCTGATACAGGAAAGAAGGTAATTTGTCCCTGAAAATCTCCAACCCATAGCATAATCACCATACTGTTAAGATGGCATATTTATTTTCATTTTCTTTTCCGTTGACTGTATTTTTCTCTTGTAATTTTTTCCGAGTATAAAATGCACTATCAACTTTCCTTCTGAAGTAAGTTGCTAATTTCAGGAAGTCACTGTTGATGAAACTGATATCCAGAGTTTTTATGAAGAGATGTATGTTCATGTATCCGCTGACACATATGAGAAGGTTGATGCGGCAGTTGCTCTAATAGAATTGCTAGTCACACCGGTTTCCGTGAGTTACATATTTTCTGATCATAAGTAGCCACTTATTTATCTTGACTGGATCTACTTTAAAGCTTTTCCCTTGTCATTGACATACTATGTAATGTTTTCTCTAGATGTTAACGATGATTTTCTTCTACTCTCTTAGGTAAACCCTGTAGCAGTTTCCACGACATCAACAGCAGTCTCCAGTGATAATATGACTGTTACTCATATCAGTCAAGGGATCCCCATCCCTTATACGTTACCTCCTCCCCTTATAAACCAGGGAGTGTCTCAACCAATTATAGGTTCTGTGCAGACTCAACCACTAAGGCAGTTCCAGCCATACCCAGGTCCCTGGTTTCCAACAAGTTCACCTTTGGGGTTTGTTACCCCTCAAAATTCTTCAGCACCGATACTGAGCAGTTCTGCTCAAGTGTCATCTGCACCATTGAATGCATCAAATATGCCATCATTATTTGGCCCAAGGCCAGCAGCATTTGGTTCAGTTGCCCAAAACCCTTCTTTTATTCCCTCCAGGCCCCAACCAATTATGCCGCACACTTATATGTCTCAGGCACCTTCTCTAGGTTATATTGGTCCATCAAGAAATCCTACCATACCAGCTTTGCAGCCCACACCCGGTCATCCTAATATTTCAGCTCCACCTCCCTTCTCTGGCAATCAACGTGCTCCAACAAGGCCACCCCAAGTTACGGGGCCATTAATGCCTCAATCTGCTGCCCCAGCAACGTTTGCCATTCGATCCTTAACCCCTTCTGGGAGCTCTACTGGGTGGTCACAAGCACCTACAGGTCCTAGCAACATGGGACAGATTACACTTCCGATTGTTACTCCTCAGCGGCCTCATCCCGGGGCTTCACAACCCATTGTTATGTCCGGAGGAGCTCCACCATTTAATAATACAAGCACCAACCTGGTTTCACCTATAGCTTCCCCGTTTCAGCCATCTACTTCTCGGTCTTCTGGTCCATCTTTTACTTCTATTCCACAGCCCCATATGGGGTTTGCACCTGCATCATCTTCATCAGCACCTTCAGCTGCAGCTGCAATGACACGAACAATGGTACCTAGCATGTCTTCTAACCCTGTCTCGGGTACTGCTCATATTCCTTTGCCAGTACCATCAACATCGACAACACCACTTCTTCCACAATCAGGAGTTCAGAATTCTGTTTCTGGAAGTGCTGCACCTTCAACAACAGCTCCCAAACCACTACGTCCTAGTTCTAACGATTTCACTTTTCAACCTCACCGGTCTCAGAATCCGGCTGCCCAAATGGCTCCCAGACCAAGCATTCAGCCAGCACCTTACCCGCCTCAGGCACCTCAAATTTCACCATTTCTTCTACCAGGTCAAAATTCTGCACCTTCCCCTGTTATGCAAGGTTTCTCAAGGCCACAGGGTAGCGGCCAGATGAGTCAACCTCGAGTGCAAATGTCTTTGCCTTCTGCTGGAAACCTGAGCTCCCCCCATGGCCCGTCCAGACATCCGGCATTTCCAAATCCAGGGCCAGTATCACCTGTTACTCTAGTCCCTCCAATGGCGATGGGGATGAGGAACTACAGTCCAGGTCCCCAAGTGATGAATGCAGCTGGACCTTTCTCATTTAGGCACGTGAACCCTATGCAACTGCAGCAAAATTATCCACCAATGGCAGCTAGGCCTCGAGGTCATTTGAATCCAAATCAACAGTTCAATGGCGGTCTACCATTTCCTTCCAGTAATTCAGCTTCCAGCTCTTTTGGTGGGCAGCAGAATTACGATCCGTTTTCTCCAACTTCTGCCCCTCTCAGGCCGCAGCTGGGTGCTAATTCCTCGCAGCCAAGAAAACAAGAGAGTGATCCGGAGTATGAGGATTTAATGGCCTCAGTTGGAGTAAAATAATCTTATTACTGTAAAACGGCTATAATTCTTAAATGAATTGCTATAATTTTAGCATTGTTTGGAAGTCGGACTGGCATTTCATTTATATGTTCATTTATATGTAATAACTGAGGATTTTCCATTACTGGTTTTTGATTGATGAAGGAGTGCTTAATTGCCTTTTCATTTAACAGCTGCAAAAGGGCAATGTATAGCTGCTTTCTGATTAACTCCGTTTTTAATCAAGAGGCAAATGAATTTATTTTTGAGAAAGAAAAACTGAAAATTTGAATTCCAAAGCTTTCTGATTATTATGGGGTTCTTTATCCTGTTAGGCTTATAAATCAAAGAAAACCAAATGTTCAGGTTAGAAGCATTTTCATGGGCATTACAGTAAAATCTCGATAAATGAATGTTTGATAAAGTGATAACTTCGTTTAGATAATAATTCTTTTGGGTCTCGACTTGGGTATGTGTATCAAAGTAATAACTTTGTTAAATGCATTAAGAAATATTTTTTTTTGAATCTTTAAAGACCCAACAAAAATATAAATTAATAATTACTAAATTCTATACAAAAATATATATATATATAATCCACATATTCTTAAACTTTTTGTAATAATATCTATATAATAGACCCAAACTTTTCAGTCCGTCAACAGTATCCATACAATAAATCATTATTTTTGAAAATATGCATCTAAAGTTATTTGTTTTTTTATTTACACCTAAACTAAATTCAACCCCTCCTTCACTTTTTGTAGTGCATACATAACTTACGAAATATTTTGCTCATGTAGTATACAAGTAGTTATTGTCTTTTGATTTTTCTGACCACATACATAAATTGAAAAACTCCCTCTAAAATAATAAGTATTAATTTATTGATAAATAAATAAATTATTTGTTTATCGATAAATAAATAATCTCCCTTTTTTTCAGTCCCAAGAATATTCATATATCGAGATTTTACTGTAAATATTTATTTGTGGAATTTCTTCACACAGGATCATAGTAAATTACTAATATAGGAATGGAATATATTACAGAACAGTTCACACCTGGGTGAAGCCTGATTAAATCTTGATTTATCACTCTTTTACAAGTATTATTCTCTAGTACCCTTAAACACCATCTTGAATTGCACCTCTCCCCCTCTCTCACACGCTGATGCACAATGCCAGAATGTTTCAGCAATTATTATTATTATTATTTTTAAATACGTTTTGTAACTTGTGGTTGAAAGCTTGAAAGTCTTTATATATCTTGAACTTGAAAAGTTTTGAACTAGAATTAACACAAGTTGTAAGAAAATTCTCTTTTCTAGTAATATTCATATTTATCTTCTCTTTTTAGAGGTATTTAATTTAATCAAATAACTACTCATCCTTCTCTCGCCTTTTCCCAATTACCTTTTCCTTTTTTTTTTCTCTCCTTTTTTTTTTTAATTAGAGCATTTAATGTTTGGCTATTTTCCAAAAAATAAAATAAAATTGGTTCGGTTTTCGGATTACTTTATCCTAGTATTCTTCAAAAAATACAGATTTCCTTTTCAGAGCACATGTACTCCTTTTCGGCTAGTCTTGAAATTTGATATTTTTTTTCTCCTTTTTACTTACTTAGAAACCCAAACCTATAACATTTAATTTCTAAGATCTTAATCTTGAAACAAGAATCACTCAATTTCTCACACACTAGAAAAATACTTAGCTCTACCCCTTATTTTAAAAGATTGTTTGTTTGTCTTGATTAATGTTTCTTACATAAGCAGATTGACAAAGTTTTATCATATAACTTTAAAAGAAATAAAGTAATGACAATAAAAGTTAATTCTTGTAAGTATGATATATGACAGTTAAATCAATAATCTCAATAAATATAAGCAATTTATAATTTATAATTAGTTTGACTTAGTGCTTATCACTTTCAAAGAGAAAATCATATACGAACCAATGTTTTATACACGAAATAACAATATTTCTTTCAAGAATTATAAGGATAAGGCCAATAAACGGGTTATCCAATATTTGAGTAATAAATTACCTTGTATTAACTTTTCATAAAAGGACTACAATTTATAATATTAATCAAGGTTGACGAGCCCAGAATCCTAAATATAAAAGGGTACATATCAAAGCTTAATAATTGATCATATATTTTTCACTTTTGATAAAAAAAACTACGTATAAAATTTGATTAATATATATAAACGTTAATTTAATTCAAGTTTATAAATATAGTCAATAGAATGAGTAACTTGAATAAGCGCAAGAAATATATGAATGCAAGTGTAAGTATTTTGTGCTTGTAGTGTTTAATACGAATGTCTATATAAGTACGATAATAATATTAAACACTAATAAGGAAGTGAGAAGATAACACAAATAAGAAATAATCAAGTTTGTGTTATCTTGTGTATACATGAGTAATATATATATATATATATATATATATATATATATATATATATATATATATGTGTGTGTGTGTGTGTGTGTGTGTGTGTGTGTGTGTGTGTGTGTGTGTTATTTGTAATATCTTGAATATTTATAGACCTTATAAATATGGTATTAAATGACTAAAGTTAACTGTAAAGTTAATTTCAAGGATAAAATTCTTGTAAGTTGGGTTGAATGTAATATCCCAAACATTTCAAATATGATCTGACAAGATCAAATTAAGGTTGTCAATTCAAAACCTAAAAACGATTGCTCGAGCATACCTTGAACTATTTTAAAGAATATATACAACTCAAAAATACGATCGTATATGACTGTAGGTTAAAACTTTTAACCTAAACTATGTGTTATGTGAATAGTAAAGTAAGCCCCCAAATCTGGGCCCACACAACCCAAACTTGAGTTGTCAAAAGACTACAACAAAATTATTACAAGTAGTGCAACGTACAACAATACAGTGTATAATAATACACAACTAAGTCTTTCACGACTATTGTCACACTATTTTACAACACGTGAAGACTACAATAGCTATCTCTCGGACTCTCACTCCATCCCCCGGCTAGACCCAGCTACGTTCTCATCTCTTGTTGAAAATCAATGGAACAAAAAGAAATGGTGAGCTCAAATAGTCCAGTAAAGAATATCATGACTAAGATAATGACGAGTAAATTATCGTTAGCCTTCAACAGTTGAGTTCTTGATAGAATATAATAGACTACAAGGTTTATACCAAAAACTGTAGTTAAATTCTTGAACAATGTTCAGATCAATAATAGCAGCGGAATGAGCAATATATTAGAAGAATAATGCAGACTATAATGTCCACTCGCTTCTCTTTTTAAGAAAAACATCATCAGCTTTTATCATCTGAAATACCATTAGTCAAGATAATACAAATTCACAGTTTCTGGTCATAATTATGCAGATCAATAGTTCATCTTTGCACTACGGGACAAAGATATTCAATATAACACCAACGGTCATGATTATAAAAGATTCAGCATTTGGTCATAATCATACCAAACAATAGTTCATCTTTGCACTACGGGCCAAAGAGAACATTCACCACGTACCATAAAAGACACCGAACAGATGTATCGCCTTTAACCTATTATATCGCCTTTAACCTATCATCTGTTCAACAATTATATCGCATCTGTGCCCCCGGCCACAGATATTCACAACAACTTGATTTTGGATGATTAGAATGATATAAATGATGAACAGAAGAAACAGGATAAACAATAAGTATCAGAAGTTTATTTTGTGCAGATTCAAATAATGTCCAAATTATTAACATAATGTGGAGTGAAATTCAAAAATGATATTCAAGATCCACAGTTCAGAATAACGGTTACAGTTCAATAGAAAGGTTCACGTAAATAGGATGGTTCAATTGAAATGATGAAGTACAACTATTATGAAACATATAATATTTTCAGGAATTATAGAAGCAATAGTTCCATAATAAGTTTCGATTTAGGTATCTGAAAGAAAATAATATCCCTTACCGTAGCAGGTTTGATTAACAAAAGGTAAAGAAAATTAATATCCCTTACCATAGTAAGTTTGAATAATGGAAGATGAAAAAGATGGTATCCCTTATGAGTATAAAGGAAAATAATATCACTTACGAATATAAAAGAAAATGATATTACAAACGAATATGCAATAAAAGTGTCATGTGATAATTCGTGTAAACAAATTATTTCCACAAGAGACAAATAAGAAATGAATACAAAGAGTAATTCACCAAACATGCAGTAATCCGCATAGTCAGGTTATTCTCAGAGATTAATAAGGAATGAATACGAAAAGTTATTCACCAACATGCGGTAATCCGCGCCGTAAGGTTATTCCCACAATTTAATAAAAATTGAATACGAAGAGTTATTCACCAAATAGGCGGTAATCCGCACAGTAAGGTTATTCTTAGAGATTACTAAAGAATGAATATGAAAGGTTATTCACCAACATGCGGTAATCCACGCCGTAAGGTTATTCCCACAAATTAATACATGAAAATAAATGGCACATCTTATGGGTAAGAAAGAAACGATATTATTTTCGGGAATCAAATAATGATAATCCCTTACCGTAGTAAGTTTAAATAATAAAATATGAAAGAAGATGATATTCTTTACCTTGACACGTGACTGGATATTGATTTAAATGAGGTTGATTAACTTGAACAGTACTCGTACACTTATAGATCTTCACAAATAATTAAGATGACTTAAGCACACTTAGAGAGAACTTACACAAGAAGTATTTAGAGAGTGAAATAAAGAACAAGTAAGGAAGTTTATGAAAAATCCTTAAGTTAAGGCCTATATTTATAGCCAAAAATCTTATCATAATCAAGATTTCCTAATTTAACCCAAACTGTTCATTTCAAGATAATGTTTAATTCATACCATTCATTTCATCTTTTAAGATTTCTTTAATCTAAACCATTCATTTAAAGATCATCTTTTAATCTACACCATCCATTTCAAATTTTATATTATCTTTAATCTATACCATTCATTTCATCTTTTAAGACTTCCTTAATCTAAACCATTCATTTAAAGATCATCTTTTAATCTACATCATCCATTTCAAATTCTATATTATCTTTAATCTATATCATTCATTTTATATCACTTAACTTTATCAATTCAATTATTCAATAATAATTCACACTTATTCATTATTATGACTAATTGTTATAAATACAGTGTAGTTGGTTTTCTGAGTTAGATATCAAGTCAATTAATTAATGAAATACAACTGTTTAAATAACATCATAATAGAGATAACAATAATGCACAAAGTATGTAAAAGAAAGAATACGTTACTGTGTCATGACAATCATTGATTCAATAATGTGAATTACTGTGCATATGCTACTGTGACAATTATTAGTTTAATAATATGAATTATTGTGAATGTGGCAATAAAGTCAAATATTGTACAATAACCACTTTATCAGTTTAATAATACGAAACACTGTGCAATGTCGTGTGCTACTGCGCAATATCGTGTGCTACTGTGCAATACCGTATGTTACTATTCTTTTACCACTGGGTATTTTAACAATTAAAAGTGATAGTACCATTGACCATTTAAAAATTATTTATGTCATTTTTTATATCCGACAATTATTCGTTGTGGGGTCCACCAATAATTGGTTCGTACGGCACCGTCGTACGAATATTCCCCGACTAAACAAATATTGTCCAACATAATATAATTTACACATAACATCCTTAACTTTTAACTTTATCAATTTAATCACTTACTGTTTTGGAGAAAATATATATGAAGAAAAATTAAATTTTGTATTTTATAAAATTCGGGGTCTTACAAGTAAAACTTGATTTGAGCTTTTAAATGTGTTATGTGAATTATCTCTATGTAGGATTTTGTGTTTTGGTTTGAGTGGTTAACCTTAACACTTATTAAAAATTAGAAGTCAATTTAGGGCAAAAACTTAAATTAGAAAAAAAAGGTTAAACTCTAACCCTAGGGCTTAAACACTAAAAAATAACCTAGGCTCTTGAGAAAAAACGTATAGGTCAAATTGACATTCCGTTTCAACATTCCTACACTTTGAAAACACGTAACAGTCAATAAATTTTTTTTCTCGAAAAACGTGTAAAATCACTATTAATGAGAAAACGTTTTTCGTTCTTTTGGCAGTTTCTTTCATTTATAGGACTTCTCATATTTCATAACATAGTGCTAATATGAGGATTAGATGTCAGATAATCAATAAAATTTTCTGGGAAAAAGACGAAAACGTCATAATTTATGAAAAAACGTTTGTCGTCTTTTTGAACGTTCTTTTCAACGTTTTGACTTTTACAATTCACGACATAGTATTTATACAGGAAATAGATATCAGGGAGCCACTGATATTTTTCCAAAAATAAAACGTAAAATGCTATTTAAACGAAAATATTTTCTATTTTTGAACGTTCCGCTAAAGGATATAGTGTTTGTATGCAACACCGATGAGTAATAATCAATAAAAGATTTTCTTAAAAAAGGTCTTGGGAATAAGATGGAATAAGACGAAATAGACTTTCTACTTCACAAAATAGTATTTATATAGAACAAAACTCAGTACTATCAAAATTTTAAATCAGTAGAAGTTAACCATTTAGTTGGAATCAGACTGTTATATAATTAAACTGCTAATTCATCCGTGTTGTTTTCTTCAAACACAACATGAGTTAGGATAACATAAAATTTGAATAATCAAATTTATGAGATTAATACCTAATTATATTATTCAATCATAATTTGTGTCTAGAATGAAAAAAATTTATCAATCGCATCACCCGGTAGGTGTATTTGGAAAAACTACACGGAAAACTATCCGAGATTAATTCAAGAAAATTTTTGAGGGTCAGACGAGACATCATATTAATACTGTATGATGTATGTTATGAATAAAATATGTATAACTACTTAAAATTGATATTACTGATCCGAAATATTTCAAAATAATCATACGCGATTTATCCGATATACTGAAAACAGAAGAAGGAGTGGGTAAGAGTGTGGCTGGCACACGCTAGCACAATCTAGGTATGAAAAGACTAAAATACCCTTGGTCTTTTAAATTAATTATCAAACTACCCCGACCCTTGGTTTTTCTATAAATAGGAAGCTAATCTCTTCATTATTCTCAATAATTTTCCAAGCAAAATTCCTATAATCAAAAGCTTGCAAAGAAATAGTTAAAGCTTGCAATAATAAAAGACACGATTCTTAATCGTTATTATGCTTAAATTTTTATTTTATCGATGAGGCTTAAGAACATAAGTCGTAGCCATGTACGATTTTTTGTTCTCCATGTTCCTTATGACTTGAGCAAGTAATTGTTATGTCAATTTCATTTTATAGTTAGAAATAAAAGCTCAAGAACGCATGTCATAGCCATATACGATTGTTGTTCTTCGTGCTCTTCACGCGTTCTTGAGCCTTTCTTTATTTTGTAGTAGTTATAATGTCGAATTTTATTTCATAGTTTAAAGCTGAAGAACGTACGTCGTAGCCATGTATGATTGTCGTTATCCGTGTTCTTCGTGTATTCTTGAACAATAATTATAAATTGTTATAATTAAGTAAACAAGTCGTTATAATGACTAAATTTTGTCAATTATAAAGTGTTATAATCACATATACAAGCAGTTATAATACTCAAATTATTTCAAGTATAAAATCCTAAAGCTCAAGAACCTAAGTCTTTACCATGTACGATTTTTCGTGTGTTCTTGAGCAAAAGTCATAATTTCCTACATAAGTAGGTTTATGATTTTGTAATTTAGTGTTATAAAGTTCTGAAAGATGACGACCTAGAGAATTCATGCTTGTGGCACCATGATTTAACAAGCTAAACTAAGAACGATAAAACTTAGTTCTTCGTGTTATTTGTGTTCTTCGATTCGTTCTTCGTGTTCTTGAGAAAAAGTCATAAATCGTACATAAGTAGATTTATGATTTTTGTCATTTTTATGTTATGAAGTGTTATGAAGCATTTGAACATGTTATCTTAGCAAACTAATGCTTGAGCTATCATGTTTTACCAATCGGATCAAGGAAAGATAATTCTAATATACTCGCTGACTATTTTTGCTAAAATTCAAAATTTTAAAGTCCGAATCTGACTTAGCAACCTAAAGGCAAGTTGTAGATCATGAAATTCTAAGCAATGTAGACTTAAGAATCATCTCAAAATATTTTCGTATGACAAATTTATAACTATCGCAGTAAAAGAGGTCGAAGTTGAAATTTTGATGGACCATTCGGATTTTTGGACTTAAAAATGAGTTTTTGAGTTAGGTAACTTTTCAATTAATTCCATCTATGGAAATAATTTAGTTAAGTTATTTTAAGACTTATTCAAAAGAAAATTTTGATAAACTAATATTCGGGGTCGCATAACCCTTTTTGTAGGCGTTTAACGATTTTTCGGGAAACCCTAAAACAGTTTCAAGGCATGTTCTAAACCTTTATATGTTATTTGTGCAAGTCTTCTAACTCTTGCTATGTGCTACTTGTGTAGTTTTATTAAAATGATAAATGAGATGTGTAATGTCATGTTGTTATGAGATAGATGTTATGAGAAATCTTTAACTGATGTTTGCAAGCCTTCTAACTGTTATGTGTTATGTTTACAAGTTATGAGCATGATTTTGTTGGTTTGTAATATTCATAGACGCAATCAAATTGCACAAAATAGCGGAAGCATGGTAAAATCAAATTTAAAAATTTACAAACCATAATCCAGGATCGACCTTTATGCGCAATTATTAATTAATAAAGAAGAAGTTAGAGATATACCCGTGTAGAACTCAAAGCTTCAACGGGTACAAGTTCACCTCCAAATCCTTCACGATCTCTTTGAATTTCACCGATTGGATTCCAATGATCAACGTTAGCCACCCAAGTGTTTGGCCTCTAGAGGTGATCCACCAAGGAATAATAATAATTCAAGAAGTGGGTTATGGCAAACCCTAGTTTTTCTCTCTTTAGAGAATATGTGAGTACTCTCCCAAAAACTTATGGAAGTATATGTGTGTAACCTTAATCCATAATAAGACTTCTCTTATTTATAGACTTAGTAAACCCTCCTAACACCTTTAGGAATAGGGTTTTTAATTAAACTACTAATCTAATTAGGAACTTAATTAATATAATATAATAATTATAATTCCTAAACTATTTAGGAACTTAATTATTAATTATGAGAGTACTCTTATTAATTAATTCCTAAACCATTTAGGAATTAAATAATAATAATAATAGTAACAATAATAATAAGACTCCTCTTATTAATTTATAATTAGTATTTCTAAAATACTAAATAATAAATATTAAGCTATTTAATTTATTCTATCTCCATAGTATAAATTAAATATACTTAATTCATTATTACAATTATGCCATTTACTTCTTAAATAATTATTTTCCTTTTGCGGTGTGACCCTTTAGGTTCTCCATATTAAACCGGTTATAGAATAAATTAATTAGAACTATTCTAATCTTATTTATATAAATAAATTAAACTATTTAATTCATTTAAATAAATAATATTTATTCCATAATAAAGGTAAGCCCCCTTAGCGTTCAACGACTTTCTAGATAATATATATTTCAACATTTAATCACAAAAGAACCTATTCAGCGAATAGTTACCGTACAATTCAATCCTTTTACCTCACAACGTCCCAATCAAATATAAGACATGGTATAACTGTCAAGTCTTATTTTATTTGATTATATGCATTTCGATCCTTAAATGAATAACTCTAATTAATGTAAATTAGAAACTACTTTCTAATTTTCATTCTGCCTTGGCCAAGGACTACTGAGTTGTCATTTATCGAATCGCATAGGACATTCTCTTCTTTTACTAGAAGTGGTAGATTCTTTGTTGATCATTCACCTATCTCCATGTATGACTTATTATATCCGATCATACCCTTTGATACATCCTAAAGGTTTTAAGGAATATGTCAAAACATAATTCATCATACACAAGATACTATGATGATCTCAAGTCCAAGGATCACTTGTACTACTATCACAAAAGGAACTCCTATTGACAGGCAAGTAAGACTCCATTAGGTGTTCCTTGAGCGAGTCACGTTCAGTGAACTTATTCTCTAATAAGCACCTACATACTTGCTTTAGTGTCTCGACACAAATGATTATGAGATCAATCATCCTCTTCATAAGAGCAAGCATAGTATGTACCAATCTATCCGAATCTACTAATCCCCTTTTTAGTGATCCAACGATTATGAACAATTTTAGTTTTGAGTTATCATGAATTTAGATCTCATTAGCATGATCCTCATCATGATTTTAAAAGCATTGCTAAAAAACTATGGGTTTATCCATTTGATTAATTCAAGTAATTAATCATGAATAAAGAAATGCCTTGATTCTTTTATTAATAAATGAATAAGATTACAAAGTATATGCTTATCACATCAAATGTGATTAGCTTGAGGGCATACTACTTTCAGATTTATACACTTTGTGTGTTAATGTGATATAAATTATTGGAATGCGAGTTATATGTGATATTAAATGGAGAATTATGTTTAGTCAATGTATGTTAAAGTTTATATGAAAGCATAAACTGCGTATGTGATTTATGTTAGACTTGCTGAGCTGTCGTACTCATTCTTGCGAATAAAACCTTATTTACAGATTTAAAAAGAAAATTAAGAAGATTATGAACGTAAAGATGAAGTGTAGATTAGGTTTTCATGTTTATTACTTGTGTTTGTATAAGTCATAATGACTGTTGTAATATGAACAAACAAATATGTAACCGAATATTAAATGAATGATATAAATTATTATCATCAGAATGTTGTTATGTATTTAAATTTGATATAATGTAGAATTGTCAAGCATTAAAACAATGTTGATAATGATCTATTTATCTGGATGAGGATCGACAAATAAGTTGTGAGTGCTGTACATCCGAGACATGACTAATCGATGTTGACTGGTCAAATCTATCGTTAGGTTCCTCGGACCCACATATAACTCGTTATTACTATTCTGAATGTCAGATAAGTAGAATTATTGATATGAAGAGATATCACTGTAACTAAATATGTTTCGAGTGAGGGTTTTAACTAGTTGGGTAATGTTCTGTACGGAAAGAGAATTTTGCACCGGACAAAGATACAACAATTTGTGACGGATAAATATGCAAACATTTATCACGGGTGAAGATACAAACATTCACCGCGAGATTCTCTGTTCCCAAGAGCCGTCCTAATGATTTAATGCCGTGGATATTGGAATATGTAAAGTTATAGAATATTTAAATCTTAAGGTTAAAATTGAACCGTTATATATGGTGTTATCCATTTATACGGATGAACTACAAGTTGATACTTTTTTAAATATTGAGACCGAGATCAAGTTAAGATCTAGGGACTAAGTTAATGATTTATTTATTATTATTTTTATGTATAGTCTAAAATAGACTAATTCAACCAATATGATTATGAGATCATTGGTTAAGTCGGTACATGTATGAATTTTAACGCACAAGGCCCGTTGCAGCTAAAATGCGGGGATTTTGAGGGCGTTACATTATTTCTCTTTTGTTTTGTCACATAATATGTACTATTTAGCAAAATTTATTTGCCACATATTAGTTGTGTGCTAACTTTAGTCCATTCATGAAATATATTAATTTAGTTCACTTTAATCTGTTAACTTACTCATAATCTGTTAATAAATTTTTACTCAAAGCTTTTAATCTGTTAATTAATTTATAATTAAATGGGTTAAATTATTAATTTATTTTAATGAATTTTAAACTAGTTGAGTTAATAGATACTTAATAATAAATAAATAAACGAGTTAGATGGGTAAATTGGTGGATGTTTAGTTGGGTAAAGTAAAATTCATTTTTCGCTCACAGATTTCGTCCAGGCGTCTCTCTCTCGCAATCTCAGCTCTCTATCGCAGTCTCAAGCGTCGATCTCCTCTCGATATCCATCTCCTCTCGGCTTATCTGGATCTCATCTTTATCTTTACATCTCCTGTTCTTTCTTGTTCTTTTCAAATTAATTCTTCCAAATCGTGAGATATCTTCTGGCTCATCTTCAACTCCTATTTCGGCTGGCTCTGGGATAATCTGCAGGAATTAATTCCCAAGCATATTGTCGTTGATTAAGTCCCTTTGGATCTTTTTGGGTGCCTCTTAGGTAATTAATTCTAGGAGGAAAACGAACATTAAAGCTTCCTCCAAGTCTTGGATATGGCATGAAAGGAGCTGGTTTTAAAGGAGGTAAGCAATCCGTTAAATAGTTATACCAAATCTGTTTTCACACATTTAGCATAGAGTTACCGAATGCTGTCGAGCTTTTAAGTTATAAAAATGGGTTCTTTTGTGCTGTCATAATGTGGGAATCTAGTGTTTTTTCTTAATCTCTTTTTGTTGAGTATGCAAAACTCAAATGACTGGGGAATAAGAATGTCATGAATGATATGAATATGATTTCAGATAGTACAATTCTATTATTTTTCTCTTATTCGGTTTGGTTTCATCTTTGGTTTTTATCTCTAATTTTGAATATTTGGTTTTCAAACTGACTAGTAATATAAGTTTGTGGATGATTCCTAGTTTATGTTAATTGAATCAATATTGTGGGTTTTACTTTTGTAACTCATAGTAATTGAATTGTGCATGATCAATATATTGTACTTAACACTTGGTGGCTTTCAATTTGATTATTGTGCATAGTTACAATTGCAAACTTATCAATACCATTTATAAGAAGGCCCCACGTATTACACATCTCTCCAAAAAGGGTACCACTAATACTTATCAATGTAAGTGACAATCAAAAAGTCGATGTAAATATTCACAATATATATCATGTTCCATGTAAAATACAGAAAACATTTTTCAAAAAATATTTTCCGCCTGCCTGACTAACTCTGTGGAGATGCAAGAGGACTGGGATCTATGACCCAACTCAACCTATTGAAAGCCCAATACGTCGAGAGGAATGCCCTGCATATAATTGAGCCTCGTTTACTCTCTGTGGACCAACTTAACAGCTTATAAAGAAAATAAGGAACATTCTTTAAATGTCTCTGATGGATAGCACATCAATTTTGCTTTAGAACACTTGAAAAACATTAGGACCAAAAGCTAAACTACTCTGGGCCCATCTGTCTTACTCTTTGTCATTCTTCTGGTTATTCTGCCCCTTCTGGTCGCCGCTATCAGTTGTTCAATAAAATGCCTCGGTGAAGAAGACTTGATTCCCGAACTTGTTGGTTTAACTCTTGGGTGTGTGAAATTCTGTTTTGGCTGGACTTTTAGCTTGGAGCTTATCGAGTAGACTCATTATTCTACAGGTAAAACCTATTTGACTTTTTGGATTTAGGTGAATGTAAATAGTTGTAATGTAACCATTAAAAAAAGATTGTAGAGGTTTATATAAAATATCCTTTAACTTTAAATTTTCTGCTTACTTCATAGCTAATTAGATTTGAACCAACAGTATAGTCTAATTGCACATGGTTCCTTATGATATATCCTCTCTAATTTACTTTCTTTAGTTCCTTTTGAACCAACTCTATCAGACATTCCTTCTATATTGTATGCCCACAGATTCATTTATTCAAATGTGACTCATTTTTTTTTAGTTTTATTAATTTTAAGTTATTTACATAGTTATTTTATGCGATGCAGAATTTTAGCTTTTATCCTGTCCATCTCTTTATATTTTTGCATCTGTATGTATTTATAAGACTGTTGGTTTTGGTCGAACTAAGCTTTACCTGAAAGTAATCAGTTTAGCAAGGTTCTAGATGGATGATGGTTATTATCTGTGTTTTAAAATTCAAAGTGAAGTTTTCATTTCATTTCTAAGATTGCCCCCTCTCCCGGAATTTTTTTGGTACCGGACCGCTTAATTGCATTTGAATCCATCTTAAGTAGTGCAGTCATTGTCTAAAGAAACTGGTACTTCTACTGTTTGTAGAGGATGCATCATGCTTTCTTTGGAAGCTAGCAGGTGAATGAAAGGAAAAATATAGTACTTATCGAAAAAAATAACATTATATACAAAGGAAAGCTGTATGCATAACTGATGCTGCAATTATAAAATTAGTATATGGATGAAACTAGTCCATCTAGATGATAGTCTAGGGGTCGGTCTTTGCTGAGGTTCATTTTTCACTTCTTGAATTCTTGCGCATAGCTGAATGTGAAATCAATATTCAAAGCCAAAAAAAGCAGGGGGGAGATAATAGGAGAGAGAGAGGGGGGGGGGGGGGGGTGTTCAATATTTTGGTGAATCCAAGTAGTTGGGATCCTTTAAACAATGACATGGTTTCTAGACATGATCCTTTGGATAAAGACACGGTTTCTCTAGATCCCATGGAATTTCAATAGAAGATTGTACCATTTCTTAAGACATGATTAACTAGGCTGTTTAGCAGACATTGGTCTACCAAAGAGTATTCTCATAGCAAACTGAGTTACTGATATTTAGTTTATGGGGAGTAGTATTAAATTCGTGGTTAGGAAAAATCACTTGTTTGATTAAAAGAGTATGCTACTAATAAATTTATAACACTTACTTTAGTGTTTGTTTTCCCGGCAGGGGCGGGCTTGCATGCATGAAGTATGGAAGTTTGAGCTCAGAAACTCTTGAAACTACCCTGGAAATTGGACTTTATGCACTCAGACTTGTGTTTCCATTTTTTACCATAATTTGGTTACTCTTTCTTCTTGAGCCCCCATATGTATATCTTATCAATATAGGGGCTCTTAGGAATTATTGAAATATGCCCTTTTAAAGCCATAGTGAGATATATGTCATCTGTTTGAATCCCATAAGGACTAAGGTGCTTAGGTATTTTTCATTAAACTACGGTTGTCGTATTCATATTTGTAGTGAAAATAAAGATGTCTCTGATTGTTGTTGAAAAAGTATCAAACAGTACAACACCACATTATCATCCAATAAGTTGAGTATAGTCGTTTAAGCTACGTTTGTTTGCAAAAATAATGCATGATATATGACTATTTGTACTAATTTAATACTATTATGAACTATTTTATTCTATGAGTAGTCATTTATTTAATCCCATGAATTATGTTTTTGTCATTTCTAAAGTCATTTGATAGTGGATTATAATCCCAAGTGGAGAGGTGGTGTTATGTAAATCCCCCTTTGAGGTATCAATGACCTTAGAAAAGATAACAAATGTCCATGGGAACTAAATAAAGGACTAATCATGGGATAAAATAGTCCATAATTGTATTAACTAAGTAAAAATAGTTATATCACATCCATTATTTTTGCAAACAAACATAGCCTTAGAGTAATGTCATGGTAAGGTAGTCTGTATCTTCTCTGCTGTAGTTCTATGCACAAGCTATATATGGCAGTAGCTTTCCTATCTCCAGTGAGCAAGAAACAAGATGTGCACTTTGACAATCCCCTTCCTATATTTCTTTTACAGGCAAGACATTCTAGTGGATGCTCACTTAACCTGAATCTTCAATGACATGCTCTCTGAGTTTGACTTCCACAGGACTCCTCAAATTCGGATTACCTCCTGGAACAAACATTTTGCATGGCAAATGTGCTGCACCTGTTTCAAGATCCTCACCTAGATTATTTAGTATTCGAGCTGTGCAAGAAAATGAAGGGCCTAGACGCCTGGTTGACATAATTCGAATTGTGCCAGAGATATCAAGGAATTACTTCAAAAGTCCTTCGCGCAGGGCACTTTTTGGGGGGATATCCTTACTTGGTGGCTTTTATGTGGCTCAGACCATATCCCTGTCCTTTGGAGCTTTAGGTGTTAATGATGTAATAGCCGCGGTAGTGTGTGTTCTTCTTACAGAGTATGTGACAAGGTTCTATTACAGCCGGCCAAAGGTGACTTTTCCCATAGCTCTCCTGAATAATTTTAAGATGGGTTTCACTTATGGTCTTTTTATTGACGCTTTTAAGCTTGCCAGCTGAAAAAAAAATCAGAAAAGAAAAGCTTACCAGCTGAACTGAGATTGCCCACTGTCGATGACATCTGTGTCTTTCTATTCGAACAAATTCTTCAGACTTTTAACACTTAATGTATCATAGAGATGGTGATATATATTGTAAATTGAAGAACTTGTCTGATACAACTGTTTTTTATATAATTATTATTCTTATATTACTTATTAAACAAAAAAGTATCATTCTATGGATACGCAAAATCACAGAGAGAGAGAGAGAGAGAGAGAACTTGAAATACAGTTTCTTCCCTAACAAGATTTGAAATATCAATAATTAGTGCTTTTTGGAGCTTGGGAAAGATAGAGTTGAGCATCATCATAAATACATGTGTGGTGTAGGTCCTGAATAGTTTCAAATGGGAGAAAAATTCAAGTCGGTACACATTCTTGCCTTTGACAAGAATTTATCTCAAGACCTCATTAGGCTTATATTTTGAATTCTGGTTTCTACTCCAAGAAGGAAAATTAAACAGCATAATGATGATTACAACAAGAGGTGCGAACACTAGTAAAATCCTCAAACCATCCATCATTTTGATTAATTTTACGTAGAAGAAGATGAAGCATTACAAATGAACAGGCCCATACACCTAATTCTTTTTATTGACAACAAACAATACCCTGATCCTGATCATAAATCAATCAACACGTAGGTGGAAAAAAGGCAAGTTATACTTGTCTTCTCTCTGCCAGATGAAGCAAAACGGTCTTCGAAGCTCATCATCCAAATGAATCAGAAGAGGCCATCCCATCTAATACCATAAAAACAGCTCTATTCAACGCATTAGAAGGTGAAATGCATCATTAGTGGTTTCCTCCATATAACTATATCCAAGACTGTTGGCACGCCTGTGAAACTCCTCCATCTCAGTGATTGGGACTTGGATACCAACTACGACATTTGCACCAGTTTCTCCCTTTGGAGTTAGGAAGTGAGGTGGGGAGAGATAATGTTCATTGTTAGAGTTGATTGCAGGAAAAGGATAATAATAACCACGCATATTAATTTTTGCCTAGGCTTCAATGATGACCCAGGTAACTGGATTGGTTTTCAAGCTGTTTGAGAAGATGCAGCTTTCCAAAGGGAGTATAATTAGCACTAGAACACTTCAATCCATAATATAACTGTATATATTCTAATTTATCAAAATACATTAAAGTGCAAAAAATTAACTACAGTCAAACTTATATAAACCCAAGATGTTATACGCACAAATTCAAGGATGATGGCAGCCAAGCACCAGCACACAACTAAATGCATGCCCCAGATACCTTTTGGAGACGGTGATCCTTCTAGAGTTTCAAATTTTATAGCCATCAGCTACTTTCCACAACGAAGGCTGTTAGCCACACCAAAAAAGAATATCTCCACTCAAACAGAACCTTTGCATCTTACCTTTTCCTATGTTTGTCTTACAATTTTTTTTATTCACATTTTCATATTCTTAAATTGTTCTTCAACTGTACAAGGCATCGTACTGATAGAATACTGCAGTCTTATTTCATTTTCGAAAACCCAGTTGGACCCAAAAGACAGACGGGGTCTTTTCACAAGGGTGAAGTCATAACAAGGTAGCCGTAGGAAACCTGTGGTTGGATTGAATCCTTCGCAATGTAAATGCCCTCTTCCCCCAACCAACATAGGGGACTAGCCAGCGGTGGAACTGGGGGGGGGGGGGGGGGGGGGGGGGGGGGGGGGGGAGATATGACCCTGGTATTCTGATCAGCGCCGTTCAATATAATTGAATTGCCATGAATAATGAATTAGAGATTAGGTGTTATTTTCATTGAATATTTGAATTGATATTGTATATTTATGAATTATGATATATTGTTTGTGAAATTATTGAATTAGGTTAGTTGATGAAATTATTGTGAACTACTATAATTAGGCAAAATGAATTTGAATATAAATTTGAGAAATGGTATATTTATGGTATACAATATACTGATGGATGGTATATTGATGATATAATGATGGTATATTTATTGATTATCAATTGATGTTTTTATTTATTCTAGATGATGGATAAATACTTGATTAAACGACCAAGAACTGTTGATTCTTCTAATAATTAATTATCAAGTTCCGAAGCAAGTGGTGGTATAAAAAAATCACGTGTGGAGTTCAATCCAAATGATATTGTTAGTGATCCGGGGTTACGTATATCGACTGATCGAGTTGATTTTGGTTTTACAAGTTGCGACTGCTACTATTGAAAAAGTATTCTATGCGATGAAAATTGTCAAGACTGACTTACGTAATAAAATGGGAAACGAGTGGATGAATGACCGTTTGGTAGTTTATATCGAGAAGAATATTTTTTCAATAATTGAAAACGAACAAATTTTGAGACGTTTTCAAACTATGCAGACTCGCAGGATATAGTTGTCTCATCTCAGTCATATAACTGAAAGAAACACTCCAAGCGTTAATAAATAATTTTTTTTTACTAATGTATTTTGACTTCTCTCTAAAAACATTCTAATTTCGCCACTGGGGCTAGCTTGCTTCCACTGGTGGCGGGAGGGCAAGTCACAAAATCCAATAGTTCATCAATCGGAAATCAAACAAGGAATAAAACTAAACAAATCATGGATGAGAATCAAAACACAAAAAAAGAAAAATCATTTCACACACATGGGTGAAAACGATTCAGACATGGAGGAAACCAAGCAAGTAAGAATATTACCAAATGACGTAGATGATCTTTGACCAAGTCTTTATCTGTAAGATGATTAATGGTTCGAAGTTGAGATGATTCCATTCTCTCCACCATAGCATCAAGCTCTGGATTTGTGTGAACGCCAACACTACACACAGCCAGGAAAAATGATATAATAAGTTAAAGGAACCAATCCTTTAAACTGTATTATTACTTCTTAGCTGACCTTTATAAACCAACTAGTGTTACATACAAGGAACTAAAGAAGGTGGGGGATAAAATAAGATAACTAAAAAATAAGCACACCTAGTATAGGATAGACCATTTCCTAACTATATGTCAAAGACAAATTTATCATCTTCTATCTAAATAGTTTAAGAACTCTTGCCTGTACAATACTAGAGCTTCTTGTTTATCAGAAGTATATCTATATATGTATATCGACACTCAGTGATGTTCATTGGTCCGACCTGTCAACTCAGGTCAAACCGAACAAAACTGTGGGAAAACTGAAAAGAGAAGGAAAGATTAATGCTTTAAATTATGTACAAGTTCACAAATTTTTTTAAAGCTACCTAGCTCCTCCGGCATGAAAGTTGCAAGCACGGCTTCCCGTTGTCTGCCAACATCAGCAAGTTCAGTTACCAATCTCAACCTATCAAAGTTCATGTTTTCCCCGCTGGCTATTGCTACTACATTTGCATCCTTGAGATTATAGTATTTGCAGTATGCTTCAGCTCCAGTAAGGGCAAGAGCACCTGCTGATTCCAGAATGCTCCTATACTCCTCAAACATGTCCTGTAACATTAGCATATAGATTATGAAACCAAGCTTCATATGCTAAACAGCACTTAGCCATTGGATTTTTAATGTAGTATCTGATAGCATTGATTAATTTACTCTAAACATGTAATAGGTCCTTCAAGCAAATTAGAATTGTAAATTTGACACTGCAGTTTAAACTACTGCAAAAAAAGTCTGCAACTGAAATTTGGCCTGTCAAGGATTAGTAAAATTTTGATGTCACTGGGGAAAAGTGAACTAAACAAAACCAGCCCTAGACCTATGTTGATAACCTAAAAATTTCCTAGACTTTTGGCTATTTGGTCATGAAGTTGAGACTTGAGAGACGTTGGAAATTATGAAATTGCGAGGCAGACTTGAGCTTCATTGGAACATTGTCAAGCAACAAACGGTATAAAAAGGATAGGGATTTTACTAAAGCAATATCTGGTGGTGTATACGCCGGATTTCCTCTTTCTTGTCATAGTTGTCAAGTCGTTAAGTCGAAGACTCGCTGGCCTATTGCTTAAGCAATCAGTCGACTAGTCGTCTGACCAGTTGCCAATAAAGAGTTGCCAATAAAGCGACAAATATATATACATATACTCCTTCAGTTCCTATTTATCTATCTTTTTAGGAGAAAAACTTTGTTCTTTTTTAGTTGTCGTTCGTAGATTCCAAGGAAGAAATAAATACTTAATTTTTTCATATTACCCTTATAATTAAACACTAATTTGTTTCTATATCATCTTTCCAATGACTTTTAGAAGGTTAATATTAAAATTTTATACTCAGTTTAGTCAATTAGACAAAGTATTAACTGCATTTCTTAATCAATATGCATAACCTTAAAACATAAATTAATAAGGAATGAATGGAGTATATATTTAAATTGTTAAATTACAATTAACATACTTTTTTTTTATAATTTCACAATCAAAACTATTAACTAAATATCATTGATAATCAAAATTAAACCCTTATTAGGATTCCTGCTCATATCATAACTTTTGGCTCTCAAACTATCAACCATTTAGATATCTACAAAACACAATTACACAAAATTATACATAAGCACATGATATTGACATATCACTAACGTTACTTATATAACATTAACAATATTATATTATATATATATATATATATATATATATATATATATATGTATATATATATGTATGTAAAAGTATGCTATAGATATATAAATTAATATGCTGAAAATACTGTAATAAGTTGTCCTACTGGATATCAAGTTGGACAAATCGTTGATTTGAATGCAACTAATTGCTTAAGTCACATGACTTAGTGATGTCAACCAAATCAAACAGTTGACTTGCACTTCCAACATCGACTAAACGACTAGTCTCCAATTAGTCGTTGCTTAAACGATAACTATGTTCCCTATATCCCGGTAAAGGACATATGCTCGCAGGGAGGAGTTATTTCAATTTTGGGATACAACTAAGAGGAATTTTTTTAATCATTTTAAGTTTTTAGTCTCATTTCAAGGAGATATGAGACAAAGTAGTCGAGGCCGTGAGAATGGTTCATAGTATACCCCAAAAGAAACAATAGCAATAGGTACTACTTTATGCATTTTTACTATTAGTTATGATTATATAAAAGAAAAAAAAATGTTTTGACATGGCTGATGAAGTCTATGAAACATCTGTAAATTGACTCCATTATAATTTTGGGGGAAGGGTGTTGAGATACTCCTTAAATCTTATTCAAATATGAAGTTGAAGTAGTTGGGGATCTGAGTCAAGGGAGAAATTGTTGTACTAGGAAGCTATTTATGTTTTGATCAATTCGATATATGATTTTTAACTAATACTTCTTTTGTTAAAAAATTATGGATCCTATTTTCTTTTTTGTTTGGTTCAAAATTATAGATATAATTTTATTTTACTTAGAACAATAAAGTGACATGATAGTCTTAATTTGACATTATTTTTCACTATCGTTTATAACAAAGCACTACCATTACTTAGCAAATACTAACAGTACATATTATAATATAAATTATAATTATTAAATATAATACAATTGTAAATTCCGTGCTTGGCATGGGACACTGAGCTAGTAGTATAGAATAACACGATCAACGATCACTACAAGAAAATCGACTAAAATCGATGGAATTATTTTTGACGGACCAAATTCGGTCGAAAATAAAGTAAAATCGACGGAATAGTTCGTCAGGGATATTTCTGACGAAAGTACTATATTTTCGATGAAATTTCGTAAGGAAAAAAATGAGGAAAAAATCCCGCTAGCGCCAAATATAATCTCGGCGGAATGTCTTATTGTCGACAGAAATTCCGTCGACCATAACCTATTTTCGATGAAATTATGTCCAACAAAATTAATAGAATATATAAAACCCGGATTAGATTGCTCCTGCCTCCTCATATTTCAATTTTCCCTTTTCAATTTCTTCTCTCTCTCTCTCTCGCATCTCGCTATCCATCGTCTCTGTCTCTCGCCGGAATTCTGTAGTTGCCGTCGACACCTATCGCTGGAATCATCCATTTCGACGGAATGTCTTATTGTTGACGGAACTTCCGTCGGCCATAACCTATTTTCGATGAAATTATGTTCTACTAAATTAACAAAATATATAAAAAACGGATCAGATTGCTCCTGCCTCCTCATATTTCAGTTTTCCCTTTTCAATTTCTTCTCTTTCTCTCTCTCGCATCTCGCTATCCATCGTCTGTGTCTCTCACCTAAATTTCGTAGTTGTCGTCAACACCCATCGTCGGAATCATCCATCCCCCCCTCCCTTGACGATTTTTTGATCAACTCGAGAGAGGTATGTTAACAAATTTGTTTACGAAATATCAAAATTTAACAAATCTCTTATTAATGGTGGTAAGCGCAACAGACCTTTACAATAATCAATAAAAAAATAAAGGAAAAAATTAAAATTTTGGTTTACCGGGTGGTGTCATCTGCTGCTTTATTGCTTCAATAGCTGATTTAACAGTTTTACTTGTTAGTACGCCCAACTGTTTAGTTGTTAACATAACATTTGGTGCGGATGAAGCACTAACTTTAGAAATTGATGGACTGGGATCTTTGTCGTTGATTTGATTTTCAAAAGGAATTCCAGATAAAGAATTCCTTGCGCACTGTGTGTTGACGTCCGAGTGGGCCTTTCCTTGTAAACATGTAGCTGTTCTGACAAATTGGTTAGGTTGAATGTGTCCAGTAGATACAGTTCTACACAATTGTCTGTCCGATATAGTATCTTCCACGTGCTACACATCCACTTGCTCTTCATTGAATTTAGGGTTTAGTATGTAAATCTTAGGAGCTCTAAAATTAATCAATTCTGGATCCTTTGAAGTGGTCAACCTTAAATTGGCTTTGAACTTGCAATAAAAGGTTTTGGAAGTGAGATTGGAATTTGTTGAACATTGCATGTTTGATTTGATGATAAGAATTAAGGTGATAAATGCATTCAATAGTAGAGTTGTAAAATCCTTTGATTGTTCATGATGTACAAGGACTTAGTTAGATAAGATCAAAACTGTTAGGTTGATCTTTTGGATATGAATGTGTTGAGTTATAAAGTTTTGTGTTATGTTCACGAACTTAGTTTATGAAAAGATCAAATCTGTTAGGTTGATCTTGTGTTATATCTCTTCAGTCAGTCTAATCGTAGAATGGACTCTACGACTCCGCACAAAGAAGACTCAACGATTCAGTGTGTTTGTAGAGTGGACTCTATGATTCCGCAGTAGGAAGACTCTACGATTCGATCAAAGCAAAGGAACATACTCTACGACCATGAAAGAAATGATCATAGAATGGACTTTACGGCCAACAGCGTAGCCATAGAATAAAACTCTACGATCTCAAGGTAAACTGTCTTATCACAGAGCAGTCACTACAGCAAGGAAAAATCGTAGAATTAAGCAAAAGCAAGAAACACTTAAGCTACTCTACGATCAAATCCAAAACCATTTGATGATTCTTCTCTTGTCCTAAAAGATAGAAGCAACTTCGTTGAGAAGAACAATCTGCATCAGTGTGTCAGATAAACTTATGCCAAGAGCCTAAAGTCAGAAATATCAGAGGATTGACCAAAGCGTGCTATGCAACAGAGAAAAGACTTTCAAGGTAGTAAGAGTCAGAAGATTGTGTCTTATCAGCCATATTTCTATAGAAGACTAAACGCATCTATGAAAGTTAGTAAAAATTTACGACTGTCATGTCTTGTCCCAAGGTAAAAGGAAACACCTTTTTGGACAGTATTTGTATATCAATTAATACATCGTCAGAGCATTAATGAGCTAAATGAATATAATATTCAACAACTCTACATTGTGAGGTAACAGACAGAAATTGAAGAGAAGGACAGATTTAAAACGGGAAGAAATCTGAAGCTTCTATATGAGAAGCCCAGATTCAATACATAAAAAAAGTAACAAGCAACACACAAGAAAGAAAAACATACGCAAGAATTGTAAAAGATAAAAAGCAAAAGTATCTTGCATCGCTACTAAGTTCTTCAGAAACTTATGCTAAAGGTAACTTAGTAGTACACCCAAATTTACACTACTCGAGAAGAGTTCTTAGTGAACTAGAGTATCCAAATCTGCTGGACTTGTAGAGTTCTTAGTGAACTAAAGTTTCAAGATTGCTAGTCTTGAAGTGATTCGGAAATTGTAAAAGTATCCTTGGTGAATTTGCTGCTCAAGGAGAAGAACAGTGGAGTAGGAGTCTTATGAACTCTGAACCACTTAAAAACTAGTGTCTTTCATCTTGTGTTTATTAATTGCTATAACTGCTTGTTGAATTATTGCATTAAGATATTAAGAAGGGGTAACTAAATCATATTCCGCTGTGCTAAACTATTTGATTAATAATTTATTTTTCCTTAAAGCCAAATAAAAAAAAAGTTTTAGAGTATCTATTCAACCCCCCTTCTAGATATCTTCCGTGTCATTAGGAACTAACAGAATTCTCTAATCTGTATTTGGCCGTCCAAGGACAATCTTCTTCCTTCAATGATGAATAACAGTTACCATAATAACAGATTTGTATAAGATAAGTGATCAAAAAAATAAATTGGGCTGGCATATATACACCGGTGAAAAATAATTTCCTTTTAAAATAAATATATATTTTTATTTTTTTATTAATTATTTTTTTGCAGGTCAATATTTTTAGAAAATATTTATATATTGCTGGTAATGATATGTTCTTTTCTTGAATGGGCATCTTGGACACATATTCAAGGGAGGTTGCAAATGGACACATCCAAGCATTTAAATGTAACAACTCATCCAACGAATGCTAACGACTCAAGCCAATTAGAGAGGGTGCAAATTGATATGCATCAATTGCAACTAATCGTGTGATTTATCATAATTGTTAATGTTATGTATGCAGTGTTGTTATTAATGTTATTAAATTGGCTGTAATTTTGATAAATGGTACCACTCTGTGTAGTAAACTTTGTAACCGCCAACCAGCTAATGTTATCCATGTTGATTAATGGTACCAATCTGTGTAGTAAACTTTGTACTGTTTTGCTGTATTTATGGTTTAAAAGAGATTTTAGTTGGTGACTGAACTGATGGCTTATTTTGTACGTTGTAATTTGACTGGAGTGTTGGACTTATTTTTAGATAGCGTACTTTTATTAGCCTGCCAGTGTTATTGTTGTATTATGTATGTGACTACCTGGCCCTTTGTCTGGGATGATTCCCCAACCCACATACTATATGAGCTCTCTAAATGTGAGGTATCATAACCATCGACTGAAGTAAATCACTACAAAACAAAACTACCCAATGATCCCATCTGCTCCTATTATATAAAACATAAACTTATAATTGTCACGCGTATTTGAATCCTACCAAATTCTTTCCAAGTGCAACTCTGAGATTTCCAACTTGATAACTTTTAACTAGAGCACCTCGAGGGATGAGATTGGTTCAAACGTCAATTCAACCTCTTAGGTTTGTAGCAGTACCAATTCATCACAGACATGACTCAACTGTGAGACTATTTGTACCAAGTCTTCAAGGACAATCCTCAACTGCGAGACCAACCAGCTCTCAAGTATGGCTCTAAGTGAAAGAAGAAGAAGCTATGTAAAGGGAAGAAATGGAACTGAAAAGAGCAGAAGAGGAAAGGAGAGCACTCTTCAGGCAAATGCAAGAAGATAAGAGAAGAAGGTCTCCTAGGCAAAGGCGTGAAGATGAGATAAGGAGGCATGCCGTAGGAGAAGATAAGTTTTTTTTTATTTAATTTTTATGTAATTTATTTACACTCATTGTTCAATTAACTACATCAATAAAATTCATATTCTTTCATTAGAAATACAGCTGCGCACTGTATATTAGGCATTCTATCATTTAAATGCATTTGCTTAATTAAGTTTGTTCAAATTACTTTATTGTTGGGCGTTTTGTATAACGATAATAACGCGCAAGTGCACACGGTCAACAAGTAATATAGAAGTAAATTGAGTGTCGAACCCACATAGACCTATGCCTTGTAATTACTCAAAACGAAATTCATATCAACTTGATTATATTTAAACAATCACCAATGAAGATTATAATGGAAATTAACTTAAAACTAAGCTTAAAATTTAACACGAAACTGAATATCAGATGTTTAAAACTTAAGACTACAATATCCCCAATTACATCATATGAACCTATCCTCTATATTTTCAATTATAAAATCCATTAAAGTTATTGACCAGGAATTCATGAATAATTTAGATCTTTTCCAATGATCTCATAAGAATATTCACCTCAATTATCTTGCTATATTCCTATGCAAAATAAGAAAAATAAACACATTAAAATCCAATTCCCCACAGGTCACATGCAACATATGGATATATTCCTATTCCATACACAACCCTAGTTATTCAATTCCCCAAATAACCAAGAATACAGGCTATTACATTAGAATCTAACCCTAGTTTTCATCTTCCGAATCCATCTAGGGTATCCCACTAATTGTTGGCCAAACAATTATCATTCACACACAAAACATGATAGATAACTCTGAATAAATCAATAATTGAAGCATAGTAGATATTTAATTCATACTAGTAAAAGGTTCAATTGTAGCCTTAATGGATGAATTAGCTCATAATGAAATCAAAAACTAAGAATATCAAACTCATCATCTTAGATTACAAAACTGAGAAAAGGAAGAGAAAGAAACACTCTAAACAGGAATTCTTGTCTCCTCAATCCTCCGTCTTGATCTCCTTGAGTGGCTCCTTGATCTTCCAAGTCTCTAATTGTGATCCTCTCTCTATGTTGAATAGCCTCCTCTACAGCCTCCTTTTATCCACACCTAATCCCCTACCCAAAAATTAGGTTTTTATTTCGTCTAAACCCTATTAAAAACCAACAAAATTCGTCCAGCTGCTAAAACTGTACGCGATGCACCTACTGCTTTGGAAGCCCTGGCTTTCAAATGAAAGCCCCGGTGCTCAACTTCAAGTTATTTACCAAAATGCCACTGCTTCTTCAGAAATTCCAATTTTGTCCCTCCTTTGCACTTTCCTACAAAATAACATAAAAACAAAATAAAATGCACTAAAAATACTTAGAAATAACAACATACCAAGTCCAAAAGTGCCCGATTCGTAGGTATAATTCCCCCTCATCAAATACCCCCAAACTTAAGCATTTGCTTGTCCCAAGCAAAACAACAGAAATAACCGAAAAATGCATGCAAACTAGACACATGTTAACCTACACAACTTGAGCCCGAATCAACGTAATTAACCAAACATTAGCCTCAAAGATTCATAACAATAACTCCAAACAAACTTCAAATTCATGCATCCTTTAAAACTTAACATATCACCAATCTCATTTAATTTCCAACCCTTTATTGTGTAAGTGTGAACTCAATACATTGACTCAACCAAATCTCAGCCAAATTCATGAATCTCAATGCTCAATGAAAGATATTACCCAGATATTACAATGCCCCTCTATAATGTAGTTTTCACCCGATTTACTTTATTTGCGAGTGCGTTTTACGCTCCATCTCGCATTTATTTTCTTTTCTTGGCATGTGCAATGTTCATTTTTATTAGGCTATTCAAAGTCACCCATGTAGCGAACTTTCCACTAACGACTCCCAAACCAGTTGGTTTTAGGGCATTAAATGTAAAGACACTCCTAAGGGCTTACTTGTTCGAGTAACTAAGGCCAAAAAAACAAACTAGCCAAACTTTTGCTTATATCCATCTCGGCATTATATAATTTTTATTTTTTTTTTGTCTTTTTCTTTTCATGATGGACATTAAAGCAATTATAATTTTGAAACATGCTCAATTATGCCCTAGAGGTTTGTAATATCTTTCAAAAGCATCACATTCATTAAACTTAACCTAATTCTCAATCAAATCAACATACGAAATAAGTGTATTCTAGAACCAAGGGTTTCCAATAAAATGAAACTGACAAACGGTCAAGAGTCAAATTCAGCAATTATTCTCCATTTTATCTAAGTTACTAATTATAATTCAAATTTCTATCATTGGCCAACCATCAAGTTTTACACATCAATGCGTTGCTCAAGTGTTCCTAAATGCAATGAAACCCATTTTTTTATTTTTTTTTATTTTTAATAATTGAAATGAAAACTATAACTAATATGCAATATATACGAACTATATGCAATATATGAAATTCCTAGACTATACCCCCAAACTTAAACACGACAATGTCCTCATGGAGTAAAAGATTAAACATTAAAACCGAGGACTTCTCTGACTAGGGCAATCGTCATGATCGACCTCTTCATCACTGGCGACTGCATCTTCAGTGCCTTCCTCGTCAGTGTCGGAGTTGGAAGGCGGGTATAGTGACAAACTTTTCGGCGGAGGGATATCAAATGGAGCGGCAGATGGGTGCATCTTTGCGAACATTTCTACCATGGCCATGTTAAAACTGGTGTTGTATGTGTGCATCTCGGATTGACGTTGAGCAAGACGGTTGTTTTTGGCGATTGATCTGTCTCTGCAACTTCATAACCCGTTTGTTCACGCTATGCAATAATGAACCCTCAGAAGCCTCTGCTGCAGGAGGGTCAAACATGGGCTCTTCCTCAGCTCGTGGTTCGTTTGGATGCATAATAAATCCGAGTCCTCGTGGATCGGACTCGCCACCTTCCTACACCTTATAGCGGACAATCAATGAATGGTCTAGCGGCGGCATCAGATGTAATATTGGTTCATCCCGTTCACACTTGACACCTGCCTGCTGACATAACCCACAGATTAAGGATGGGTGGGGTAATCCTCCGCGGGTTCCTTTCTCAATAGCGCGGAGGATCGACTGCTTGATCACCCCGCCGACATCAATAGCCTTACCTTGCACAATACAATAAAGTAAAACCGCCCTTTCTTTAATGACGTCGCTGACATGTGTGGACGGCATTAATTTAGCACAGATAAAGGCATACCATGCTTTGCCATAACGACTCAAGGTCGACAGCGGGAATTGCATGGCGGCCTTCTCCTTCCTCTTCCATCGGGTGCCCGGTTGGCACAACTCTTGAATGATTCGGTCATAATCGGGGCCATGCTCTAATATTCAGCATACTCGTCTGTTTCTAAAGCCGGTAGATGGTAATATTGATTGATAGCCTCGTTGGTGAAGGATACTGTCTTGCCTCGTACATGCACATTGCAATGGATGTGCTCATTTGCATTAGCATAAAACTCCTTAACGAGTGGGATCACAGCCGGATCCGGTTGTTCTGTCAACGTAAACCAATCCCTCTCGGCAATCATCACAACAACATCACCATCCTGGGTTTCATCCGGTCGTAATCCACGTTCTGGAATGATCGTTTTGTAGGCTAATGTGAGGAAACGACCATGAGCTTCGTCACTTGCAAATTTCTTCTTGTCATATCGCTTGGAGTGTGTGGATGACGACCCTTCTCCGCGTTGACGCTTAGACGACATCTCTATTTCCTGTAACAAGCATATAGTCAATACATACCACTCGCAATCAACTTAAACTTAAAAGATGATTCACAATTTCAAGTCAATGCCTAACTCCCCCAAACTTGATTCTACACCCCTTACGACACTAATTAAACCATATCGGAATCAAATTATATCTAGCAAACATATGTGATATGCCCTAATGCAACATTAATACACAATTTGATCAAATCGCCTAAATTATGTCTAACAGACATTTTATCAAACACATGGTGGGCAACATTAAAAACCTCAATTGTGATATGGTTAACCTTCAATAAATTGACCTCAATAATGAGCACATCACATTCCAAACAGATTGAAGATAGCAACAACATAATGTATATCAAAAACTTTATCCTTAATCTATATTGTATGCCAAATCAAGAGAAGCTCTTACCGTGTTGGAGAGAGATAGTGAGAAAATTCGTGAAGGTGTGATATACTTGCAATCGGTGATGCTTAAAAACGTTGAAGGTCGTTGGGGGTATTTGATTTGTAGAGATTAGGAGATGGAAATAGGGATTAGGGTTTGGGTAATGTGAGAGCACAATTGCGTGAGACTGAAAAAATGAGGAAGGAAACTTACCTTGGACGCGATTTTAAAGGAAGAAAAGGAAGTCAGACCGTGAGAGCCGGGGCTTCCATCTTATACTGAGAATGAACGCCGGGGTGTTGAAAGCAGAAACTGGGGCTGGTGGTGGACGCCGGGGCTTTCGGCCCAGGCTTCTTTGAGCGCCGGGGCGTTCGAGCGTGCTGCTGTGTTCTGCTTTGGACGCCGGGGCTTTCGGTTTGTACTAAGGACTAACGCTGGGGCGTCGAAAACAGAACCTGTGGAGAGTGGTGGACGCCGGGGCGTTCATCCCAGGCTTGTTTGAGCGCCGGGGCTTTCGAGGCTTATGCTGCATATTGTTTTGGACGCCGGGGTGTTCAAGACAAGCCATTTTTGGACGCCGGGGCTTTCGGCCCAGAGTATGCAAAGTGTATTTTTCTCTTCTCCTTTTCCAACTTGCATGCTAGCCTCAATTTAAACACCTCATTTGAACCTTGAAATCACAAACTGAATAATGAATTAATCTCCTATCAAGAATAATCAATAACTAACAATACTAAAAACTCAGAAATTTTATCAACTAAATTAAATCAAAATGAATATAGAAGAACGAAAAATTTTGGGTTGCCTCCCAGTAGCGTTTGGTTTATAGTCGTCAGCCTGACTATGTTCTTCTGCTAGGCTCATGCATCGGCAAGGTTTATCGAGGTCCGATTCCGATCAACATCGCCACCCCAATAGTGCTTCAGGCGTTGGCCGTTGACCTTGAAAGTACGCTTTGAATTAGGTTCCTCGACCTCGATTGCTCCATGCGGAAATACTGAGGTAACAACAAATGGACCCGACCACCTTGACTTTAGCTTCCCCGGGAAGAGTTTCAGTCTAGAATTAAACAACAAAACCGCCTGACCTGGTTCGAAATTCCGTTCAAGTATACGTTTGTCATGCCACCTTTTAACTTTTTCCTTATAGAGCTTGGCATTCTCATATGCTTGATGTCGAAATTCGTCCATCTCATTCACCTGTAGCAATCTCTTTTCTCCTGATGCTTGCATATCGAAGTTCAACTTATGGACAGCCCAATAGGCGCTATGCTCTAACTCCACCGGTAGATGACATGCCTTACCATAGACCATCCTGTACGGGGACATCCCTATCGGGTTTTTGTAGGCTGTCCGGTATGCCCATAAAGCATCATCTAACTTCCTTGCCCAGTCTTTCCGTGACGGATTAACCACTTTCTCCAATATCCGTTTTACCTCTCGGTTAGATACCTCGACTTGGCCACTTGTTTGAGGATGATAGGCCGTGGCAATTTTGTGTGTGACCCCATACTTAGCAAGGAGGGCAGTAAAGTACTTATTGCAGAAATGTGTTCCTCCGTCGCTAATTATTGCTCTTGGTGTACCAAACCGGGTGAATATGTTTTTCCGCATAAAGTTTAACACTACCCTAGCATCGTTTGTTGGAAGTGCAGCTGCCTCAACCCATTTCGATACGTAATCCACTGCCACCAAAATGTATTGATTGTTAAAAGACGAGGGGAATGGGCCCATGAAATCAATGCCCCATACATCAAAAATTTCCACTTCTAAGATACTATTGAGAGGCATCTCATGTCTTTTTGAGATATTGCCGACTCTTTGACATCGATCACATTTTTTCGTGAAAATATGGGCATCCTTGAATAACGTCGGCCAATAGAATCCTGATTGAAGCACTTTGGCTGCCGTTCTATCTCCCCCATAATGACCCCCATAGTCTGATGCATGGCAATGTGTCAATATACTCTCAACTTCTTCCCGTGGAACACATCTTCGTAATATTTGATCAGCACAAGTCTTAAACAAAAATGGTTCATCCTATAGATATTGTTTTACGTCATGAATGAACTTCTTTCTTTGTTGGGAACTCAAGTTTGGAGGAAATACATGGCTTACAATGTAGTTGACGTAATCAGCGTACTATGGCACTTCCTCGCTGATTAGAAACAGTTGCTCGTCCGGAAATGATTCATTGATTGCCAACCCATCTCCTTTTTGACTGATTAAGTTTTCGAGGCGGGAGAGATGATCAGCCACCTGATTTTCTGTACCTTTCCTATCTCGGATTTCCAAATCAAATTCTTGTAAAAGAAGGACCCAACGAATCAGTCTTGGCTTTGCATCCTTCTTTGAAATTAGGTACTTGATAGCTGAGTGATCAGTGAACACTATGACCTTTGTCCCAATCAGGTATGCACGAAATTTGTCGAACGCAAACACCACCGCTAATAACTCCTTTTCTGTTGTGGTGTAATTAAGCTGGGCATCCGAAAGTGTCTTACTGGAGTAATAAATGGTGTGGAATACCTTATCCTTGCGTTGTCCTAGAACTGCACCAACCGCATAGTCACTTGCATCACACATTAACTCAAATGGTCTAGTCCAATCTGGAGCAGTAATCACCGGAGCTGATACCAATTTTTTCTTAAGCACCTCAAAGGCATCTAAACATGCTCGATCAAATTTGAATGGGACATCTTTTTCAAGGAGGTTGTACAGGGGTTTTGAGATTTTAGAGAAATCTTTAATGAAACGCCGATAAAACCCCGCATGTCCGAGAAAACTCCTAATTCCTTTCACAGAGGTGGGTGGGGGTAACTTCTCAATTGTTGAAATTTTTGCTTTGTCCACTTCTATTCCTGTTTCAGAGACCTTGTGACCTAGAATAATTCCTTCACGCACCATGAAGTGGCATTTTTCCCAGTTTAGCACTAAGTTGGTCTCCACACATCTTTGCAATACTAGCGTCAAATTGTCGAGGCAACGATCAAAGCTATCCCCAAACACTGAGAAGTCGTCCATGAACACTTCCAGATTGTGCTCAACCATTCTGAGAAGATCGCCATCATACACCTTTGAAATGTGGCCGGAGCGTTGCATAAACCAAAAGACATCCGACGGAATGCAAAGGTGCCGTAGGGGCACGTAAACGTAGTCTTTTCCTGATCTTCTGGTGCTATAACAATCTGGTTATATCCAGAATACCCATCTAGAAGGCAGTAAAACTGATGACCTGCCAACCTGTCCAACATCTGATCAATAAATGGTAATGGGAAGTGGTCCTTGCGAGTTGCTTTATTCAGCTTGCGGTAGTCCATACATACTCGCCACCCAGTTACCGTCCTTGTTGGAATGAGTTCATTATTTTCGTTTTTCACAACAGTCATTCCTCCTTTTTTCGGCACACACTGCACTGGACTCACCCATGAACTGTCTGATATAGGATATATTATGCCAGCGTCCAACCATTTGATGATCTCCTTCTTTACGACCTCTTTCATAATGGGATTCAATCTTCTTTGTTGTTCAATTATTGGTCTAGCCTCATCCTCCAATAGTATTTTATGCATGCAAAAAGACGGGCTTATTCCCTTGATATCTGCAATAGTCCACCCGATCGCCAATTTGTATTCCTTCAGTACTCTCAACAATTTATCCTCTTGCACACCATTAAGTGAAGCCGATATGATGATAGGTAATGTGTTTGATTCGCCTAAGTAGGCATACCGCAAATGGTTAGGAAGAGGTTTAAGTTCCAAAACTGGTGGCTCTTCCAAAGATGTCTTCGTGCACTTCTTGGTGGTCTCTCCTTGATCCAACGACTCATATTGCTTTTTAAACTTGTGGTATAAGGGTGATGTATTTAATAGCTGCACAAATTCCATCGTACTAGGCACCTCCATAGCCTCAGAACTGACTAAAGCTGCCTCAAGTGGGTCTGTCAAGCAATTTCCATTGAATACTTCCTCTACTGATTCTTCAATGAGATCCACCCTAAAACAATCCTCGGCTTCCTTCGGGAATTTCATGGCTTTGAACACATTAAAAGTGACTTCCTGATCTTGAACCCTCATTGTCAGTTCACCTTTCTGCACATCAATTAATGTTCTTCCCGTGGCAAGGAATGGTCTTCCAATTATGATCGGGATCTCCTTGTCTTCGTCAAAATCCAGTACTACGAAATCAGCTGGGAAAATTAATTTGTCGACCTTCACTAAAATATCCTCCACAATGCCTTTCGGGTATGTCAAAGACCTGTCTGCCAGTTGCAAAGTCACATTTGTTGGCTTAGCTTCTTTTAATCCCAATTGCTTGTAGACCGAAAGTGGCATCAAGTTGATGCTAGCCCCCAGATCACAAAGGGCTCTCCCATGGAACCTGACTGCCTATCGTGCATGGTATCGTAAAGCTACCTGGGTCCTTTAGCTTTGGAGGTAACTTTTTCTGCAAAACAGCACTGCACTCTTCTGTCAACGCAACTGTTTCATAATCCCCTAATTTTCTCTTCTTCGACAGAATCTCTTTCATAAATTTAACATAACTCGGCATCTGCTCCAGGGCCTCGGCAAACGGAATATTAATATGAAGTTTCTTGAATACTTCTAAAATTTTTGCAAATTGCTTGTCTAATCTTGTTTTCTGAAATCTTTGTGGGAAGGGAACCGGAGGCATGTTAGGTCTTTGGATGTCCTTTTCACTCTGTGTATCTGATTTCTTCCTTTCTTCTATCATTTCACTTGCACCCACCTTACCGTCTGCCTTGTCACATTGGTTCTCTTCCTCCGCTGGTTCCTTAGGACTTTTATCCGTGACTATATTAGGTAATTCCTTTCCACTCCGTAATGTAACCGCTTTGCAATGCTCTTTTCCTTCCCGCTTAGGATTGACCTCTGTGTCGCTTGGCAATGCTCCATGAGGACGGTTGTTCAAAGCATTGGCAATCTGTCCCATTTGATTCTCTAGATTCCGAATAGCAACTATTTGGCTTTTCATATTCATGTCCATTTCCTTTATTCTTGAATCTGTACCTGCCATGAATTTCCCCAAGAGATCCTCCAAATAAGAATTCTTTTCCGGCGGCTGTGTTTGAGGTTGTTGAAATCCTGGTGGATAGGTCTGCCTTGGAGCTTGATGTTGCGCTTGATTTTCCCTCCAAGAGAAATTTGGGTGATTCCTCCACCCAGGATTATAATTATTTGAATTATTTCCCTGTTGTTGCCTATTATAACTGCCTACAAACTGTACCGACTCTGCATTGATAGCGCACTCATCAGCCGCGTGATCTCCTGCACACAACTCACAAACCATAGGTGCATTCTGAACCGGTTTCACCGCCATTGTGTCTATTTTCTTTGACAAAGAAGCAACTTGCGCCGCTAAGGCCGTGATAGAATCCACTTCATGAATTCCTGCTGCTATAGGTTGGGTAGCTCTTGCTGATGGCCATTGATAGTTATTGGCGGCCATCGTTTCCAGTAACTTGTATTCCTCATCATAACTTTTTCCCATTAATGCACCTCCTGCTGCGACATCTATACTTGTTCTGGTGGCACTGGCTAACCCGTTATAAAAAGTTTGTACTAACAACCATTGTGGAATTCCATGGTGCGGGCACTTCCGTAGCAAATCCTTGAACCGTTCCCAGACTTCATATAGGCTTTCCGAATCAAACTGAGAGAATGCTGTAATGTCATTTCTCAATTTCGATGTTTTCCGAATCATAACTGAAGGCTTCTAGAGTGACTCAGGGGATGAACTAAACTCCGAGTTAAGTGACGATGAAGAGCCACAGAAGGCCAACCTGTGTTTAATAGCAAACGAAGAAGGAAACAACAAAAAGGAATTCAACATAGATGATGTATTTGATTTTTACTCTCCTGAATTAAACATTGATGATCTCAGAGATGGCATGCATGACTTAATGGTAGAATTACACAAATATATGAAAATGTTTAGAAGCCTATCTAAAGATTATTCTCATCTAAAGGAGGAAAAAGAGAAAATAAGCCTAAAATTAGAAGCCACACTTTAAACTGCAAAACTTTATTCTAGTCTTGAGATTAAGAATGAAAAATTGAAAAAGAAAATTGAATTGAGCACTCAGAAAGAGTTTTCACTAGTCTCCAAAATTCAGGAACTAGAAAAGACAATTTTCATGTGGAACAAATCAAGTTTGTCTATGGACACCCTGATCTCAAGCCAAAGAGATGTGGCTGATAGATAAGGATTAGGTTTTGAGAATTCTGTCTCAGAGCCTAATATGGAGAAATCAATGGAAGTAAATGAAAGTAAATCCTTTAATCTTAATAAAAGAATTGTATTCATCAAATCCTCAGATTCAATTTCTCCCAGTTGTCCATACTCTGCTAATCCTGCTATCATATTAGTCAATAAAACTCGTATTGGCCTAGGATTCAAAAAATTAAAAAGTAAGTCAACACCTATAGCTGAACCTCGAAGGATCGTAGAGTCAAGCAAAACTTACTCTACTAACCAACCATGTAGAAATCGTAGAGTTAACTTTTATTCTACGAAGTATGAGAATCGTAGAGTAACATGGAAGCAGAATGTATATCAGCCTAACAGAAGGACTATGAGCAACTATAATCCATACATGTAATGGATAAATAACAATTCACAAATATATACACATCGTAGTCAACATCATATCAATCATAGTTACCGTCATAAAAATGATAAATATTTATCAAGTTATCATTATTATAAACTGCAAAGATCTAAAATCAAACATATTTGGGTCCCAAAAGGTACTAACAAAATAGGACCCAAGCAATTGTGGGTACCAAAATGAAGATTGATTTGTTATGCAGGTAAAGAGATCCATTTGGTATCTTGACAGTGGATACTCAAGACACATGATAGGAGACAAGGCTCTTCTGGCAGATTACAAGGAAAAGAATGGACTTGTAGTCATATTTGGGGACAACAATTCGGGGAAAACCAGAAGATATGGCTCAACTGAAAATGGTGCAATATCATTCAGTAAAGTTGCTTATGTTGAAGGACTAATGCATAACTTGTTAAGCATCAGTCAATTATGTGACAAAGGGCATTAAGTCACTTTCCTCAACAACCAATGCCAAGTCAGAGATTTGAAGACTAACTCTCTAAAGCTAGTAGGAGTTCGAGAAGGAAACGTTTACGTGGTCAACCTTGCCAAATTATGTTCAGATGAGGTAGTCTGTTTCCTTGCTAAAGCCTATGAAGATATGTGTTGGCTCTGGCACAGGAGATTATCTCATCTTAACTTTAAGAGTATGTCAAAGCTTGCCTCCAAAGACCTAGTAAGAGGATTGCCAAATCTTAATTTCATCAAAGAAAAACCCTACAAAGCATGTCAGCTTGGAAAGCAAACAAAGACCTCCTTCTAGAGCAAGACAATAAACTCAAATGATAGAGCCATTCAATTACTACACATGGATTTATTCGGGCCTATCCCAACTACAAGCCTTGGAGGAAAGAGATACTCTCTAGTGATAGTAGATGACTACACGAGATACATATGAGTATCTTTTCTAAGCTCTAAAGATGACACTAGTTCACATCTTATCAAGCTCTTCAAACTAATCATGAATGAAAATGGCAAAAAGATCAAAGCCATCAGAAGTGATCATGAAAGAGAGTTTGACTTTTCAGATATGGACTAGTTTTGTGAAGAAAATGGAATCAATCACAACTTCTCAGTCCCAAGGATTTCTCAACATAATGGAGTAGCAGAAAGGAAGAATAAGACTCTAATTGAAGCAGGAAGAACCCTTCTAGCAGCAGCCTATCTTCCTGAGTATTTCTGGGCTAAAGCCATCAGCACTGCATGCTACACCCAGAATAGGTCACTCATACACTCAACTTTGAAGAAGACTCCATACGAATTGTGGAAAGGAAGAAAGCCAAACATAAGCTACTTTCATGCGTTTGGCTGTCTATGCTACGTACTCAACAATGGCAAGAAGTATCTAACCAAATTCCAGCCAAAGTTAGATGAATGAATCTTCCTTGGCTATGTAACGGATAGCAGAGCATACAGAGTGTTCAATAAGGAATCCTTAACTGTTGAAATCTCTATCCATGTCACATTCGATGAATCAAATCCAGAAAAGAAAAGTTCAACACTCAACGATTCATCAGAAATAAACTCAGCGATCGAAGAACTCAAAATCGTAGAGTCGGACTCTACGATCATGGAACCAACAGTAGAAATCGTTAAGCAAGTAGAAGAAATTGTAGAGCTCACCACACCAGACATTGAAACTCTACGATCAGAACGAGAAGTTGATTTGGAGGAACTCAGATAAGAAGGCACTAGAACAGACGTTCCGAGCAGAATAAAGTGGACCAAAGATCACACTTAAGATCTAATAATTGGAAATCTAAATACTGGAATCAAGACAAGAGCTACAACTTCAATGCTTTTACCTAAGCTTTCTCTCTCAAGTGGAGCCCAAGAAGATCGAAGAAGCCTTAGGAGATTCAAATTGGATAGAGGCCATGCAAGAGGAGCTAAATCAATTTGCAAGGAGCAAAGTTTGGAGATTAGTTGTCAGACCTCAGCATAAACCAGTCATTGGCACCAAATGGGTCTTCAGGAACAAAATAGATGAAAATGGTGTGATTACAAGGAACAAAGCAAGACTGGTGGCCAAAGGCTATTCTCAAGAGGAAGGAATTGACTACGATAAGACCTCTGCTCCAGTTGCCAGATTGGAAGCCATAAGGATTTTTCTCACCCATGCTACACACATGAAGTTTAAAGTCTTCCAAATGGAGAACTTCAAGAAGAAGTCTACGTGGAACAATCTCCAGGTTTTATCAATCCAACATTTTCAAATTATGTTTATAAATTAGATAAAGCCTTATATGGTCTAAAACAAGCATCCAGAGCATGGTATGAAACCTTAACTAACTTTCTTATTGAAAAAAGATTCACTAGAGGAAGAGTAGATACTATCTTATTTTTAAGAAAACATAAGTATAAAACACTGCTAGTTTAAATTTATGTAGATGCTATCATATTTGGTTCTTTGGATGAAAAATTATATGAAAGGTTTGCCAAGCTTATGCAGAGCAAGTTTGAGATGAGCATGATGGGAGAACTTAACTTCTTCCTCGGACTTCAAGTAAAGCAGACTGATGAAGGCATCTTCATAAACCAAACCAAGTACATCAAAGACTTACTAAAGAAGTATGACATGGAATCTGTAACCATCATGAAAACTCCTATGCCACCTACCCCTAAGCTTGACAAAGATGAGAATGGTAAAAATACTGATATTACTCAGGATAGAGGTACGATAGGCTCACTCTTATACCTAACTGCTAGCCGGCCAGATATAATGTTTGCCACATGCATATGTGCTAGGTTTCAGGCTAACCCTAAAGAGTCTCATCTAATAGCCGTGAAAAGAATTTTTAAATATTTAAAGGAACTCCAAATTTGGGATTATGGTATCCTAAGGAGTCTTCCTTTTATCTAATAGGATATTCAGATGCTGACTATGCAGGATGCAGAATAGACAGAAAGAGCACAAGTGGAACTTGCCAGATGTTAGACAGTAGACTTGTCTCTTGGTTCAGTAAGAAGCAAAACTCAGTATCCACATAACTGCAGAAGTTGAATAAATAGCCGCAGGCAGTTGCTGTGCACAAATTCTATGGATGAAGACTCAGCTTGCAGACTATGATTTTGAGCTTAATTCTATCCCTATATACTGTGATAATACAAGTGCAATTGCCATAACTCATAACTCTGTCATGCATTCAAAAACTAAGCACATAGATATAAGATATCATTTCATTATGGACCATGTACAAAATAGTAATATATCACTACACTATATCCCAACTGAAGAACAACTAACAGATGTATTTACAAAACCTTTAGATGGATCAAGATTCAATAAACTAATAAGTGAGTTAGGAATGTTAAATCTAGACTCTTGAGATATATCATGTCTTTGGAGGTTACTAACACTACAGGGAGAAAAAAAGTTTTTCAAAGGATAATTCGTAAAGCTCACTCAACGATCGTCAAGTCAAGGATCGTAGAGTACACTTCAATTCATAGCGCTCACTCAATGATCGTCAAGCCAAGGATCGTAGAGTACACTTTAATTCGTAGAGCTCATTCAATGATCGTCAAGCCGAGGATCACAGAGTACATCCCAGTCATAAAGCTCACTCAACGACTGTCAAAAATAAAGGATCGTTGAATCAAGAGAGACCATAGAGCTCAGGGGGAGACAAAGGGCAAAATAGTCATCAACCAATTGGAAGTCTTCTTATCAAAATTTGACACGTGTCTCAACAAACATAGAGGGAAATTTTAAATGCTTTGAAAACTGCGTGTCTTTTATTATTCTTCAAAAATCAAAAACTCTCTAACTCTCTCTCACAATCCAGAACCCTAGATTTACAATACTAAGACAAATCATTCATCTTGTTTCAGAAAAGCATTCAATGGCGCCTGCTCAAGTAATATCAGAAAACGAACTGATCTTCGAGGCCTTCACAATTGCCAATAAATAGTACCGGAGGATAATCCATCTGGTAGAAAATGCCGGCCTTCGAGAAGCTTTAGGAACAAACACGAGGATTCTATCAAGGCTAGTCCGAGAGTTCTATACCAATGGATCCTATGTCAATGAAACTCTAACCACCACAGTAAAAGGGGTCTAGTTCAATCTCACAGCTGAAGAAATAAACCTAGTCCTAGGTTTTAAACATGGGGGTCTCACAACGTTGAATCTTGTGAGTGCAGAAGAGGGCCTAAGAAGGATGCACCACAAAAAGAATCCAGAGCTAAGAGGATTAAAGAAGAAAGAGTTTCCCAAGAAATAAGAATTTCTGGCTGACGTAATTGGAAAATGCATCCTCTGCAAAGACTTTGCTCACGACTCCACCAGTGAGATCCAGTTGAAGATAATGACAGCCATAGTAAAGAAGATAAACATAAATTATGGCTCCTTACTGCTAGAATGGATCGATAACTGGTTCTTAAATGCAGATAAAGCAAAAGGAGTCAAGAAAATGCTCTATGGGAGATTCATAAGCATTCTCCTTCAATCCATTTTGGGGAACAAGATTGAGCATGCTGAAAGAGAATTCCTCAATGCAAATAAGAGGATGACCCAGAGACTGTTCGACAATTGTAAAAGAAACCCAGTTGAAAATAGAAAACTATCCCTATCTGGGGATAGTGAAGGAACACAGAGTAGCACTGGGCCCTCACGAATGAAGATCCTATCTGCAGAAGCAGACTCTCAGGAAGTCAGCAGGCAATCTCCTGGTTTAATCAGGAAGAGGAAAGGAAATAAAGCCCTTGAGATTAAAAAACCTCAAGGATCATTAAATGAGGCCTCTAACGTTGCTCCTAAAGAAAAGGTTGCCTCAGAGGATGAAGAATTAGATCAGCAGAGGGAAACTCGCAGCAAGCATCAGGCTGAGGAGGTCACTTCAACAGAGCCAAGGCCAAAAAGAAGAAGGCTAGTGAAATTAGCCGATCAAATAACTGAAAAAGGCTCAGTAGCTGAGGGGGAGCTACCTGAAAAATCAGACACTGCTCCAATTGAGAAGGAGCCATTTGAAGCAACTGAACCAATGGGTACTCAAACTTAGAGGGAGCCGTCAGTAGTTCCTGAACCAGCAGATGCTCAGGTTGAGGGGAAGATTCAAGAAGATATTTCAATCCCTTCAACCATAATGTATACTGATGAAGATAATGACATCGAAATAGTGACAGTCGGAAGAAATGAACAGAGGCACCTCAACTACAACTGCTTGCTAAAGTTCTTCTACTAATGCCATTACACCGAGCCTTGGTGCACAATGCATGGGATCAGCTCTTCTAGACCTTCAAAGCATATCCCAACGTGGTGATTTTGACTCAAAGCTACCCTCTAAATCTTCACTTTGCTCAAAGGCTAATCTCAAACCGATCATTCTCATATTCATTAGGGCAAAAGGTACATTTTATTCCTCTAGCCCTTATACAAAGTCATATACCTTCTTGGACCTTCAATAAATTTGAGGAGCTGTCTAATGCAAACCCTGAGACAAGCTCTACGTCCAACTATGCCCCAGTCGTAGAGTTCCCATCTTCTACGACTGGTGGACAAGATATTCAAGACGTAGAGTACCCTCAAGACTCTCCTGAAATCATGCCTTCTACTCAAACAATGCCTACTGCTCAATCTTCCCAACCATCAAGACTCCTGGTCACACACAAAGTCATTCCCTCAACCTCTGGTCATGAATACTTTCACATTCCAAGCTCTATGGATGACCAGGGGTAAACAACTCGACTCCTCAATGAAATCCTAGAAAAGATATCTTTGCTTCCTACAATTGAGGGGTTAACTGACGTTACAAGCTATATGCAAGCAGAGATACCAAACGAACTGATATCTAAGTCCAATAACATTCAACAGAGTTTAGAAAATATTGCTACTACTGCAAATAACCTTTCTCAAAATTTGGGAAGAAAAATCTCCTCAAAACTGAAGGAGTTAATTGTAGCAGTTTCTGACAATCTCAAGGAAAGGGACGACAGGTTTATGAGAGCAATGGCCAACCATTAGAAGTCCATCAACATTTTTCAAGAAACCAATGCAAAATCTATAGCCCTTCTCACTGAGAAAATCTTTGAAATGAAAAAAATCCCTCAGAGAACAAGCTAATCAAACAGCTGAAACTCTATCAGTGGTGGAGCAAAAATAAATGCTAGTTGAAGAACGACTTCAAGATCATCAAAATGATGTAGCTGCCACCCAGACTCAACTTTAAGAACTTGTTCAGGGTGTGCAACAACTTTCAACTGAGGTGGCCAACATTAATGATGCCAACAAGGGGGAGAAGAGTAAGAGCATAGAACAAAGCAGAAGAGGAAGAGCACCTCGAGGGATGAGATTAGTTCAAACGTCAATTCAACCTCCTAGGTTTGAAGCAATACTAATTCATCACAGACATGACTCAACTGTGAGACTATTTGTACCAAGTCTTCAAGGACAATCCTCAACTGCGAGACCATTCAGCTCTCAAGCATGGCTCCAAGTGAAAGAAGAAGAAGCTATGTAAAGGGAAGAAATAGAACTGAAAAGAGCAGAAGAGGAAAGGAGAGCACTTTTCAGACAAATGCATGAAGATAAGAGAAGAAGGTTTCCTAGACAAAGGCATGAAGATGAGAGAAGGAGACCTACCAGTAGGAGGAGATAAGTTTTTTTATTTATTTAAATTTTCATGTAATTTATTTAAACTCATTGTTCAATTAACTACATCAATAAAATTCATATTCTTTCATTAGAAATACAGTTGCGCACTGTATATTAGGCATTCTATCATTTAAATGCATTTGCTTAATTAAGTTTGTTCAAATTACTTTATGCTCTTAGTGTTGTCATCATCAAATAGGGGGAGATTGTTGAACATTGCATGTTTGATTTGATGATAAGAATTAAGGTGATAAATGCATTCAATAGTAGAGTTGTAAAATTCTTTGAATGTTCATGATGTACAAGGACTTAGTTAGATAAGATCAAAACTGTTAGGTTGATCTTTTGGATATGAATGTATTGAGTTATAAAGTTTTGTGTTATGTTCACGAACTTAGTTTATGAAAAGATCAAATTTGTTAGGTTGATCTTGTGTTATATCTCTTCAGTCAGTTTGATCGTAAAATGGACTCTACGACTTCGCACAAAGAAGACTCAACGATTCAGTGTGTTTGTAGAGTGGACTCTACGATTCCGCAGTAGGAAGACTCTACGATTCGATCAAAGCAAAGGAACATACTCGACGATCAAGAAAGAAATGATTGTAGAACGGACTTTACGGCCAACAGCGTAGCCATAGAATAAAACTCTACGATCTCAAGGTAAACTGCCTTATCACAGAGCAGTCACTACAGCAAGGAAAAATCGTAGAATTAAGCAAAAGCAAGAAACACTTAAGCTACTCTACGATCAAATCCAAAACCATTTGATGATTCTTCTCTTCTCCTAAAGACAGAAGCAACTTCGTTGAGAAGAATAATCTGCATCAATGTGTCAGATAAACTTCTGCCAAGAGCCTAAAGCCAGAAATATCAGAGGACTGACCAAAGCATGCTATGTAACAGAGAGAAAACTTTCAAGGTAGTAAGAGTCAGAAGATTGTGTCTTATCAGCCATATTTCTATGGAAGACCAAACGCATCTATGAAAGTTAGTAAAAATTTACGACTGTCATGTCTTGTCCCAAGGTAAAAGGAAACACCTTTTTGGACAGTATTTGTAGATCAATTAATACCTCGTCAGAGCATTAATGAGCTAAATGAATATAATATTCAACAGCTCTACATTGTGAGGTAACGGACAGAAATTGAAGAGAAGGACAGATTTAAAACAGGAAGAAATCTGAAGCTTCTATATGAGAAGCCCAGATTCAATACATAAAAAAAGTAACAAGCAACACACAAGAAAGAAAAACATACGCAAAAATTGTAAAAGATCAAAAGCAAAAGTATCTTGCATCGCTACTAAGTTCTTCAGAAACTTATGCTAAATGCAACTTACTAGTACACCCAAATTTACACTACTCGAGAAGAGTTCTTAGTGAACTAGAGTATCCAAATCTGCTGGACTTGTAGAGTTCTTAGTGAACTAAAGTTTCAAGATTGCTAGTCTTGAAGTGATTCAGAAATTGTAAAAGTATCCTTGGTGAATTTGCTGCTCAAGGAGAAGAACAGTGGAGTAGGAGTCTTATGAACTCTGAACCACTTAAAAACTAGTGTCTTTCATCTTGTGTTTATTAATTGCTATAACTGCTTGTTGAATTATTGCATTAAGATATTAAGAAGGGGTAACTAAATCATATTCCGCCGTGCTAAACTATTTGATTAATAATTCATTTTTCTTTAAAGCCAAATAAAAAAAAAGTTTTAGAGTATCTATTCAACCCCCCTTCTAGATATCTTCCGTGTCATTAGGAACTAACAAAATTCTCTAATCTGTATTTGGCCGTCCAAGGACAATCTTCTTCCTTTAACGATGAATAACAGTTACCATAATAACAGATTTGTATAAGACAAGTGATCAAAAAAATAAATTGGGCCTGGCATATATACGCTGGTGAGAAATAATTTCCTTTTAAAATAAATATATTTTTTTATTTTCTTATTAATTGTTTTTTTGCAAGTCAATATTTTTAGAAAATATTTATATATTGCTGGTAATGATGTGTTCTTTTCTTGAATGGGCATCTTGGACACATATTCAAGGGAGGTTGCAAATGGACACATCTAAGCGTTTAAATGTAACAACTCATCCAACGAATGCTAACGACTCAAGCCAATTAGAGAGGGTGCAAATTGATATGCATCAATTGCAACTAATCGTGTGATTTATCATAATTGTTAATGTTATGTATGCAGTGTTGTTATTAATGTTATTAAATTGGCTGTAATTTTGATAAATGGTACCACTCTGTGTAGTAAACTTTGTAACCGCCAACCAGCTAATGTTATCCATGTTGATTAATGGTACCAATCTGTGTAGTAAACTTTGTACTGTTCTGTTGTATTTATGGTTTAAAATAGATTTTAGTTGGTGACTGAACTGATGGCTTATTTTGTACGTTGTAATTTGACTGGAGTGTTAGACTTATTTTTAGATAGCATACTTTTATTAGCCTGCCAGTGTTATTGTTGTATTATGTATGTGACTACCTGGCCCTTTGTCTGGGATGATTCCCCAACCCACATACTATATGAGCTCTCTAAATGCAAGGTATCATAACCATCGATTGAAGTAAATCACTACAAAACAAAACTACCCAATGATCTTATCTGCTCCTATTATATAAAACATAAACTTATAATTGTCACGCGTATTTGAATCCTACCAAATTCTTTCCAAGTGCAACTCTGAGATTTCCAACTTGATAACTTTTAACTAGATACAAGTGTTTATACATAGTAAAAGTCATTTGTAGCACTGACAAGAATAAAAAAAAATTAGAGAAGAAGAAAAAAGCTATGATATGTAATTCATAACACTCTTAGCTAGCAACCAAACACAAAGATACATCACATCTATGAAGACAAAGATACAAAGCACACAAAGATACGTGCAAGGTATACTATTAGTAAAATAGTATTAGTCAAGAGTTCAAATAGAAATCATTGATACCAAAGGAAATCCATCAAAGCACTAATATAGAAAGAGAACCCAAGTACATGCAGTATACAAAATGCACAACGAATCCCAAATAGTTGAATACACCTCATGATCCCAACTTTTGTCACCAAAACAGAAAACACAAAATCCTAAGGCTCCCACCAAACCCACTGCATAAGATAATTAATACAAAGACTCATTTGAAACCAAATCAGTAATACACAAGTACTACAAGTATTAATTACAACACTATCTAACACTATGTAACAAAATAGTAGTAGCCAACATCCAAATTAGCAGCAGCCAATAGCAGCAAGCATCTCAACCAAACAACATCACCTCACATTTACATTTCTAACTAGGTTGATAAATCTGAAATAAAATAAAATAAAAATATATGTATATTAGATCTATGGATATATAACTCATAATATTGAATAAAGGAAATAATCAAACCTTTGAAAATATGACTATCATCCTCTGAACTTTAAAATGTCGTGGCACCTTCACTGATGGAAAAATCTCTATATAAAAGCCAAAATAACACTCATCATTTAAAGATTAAGATAAAAACAAATGCTTACTATTACTTACCGATGTGCAAGCATTGGATAATTCCTTTTGTCATGTGCTTGTCTGACTTTGCCACAACCATGACAACGTCTAGTATTTGACTTTTTTGCCTTCCCTAATGCCCTTTCTTTCCCTCCTTTAAGTCTTTTGCCACATCCTTTTGCCCACACTTTATTTGGTTCATTATAAATATGGTCGTTATTACAACTAATCTTCTTGGAGACTACACTTACACCAATTCCACCTTGTGAACTTTTACCACTATCTACAATAAGATTGATTGATTCAAGTGCATGAGCCAAAGCATCTTTATAAATATTAATTCCTTCTTGGGTTGTGAGGGCTTTATCAATAATATCCAAAGAACATTAAATTAATTCACTCCGCTTGATTAGATATTCTTTGTCACTATTTATCATTATGCCACTTTCTTTATCGACCACTATCCCGAAGTTTGCCTTCTTAGTCCACCTCTTCAAAATATATTGTTGTGGTAATTCGTCAAAATCATGCATTTTTTGCAAGTAACCAAGCACATGTCTACATGGTATCCCCACACTCTCAAACTTATGGCAACTACATGAAACAAAACCCAATTCTTTGTCATAAATAAGTTCTCTTACTCAATGTGCGATAAAATTTTTCCGATGAACTTGAAACACGCATTGATTGTCACTCTCCTTGATTAATTCAAAACGATAATTCAAGCATTCCCATATCTCATCTTGGAATTTATAAAATGTTTTCCGAGTATAAATATCAACCATTTGGAACAAAAAGTCTAGAATTTATGTTCACTTTAGGCTTCTCAATCAAATCTTTGTGATCGGCCAACAACTCTTCTTGACGTTGGCGTACTAGCCCCCTACTAAATTGAATCCTGAAATCAACTAAGGAATTATTCTTAGATACATATCTTTTGAAAAATGTGTGAGAGCTTATCGCTCGTTGGTTACTTGACATATTGACTGAAAAAACATGCTTATAATAAGGAGACGCCTAATTTGAACGAATTTCATACATTGTTTGCAACCATTTGTTGTCATGTAATGTGACGACCCCAAATCCGAGTCTCTCGAACCTCAGATCCAGTTCAACACGAGTACAACATTTTCCTTATCAATCATAACTTATAACAATATTAACATTGATATATAATCATTTATTTACAATTTTACAACATCTATTTCTATTCCAGAATCGTAATATTTATAAATTCCTAGTATGTCTTAATATCATACATGATACGACATTCTATTACAATCAATTTGAGTATTTAACACTCATATTACATACCAACCAATTCTTATTCTATACAAATATTTTACTTGTCCAATTCAGACTGTTATCTACAATATTCGTTTAGACCTTCAGTGAAAGTAATATGTTTTCCTATTCCTTGATTTTTATCGAAAATTTTGAATAACTTGCACTATCTGAAAATATTAGTTTTATAGCAAGAGTGAGCACGACGGCTTAGCAAGTCTAACAGCTACACATAACACATTACATGTTTCACATGTTATACATATTCTGCATTTTATTCCTATATCATGCATTTCATGCTTTTCATTTTATGAATGCTTCATACTTCTTATGCATCGCATATAATACACATTTAGCATATATCAAGTCATGCTTCTTATTCTGTACATACTTCGCATATAATCATATTTAATGCTTTTCACATAACACAAATATCATCAATATATTCTCATATCAATAATTTAATAACATATGATTGCATAGAAATGCACATAGGAGCAAGTTTTAAAAAACTTGTCTGGTTCGCTTTTACCATTTACTCTTATTTTGCGTCTTTCATTCAACCTACAATTTATATATGAAATTGACATCATCATTAGTTAAAATGACTATTACTTAGTCTTTATATGAGACTCTAACTTTAAATTATTAACTCTTAAGATGTTCGACAAACGAACCCTTAAGTTCTGGACAAAAACCCTAGCCCAAAACTCGGACATATCGGGTACGCTTAACCAACTTACGCCTTCATTACACGTCCTCGTACGACCAACTTTTAATAAGTTGTCTAAATTAGTCACTAATGGACTATTTACATTTGTTTAATTTAATTAAACTTTCTTCTTTTACATAACTTAATGATTTGGACATTTAATAATATACCGAATACCTCAAAATATTATCTATCTTTGATAATATATAACTACATTTAAATATTATTAACCATTTAATAATATTTTAATTACTTGTTAATATTATTAATCAATTAAAAATATTTTAATCTCTTACTAATATTATTAACCATTTAATAATATTTTAATTACTTATTAATATTATTAATCATGTAATAATATTTTAATCTCTTATTAATATTATTAACCATTTAATAATATTTTAATCACTTCTTAATATTATTAACCATTTAATAATATTTTAATCACTTGTTAATATTATTAATCATTTAATAATATTTTAATCACTTATTAATATTATTAACCATTTAATAATATTTTAATCATTTACTAATATCATTAATTATTTAATAATATTTTCATCATTTACTAATGTTATTAATCATTTAATAACCTTGTAGTTACCTATTAATATTATTAATCATTTAACAATATTTTAATAATCTTCAAACTATACAAATAGTTAACTTTTTAATTGTGTTAACTTAATTTTTATTTTAAACATTTAGCTATCATTTAATTACTAATAGACTCCATATATATTGGTTTAGTATTTAAACACATTCATTTTACACTTAGTTCAACTTAAATTTTCACATAAAACCTGACCCGGACCGACCCGACCCGACCCAGACACACGAATCTGTTGAAATGGCACGGGGCACGTCGTGATAGGCTTAAAAGTGGCGTGGGGCGCGCTGTTAGGGCAGAAAATTGGATTGCCCGCCCTTCTTCACTAAAACTGTCATAACTTCTTCATTTTAAAATATTTTAAGGTAATTCTAGAATCCATTTTCATCAGAATTTCCCGCTCTACAACTTCTCTTTGTATCACAAATCCAAATTCTAATCGGAACTGGACTAAAAACTGCTCACAAGGACAAAGTAAAATCTAACTTCATAAGTCATTGGTTTTATTAGTTCAAACTTGAATAACATAAAGTCTACACATCCAAATGACACCAACTCAATGTTGGTGTCTTCCTAAATTCTTGTTTTACAATATTTCATGATTTAATCATATTTTTAAAAATGTTTTGACAAGAAATTTAAAATCAAATCGTCAAGGGTTTTACCGATAAATCGTTATATGTATTTTTCTTCTCTTTATTTGCGTAACACACATACCAATACATGTTTTAAATATACTAAACCATAAATCTACCTATTTATCATAGATTTAGATTTCTAGAGTATTAAAATAACTTTTGATCGGTTAAAAACATATTTTGACCGTTTAAAACTTATATAGACTATAAAAATGCACTAAGGAAAGTTTAGAACACTTTTTAACCTCTTGGACATGGATGCGCTTCTTCTCTTGGCTATGATCTTTGCTAGAGACTCCATCTTAGCTACTAGATATACACCTCTAGTGTAATATCTCTCAAGGCTCTCTAACAATGCTCTCCATTTTCTCTAGAATTTCTTCCTCTCTCTAAAAATACTACCAAGCATAAAAATGACCAACATTGCTCATGTGTTGGTGATTTCTATTTATAGATCTCTAGGAGCTCTTCATTAACTTCTTAATCAACCAACATTGGTGTAATTAGAAACTAAATTGGTGCTTACTATATATGTTTGAATAACTACTTGAAATGACCAAGTGATTGACATCAATCAAGGTTACTTGTAAGAAACTTTTGGATTGTAAACGAAGTAATAAGAAGTCCACACTCAATATTTTCATGTGGGGCCCCCTCAAAATTCAGAATTTGCAATTTATTACTCCAATTAGACTTTATTTTTATGTCCTATATCATTATATAAGCATCCATATATATACACACCAATATATGTATATATATTCACCTATACATGCACAATACTTGCATTTTTGATATTTAAAATGTCATCCATCAACTTGACTACAAATAACATAAATGGTGAAGTGTAAAATAAGCAACAATCACCAACACTTAACCCACATGTGGTTAACTTTCTAACTCCCATAAGACATATGGTTAAAGTATTACACTTAATCTTGGTCACTTAATTCTCCAACATTGGCTAAAGCTCATCTTATATATATATTTACATATTTATACATCTCCGAACAATTAACCACAATGTGGTTAATTCTCTACAAAATCCAACTCATGGTTACCTACCAATTATACATTGGTGAATTATATACATACATAATTGTATCTATAATATTCTTCCTATAACTAACCCATGCATAGTTAAATCTTTAATTTATTTACTACCTAGGGTTATTCAATTAACTCATCCATAGTTAATTATCATCATCATATTCATTCACCTAGCAATTAACCCATGTTTAGTTAATGTTCTTTCTTGTCTACCAACTAGGGTTATTCAATTAACCTTATATTAGTTAATTTTCTATACTCAACAATACTTAAAAATATTTTCCCAACACTTTGACCATCATTTGACTTTTAAATATTTGGGCTACAGAGTTTTCTTTGCATTGGATTCTCTTATTTAATTACTTGGGCTACCCAACACAATTCACACATCTTCCATAACTTTGGCTAAATAATTTATTTAATTGGACTACCACCACCTTATATACAATACTTGCCAACATAATTTAATTAGATTTATATTAATTACCTCTTGGACTATAACATTTGGGCTTATTATTTAATTATCCACCTTCATGCAAGTATTCCCATATTGGGCTAACATCTATAATCCTTTTGGGCTAATCCACTAGTAGTAATTAAATTACTTAGACTCTTCATGAGGCTAGATCCTTAAATTTATTTGGACCTCTATATAATTACCAACATGACTTAAATCAATTAAAATATCGGGCTTGTTTTAAATTCATTAATGGACTCTATACAACAACTTAATAATTAAATTAATTACTTCACATTATTGTCATCCTAGACAATCATCCTAAATTTTTCATAACTTTAACTCATAACTAATATAATTAACCTAATTAATTATATTTCACGACTTTCTTTTTTACTTCATATTTAAACTAATTAATTTATTAGTTTAATTGAGTATTAACTTACTCATCCTCTTATTTGGCTAGCAAGCACGCTTTAGGTATATATATATATATCCACATTCACTTCTCAATTGAATTTATTTCTTTAATAAATTCTCTACATGCATCATTAAAATATTCCCAAATCTAATTTCTAACAAATAAATTATGTTAAACAAATATTTACCCATTTTTTTCACATCTCACTTCTACAACTCTAGATTTTAAACCATAACCTTTAATTAATATTAAAAAAAAAACATATCTACAATTCTTGTAAATATCTGGGATATTACATATAACCCACTCATCCCAATAAGCTCCGTCTGTTAGGGATTAAATGTGAGAATATTATAATAATGCATGTGGAGAATTTATTAAGAAAATAAATTCAATTAAGAAGTGAAGGTGGTTATATTAATACAGCTATACCTAAAGTGTACTTTTTAGCCAAATAAGAAGATGAGTAAATTAATACTCAACAAAACTAAAAAATTAATTAGTTTTAATACGAAGCAAGAATGAATGTTGTGAAATATAATTAATTAGGTTAATTATATTAATTATGAGTTAATGTTATAGAAAAGCTAGAATGATTGTCTAGGATGACAATAATTAGATGTTAATTAATTAAGTAATTAACGTAACTATCAAGTTATAGTATAAAGTCCATTAATGAATTTAAAACAAACCCAATATTTTAATTATTGTAAGTCTTGTTGGTAATAATAAAGAGGTCCAAATAAATTTAAGGATTTAGCCTCATGAAGGGTCCAAGTAATTTAATTACTACTAGTGGACTAACCCAAAAAGATTATATGTGTAGCCCAATATGGGAATACTTGCATGAAGGTGGGTAATTAAATAATAAACCCAAGTGTTATGTTAAATGATAGTCCAAGAGATAACTAATATAAGTCCAATTAAATTATGTTGGCATGTATTATATGTAATGGTATGGAAGTCCAATTGAATTAATTGTTTAGCCCAAGTTAGTAGAGATGTGTGAGTTGTGTTGGGTAGCCCAAACAATTAAAATGAAAAGTCCAATAAAAAGTAAATTATATAGGCCAAACACTTAAAAGTCCAATGTTGGTCAATGTGTTGGAAGAATATTTTTCAAATATTGGTGAATGTAGAAAATTAACTAATGTAGGGTTAATTGAATAACCCTAGTTGGTAGGCAAGAGAGAGCATTAACCAAACATTTGTTAATTGCTAGGTGAATGAATGTGATGATGGGAATTAACTATAGATGAGTTAATTGAGTAATCCTAGGTAGTAAATAAATTAAATATTTAACTATGCATGGGTTAGTTGTAGGAAGAATATTATACGTACAATTATGTATATATATAATTTACCAAGATAGAATTGGTAGCTAACCATGGGTTAGATGTTGTAGGGAATTAACTATACATTGGTTAATTGAAGAAAAATGATAAAATAAGTATATCTATTTATATGATGAGTTAAGACCATGGTTGGGTGTGTGGACCAACCTAGGTCATTTGAATATAGAGAGTTAACCACATTGTGGTTAATTGTTGGTAGATATATAAATATGTATATATAAATAAAATGAGCTTTAACTAAGGTGGAGTATTGAGTGACCAAGGTTAAGTGTTGGTGATATGTTGCTTAGTTTGTACTTCACCATTTATGTTGCTTGTGTTCAAATTGATATGTGACATTTTAAAAGTCAAATGATGGTCAAATATGAGAAAAATGCAAGTATATGTGAATGTGTATACATATATTGGTGTATATATATATATATATATGGATGCTTATATAATTATATAGGATATAAAAATAAAGCCAAATTGGTGTAAAATAAAAGTAAATCCCAAATTTTGGGGCCCACATGGATGTAAAGCTTGCTTGTTGGATGAATTTTGAGTGCAAAATGGTTCAACAACTTCCCAACCACCCTAGTCATTCATTTGGTCATTCAAAATATCTATTAAGTGGTCATTCATATAATAATAAGTAAGATTAGAGCCTTAATTTCACCAATGCTAGTTGATTAAGGAGTTAATGATGTGTTCCTAGAGTACTATAAATAGAAATCACCAACATATGTGCAATGTTGGTCATTTCTATTCTTGCTATTATTTTTAGAGAGAGAAAGAAATTCTAGAGAGAAATGAGAGCATTATTGGAGAGTCTTGTGAGATATTACACTAGAGGTGTATATCTAGGAGCCAATGTGGAGTCTCTAGCAAAGTTCATAGCCAAGAGAAAGAGAACATCTAAGTCAAAAAGGTTTAAAAGTGCTCTACACCTTTATCTTTTCATTTCTATTGTCAAAATATATTTTTAACCGATCAAAACTTATTTTGATGATCTATAAGTTTAAATCTATGATATATAGGTAGATTCATGGTGTAATATATTTAATACAAGTATTTATATGTGTGGTATACAAATAAGTTGACGAAAATGTCATATAAAGTTTTACCGGTAAAACCTTAGTTAGCTAGGTGCTAATTATTTTTGTAGTTTGAAATATACAAGTTGGATAATTGATTTTTATGGCTAGAAAGTTATGTATATGATGTATGTAGAGTCATAAAACATGATGGCCTAGCAAATAATGCTTGTAGCATCATGTTTAAACCAATCGAACCAAGGATTTGTGAAGTTAGTTTTTATTTTGTCCTTGTGAGCAATTTTGAGTCTAGATCCGTTTGGAATTTGGATTTGTGATCTAAAGAAAAGTTGTAAAGAGAGAAATTCTGATAATAATAGACTAAAGAATTATCCCAAAATATTTTAAAATGAAGAAGTTATGAAAGTTTTAGTGAAAGAGGTCCGGGCAGTCAAAATGAGCGCCACTAGCGCTCGGACATTCTGCTTTGAGCGCCGCCAGCGCTTGGATAAGCCTAAGACCAGCGCTGCCAGCGCTGGTCCAGTTTGAAAAAGTCAAATTTTTTGTATTTTAAAGTTTTATCAAGTCGAAACTCCGGTTTAACTTGTCGGTTAATGAAAAGTTTAAATGAAACACCGTTAAGGATTTAAAACATAAGATAAACTTGTAAAATCAATGTCTTATGTTTATGTAAAGAGTCTTTGTTAGAACTAATGGTTTTGTTAAGCACATACCTTGTAGGTCGTACAATTGAAGGCGATAATTAATTATTTAATTATTATTTAAAGGACATTAAATAATAATTTTTAAATAATAATTAAAGGGAGATAAAGTGAATAAAATGATAATTTGTTATTTAATTAATATTAAATAATAAATTAGGTTAGTTAATTAATTAATTATTATTTAATTGATATTAACTAATAAGTAAAGTGAATTAAGGTTAATGAGATAATTGTTTATGTAATGTTAAATAACAAGTAAAGTTAATTGAGTTATTTATTTATTTAATTAATATTAAATAAATAATTTGAAGAAATTAAGGATAATAAAGTGAGTAAACAATTTGCGTGTAATTGTTTAAGTCTTTAATTATTACCAAGATTATAATTTATCATTAAATGATTTATAATTAATGTCAAGTGGTTAATAATATTAATAAATGATTAAAATATTATTAAATGGTTAATAATATTCATAAATGATTAAAATATTATTAAATGATTAATAATATTAATAAGAGATTAAAATATTATTAAATAATTAATAATATTAATAAGAGATTAAAATATTATTAAATAGTTAATAATATTAATTAATGATTAAAATATTATTAAATAATTAATAATATTAGTAATATATTAAAATATTATTAAATGGTTAATAATATTAATAAGTGATTAAAATATTATTAAATGGTTAATAATATTTGAATGTAGTTGTATATTATCCAAGGTAGATAATATTTTGAGATATTTGGTACATTATTAAATGTTCAAATCATTAAGTTATGTAAAAGAAGAAAGTTTAATTGAATTAAACCAATATAAATAGTCCAATTGTGACTAATTTTGACAATTTATTAAAAGTGGGTCGTACGAAGAACGTGTAGTGAATACGTAAGTTGGTTAAGCGTACCCAACATGTCCGAACTATATTTTGAGCTAGGGTTTTTGTCCGAAACTTAAGGGTTTATTTGTCGGACATCTTAAGAGTTAATAATTTGAAGTTAGAATCTTATATAAAGACTAAGTAATAGTCATTATAACTAATGATGGTGTCAATTTCATATATAAATTGTAGGTTGAATGAAAGACGCAAAATAAGTGTAAATGATAGAAGCGAACCAGACAAGTTTTTAAGAACTTGCTCCTATGTGCATTTCTATGCAACCGTATGTTATTAAATTATTGATATGAGAATATATTGATGATATTTGTGTTATGTGAAATGCATGAAGTATGATTATATGCGAAGTACATATATAATAAGAAGCATGACTTGATATATGCTAGATGTGTATTATATGCGATGTATAAAAAGTATGAAGCATTCATAAAAAGAAAATCATGAAATGCATGATGTAGGAATAAAATGCAAAGTTGATGAGTGAGAATTATACCTACGAATCGGGTACTTTTAGACTTGGTATGTTGTTATTTCTAAGTATTTTTTAGTACATTTTATCTTGTTTTTATATTGTTTTGTAGGAAAATACAAAGGAGGGATAAAGTTGGAATTTTTGAAGAAGCAGTGGCATTTTGGTAAATATCGCGAAGTTGAGCGCCGGGGCTTTCAAATGAAAGCCGGGGCTTCCAAAGCAGTAGGTGCGTCGGCGCACAGTTTTGCAGCTGGACGAATTTGGTTGGTTTTTAATAGGGTTTAGACGAAATTAAACCTAATTTTGGGTAAGAGATTATAAGTAGACGTGAGGAGGCTGTAGAGGAGGCTATTGAACATAGAGAGAAGATCACAATTGGAGACTTGGAAGATCAAGGAGCCACTCAAGGAGATCAAGACGAAGGATTAAGGAGACAAGAATTCCTGTTTAGAGTTTTCTTTTTTCTTCCTTTTCTCAGTTTTGTAATCTAAGACGATGAGTTTGATGTTCTTAGTTTTTTATTTCATTATGAACTAATTTATCCATTAAGGCTACAATTGAACATTTTACTAGTATGAATTAAATATCTATTATGCTCAATTATTGATTCATTTAGAGTTATCTATCATGTTTTGTGTGTGATTAATAATTGTTTGGCCAACAATTAGTGAGATATCCTAGATGAATTCGGAAGATGAAATCTAAGGTTAGATTATAATGTGATAGTATGTATTCTTGGTTATTTGGTGAATTGAATAACTAGGTTTGTATATGGAATATGAATATATCCATATGTTGCATGTGACCTGTTGGGAATTGGATTTTAATGTGTTTATTTCTCTTATTTTGCATAGGAATATAGCAAGATAATTGAGGTGAATATTCTTATGTGATCATTGAAAAAGATCTAATAATTATTCATGAATTCCTGGTCAATAACTTTAATGGATTTTATAATTGAAAATATAGAGAATAGGTTCATATGGTGTAATTGGGGATATTGTAGTCTTAAGTTTTAAACATCTGATATTCAGTTTCGTGTTAAATTTTAATCTTAGTTTTAAGTTAATTTCCATTATAATCTTCATTGGTGATTGTTTAAATATAGTCAAGTTGATATGAATTTTGTTTTGATTAATTACAAGGCATAGATCTCTGTGGGTTCAACACTCAATTTACTTCTATATTACTTGTTGACCGTGTGCACTTGCGCGTTATTATCATTATACAAAACACCAACAAGAGTATGTTTAATATGTGAAGTATGTAATGTGTTATGTGTAGCTGTTAAACTTACTGAGCCGTCGTGCTCACTCTTGCTATAAAATCAACACTTTCAGATAAGTGCAAGATATCCGAAGATTTCGTTAAAGATCAAGGATCAGGAATGCATATTATTTTTACCGAAAGTTTAAGTGATTGTTGTAGTTACGAATTCGAATTGGACAAGTAAACTGATTGTGTAATTAAATAAATGGTTAGTGTTTATTGTGAAGGTTTAAATACTCAAATTGATTGTAATAGAATGTCGTATCATGTATGATATTGAGACATAATAGGAATTTGTAAAGATTGCGATTCTAGAATAGGAAAAAATATTGTAAAGTTTTAAATAAATGATTATTTAATAATGATAATATTGTTGTAAGTCATGAACGATAAGAAAAATATTGTACTCGTGTTGAACCAGATCCGAGATTCAAGGGACTCGGATTCGGGGTCGTCACACCGTCCATGTCAAATCAAACTCTTCTTTAGACTCCGAATTCCATATACAATCGGCAAATTCATTATAGTGAGCATTATACTTCATCGGGTCTACCTTTTCAGAAAATTTTGTTAATATGTGCCAACTACAGTATCTATGAAAAGTATCCGGAAGAGTTTCTAAAATTATTTTAGACATCGAGGGATCTTGATCAGTAATGATCATTTTAGGGGCATCACTTGGCATAGCCTCTTAAAATTGGTTGAATAGCCAAACAAACGAATCTGAGGTCTCATCACTTAAGAATGCACAAGCAAATATTATGGTTTAACCATGTTTGTTAACTCCAATCAATGGTGCAAAAATCAGCCCATAGCTATTGGTGTTGTATGTCGTATCAAAGACGACTACATCACCATAAAAACTAAATGCCCTTCTAGAGGTAGCATCAGCCCAAAAACAATGTGTTATCCTCTATTCACTATCAACCTTAATTTCATAAGTGAATGATGGATTCTTGCCATCTTCTAATTTGAAAAACTTACTCAACATTTCTCCTTCATGCCCCTTCAACTCATTACGTCTATCCCTTTCATAATTATATAAATCTTTTTGTGTACACCCAAGGTTTTTAAACCCCCCAGCTTGTACTCCAAGGAAATTGAATTGTTGATGTGAGGGTATATTTATCATGGCAAGTTGTTGACTCAAACACTTTTGAGTACTAGAGACCCTTCAGTGAGATCTCAATAAATGCTTTTTTAATGGAGTTGCCAAAGGGTGACTATGGCCCTCAATAAATTGGATGACTACATATGCCCCAAAATTTATTTTCAACACAACTACCTTTGCTTTACAACTCTTTTTTATCAATCCCTAACGCCTTTTAGTTTCAACATCAGCAATTGTTATTCTCTTACCTTGTTTAAAACAAACATACTCTTTCCTTTTCACTTCATCACTTCCTTCGATTTTTTTTGTGGCCCAACTTCGAATACTAAAGCCTGCCTCTTTAGCATATGCATTGTAAAAATCCTTAACTTCATCTATTGTTTGGAATTCTTTTCCAACACTAGGTTTGAGATGGTCGACTACTTGTGGATTATAAATCTTAACTCTCATATTCTCAACATCCATTTCACCATTGTCTAAATTATCACCACATTCATCAGTGCCCCATACTTCATCCTCAAAATTATCATATATCCCTACAGTTGAAAAAAAATTAAAATAAACAGCTAGATGTACTCTAGTTAATATCTTAGTACATTATAAATGCAAAACTTATTAATCAAAAATGAAGGTGTGAATTCCCTTTATTAATCGTAAGTAATTGCAACGAGTTGCAATTAAAAAAAATATTTATGCCAACTACTATATGTCCAGGTCAATTAAATTATCTCTTGCAAATTAGATAATAATGGCTAACAAGCTTTTGACTAGCAGAATATTCCTGGTTTAGTTAATAAGATAATATGTCAATTAAATTAATACTCATGTTTGTGTGCACTATCTTGTGCCTGTTTAATTTCAACCAACCAGCAGTGATGAACGACAGTATTGGTAAATGAAGATGCAATCAAAACAATTTCAACCAACCAACGCTTTACATATCTGCACTTTAGAAATTCATAAAATCTTTATTTTTATTATTGCATTTTTTTTCTTGTATTTACCGTAATTGTCTACACCCATTCATCTGTAAAAAAATATTTCGGGTATTTTCACTAGATTAACAAACCAAGAAGCAACATAGAAAGCTATTCACCCATTGATTACATAACTCACAAACTGTTGCAAACAGTGAACTTCAATATACCCATGAGTGGTATTCTGGATAGACTCAAATATTAGGAATTTATTTTCCAGTAAAAGGAAAATAATGGAAAATTTCCAGTAAAAGGAAAATAATGGAAAATACCATTTATGAGAACAACCGATAATAACAAGCATTAAAAACTAGAATCTTTAAGCAACAAAACAATTACAGATGAGAATGGCAATGGATTCTTCTTCTTCTTCAAATAATAGTAGTCTGCTAAATTCATGAAAAATATTGAAATATATAGACAATAGCGATGAAGGACCCGTAATTCTCAAAATGGAATAAATTTACCCATTTAGCTTCAATTTACACAATCTTACAATGAACAAGTGAACAAGAACCCTAATTTATTTCCATTATTCTGAAACTTTACCATCAGAGTCAGAGAGAGTTAACGAGACGAATGGTTACTTCTTGGTGGTCAATCTTGAGTGCGATTTGGCTGGAGGCGAGATTGATATCGCCGACGCTAACCAATTTGGGCGAAGGTGAGATTGAAGGTAACTTGAGATTAAAGAGTTGGGAGAGAGAGACGGTGAGGGGCTGAAAGCTGAACGGATAAGGGGCTGAAAATCTAGCTTTCTGGGCATTTTTTGTTTAAATAGCAAACCCATTTCGCTTTTGACCCAAACCAAATGCAATACCCGCGGCTGCTTTTTTTTTTAAGTTCGTCACTTGGTCCCGTCTATTAAGTTCGCAGGAGAGCGATATATATATATATATATATATATATATATATATATATATATATATATATATCTTAATTCCTAATAGACTTTTTTAATTATAGATTGTCATAAATAATTGATTCCTTAATAATTTTAAAAAATAATGTAAATTATATTATTATTTAATTTAAGAAGATTATAGGGGAATACATATATAGAGGTAAGAGTGATACAAATTTAGATTTGATTGAAAAAATTACAAACTTTTAAATTGATCTCGTATATTAAAAAATATATAAAATTTTATTGCGATCAATCTGTATATAACTAAATTTTCAAATTTTTTTATATATTACAAAACATTTTTTTTTCTTCAGTGGGGTCAATTAACCCCGCTCCTTACTACATGCCTTCGTCCCTATTGACAGTTAATTATGGGGTTTTTTTTGTGTTGTTAAATTGACTAATTTTAAAAGTAATAATTAAGCATATATAAATATATTTTTAAAATTATAAAAAATTGGTTTCGTAGTGAAACTTCTTTAACTCATTGGTTACCTTTTGGTTGTTGGTATCTGTACAGTGCTTTAGCTTTCTCTTTCATCGTGCTCATTTTTGCTTTGCATTTGTGTCGTGGTCTCGTTTTCAATATAGGCGACTTTGGCTTCTGTTGAATGTTGATGTCAAGATTATAGGATAATATTCAATTTCTATCACTCATCAAGGTGGGATAGTTTGCAATGAATTAATTACGTTATTAATCTAATAAATAAGTGAATATTGTTGTAACTTTTTTCATTAAAATGTTTAATATGTACTAAACGAGGTAAACGGATAAACATGTTTAAATAGGCAAGTGTTGAGAGGTCTTGTTAGTATTAATCTATTTAGTGGAATATTTATGACATAACATGATACAAATTTGCCTAATAAGACACGTGCCAGTGCCACCACTAGTTTTCTGAGCTAGGTATCCACCGATGGCAACTCCCAACTAGGCCCTAAGCACATTTAAGCTGAAATCAACAGTTCAATAGAAGCAAAATTGTGAGGTTTTTACTATATTCTGTTCTATTTAAACAGTTCTATAATAGCATATTATAAAATGGGATGGATTTTCATCTCATTTTAGAAAACAGAGTATCAAGAAAACAAAAATGGCAGAAGAACAAGGAACTGAAAGAAATTGGACTAGAGAGAGAAACACAATTTCATTTTCATAATTCTGAATATATCTCTACAATATGAAACCACTTATTTATACACAACTCAACCCCATTATCCTCTAACTATGTTACCAAACAACTTTTAGAAACTAAAAACATGTAATCAAACAATTATCACATTTATTAATTTCTAATTACTTGCAACTATTTGTTGAAAACATAAATAAAAAAACAAATTCAACTATAAAATAAAGAAAGATATAAATTGGACTTATCGATTTAAAACAAATTTATGTTAAGCAGAGGCATGTCCTTAAGTAAAAATTTCGCTCCTCGAAGAACTTATCTCGGTAAAGTGTCACTGACGAAATACTACTTTAGGATTCAGTTCTATTTAGGGTGTCCTTGAGCCTTTTACTATATCATGTTCTATTTAAACAGTTCTAAAATAGCATCTTATAAGATGGGATGAATTTCCATCCCATTTAAGAAAACAGAGTATCAAGAAAGCAAAAATGACAGAAGAACAAGGAAATGGAAGAAATTGGACTAGAGACAGAAACACAATTTCATTTTCATAATTCTGAATATATCTCTACTATATGAAACCACTTATTTATACACAACTCAACCCCATTATCCTCTAACTATGTTACCAAACAACTTTTAGAAACTAAAAACATATAATCAAACAACTATCACATTTATTAATTTCTAATTACTTGCAACTATTTGTTGAAAACATAAATAAAAAACTAGATTCAACTATAAAATAAAGAAATACATAAATTGGACTTATCGATTTAAAGTAAATTTATGTTAAGCAGAGGCATGCAGTACACTGTCCTTAAGTAGAAATTTCGCTCCTCGAAGAACTTATCTCGGTAAGGTGTCACTGACGAAATACTACTCTAGAATTTAACGACTCTTCACCTAACTAATCAGCACTCGAAATAGTTAAATGACTTGAGAACAACTATAATTAATCTTTTACCCAATCACAAAACTAATCATATATATATGTGTGTAAAATATATATATATATATATATATATATATATGGCGGCAGCAGGAAAGTATATATATATGTATGTATATAAGGTTGACAAATAGGAACTTTGGAATAAGAAACTTCGGGAATGGCAATCTTTTTATGGAGAGAGTAACACTTTTATATACTTAATTGTATATATAAAAGAGTGTTGTACCAGCCTTTATTTATACTAATACGCTGCAATGATAACATAACCTTTTATCGGAAAATTAGGCTGCAATGTAACTTTTAACGCAAAATTAGGCTGCAACGATAATTAATTATAATGTTAAAATTTTAACAGTAAAGTTATAATGTTCAGCAAATTTCTCTAAAAGAAGTTTGATCCAATCTCAATACATATATAATTTATTAATTAATTTATAATAAAATTATTAATAATATTGTTGACACTATTAACAGGAAACACCATAATAAATATTATATTGACTTTGAAATACTTAATATTTTATTTAAAAGTACTACACTATTTTCTATATTTTATAACTAATATCCATGTCATAACATTCCAACCTACAATCCATGTCCTCATGGATTGAAGAAAACAAATCGGATGATATATGTTTCAGCAAAATCCTCCTGGATCAAATACGATGGTTGTCACATCTGAAACTGGAAGCCACTGTACGGAATACAAACCATTCCCATTGCCAGTCATTTGTTGAAGCAGACCCATTTCCATATGTAGAGAATTGTACAATCTAGAAAACACTTGTTTTTGTCCAAATAGCAGCTCAAAAAGATTCTCCATGACTGTAACATGAACTCCAACCTCACTTGCATCATAAGCTTCAATATTTCCAACCCTTTCAAAATTTGTCCAATTCAAATTCCTACCATTTTTGGAGCAGTTGCTACCCCACACCTCTTTCATCTTATCTTTAGATTCCATGAGAGTATTAAGTTTCTTAGCACCCATGTTAGCAATATAACTAGTCTATGAATTTTGCTCCCATTAGTAACCCTGGTCTGAGTAACCTTTCTTCCAACAACTGTTTTACTTGAAACCGATGGAGATATCACAGATTTATTCCCAGAAATTTTACTTTCCATAAGAGTAGACCTAACACCATTTTGAAAGGAATTGTTTACGGGAGTTGATGAAATCAAAGGAGGCTTAGTCCTTTTAAAACTAGCATCAACAGTAGACTCTTTAACTCTTGCAATTGAAATTGCTTCAGATAGTTTCTTGGGTTTAAGCAATTTAACAAATTTCCCAATCTCTTCTTTCAATCCATCAATGAAACATTTAACAAAATATTTTTCAGTCAATCCTGAATTTTCAGCTTCTACTAAGGACCTCAAGAATTCAAACCTCTTTTGATAATGTGAAACAGTAATTGTCTGTTGTAATCTATTGAATTCAACCAAATCATTATTAAAATAGGACTCATCAAACATGTTTTGGTTATTACCCAAATTGAAAACCCTACTCAGGTGGCCCTCATCTTGTCTAGGAGAATCTTGTATTGTTTCTGGGAAAATTTCAATAGAAGTTGCAGGAGTCTTACCTTTCACTGCTCTCTGGAACTCAACCATCATCATTTCGATGGTGCTTTGTAAGTGAACGAACTTATCTCCGAAATCTTCCACAGCTTTCTGTAATTGGTGGTGGTGATTCATCAATTCTTGAACTTGAGAATCTATATTACGCAAGCCCACTTCAATAATTTCCTTTGATCTGGTACCTGCTGCCATGGTAGGAATGAAATCCTGATGATTGTGTTACTTGGATTTGTTACTGTTTCAGGGAAGGAAATGATTGAAGAAGATAAGAAATGAACTATGGAATTATGGCCAAGGAATGGTAGCTCTGATACCAAATGTTATGAAATGGAATGAATTCTCACCATTTCAATAAACAATCACTAAGAAAAAGTTGAAAACAGAATATCAAGAAAGCAAAAATGGCAGAAGAACGAGGAAATGGAAGAAATTGCACTAGAAAGAGAAACGCAATTTCATTTTCATAATTCTGGATAGATCTCTATAATGTGAAACCACCTATTTATACACAACTCAACCCCATTATCCTCTATGTTACCAAACAACTCTTAAAAACTAAAAACCTGTAACCAAACAAATATCACATTTATTAATTTTTAATTACTTGCAACTATTTTCTATATTTTATAACTAATATCCCTTTCATAGCATAGCAATGCTTAGTTTCAACTTTTAACAAATTCTAAATGTCAAGTGATATGGACCGAAACTTGAAGATGGATTTTTTGGGAAGTTAGCAGCAGTTTTTAGGGTGGTTGATTAATCAGAGAAGAAAACGAAGAATATCTCGGAACTTTTCTTCATACAAGGAGAAGGAAAAGAAGAAAAAAAATTAAGAGAGACGAGGAAGGAGTAAAAAGGTTAAATCTTCCGACTTCCGAAATACAAGAATAAATATCCGAAAAAATTAAACCACCTTTATCAAGATAAGAATAAATATCCGACAAAGTAGATAACCACCTCTATCAAGATGACAGGCACGTTCTCTATAACTATGCTCAATTATAACTAGTCCACACTCATATTCTAGAAATACAAAACAAAGAAATTCGGTAGTGGAACTACCAAAATAGAATGGGTTGGGCTAGAAATACAAGCTCTAAATTATTCCTTTTTTATCATCAAAAAGCTAAGACTTTGAGATTCTTTTAGATCTAATTCACTGAAATTCCATCTAATAAAAAACGGAAGCTAATATAACTCTAAATGAAGAAAAAATATTCAAAAATAACACAGTACCACAGGTGATATCATATCTAAATTTCTGCCTTTATTTTTTAATTAAACAATTGACAATCATAAAATCAGGTCAAGGCCATGCGTCAACGGGGCTTCTGCAGATTTCAGACGAAAAACTAAGCCTTCCAGTACTCATAGGCTAATCAAGCTGCAACAGCCGAAGAAAATCAACAAACGATACACATAATGTTATCCTCGACAGAGAGAATTTAGACGTCGTTTAGGCTGTTAAGTATGCGAGGCTACAAGTTTCTTTTCATGAAATTAATATATACAGGAGTGAAATTAGATACATCTAGAGACACTAAATCAAACAGAAGGACCAGACCTAAGCACCTTCTCTAATTTCTCGGCCTTGTCGTAATCCTTATCTGTAAGAGGACCAGCAGGAAATGGTGTAATCTCTACAGTCAAGTGTGGAGTTGGCAGCTCATCAAACAAAGCTCTCACATTATTACAACAAACGGTTTCGCCATGAGCGCTCTCCCTCCTTATCTGACAACCCTACAAGCACCATGAGAGTTTGTAAAAGCAAGGATAAATGCATTGACTTTCAGATTATTTTTTCTTTAACCAGAAATATCGTAAACCTCAAGATGAAATCACTGTGAAAAATGATCCCGAGGAAAGAAACATTATGCTAAGTTTTATTACCTTGTGAGAAGTGGCGTCTCTAAATTGATCGTCATCAGATAGTAAGGAAGCAATTGCTTTGAGAAGGCGTCGCCCTTCAGATTTGGAAGGTATCCTGTAATTCCGCCTAAGCGTACCCTTAGTTGTAGGATGCCATTTGCTCACAAGTTTCCTTTTATCAGCTGCTTCCTTTTCTGTATGAACAAAAGAAGAGTTACACATTCCTTCACTTCCCGGAAAAGAGTTTGCAAACAAAGTACAAAGGACTCAATGTAAGAAAAGCCTCGGCAAATCTAATAATAGTGTAACTGTTAATCATGGATACTGACATTTGGAAACTCAAAAACATCTTATCATGATTACTCAGAATCATCTCGAAGTTGAACCATAGATCTCTAATGGCTTGCATTGATATTTGATCATCTTTTGGCCATGCCCCATGTCATTTTGGGAATCTCAAAGTTATGCTAACAAAACATAGCATGCAATACCATCCCTCTTGTTTTCTAGTTAAAACCCTCTAAGTGAAGATTTATATGAAACAAACAGCCTATACAATTACCACTCAAAAGAGCAGAAATTAAAAGATCAGTTCAAGCACAAAAAGGTTCCCAAGTTGGGGGCCATTGGTTGGTGGGGGGGGCGGGGGGGGAATCATGGAATCTCTTTCATTTGCTGCTCTGACAGCACCACAATCGAATTACCCTAGCTCAGTACTACTTTTCAACAACCTATGAAAGTAAACACTCTATTTTGGTTTTAGTTTTACATATCGTGCAAATGTGCTATAGAACATTAAGTTATTCCTTATCAAGTATCAACTGTTTAAGCAAAAAGAGGGTAGAGGTTCTGTGTGCCACTAAGAATTGCTCGTCTTTGCCGCCCTTCAATGCGAAAAGCGAACATCTCACTTGGATTACCCCAAGCATATCAGCCCTCCTCAATTAGACTATGAAATGAGGGATTCTGTCAATCATGATTTCATTTGTTTCCTCATCTTGTAAATGGCTATAACTTCGGCACAAGTCAGAACCATGAGCATGCTAAGAGAGGCTAAAGAACCTTCAAACTGTGTCATCATGCTTCAGTAAAACACGCTTTTCCATAACATGTTTAATGGTTTGATACATAACTCCCACAGTTATCAAGAGATAATAAAAAGTTTAAGGACCTCTAATATGACATATTAACATCCTCTAGTAAACCCTTCCCATTTAAAGGGTGAAGCTGTGCAACTCCTACCAATGCCTTATATTGTGCACATAAGTATTGAGATGCGTCCTCTATTTATTATAAATAGCTGTTATTTCTTAAGTTTCTCAAATTGATTGAAAACAAGATAAAGGCATTTTTTATATTAACTGGATGCACTTTATATTGTTTTTAAAATAATATTAAAGGAGAATCAGATACCCAAGTTTAGATTTCTATATTTAATTAAAACAAAATACCAAACCTCAAAGATAATTTCCAATTTTTTCTCTAAAACCATGGGCAATACAAGTTCTTTTTTGTAGCAAAAACAGAAAGTATGTTCATTTTATGGTGTATTTGTGCTATTCTATCTACATATTAAAAGAAGGTGAAAGTCCATCTTATGGTGTTAATGGTGTTATAAAATTATTTTATTTGTCTATAAAGAAAAATAGACGTATGCATAATGTCCGCTTAGGTGGAATTGAGGCATGTCTTTTTTGAGAGGCAAGGTGATGAAGGTATACGAAAAGTGTGCTTTTACTGCAAAAGATATATAAGTTGGCAAGTCTTTGCTTCCCTTCCTGAGCTCCACGATAGGTATAATTTTCTTTAATCTCATTTTTATTTTATACCCTTAGTAAAAGATTTACTGAATATTACAATCGCAGTCAGTTGTGTATTAGTTCAAATGTGCAATTCTATTAGTTTTAACTTTCAATATTTGTGTGAATGTGTACATTAGTTCAAGTGGAGATTGATACCCTGACAGGAAAAGGTAGCACCTCATGGTGCATTTTCGTGAGGACTTAAATAAAATTACACATATTTGAAATCACATAAACTATCTATACATCCTCTGAGACTTAGCAGATAAGTACCGATGACTTTACAACAATGGATATTAACTGTTTATTGCTGTTCTTATTTGTCACTTGAGTTTATTTCTTGTACAATCTACCCCTTGCATCTATACAGAAGACACACCCAGTCACCCACAAAATGCAATATGCTCAAGTCATTAAACCTTGCCAGATACACAAAAAGGAAACACTTCAAAAGTCAAAAACAAAAGAAAAGACACAACTGCCGAATTTATTAAAAGCCAAAAACTCTAAGAAATTAAACTTTAATCAAAATCTAGTTCTGTGATTCATACTATGACATAACAAAACATCCAGATTCACAAGCAGTAAACCAATATTAATTTGAAGAAAAAAAATAACCATAAAAATGTAGAAGAATTATCTGGATATTACTCCACAATCCACACTAATTGATAAGTATCAGAATCAGCAATTAAATGAAAAAGGGGGAATTTTTTTTTTTTATTTTACCTGGTTTGCCTTGTAACTCCTCAAACCACTTTGAGAACCCCAAATCATCACCACCATTTCCCAATTCTACAAACCCAGAATATCAACAATTATTAAACAGATACGCAAAGAACCCATCAAACTCCACAAATAAATACACACAAATAAACCCCATTTCAAGAAAAATCAATACCTGATGAAACAATTGGGTTAGCTGGAGATCCAGCCAAACCAGCTTTCAAAAGGGCATAATGAATACAAATCCTGCTAGCCCACAACACAGGAGTCTCAATCAAAGAAGCCTGAATTTTTGTTCCATTGCTAGCAGAGGTAGAAATGAAAATGGTATTGACCTTACCCTTTTTCCTATTGAAAAGATTCAGCTCAATATGAAATCTAGGACAAAGAGTTTTAGGAAGAAAACTAGTGGCAGAACTTAGATTGTTGGTTTGTTGAAGCATTTCTTTTGTTAAGACTGAAAATGGTGTAAAATAGAAGTTTGAGATCAGTGATGAATTATTATACAGATAGATTCAGCAGATATATACTCGAAAAAATAAAAGGAGGAGAGATTTTTTAATCTGATCTTGGGCAACACTCACCGAGGACAACGCAATAATTTGCATAGTCATCAACTTGTTTGGACTTGGAAAACATTTTCAAATGGAATTGATATTTTTAAGGAGTAAATTTTTATGAAACTTCACACCGGCCTTATTTATTATTCATATGATATTTTAATAAATTTGTTAAATTATTATTTTTTTAATAAAAATATTAAAAAATAAATAAATTGCTTATTTTGCAATTTTTTAAAGGTTTTTTAATAACATAAATTGTAAATAAAAAAAATGTTTACAAAAGTACTTCATATATTACTTTCAAAAAGAAATAAATATAATGCATGTAAATAAAACTAACCTTCTTTAGCAAATGTGCATTTACCCTTCTTGGGTGTTTAAAAAAAGGAGAAATTACATGGTGCATTATGAGCAGATGAACAGTTTATTTCTGTCTCTCACATAATATGGGGTCTATAAGGAACTCTTCACTTGTGGACTCCACTACTTGTGAATTCTATTGTTGTATGAAAGACAGAAACAAACTGTTCATTTGCTTCTGATGCACGACATAATTTTTCGAAAAGGAAAAGAAGTGATAGTAATTGAAAATTAGGTCTTAGATTCAATCTCATAACATGTTAACTTGCAATTCCGCTTTTTATAAGAGGTTTACATTCCTCCTTAATTTGAAGTTAGTGAGCTTTTATACGAGGTTAATCATTATGGTAAAAATATATCTTAATTATGAAATTCATATACTTGTAATTTTCAACGTAATTTTGAGAGTAAGAAAAGTTTAAAGACCGCTCTATAAAATTCAACATTATAAATTTGTTAAGAAAATTTGAATTCCGTGAAATAAATTTGTACCGCTCCGTGGGGGTCCAATTGACAAAAAAAAAAAAAAAACTTGACTGGGGCTAGGATACAATTCATCGAAAAAATGTTGACCACGTGAGAATAACACGAGGCATGGGCTTCTAATTAATTTAAGATGGGATTCCATGCCATATGTTATCAATTTGAAAGGCACTCCATCAAATAATTAATAATTTCAATTGTCTGGATCACTATTCTTATCGATAAAATGACTCAACATTATCCACTTCTTGACTAAGGGCCTGATCGTGTACGACTTATAAGTCGATCAACGGACTTATAAGTCATTAAGTCGTTAAGCTCGTTCGGGAATAACTTTTTTTTTAACTTATAAGTCGAAAAAAAAGTCAAAAAAAAAAAGCAACTATTTCTGACTTAAAAAAATGACTTATAAGTCATTTTTTTTAAGTTGGTCAACTGTCATGAAATGACAAAATTACCCCTCCTTGTTTTTTTTTCTGTTCTTCTTACTAAAAGACATTTTAATAATCTTTACATTTTACTTAACTTATAAGTCATTATTACCCGAACACATCCACAACTATTACTTATAATTCCCGACTTATAAGTAAAAATACTCCCGAACACTTTTACTTATAAATCTACTAAAATTTTAACTTATAAATCTACTCAAATGTTAACTTTAAGTAAAAAAAAAAAGTCATTCCCGAACGGCCCCTAATTGTATTCTCTTTTAGATTTCACAAATTATATATGCACAAAGTCATCAGGCCAAATATATCAAAAAAAATACATTAACTGGGAGAACACCAAGAACCAGTTATTTTACAACCTGATACTACTAGGCTGCCACCCCATGTCTAAAGCTGCTTTTTCCCCAAAAGATTAGAGCTTCTAGCTTTATAAACTTTGAGGTAGCTATTGCTTTTCACCTTTCAGCTAACCCAACAAATAATATATCAAAGCCATATATCACGAGGATATATAAACAATGGAGAACTAACAGTAAGGATTCTTTCATCTTAGCAACTGCACGAGGTATTAAACTAGAATCCCTTGGTGATCTCAAAGAGATGAGAATCAAAATAACCGGTCCCTGCGGATCGATGCAAAGACAGCTAGACGCAGACCTACATGAGGCGAAGCTCGTTCATATCTTTACAAACCGAACATCACTTTGCCCAAATGCAGTTCCACAACCTGGACACTTGCGATGGCGGATCTCAAGATTTCTTTGAATGCAAGGATTGCAAAATAGATGATAGCACTTCACAATTACAACCTGCCAAATAAGCAAACCAAATCTTTTGTCACTAAATAATACATGCACACGAGGGTGTATGAGGGCGGCTGCATACCCTGCTTATGCTTTATGTGTGACCTATTTACATTCTGAAATCTGATCTTTCAGATAGAGGATGCCTATTAAACAATGTTCTAAAAATTCCCACCTAAGTCCGCTTAATCCCCCCCTAGATTTGGCTGGGCACCTATGCCCTTGCCTAGGCGGAAGCAGACCTCTACCGCTGGCGTCAATTTAATAAAGCCTTTGAAACTCTACACCACCTAAATGAATTTGTTAAACCTTAAAAAGTTATTTTTCATGTAAATTTTAAAAAAATAAATTACATTTACTATATGCTTTGAAACTCTACACTCGAAATGAATTTGTTAAGCCTTAAATGAATTTATTTTTGCATGTAAAATTTTAAAAAATTACATCTACTATATGCTTTATATACTATTACAAGTATATAAAATAGAAAAACAAAATAAATGAGATCGCTAAGAAACACCTAGTTGACCTAGGAAAACGCCAAGGCACTGCCTAGGTGGCCTAAGCGCCCCCTCCGCCGCCTAGGTCCGCGTAGCGATTTTAAGAACACTGCCACTAACAGCACACAGGTCAAAAATTTTGGAGGAAGTGACGTCTACCCAAATATTTTTTTCCACAAAAATGACGGAAAAGAGAGACAACACCTGTGTGCTTATGTGGAGAGTATAACCAAACCAAAATAAGCTTCAAAGATCATAACCTGGCATGTGTACATACCTCTTTTGGTCTATCAAAACACACCCCACACTTGAGAATAGCCTTGCAATCCTTGATTTCATCCTGGAGCTTCTGAATGGCAGCCTCCCCACTTTCAGAACTAAGCTCGTCGACCTTTCTATTTAGTTCCATGAGCTCATCATCAAGCTTCTTCCTCTCGCCTCTGGTATATTACAAGAAATCACAAAGTTAATGCAGATCTGGCTTCAGGAACCAGCAAATAGATTCACAGAAAGGCTGATAAGCCCTCACAAACAAATTTCTAAGCCAACTCAAAGTACATGGGAAAAATATTTGCGATGCATGCATATCATCCTCAATTGAAAAGTAACTCGTGACATTTGACAAGCACTATAAGCAGGAGCAGAGTGGTAGCCCTTTTGATGAACATGCACATTAAATATCTGCCCAAATGGAGCAGAGCTCGAGATTCTTTGACGCACATTGTCCATTGGGGGGGAGGGGGTCAAGGCGTCAAGTAGCATGCCTAGTAAAATTGTTACAAATCTCTAAGACACAAAAATTACATCACGTCATCAAGTTTACTTTTGGTTTCAGGTTACAATCTTCCAATTGCTAAGGTAGAAAACAGGAAATTGAATGAGACATCATTAAAAGTAGAAGCTCCATCTTATGACAGTAAATATAAATACTAAAATTTAGAGACAGAAAAAACAAACCTTTCGATTTCAAGTTCCTTTTGAATTTCATCCATCTTTCGCTGGACCTGCTCGTATTCCTTCTCGGACGAAGAAACTACAGATTTCAGCCACTTTAATTCCTTCTCAGAATCTGCAAGTTCCCACTTTGCAGTTTCCAGGTAGACTGCTAGATGTTTATCTTCTTGAGTAGATTTCAAAGCTTCCGTAATTGAAATTTTCATCTGCAGGGTTTAATATCTGTTGGAAAAGGATAAGCAGCAGCAGCAAAGATGTCTGTTGAGTCAAAGATCCTTACCTGATCTTCACTATGAGCAATCCTCAATTTCAAAGATTCCAGCAATGTATTGACCTGTTGAAGATGTTTTTCTAGTGCTTGCTTGTCAGAAAGTAGAAAATTCTGCGCCTGCTTTGTCTTCACACTCTCAGAAACCAGCTGCACACAAAAAGCAACATTAAGATAATGAAATACCAGCCCTAGCATCCAATTATAAAACTCGGTCAGAATAAAAGTTTGTAAGCAAAAAACGAACCTTGATATTGTATTCATCCCTTTCAGTAACCTGCTGTAATAGATGTTGGTTTTGTGTTTGCATATCTTCATATGCTTGACCAATGGTCTGCATCGTAAAAGAAGGGAATCAATAGAGGGGAGGATGGATAGAACATGATTATATTGATCAAGGTAACAAATAGCACAACATTGAACAAGCACATGATAGAATATTTTCAGATAAATATAGTTTCTGAACCTCAATTTCAGAAATATAAGCCTCTGCCTCTCCATCCTTAATTTTGATAGCCTCTTTAAGCTCCAAAACATCTCTGAAGGTGAAATGACATTAAAACATTATCAAAGAAAGCACAGTATCGTAAAGAAAGTATCTTACAATAGAACAAAAAAACAATTTGATGAAAAACTAATCCAGGTGTAAGCGTTATGAACATCTTAACAATAGAAGAGGAGAGAACAAACTATAAAAAGATTTAAAATGTTCATTTAACAAATATTATACTTATGCAAATAAGCCTAGCAAATTATGCAACTGATTAGCTTTGGTAAGATAAAACAACAGAAGTTTCTCCCATGCTAAATCCAGGAAACAGACACATGTAGATCACGCAATAATATGTGAGTGCTATTATATTGGTTGTCATCTATGTATGTTACCATATTATATATATTATTTTTAAATTTATTAGGTTTTATCTTTATATATGAGATTTGTTTTTAGCCTCCCTCAACAAATATGGGCTAAGAAAGAGTTGTTGAGTTGAGAAAAACACAAGGTACTATGAAGATAAAACATAACCACTTTTCACAGCAGATGAGCTATAAAAGAAAAACACAACTTTTGAATTAATAAACATAAACCAACTTGCACGATGTTGATTCAAAGTGGAAAATGAAATTTCATACATGTTTTCAAAAAAGATAGAACCAGAGATGAGACCTTTCAGCAGCATCCAGTTTGGCCCTTAGATCAGCTATTTCAGATTCAGCAGTAGAGAGCCTTTGTTGGCATGCAGCCTCAGCTTCATTTGCAGCTTTCACCCTCAATTCTAAACCATGCTCCTCCAGAGCATTTCTCAAAACAGCTGCTTGAGAGAGAGCTCTCTGTTCCGATTCTTTAATTTCCATCACATCTCTGAACCATAGAGTTGAATTTTTTGGTGTCAAATATTCATCTATCCATAATAAAAAAGTTTCATGAACTAGAATGAATCAGTACAACACGTGCACCAATATATCGATCCATAGCTCAAAATAACTAGTTCAAGAGAATTGCAGAATGAGCTAATGAACGCAATATTCCCTTTCTATCAGTTAGTTAAATACCAAAACTCACATATGTCAAAAATTATCTGGTGCTTCTAGGAAAATAAAAAAATTCAATAAATGGTCTAAAATAGAGCTACTTGTCAATTAAATGTTCATGTTGATAAACTTATGAAACAATTATTAACACGTTTGAAACAGCAAGAATTCACAACCTTGAGCATAAACAATACATATAATGCCATCCCTGCATGTCCAGATACAATCAACAATGGCTAAAAGAAGTAACCGTACACAAACTAAACAGGATAATCCTAAAACTAGGTTATATTTTACCAAATACTGGAAAATAAATAAATCTAAACTCAACAACGCCTTTATCCCAAAGTAAGTGGGATAGGATGAATGTGAACCTCGTTAAAAATGGAAAGGCAAGAAAGAAAACTAAATAGAGAATAAGTAAATAAGAAAAGAAAGAAGAAAGAAAATAAATAAATGAAATAAAAAGAATAAAAATGAAAGGAGATAAGCAAAATAAAGCAGACCCAAAAATAGAAAAATACATACATATACATACACATATATATATAAACTAAAATGGAAACAAATAAATAATGCAGCGGAGAGAAAGAAGAGAAACAAACCACACACACGAAAAAAAGGTGGAATTCCTTACCCAGACTCCAATATGCGTATTACATTTCTATACTCGTTACTATCATAAATCATGTTCTCAGTTATGTTCCACTCGTTCAAGTCTCCTTGTACAACTTTCCTTTAGCCTTTTTCTGCCTAACACTCCCTCTTCTAGTATTAGCCTTTTTCTGCCTAACACACCCTCTTCTAGTATTAGCCTTTTTCTGCCTAACCCTCCCTCTTCTAGTATCTTCCTCTTGATACAAGTCTATTATAATCGACCTCTAGGTCTATTTTGAATACAACCAAGCCATCTCAACTTATGTTACTCATCTTCACTTCAATCGATGCCACTCCATCCTCATTTCGAATTACCTCATTTCTAATCCTATCCAGCCTTATATGGACTTAGATCTACCTTAATACTCTTATTTTAGCAACGCCCATCTTGTACACATGTTACGTCCTGGTCCCCAGTATTCAGCTCCATATAGCATTGCCAGCCTCATCTGTCCAATTAAACTTCCCCGTCAACCTGACCAAAATTTAACCATCGCAATACACCCCAATGCCCCCAACACCTTCATCCATCATGCTCTAATCATATGACTTACATCCTTAACATCTCCCTCTCTTATGCAATATTGATACGAAATATTAAATTGGGAACCTCATATCTTGACATATTCACAATGCCTGCATCTCTTCTTCTTACATTTCTGAACTCGCACTCTAATATTCTTTCTTACAACGACTTAATCTAAAATCTTTAGATTCCAATGTACAATGTACATCTCCATACCTCCAACTTAGCATTAACACCAACTCTATTCTTGTCGATAAACATAATATCATCTGACAAAATACATAAACCATATCACTTTCTATTAATTGTACAAGGAACATATACTAAGGCCACAGGTCAACATTACCATTTTTTATTCACTGAACCTCGGGGACAGAACACTTGCATCGCAACGTGTATCATCAGTGAAAAATCAGTAAAAAACATGATACTGAAGTACAACATTAGGCATAAATACACCAACAATGGAGCCACAGTAATAATGGCAAAGCAAGTGTGTACAAGCAACCACTAACACAATTCTCTGACTCCAAACTCTTTAAAGGGCACTTCAACTACCAAGATAAGAAAGAATCCATTAGACAACAGTTAGTCATATGGGTGTTTTTGTATGGCTATCAAAGTTTGCATGTTTCCCTAGCTGAAATGATAGTATAATTAAGTTCTTGGATTATAAAATTATACTATATTCATGCATATGGTGTCCGCATTTTCATCTGTCTAAGAAATTATCTTATTCTGTTTACTTCTAGTATAATCATCGCATTCAAAACACTTTCAAGGCCCAAAGAAATAAAAAAGGGTATATCCCTTTACTTTTGAGCTAATATTGGGGATTCATGCCATTTTAAATAAAAAATATTATATTCAAATACCCAGGAGCAACACAACTCCCTGATGCTTGATTGAACAACTGCCCAGACATGTACCTGTTGTCATATATTTGTTGTCCAAGCATGTCCAGGAAGATCTGCAGTTCTTGTTTTTCCTTCTGTAATTTCTCAATCTGCAACAATTTTTCCCCAACGTAAACTACCAAAATGAGCTCAGTGCCACATCAGTATGATTGTGGGGTAGAAAACAAAGGATGCATATATGAAAAAACTAGCAAAACCAGAGTGAGATTAGTGTAAAAAACTTACAAGTTCCTTTAGAGACTTGACATCTGCCACTTGCTCAGCACATTTATCTACCAAAATCTTCTGTTCACAAGTCTACCAGAAAGAAATAGATACGTTAATCTCAGAGGACAGACGGAACTGAAACAGCATACAACAATCAAACAGTTTAATATTCGGTAGCAAATCTCAACATATTTTGGATGAGTTTTGCAATTAACAACTTCATCTTAGAATTCTCTGAGTTTTGCAAACTAGGATGTATGATTGTTTCGGTAATTGTTCATAGTACTCCATAAATACTAATTTATACATGCGGTCATAGAGAACATCATATCATGAAAGGAAGACGGAACCTTTCTGCTCAATAAATCTTTTAGTGACTGGCCTTCTTCACATAGGGAAACGGCTTCATGGGCTGTCTCCTTCCACCGATTCAACTGAGCTTCCATCAATCCCGTCTCTTTAGACAAAGCTGACGCCATCACCTGAAACTCTGCTTTAATATCTTTTCTTCCTGGAGAAACTACCATTCTTCAGAAACAAACTTGATAAGTTTTCCACTAAAAAAAACCTAAATGGGTAAGCAATTCAACCTGAATCTTGCACAGCTTCTTCCATCTTAATTTCTAACTCATTATTTTCAGTGACACACTTCTGCAATTGCTGTTCAAGTTCTTCAATTTTAGAGTCAGCATTATTAATGCCCGTCTTCGCAACATCTACCGACTCTGCTTTTACGTTCAACTCTTTCTCCCTTCGCATAACGGAAGACCTGTCAGCCTGGAATTGAACTTTTAAGAAATATAACATAACTAAAGCAGCAATTGAAAAAATTTAAATAGCAACGCAGCTTCACCTGCAGAGTATCTGTCAACATTTTGTACCGCTCTACTTCAGCAGACCAGTGTTGGAGCTGATCGTTAAGTAAAGTATAGGGACGTGATTTGTGGACATAATTTTCATCCTTCAGTTCATTCTAAAAAAAGCAACACAAGCTAGCTTAACGCTTAACAAAACTTTACAACTTCGCCAATTTTTCTGCCAAAATGATGGTATCACATACAAAGACAAGAAATCCATATACACAACCTGAAGATCTTGTAATTGTTTTGACAAGATTAGATTGTCCTCCTGTGCATCTTGTAGCTCAGCAAGACGATCATCTGCCAATATCTACATAAACTCTAATAATATTAGAGAGAAAGAGAGATAGAGAGAGAGAATCAACTAAATCTACAAGATACCTTAGTTTCCTCAATAGAATCTTTCAACTCCCGCAAACCCATTGTCTTGTCTGCATTTTTTTCAGGTGACAACGTTCCATTTACTGCCCCTGAAACTGGAGTTTGCACGCCAGATGCCACATCTGTCTGCATTTTAAGATTGACCAGTTTTCTTCTACTTTCTTCAAGTTCAGTCATGCTTTCTTCCAGATCACCTTTTAAGTGTAGGCAAAAATATACACTCGTCAAATACACAATCTTGATGAATGCAATTGCAGTACAAAATAATTATTACTTATCAGTAACCAAACTCATTGAAATTAAAAAGCAATTTCCGGAAACGAGAGTCCTACTTATTTTGTTGACCATTTTGTTTTAATACATATGGTTAAAAGGACATAACATTTTTCAAGATATTTTTCCCAATAATAATTCCAGCCTTTAAAGTTAACAAATAAAAAACACTCCCACAAATTATGTCTTATGCAAACCTTAATATTTCCAAAAATAAATATAATGTGCCAATAAAAGAAAAAGGATTCTATTAGGGAGGGAGTATTAATTTTCAAATCACATTATCAACCAAATGCAATATTAATGAGCTTGAGAAGTAAAAATGAGGTGAAGGAACTATTAGGAACCTGTAAGACATCTTATCTCAGATTGATCCACTGAATGGCTATGAATAAATGTTTGAATCCCATCAGCATATTCTTTATGCTTCAAGCATAGTATATCAATCACCTCATGCAGATTACAAGCCTCCTCTTTCATCAAATCATCAATCTTACTCAATTGGATAATAACATCTGAGGACACCATATTATAACCAAAAAAAAAAAATCATCAATACAAATTCTCGGAGATATTTGACAATGTTCAAAAATTTGATGCATGGAATCGACCCTCCAACGCCTCGACTTGGCCCAGATCGTTACAAAAAATAGTTTTTTTTTCTTCGATGATGTTTAAGAGAATAAAAGTAAAGTTATTTAATACAAATACTTAGAATGAATTAGTTGTTCCTTTTTAAAAAAATCTTGATAATTTTTGTGTACAATTTAGAATCTTGACATTTAATATGCGCTTTATATAGTAATATAAAAACATAAAATAAATAAACAAATTAATAAAGCTGCCTATGATCTAGAACACTCGTATTGGGGCAGGTATCCCCGACCTTCTGCAGATGGCTTCCCATTCAAAACCTGATATATGCATTCAGCTTTGGCTCTTTGTGCTTCGATGGTATCTTCCAAGAATTTCATCAGTTTCCGAGTTGCAGAATGACGCGAAGCAAGTGCTTCTTTAACATATAGAGATCCATCACTTCCACTGCTTTCACTAAAATCCAACTCTAACAGTTTATAAAGAAAGATCTCCTCTGCTGGACATGATGGAACTAAACCTACATAGTATAATCAACTATTTAAAATATGTGTAACCCAAAATTCTGATCTCATATGAAACAAAAGATCAACTCTAAAAACCTCTAATACAGTCTGCACGATCCATAACTTGTAAAGTACTTTTCCCTGCCCCAGCACGTACACCAAGGAGGATTAAATCATCAACCCACTGCATAGAGAATAGAGAGGGGGAAAATTAGAGAAAGTAATATGTAAAACAGACCACGTATAAAGGGACATGAATAGATGGTAACCTGATTCCATAGTTGGTTCACTGTAATCAAGATCTTATCATATGACGTCTGGTTATCCCTTAATTCTTTTATTTTGGCTTCAAGATCATGCAACTCATGCTTCTGCACGTCTAACTGTTGAACAAGTTTCTGATTCTGATACTGGAGAACTGCTGCATCAACCTGAAATAAACTATACTCCATGAGTTTCAAGTATGAATATAGGTATGTGAAAAATGAAAATAATAGTAGAAACAATAGGGGTGTTACTCTTGAAGATGGACACCAACAGCAGGCATAATGAAGTTCAAAACCACTGGGAGAGGGGGGTTGTGTTAAGGGATTGAACTTTATGAAATAGATTAGAAGAGTAGAGAATAGATTAGAAGAATAGAGAATACAGGCAGAGGGAAACCAAGAGTACACTGCCTTACAGCAAGTGGTAAAAACAAAACTTTTAAAAAGAGCAGCTTTCGAATCTCTACAAACAAAAGAAACAGAAACGACTATGGAGGCAACCATGGTAGAAGCCCATATTAATCAAAAGAATGATTCCATCTTGCAACAAACTACAAGATATATAGTTGAAGTCGAGCAAGCTCTCCCAAAAAACAAAAAATAGTAGCACAGTTCCAACGCATCTTAGCATCCTTCCCCCAATGCCTTTGAAAGAGTAGGTACCAAATTTTACACTGAAGCGCGATACACCTAATAAGAGTTGTAACCTTTATTACTCCCTCTATCCGACTTTACTTGTCCTAATTGACTTTTTTTGGTCAAATTGACCAATTTTAATATTAACAAATAAACAAATGAGATAGAAATATTGAAATCAAATAAATTGACTTTGATAGTATATTCAATTAGGACGAATAAAGCTAGACAGAGAGAGTATTTTTCAGATTATTAAATAAATTGATTGGAGATTAAAGTTTTGTGTTTTTGTGCAGGTTTCTCTACTAATACTCTGTAGGGAGAGGTACACTTATTCTTTCTTTCTATCTTATCCTACATTAAAAAACACCACTTTCAGATTTCCCCAAAGAAAGTACAGTGACCCCTAAAGTCAGTGTATACAAGGAGATGAGCAATGGGCCCTAAGGGAAGGACACTCCTCTCATTTCTTAATATCTACTCTAAACTAGAGTTACCAGATACTCTCATAGACTTAGCGAACCGTGTTTTGGTAGTAGTGAACCGTGTATTGGTACTTGCATGTCCAAACAAGGTACTCTTACGTACCAATACTTCAAATTTAGCGTACCAAAAAATTTCTGTGTTGTTTTACTATAATTGCACAAATATCAATATTATAACTTAGTATTGGATAATCACATGCTATATTAATATTAAACTATTTACAAAACAATCAACTTGTTGATTCAACTGAAAATCTTCTATAAAACTTAAGTTTATTACATTCTTATTATATTTAGATTGTAAGAGAATTCCTAACGATAAGAACTTAAATAAAGATACCTTAGCGTATCACATTTTAGCTATGTAGCATATCGCATACCCGTATTTGTATCGCGTATTGAAACATACAATGTTTCAGGTAACACTGCTCTAAACATCCCAGAGACATAAGTTGTCCTCCTATGAGACAGTAGAGAGTAATGTCTGATATCTTTGGCAACTATTCAGCACAAGCCTTTCCCGAGACAAAAATACAAAGGATCCACTCCCTCGCAAGAACCAATAATGAGGGCATAGGGCCAACATCAGTAAACCATTTCCTATTTTACCCAAGGATCATCGTATAAATTTCGCAGTCTAGATGTCCAACTACGACTAAGCTAAATTATAAGGTGTTACTTTATTTTTGTTGTGGGTAATAACCGATAAGTTTGCACTTTCCATGTGTTTGCTGAGAAACGAATTGAATAAGTTGTGAACTTGATTATGAAGCTCTTGTAAACTTTTTTTTATCATAGCAACAACCCTAAAAAGGTTGCTTTTTTGAAAAAGAAAAATAAATAAAATTACACGATAATGATGAGTTTCCTAATAGAAAATCCTACATATTCAAAATATTTCATTAGCAACAGCATTTCAAACTTGGTAATTTTCATAAAGGAAGCATGACAAAAACTTTTGGGATAACAGTAGTTGAGAAGCATGACAAAAAATTCTAAAAAAAGGCAAACTGAAATACAATAACTTCAACATGCCAAATTATACTAACACCAAAAGAATGCCGTAATTTAATAAATGTTGTAATTAGACATAAGATAAAGAGCAGTTACATATTTTCACAGTGCAATGATTCAATTCAACAAACTAAGATCATCAAGCTCTTTTCTTAATCAAATATAAAACTATGACAAGCCTTCTTCAAAACCTAAGTACAAGGAAAAAGAGTAAAATAAATAAATAAACAAGAAGCAAATAAATAAATAAACAACTAAGTCTCAAATAAGTGTTAGCACTTGTAAAAATTACAAAAGTAAAAGTAAAAAGAAAGCAATCCAGATATGGTATCAAGGAATCCCATCAATTTTGGTCATATATGTACAAAACTTTAAACCCAACCATCAATCAGCAAAACCCTAATTTTCAAATTCCATGATGATATCAAACATGTCTCTAATTCATGATATTCTACACCAATTAACCTCAAAATACAGCTAATACAAGGATTAATAACTAAAATTCCATTCATATTTATAGAGAAAGAGATAAGAAAGCTTACAGATTTGCTTTTATCGGGCGAATTGGTGGAAGGGTGACGAGCCATAGGGAAGGAAAAAGAGTCCAAATGGGGTCGCTTTTTTTCTGGTTCATCAGAATCTGCGTTCTCCATTACGCCACTTCAACAAAACCCACCATCACAAAAAAAAAAAAACCCAACCCGCTAAATTCCCAGGAAATCTTGATTGTGTATGAGAGAGGAAGCTCAGTTCAGTTGCCTATATGAGAGAAAGCTATGAGTTTGGATTTGCGTGTGTATTGATTCAATTTGTGTTGGTTGTGTTTGTTTGAGGTTTCCAAGTACCGAGAGAGTTCTCGGTTGTTGGGTCACTGTTTTGAACAAGGCTGGACCAACTAAAATGTGTGGATCCATATTATCAAAAAATAAAAATAAAAATTTGTAGACTATTTTCCTAAATCTATGTAATAAAACAGAGCGATTCAAATTCCAAAGTTTCAATATTCAACGGTCTCAAATTAATTTAAAATTCAACATCCAAGAATCTAAAATTATTTAGGACTTCAACATCCAACGGTCACTAATCTATTACTCATTCTCCCCCCAATTCAATATTATTTTTTCAAAAATCTATCCAGTCACATTTTTCTCCCAAATCAAATTCATCACTACATTATAATAATAATAATAATAATTATTATTATTATTATTATAATAATATTTATAATAATAACAATAATAATTATAATAATAGTAGTAGTAATAATAATAATAATATTATTACTACTATTATTAATATTATTATAATTATTATTATTATTATTATTATTATTATTATAATAGTAATAGTAATAATAATAATAATAATAGTATTAATAATGACAATACTAATAATAATAATAATTATTATTATTATTATTATAATAAAATAATTATATTAATAGTAATAATAATGACGATAATAATAATAATAATAATAATAATAATAATAATAATAATAATAATAATAATAATTAATATAATTATTATTATTATTATTATTATAATAGTAAAAGGATTGTCTTCAAGAAAATCCAGTAATGAATCAACAAAAGAAACCATTAATCTTGAAGATTATATTAAAGGAATACATTTATTAGAAAATCAAATACCTCATGGTATTTATGAAACCAACAACAGAAGGCCTAATAGCCCAACTGCTAGTGACATGAAATTTAACATTTAATGGATTTTACACCAAATAGTGAAATAAGAAAAAGTCTTAACCAGGATTTTATGCAGGAGAAATACCAAGATTTTAGAATATGGTATTTCAATAATCATAATTCAAAACAACTTAGACAAATTAAAATACAGTATTATGATTATCTAGAAAATAATCAGAGTATTATATCATTCCCCGAATGGTATAGTAGTATAGCTAAAACCATACATACTGAAAAACAATTGAATATTTTAACAGAAATCCAAAAAGATTGGATAACAACCAAAGGACAAATAATTAAAAGTATACATCCTCCACATATGTTCTTAGAACTTGCTTCTAATAAGGATCAAAATCAAACCCCTTTAGTCATAAATCCGTATGTTGATGTTCAAGAGAATAACCCTCGTTACCAGGAATTACTTCATGTAAGAGACATACTACAAGTTAATAAACAGAATAATTATACAAATATTTTCCTACAAACTATAGGAAATCAATTAACCAGAATAGAAGAGCATACTAGACTTCTCAACAGAATTGATGAACAATCTACACAAATAGTTAATAAATGCCAAGTTACTCCTAAGAATAAATCTTTGGAAATCCAACCAGTAAATATAAAACCACCTCTTGAAATTAATAACTTTAAATTATATTCTACTAAAAAAGATGACGAATATATGACTATTCTTACTGAAAAAATGAAAGCCTTAGAAATTCAAGAGAGTCAATTTATAAAAACTCTTTTGGAAAAAACAGGAACTTCATCAAAAGATAAACAAATTAACATGATGGCTCAAAAGGATAATAATGAATCCGAAGATTATTCTATATCCCAGATATTCGAAATTCAAAATGAATTTAATGATATGAAGAACTTTAATAAGATCTCTTATGATAAAGGACCAACCAATCGTATGGCCTTAACAGGACCTAACCGTTACTATTACCCGAGACCTACTCCTCAAGATATTCTTTATGAGGAAGATTTTCTCCATTCACAAAAATCCTATCATGGTAAAACAATATATGAATGGAATATTAATGGAAAATCTGAATATCAAATATTTGAAACCATACATCACATACTAATGTATGCAACAGTTTGTAAACAAAATGATAATACAGATCAACAAATCTGTCGTTTCATAATTAATGGTATGACAGGAATCCTAAAAGGATGGTTTGATAATGTCCTTACCCAAACACAAAGAAATGAAATCATAAATGCTGTAAAAATTGAGACAAACCCTGAAACTCGGGCTCAAACTCAAATACAAGATGCTTGTTATACTTTGATACAAGCTATTGTACTTCATTTTATTGGACCCAATGTTTCGAATGCCGATAGAGATAGAGAGGTCTTACAGAATCTAAGATGTCCATCTTTGTCCCATTTTAGATGGTATAAGGATGTTTTCCTTATAAGAGTTATGCAAAGAAGTGATGCTAACAGTGAACACTGGAAAGCCAAATTTATTGATGGCTTTCCTAATCTTTTTACTGAAAAGGTTAGAAAGATATTAAGAGATCAGAATAATAGGATGACTATTCCCTATAACCAGTATTCTTATGGTCATTTAATTGCCATTGTTATTGAAGAAGGACTTGCTTTATGTAATGATATAAAATTACAACAGTTAATGAAAAAACAGAATTTAACCAAAAGAAAAGAATTAGGAGAATTCTGTGATCAATTCGCTTATGATACTAAGCTTCAATATCCTTCTCGAAAACAGAAAAACACTTATCCTTCTAAAAGACATAAGAAGAGATACTATTCAAAGAAATCTAAGAGATACAATAAAACTTTTGAAAACCCTAGACTACACCGAAAGCAAAGAAGAAGAAAATATCCTAAGAAAGATAAATCTCAAATTAAATGCTATAAATGTGGAGCAACAGGACATTATGCTAATAAATGCAGAGCAAAACTAAAACAGAAAATGAATGAATTAAGTGTTGAAGATGAAATTCAACAATCTCTTCTTAACTGTATTTCTGACACAGAAACTGATACAGAAACTAACTCTTCTGAAGATGAATTAGCAGAAATTTATTCTCAATCAGAAACTGTATCTAGCTTTTCAGAAAATGAAAAGGAAGAAGTCTGTACAGGAGATTGCAAATCTGAAGTTAATTATTTAAAAGCTATCATTGAAATGAATGGCCTCAATCTAGGAGAACCAAGTATAAATGTTTTAACTAATGAACAAAAAACTATGCTTGATCTTGCTGATCAAATTAATAACCCAGAATTGAAGATAAATTTTTTAGAAATATGTCATCAGAATCATACTCAAAAAACAGAATCTGTTTTCCCAGTAATTATAGTCTAAAAGAAGTTTTAGATCGAATGAAAATTAATCCTATAAAAGAAAGACCTGTTTCTATTCAAGATTTAAAAACAGAAATAAATATATTAAAAAATGAAGTTAAACAACTTCAAATAACAGATCAAATAATTATTCAGGATTTAAATAATATAAGACAAAAGGTGACTAATACTAAGAATCATTCTGAAGAAATACCAGAATCTTCAAACACAAAAGATGATCAATATCTTATGTTACTTAATCAAGTAACCTTTCAAAAATGGTATATCAGAATAACATTTATTATTAAACCAGACTTTATAATCAGAGATGTTATTGCACTTGTTGATAGTGGTGCAGATATGAACTGTATTCAAGAAGGTTTAATTCCTATCAAATATTTTCACAAGACCACTCAATCTTTAGTAAGTGCAAGTGGAAACTCTATGAATATCAATTATAAAATACCCGAAGTTTTTATCTGTAACCAAGGAATATGTTTACCAACATCTTTTGTCCTAGTTAAAAATATGTCACAAAACATCATACTAGGAACTCCTTTTTTATGTCTACTCATGCCTATAACCAAGATTGATGCTTTAGGCATTCATACAACCATAAATAATAGGAAAATTATATTTGAATTTATAACCAGACCTTATACTAAAGAATTGGATCAATTAAAAGATCTTGTTTATTTTAAAGAAAGACATATAAATTTCATTCAAAAAGAAATTCAATTTTTTACTACTGAACAGAAAATTCATCAACCCTCTTTACAAAATAAAATTAAACTTATTCTTCAGGAATTCCAAACAGAAATCTGTGGTACAACACCTAATGCCTTTTGGGAAAGAAAAAAACATATTATTTTTCTACCCTATATTCCTGAATTTAATGAAAGAAATATACCTACAAAGGCTAGACCAAGCCAAATGAAAAAAGCATATTTAGAATTATGCAAAACAGAAATTGATATGTTATTACAAAAACAACTTATCAGACCTAGTCACTCTCCTTGGAGTTGTACAACATTTTATGTCAATAAAAATGCAGAAATTGAAAGAGGAATGCCTAGATTAGTCATAAATTACAAGCCTTTTAATAATGTTTTAAAATGGATCAGATATCCTATTCCGAATAAAAAAGACCTTTTAGACAGACTCTATAATGCTGTTGTCTTTTCTAAATTTGATCTTAAATCAGGATTTTGGCAGATTCAAATTGCTGAACAGGATAGATACAAAACAACGTTTACAGTACCTTTTGGGCACTATGAATGGAATGTGCTACCATTTGGAGTCAAAAATGCCCCCTCTGAATTTCAGCATATTATGAATGATATAATTAATCCTTATTCTTCATTCACCATCTATTATATTGATGATGTTCTTATATTTTCATCCTCTATAGACCAACATTTTAAACATTTAAGCATATTCAAAAATGTTGTCATCAGAAATGGATTAGTTATTTCTGCACCAAAAATGAAACTTTTCCAAACAACTATAAGATTTCTTGGTCATACTATTAATAACGGTACTATTATTCCGATTGATAGAAGTATTGAATTTGCTTCTAAATTTCCAGATGAAATAAAAGATAAAACTCAACTACAAAGATTTTTAGGAAATCTTAATTATATAAGAGAATTTTATTCGCAATTATCAAAAGATGCTGCTATACTTTTTACCAGGCTACAAAAGAATCCTTCACCATGGACAGACCAGCACACACAAGCTATAAAATTAATAAAGTCAAAAGTAAAACAGTTACATTGTTTATCCCTACCAAACCCTGAATGGAAGAAAGTTGTAGAAACTAATGCTTCCAATCAAGGTTATGGAGGAATTCTAAAACAGTTTAATCCTAATAAAAACAAGGAAGAACTTGTACGATTTGCATCAGGAACTTGGAAATGACCAGTTTTAAATTATCTTACCATTAAACAGGAATGCTTAGCTATTGTTAAATGTGTTTTAAAATTTCAAGATGATCTTTTAAATCTGCATTTTTTAATTCGTGTTGATTGTTCTGCAGCTAAACAGATTTTTAAAAAAGATGTTCAAAATATTGCATCCAAACAAATATTTGCCTCTTGGCAAAGTATTTTATCAGTATTTGACTTTGATATTGAATACATCAAAGGAGAATAGAACTCTTTGCCAGACTTTCTAACCAGAGAATATTTGCAGGGTTAATGAACAACCGAGGACGAGGTCGAGGCCGAGGCTGAGGCAGAAATCAACAATATTATACAGAATTCCCGAGTTTAAATACTCAAACTAGTACTCCTGAGGCTACTTCTAGCCAAACAGCAAAAGATGTTCTGGTAACTCCAGAAAAATACATCTTTAACAGTAATTGTGAAGAAACAGTACTTTACATTGAACAGAATGATGAGAAATGGATGAATGATCCATGGGAAATTAAGAGAAGGTACCTTGTTACTCAACAATTTCCCCCTCATTTTGACTAGTATAGATATATCTATGAAGGTATAATGATTGAAACAGCAGCCATGGAAATTAAACACACTCTCCATGATCCTACTAGGACAACTAGTCCTATTACTTACAGTAAAGTTACTATCAGAAATATTATGCCCATTTCCACTTGGGGCATGCACCCTCATTCTACCAGATCATTTAATCATTCCAACAGTGAAACAAAATATAGTTATTGGGATTATATTGATTCCTTTACCTATGTTTTCTATTATCAGAATCCAATTCGAAACCATTCATTATCCGAATATGTCCTAATGTTCTTATCAACGAATTACCAAATTGGTTCTTTGTTTGGTGGGACAAATTTGGGATAACATTAGAAACCCTACCAGAAATTATTCAAACAGAATTCAAGGATTGGCAAGTTGCCTATTCTTATTTACCAGTAAATAAAGGCATTTCTATGTCTAAATTCGTAATTCATTTCATTATCCGTTTCAATATCCCTTGGATATGAAAATGGGATTTACAGTGTGACTACCAGAATAAAATCCCACGACTTAAAAGAGTCTTCTTTACCAAATGGTGGGAGAAAGGAATGAATCCTGTTTTACCAAAATTAGTCAAAACAATTAAAGCTCATACTCAAGCCTGTTTTGATACTATTCCAAAGATCCTTCCTTCTCCGACTGTAAACCCTTTCATTAAGGTCCAAACAGAATTAAAACAGAAATACCCTGATTTGAGTGAAACATAATTAATTGTCAAAGCTATGGATTTCATGAAAGAACAGTTTCTTGAATCCTTAACTCAAGATGTCAAATCTATGAAAATCGCAAGCAGCGGATAATACCTTCAGCGTACTTGCAGGAGAAAGTCAGGAACCAGAAGAACCAGAAGAAGAACCTATTGGAGGGGACCCTACCATTGGCGATTTTTGGGACTCCTTAACCAGCATGATTTCAGAGAAAATACAACAGGACAAAAAAGGAAAAGGCAAAAGTTAAAGATGCCAAATAATGATGCGTACCAGAAGAGACTTCTACAGGAACTAGAGTGTCGGTAGAATATCCACTGCAACTTTAAAAAAGCAGTCAATGATGCTGTCCAACATTTCCAGAAAGCAGTCCACCAAATCTGCAACTTTAAATAAAGTAATGATAAACAGTAAACGTCGGCACCAAAGACAAAATAATCTGCATCAACTTTATTAAAGAAGACGCATGATTATCAGTATTTTCACTAGTAGAGAATGATTAAAGACACAAGATGCACGACTCCACTTCATCAAGGACACGACACCTTTATCTTTATCTTTCTATTTAAGGGAGCCTTCACCCGATTGTTGAGGCATACTTAGTTTCAATTTTCAGTTTTCACTTCTCTCTCTCTGTGTAAAATATTTTGAAGATCTAAATAAAGCTTCGAGTGTTTTGTAAGTATCCCTTTTATCTTTATGTTTTATGTCCGTTAATTATTATGTGTTTTTAAATCAAATATTAGATTATCACAGAGAACGAATAATTCAATATCGTTTCTACAGTCAGAATCCTACCTTTGGTGAATACAACCAACAGTACTTTTTAAATCAAATAATTCAAACTGAAGAATTAATAGAAAGAACAGAACAGACAATTAGGGAAGAGGTTTGCCAACTTGTTCTGGCTGGAAGGCCTCCACCCCATCAACAGTAGAATTACATGAGACCATATATGTTGTAATTTAGAACTTTATAATTGTATTATGATTTTAAATATTCTTGGAGCTGCTTCTAACTATTGTATTGAATGGCTAGTAGTACGTCACCCAAGTCGCGTTAGGTTAGGTCGTGTTGCGGTTTGCATTGAGACTATATGCCTGTAAATCGTTGACAAATGTGCTAGTCATTACCCTCACTCTACTTTGGTAATAATAATAATAATAATAATAATAATAATAATAATAATAATAATAATAATTAGTATTGTCATTATTATTACTATTAATATAATTATATTATTATTATTATTTTTATTATTATTATTATTATTATTATAATAATAATAATAATAATAATAATAGTAATAATAATAATAATAATAATAATAATAATGACAATACTAATAATAATAATAATTATTATTATTATAATAAAATAATTATATTAATAGTAATAATAATGACGATAATAATAATAATAATAATAATAATAATAATAATAATAATAATAATTAATATAATTATTATTATTATTATTATAATAATAGTAATACTAATAACAATAATAATTATAATAATAGTAATAATAAAAAAAATAGTAATAGTAATAGTAATAATAATAATAATTATTATAATACTAATACTAATACTAATAATAATAATAATAATAATAATAATAATAATAATAATAATAATAATAATAATAATAATAATAATAATAATAATAATAATACTAATAATAATAATAATAATAATAATAATAATAATAATAATAATAATAATAATAATAGTAATAGTAATACAAATAATAATAATAATAATACTAATAATAATACTAATAATAATACTAATAATAATAATAATAATAATAATAATAATAATAATAATAATAATAATAATAATAATAATAATAATAATAATAATAATAATAATAATTACACAAACAACATGGGGTCACCCTTTAAGTATTGACGCTTTTTTCTTATTTTTCGGGTATTGCGGTAATTGTGTTTTCACATGCAAATTGATTTGGGTGAAAAATCACAGGGACATTTCAGATTCATTCTAATTGATTTATAAGTTATTTTAGGTTGCAAAGAGTATTTTTGGAATTTTAATCTACGTCATGCCTTCAGGCACGGGCAATTACGTGTCATCTCTTTGGTTTTTTACGGGTTATATCGAGAGCAACTATTATAGTAGGCTCTAACTCATGGTATGAGAATCTTTTGTCCAATTTCAAGAAAAAATATAGAGGAAAAAATGTTATGGTGATGCGATTTAGTTAGTGTGATGATAATATTTTTTTGTTTGGACTTAGATGACTCATTTTATACTTTTAGGTATATATGCAAAAGTCTTTCTTTTGGATTTTTACATCTTTTTTTTCTCTCATTGGATTCCACCAAATGGCTTGCAGTACTACTCTTTTTTCACAGAAAATACTGTTCATGGATCATATTGACCGATGGTTAAAAATACTGGAGGCAAATAAATGTTGTCAAACTTCTCATTCCGTTTTGTTAATAAAGGAAAGGTGTGTGGGATACCCAAAAACACTATATTATACAAATTTGAGACCGCTATTGTCAAGAACTAATTTTAAGTTGGAAATTAGTAGCACACTAATGTTTGCATAAAAAAAGAAATTATGACTGGATTGAATATCAATCTTTTTGTATTAATGGTTGGACTTTCAGTTTTATTATAGAACTGAGAGTCCACAACGGTTTTAGATTTTTTAATCTAAAAATATTAGATATAGTACTCAACTATTATATTAATTGTATCGTGTCTTCAGTCACGGGTTATCCCTAGTACTAATATATATCATCAAAACTATCAAATAAATTTGTACTAATATGACTTAAATTTGTACACCTTGTTGCACCCTAACCTTTAAAATATATCTACTTACACCCCGAACTTAATATTTTAAATCAATTCGCACATTCCGAGCTTTTTATAGGTCAAATGTGATTGTCACGTACTTTTTAAAAATTATATAACTATTTTACCCTTCATCTTTTGCAACTCGCATCTGTTAAAACAAACATAAAAACACCAGCGTCATTTCAAACCAAAATTAAAACATAACGAAGTACGATTTATGATACTTAGATTACTCTCCCTAATCTTCCCACTTTTCTTTTCCTTCCCCATTAACATTGTACCACCACCACAATTATAGTAATTCCACCATTATCAAGCACCTCAATCATCATTCTTAAAAAAAAACAATTAGGAATTCAAGAAATCAAGTAAAACACCACAATAAATTCTTGAACATAAGGCTTTTATGTAACGACCTGAAAATCCGCGTGCTGGCCACGCCGGATCTCGCTCGTTAGACGTACAACCTTGTACTTAAATCCACAATATATCTCAATAATATAATTGATAAAACTAGTTTATTTAAAAATTATTACAATCTCATTCACAATCTACAACTATACTGTAGTTGTTTAAAACAGAGTTTATTCAAAACTATATCATGATCCTGTCTCAGAATCGAAATCTTTACTTAATGACATCTCAGACCGTGATCTAGTCTGTTACAAAAATATGAGTACAATAAACTCACTAAATACCATATTCAAATTTTGTTTATTTATACAAATAATCCTTTGTACACAAGGATACGATAATATATCTCATATCTGTTCCAAATCGCAAGTTATACTAACTATTCAAGTTTTCTTACTTTGATTTATACAAACAAACTACTATAACAGATTTATCGCAAATGCATCTAACTCTCTATACGTAGAGATTTCATTACCATGCCTAATACCATTCGCACATGTATGACATTCCCGTATCAATCTTTGTTTTTGTCGACATTGTCTAAATTTCTCGAGTTTCAACTGAAAAATATTGTTTAAGCAAGGGTGAGCACGACGGCTCAGCAAGTCTAACAGATAGCACATAACACATAGTTCATGTTTATACATGCTTCTCATACTTCATGCATTACATTATATGAATGCATCATGCTTCTTATGCTTTGCATTTATTTATGCAACATACTGATCATGTATTAGAATGAGTACATGGCATACAGTTCAACTTATTCAATTAACTCAAGCTTTCTATCATATAGAATCAACACACATCATATGATTTCACAAAAGCATATTTAATTCAAATTCTCACATACTTCAAGTATACACACAACAGTTATACACATAGCAACAATATCTGAAAAACTTGCCTGGACTGCAAACCAGCTTACGTTATTGCTTCACATTCCTTGTACAACCTACACGGTATGCGAGATCGACAACACATATTAGTCAAAACTTGACTCAACGTTTAAACTTTTATTAAGACTCTACTTTATTTTCTCTCTCTCTTAACCTTCATTTGTAAGTCCATCATTGATTATCCATATCAGGATTTAATCTAATGATTTAACCCAATTGTTTCTCTTCATACACGTGGATCCCTAATTCGGAGATCGCAAAGTGTTCATATTATCATCTAGATCACGATTTTTCAAAATAATCACCATACTATACATTAAATATGGCCTACTGAATGTCCAAATAATAACTTAATTCCTCTTTTAAACTCCATTTAATATTATTAATTATTTAATAACATTAAATTCACTTACTAATATTATTAATCACTAAATAATATTTTAAATCAATAATTTAATAACACTTTAATCTAAATGTTATCAAGCATTCAATAATATCATAATCTAATATAGTTAAATTTTTAATAATTACTTAATCATTTCCTAAACTTATAAACAATTTATTTTAATTGTTTACACTTTACTGATTAATGCATTTTTATCATTCTAAAATGCCATACCCATAAGATTTTATCAACAATGACTAAATCTCTCATAAAAAATCTGCGTATACCGTATATAGGATTTCCAAGCCATAAATCCTATTTTCTAAATTTTCAACATCACATCACATATTTAATTCATTTACTCATAACTAGTCCATTTCCATGAAAAATACCAAATTAGTTCTAAAAATTCTTATTTTCTGGAATTTGACAGAATATAGCTCCATATTTAACATATATTTTTCTCGTAATTTTTAAAATTCATTTACTATTTTTTTTAAATGGCCAAAATTGCCGAATATTACGACATTTATCATACACCGTGTTTTTATCCAAAACTTCCGAAACTTACAGGTTATACTCCTGATATGTATATGTACTCCCAGTAAAATTTTCACAATTTTTGGAGTTAACCACAAAGAGTTATACAAGTTTACTTTTAAAATAGTCTTTTCCCGTAAAATCCATATCTCTCATTCTATACATCCAAAAATCACCATTTTTCGACACAATATATAAAACTCGTCATATTATCATCCCAAAGTTTTTCAGAATTTTTTAAGGTCGTAAAAATTACGAAACTGCCCCTGGAAGAAACTGAACAGTAACTATGTTTGGCCTTTCAGATTTTTGGACAGTTTTGGGGTCCTTCACAGAAACGATTATAAAACGAAATCTACAACTCCGATTGAGGTCCAGTCGGAGGCGTTGGACTCGTATTTTCCTGAACTATAGTTTTCATTTATCAAACACCAAATTTGGAGTTGTCTAGGTCTCGAAAAACAGTGTTAAAGGGGCTGATCAGTAGCTAATTTTTCTGATTTTCCAACATGGATGTGTTTTACTAAAAATTCCATAACTTTCTCATTTCACAATATTTTTATGTCATTCCAACTAGGTTCTTCTCCTTATGAATTCATTTATCAACTTAGATCATAAAACCAATCATACAAGTCACACATATGAGACCACCTAGTTAACCTAATATGACAACATAAGTCATCTAATCCACAAAATTACCTGGTTCACATACATGGCCACATAGGTACCATTAAAACCTATATCCTTACATATTCAAACCTCACATGGTTCCACAAGCACACAAAGGTACCATATCAACCATGTCATAAATATTTAAAACAATAAATAACCAAAATAAAAGTTAGGGTTTAGAGAGACTTTAAACCTTTGCGATTTATGAGCTCTTCTCCTTGATAGTCCAAAGTAAGTGCTCAAAGGTGGTAACATCCACTTTCTCTCTCCTCCAAGATCTTAAAAACTACTCTTTTAAGGTTTAGGGTTTAGATCTATGGAAGGATCAAGCTCTAGAACAAGTTTAATGCTAGAGGTTTTATGTTTTGATTGCTAAATCAAGCTTTCTCTCTCTAAGCTTTCATGACTTCTTCTTCTTCTCTCTTCTCTCTCTCTCCCTCTCTCTCTCTCTTCCTACGTTTCTTGGACTTAGATGGAAAAATGAAATGAAAAGGAGCTTGGATGGATGGATAAGAATGACATGGATTTGAAATAATAATTCAATTCCAATTAAATCTCATTTGAAGTCCACAAATATCTTTCTAAGGCTTATCTCCTTGTTAACCATTTTGAATACTAAGCTCACTTCCACCAATCACATGCTAGGAGAATAAAACAAAACACATGCCTCTTTTACTCCTAAAAATCCGTCCACTTTCATTCCATTTTACCCAAGATTTTTGCTTTTTATTTTAATGACTAAATGGTAGTAAAGTTGACCACCTTTTTGACTTTTAATTAAATTAATTTCCATCAAGTATTAGTCCACTAAATAATATCCAATTAGGCTCAATTTAAATAAACATTGGGTCATCCTAAATTTACTAGCACACTTGCAAATTAATGCCCATAATGGCTAGCTTAAATAATAAAGTGGTCTCCCATTTAATATTTCACTTAATACATTACAAAATATCTCCCCTTTCCTTAGCCATTAAGTTAGACAATTTAAGCTTCATCCAATCACATCTCTACACATAATTAAGTCACATGACCCTCTTTTTTTCTTAATCCATATCATCATTTAATTATTACTTCAACAAATATCTCATTACATGTTTATCTTCCCAATTAATTTACTTTGAATTCCTTTTGGCATCCACCAATAAAATCTTGCCAACCAAAAAGGAATGTACATAAGTTATGTCTTCTCCTAGAAATGCGGTCATGTCCATTCCATAATTAAGCAATGTTTTTTTTCCTTTACAATTATAGCAACTTGATACAAGCATTGACCATTAATTAACTAAAATATTTAATTCAATTAGATTTGTCATATTCAAGGTTTACTTGAATATTTACCTAACTCAACTCATCAATTTCTTGATATCAAACTCTTAGGTTTAGTCCAATATTTTAATATCTTAAATAATTGGACTCCCTTTAAATAAAATTTTCAAACAAATAATTCACAGTCATTTAATAATTCAATTAAATACACTAGGGTTCATTCTATGGGAAATAAATTCCTAATTTAATTTACAATGGCTAATAATATATGCGGTTATTACATTTTAAATGAATTTTAATGTAAGTTTGTATCAATCTCCTCCAATATAGCCTGTTATCAAACTCAAAATGGGTCATCTTTGTTATGCTTCCTAAAAAGCTCGATGGGGCGATGATTGATTTCATCGACAACGTTGCCTCGTTGTGATGGTTATTCAAGTGAGTGTGCTTTTTTTAAAATGTTTGCAGTAATGATAAATTTGTAGCTTTCATTCGTCGATTGGGGTCTAATTGTTAATTAAATGCACAAGTTTAATGAATAAACAAGCTCACCAACCTGTGCAAAGTACGAGTGACATGTATAATAATTTATTATATTAGTAGTTAAAAAAATTAATTGTGATTTCAAAAATATAATTGTAGCTATTAAAAAGTTTAATATTTATTCAAATTATTAATGATTGAATTATATATTATAGGTTCTCTCAATCAATTATTAAGATAAATATTTAAATGGATTATTATAAATTTATTTAGTTATGATTATGCTAAAATAATTATTCTAATTTTACTTAAGTTTATAATGAAATTATACATTAGCGTTTATATTGACAAAATTTGCTAGAAATTATAATCCAAATATAATTGTGAAACTCAAGTTTTAATAAATTTTAATTTAGTTATAATAACTAGTTAGAAATGAATCTACTATAATTTTTCAACTAATGTTACGATTGTTATGTTTCAAATTTACATATATCATTAACACAATTAGTGTTGTAAATGGTAATTGAAAATTTTGTATCCATCCGCATCTGTATTAAAAAAAAAAACCTGAATATTATTTCTATTCGAAATAAAATAGATATATCCATAAATAAACGGATACAAATACGGATATAGTCGTATTTGTATTCATTTAACATCAGACCGTAATTATATACAACGGATAGCAGATATCCGGTATCCGATATTCAAATTCATATTCGTATCCAGAATAACTTATACGTGTATGTGTGTGCGCGCATATATATATATATATACAAACAATTTAATTATCAATCATCATATATTAAGTAAACATATTGTTTTTCAAATAACATTCCTTACATATATAATAATTAGTTTTTATTATCATAAGAAAATTATTTTTAAAATATGTCATTTCACTTTTAGAAAATAAAAAAATAACTCTTTTAAATATAATATTAAAAATTAAAATAAATTTATTTAATTTTAATTAATGTATTTTTACTACTGTAAATTGTAAAATATCTAAAATGTATCATTTAACGAGAAAATTTCATACTACAAGAATAAAATTACAGTTATTAGTTTGTTACAAATATTTTATTTTCAAAACTTACATGCGAGAACAAGAGTGAATAATAAACTTTTATTCAAAATGCGGTTAATTTGATACTTTCTCTAAGATGTTTAAATTTTGATAGATTTTTATTATCAATGATGGATGATAACATGCTTGACAAACTTTAAATATTGATGAGTAATTATTCAATTTTTTCTTTTTATTTTTATAAATTATTTGAATAAATTATTTACAAGGTAACTAACAAATAAATTCGGATACTTGAATATTTGAATAATCTGTTCGTTCGAATAAAATAAACGAAAATTACCAAATACGATTAATATTTTTAAAATTTGTCAAATATCATATACAAATACGGAAAGGATATTAAATTTTTGGATACAAATAAGGATACAGATACCACTGTATCCGAATCCGTATGTTGTTTACAACCCTAAACACAATTAACCATGTAATTTGATAAAATTTCAAGTTTTAATGAATTAAATTAGTCAGGATATTAATTTAATAATGAAGTTCACGATTAATATTAATATATTAAATCTGTTATTCCCTAAGGTACTCGAAAAAATCTAGAATGGGGGTTCAATAGATTCTTTCAAAAAAAAAATTAAAGAGTTATTACTAAATAATTAAGTATGTTAAATTTACTTAATTTACACAACGGAATAAAAAGTTTGAAAATCCCTTAAAGATTAATTGAAAATCATAGTTTTAAATTTAGTGAATGTGCAAATATAAGTTACTAATGAAAACGTAGAGTGACAGAAAAGTAATATGCAGAAAGTAAATAACACAGATATTTTTAAGAGGTTCAGAGTACAAAAGTTTGTTAGTTCTCTCTTCTACTCCGTGAGTAGGGATAATCTACTAAAGATGATTTTGGTTACGCAAACCAATATTCACTTAAAATCGGTACAACAGAGATTCACTTAGAATTGACAAGTCATTAAGACTTGGTTTTAATAGATCATTAAGACCTATACAATCACTAAGAAAGAATTATTTTTTGTGGTATTGTTAAGTTGCGTTAAGTCCTTCTTAAATAGACTTAACAACCATTTATGTTTTTCAAAATCGTAGAGTGGAGTTTTAAAGGCTTAGTCTTTCAGTACTTTTTCTATTTATTAATCGTTACTTCAACCTTTGATGTAACAATCCTTTTATAGTATCTTTTTGGGATTTGCCTGTGGGATTGTTACCGCTGCTCTATAGGAGGTAACCAGCACTTCGGTGGTAATCCCGCATCGAATAACAGAATAGGATAATCCAGTGGGAACAATTTCAAGAGAAAGAGATTATATAATGATTAGTGAATCATATTTTTAATGGGAGGACTTAGTGTCTAAATTTTTAAGGACTTAGTTTTCAATTTATTTTTAGTGGAATATCCCTGCTTAGCGGAATAAAAGAGAGGAGTAGGAATAGTTCAGACTCTGAATCTCTTAAAAATATTTTGTTCTTAATATCTCTTTACTCCCTTATTTGTATTTTATGTTTATGCCATATATGATGATTTCATTGTGTATACAGCTTCCATTAACAAATTTATGATTAAAACTGTGTATGTTATTGCAAGTGATTACCAAATATTTATAGTTGTTGGATAGAGCTATTGTTGTCTTATCCTTAACGCAAACTCACGTGATGATCAATCATGAAGAGTGTATGCTTGAGGTTTATGATTTTTGTCATAACATGTCACTGACTTGTTAGAATATTGCACTCATACGATTTTGGATTATGTTGAACGAAATTGTATAGTTGACTTTAAGATAGTAAAGTAGTTTTAGCTCTACTATTTTTGCTTTACGAATGCAATGACTCTGTGATTTTGGTTCTATAAACTGGCGTTCACTCTGCGATTGTGGAATGACTTCAATTAACTCTACGATCTTAGAGTGGCTTTGTCTTTTGTTCTACGAAGAAATTTTCTAGTCTTAGACAACTGAGTTATTATAAGGATTACATTCCTATACTCTATAATTTGGATCAACCTAACAAATTTGATCCCTAATTAAGTCATTTTACATAAAATATTTCATAAGTACTGTACAAAATATACTTATTTTTACAAATATACATTAAACATGATCACCATTAAATTAAATAAAGGGGCCATATAATGCGTGTACTAATAATCTCTTCCTATTTGATAATGACAAAATAAATAGTTTCAACAATCATCAATTTTCTAAGTATGCAATACAATGAATTTAAATGTGACTTAATATATAGTGATCAACTGTATTGTCTAAGAAAAAAAAATATTGACAATTTAAATAATAGTTTATAGAAAGAACAGAAGATAATTACATGAAATTTATAAAAGAATAAATAATTCATTAAACTACACTTAATTCCTTAAACACTTCCTTTGAGGATTTCTCATTTCTTCTTCTCTCATTCTTTCATTCTCTCATTCTCTTATAGAGTCTCATTCTTCCTCTATCTGCCTCATTTCTTATTCAGACTCTTTAGGCCTGAGAGAAAGTTGGATCTGCTCTTTTCCTATAATGTACACCCTTTGTAGATTTTGATTGTCATATAGGAGGTCATTGATTGCAAGGAGCCTTTTGTCAGTGAAAGTTACTCCACTCAATGATCTAGGAGTACTATGAGAAGGTTGACTTAAAGGTTAGCTCAAAGGAATTACCAGAGGAGGAGGAGGATGAGCAACAGATGATTGTTAAGAAGGTCTTGATCTCCTCTACCCCTTTTTGTTATCAATGCAACCTTCTTAGTCAATTAATGAATCATAAATACAAACTCTTGGACTTGACCTTTGGTAAGAGTGACTTCTCATCTAAGTTTATCAAACTTTTGTCAAAGTCTTGTTCTTGTTCATGTACTAGAGCTATAGCATTGTCCGTTCGTTAAAGTGTGTCGCTGATAAAACCTTTGAAGGTGATTAGACTTTAGCTCATATCAAATACTTTGTTTGAGAAGGGCTTTATAGATGTAAAATTTGAGTCATATAGTGCTTTGACAACTCTAACGTGTGAATTGATCTTCTTAAAATATATTTTTCCATTTTTCATAGAGATTCTTCAATTACCTCCATCAGTGTCTCCATATGTTGGTCAAATTTCTCAGTCATTTGATTAGGCACATGAGTAGCTGTTTTGGCAATGTGAAGTAATCCCCTTTGTTAACATTTGACTATATTCTCAAAGCTAGAGCTGAACTCATCAATTATTTTTCTTAAGCATTAGAGTGAGCTGCGCTTTGAATGACACAATAGATAGACGATTGTAGAGCTTTTCCATCATTTCTTCGAACTATCTTTATTACTAATATTGTTGTCTTAAAAAATAGCATCATTTGTATTGGTTTGCGTGGATATACTAAGTATAAGTTATTTATGTGTAAAAGGTACAACATAAGGTATATATGTATTTGAGGTAGAAGGTAATCAATACAAGTATAGGTTGACTCTACTTTTAGAAAGTCAGAAGGCCCCATACGATCGAAGAAAAGGTTGGAGAAGGTGATCGAGAGTATAAATATTCAGGTATGACTTGGGGCGAATGAAATGTATTATGGACATGTGAGGTAAGATGTGTAGGACATGTGAGTTCAAGTATAAGTATTCATTATGGATTGCAAATTTTGTGTTGACTCGTGTTGTTGGATCACCAATGTTGAGATCTGATATGTAATTCATTGTCCATCTTCTTTAAATGTCTATTCTTATGCCTTTTTGCCTGAGTTTCCTCAAGATTGAATTCTAGTATCGACAATCCATTGATTTGTAAAGTACTCAGATGTGGACTTGTTGATTCTTTGATTTCTTCGTTGGCTCTACGATCGTTACGGTAAAGATAGTAGAATCGATCTATTCATTATTTTCACTTTCCTTCCCTACAATCGGTGAGTTATCAATCATAGTGTCCACTTACTAATCTATGGTTGAAGGGTTGAAGATCGTGAAATCATCCTATTTTCTATACCAACAATAGTAGCTTTACTCAAAACAAGATTGTTAGCTCCATCTGACTCTGGTTGGTGTTTAGTCAAATAGTCTTCACAAATGTTAAGGATGTATTGTATATAACCAAAGATATGCAGTCAACTAAGACTTTAACTTCCTATTATTCTAGGATTTGTAGAATATTCTCTTGATCATTGAGTGAATGAGATGCTTGTTTCCAACTGACACTTGACAGTCAGCTTGAAGAATTCAAAGACTAGATATTTTGGAATTGTATCTAGATCTTTGTCCTGGTAATTGATTGTGTTGAAGAATTCCCTGATATTCTTTGTTGCATAATTGGTTGATGCATAGAGAGTTGTGCTTCAAACCTTCATTTGTGAGTTACTTTCTTGTTGGTAATGATACCATCTTTATAATTTTGGTAACCCTTATTCCCTTGAAGTTCACTAGAAGAGCTGAGTTTCTAGTCATATGTCTTTGAGCAACGAATGATTTGATACAAAGTTTATTTAATGGAGCTCCTTTCCTACTTATTGTCTTTGTTTTGGTACTCATAATCATTTGAGTCCATTCGCGTTAATTTCTTTTGAGAACCCATAAGTCTGTTAATTTTTGGCTATTCAAGAACAAAATGTGATCATGAACATGACAAGTATAACAATTTGTACATTAGATGCTTATGTATGCGATTGGAGATTTTCTTAACCTAGGCATTATGAAACTATTGAGTTTTTAGGCTTTCTTTTTAAGTTTGTATTGTTTCTGCAGTTTTATTGTTCTACTATTTTAAGAATTAGTGAAGTGAAAGATAATTCTACTATTGTTATTAGGTAGCCTTATAGAGTGAGTTTTAACTGGCTTATACCATCTTCTAAGGTTTCAATCTTAGGATTGACCTTACTCTGAATTTTTTTAAATCGAAGAATAGTGATACAAATAAGAAGAAATGTCAAGCTCTTAAAATTCTCTAAACCACTTTATGCAAATTCACATTAATAATCACATAGGACAACACATTAGTCATACATATCGACATTAAAAGAGTTGAAATACGATACCACACTGATATCAACTTCTCGATACCCAAAGTTTATATTATGTAAGCTCATTAAATCTTTGGTGGAATTGACCTCGAAATCCTGTTGCTGGGTGAAGCTTACATAAATTTGGCGTTGACATCCCTCTTTGAATAAGCCTTGATAAAGGCTTTTAAGAGTTTGAGAAGAGTGTTGAATCTCTCTTTTATAGTGATAATGGCTTTATCCATGAAGTCATTTCATTCTCGTAAGTCATAAGAGATTTCTTGCTTCGTGTATCTGTTCATGCATTCCTGATAGAGCTTTCCCAATCTTCTATATTGATTTTACATTTTATGCTTATCCTCGAATAGTTAGTCCTCTAGAGTTATGAATAAGATCTTATTTCCTTACTTTTCTAGATCAACTAATTGCCTTTGTTGTGTCTGCCAATTCTGATATGCTTTGGCATCTATTTGCTTAGAATCTTCATTTAGTTAGAGATAGAGCTAGATAGTGTAGGAACACATTTACTGTCAGATACTGCTTCAACTAATTATTCATTAATAACATTCATAACTGCATGCACTTGAACATTTCAGGAAGAAAATTTAACTATGTTTCACGTATGAGAGTTTTTGCACAGTATAGCTTAATGTATGCCATAGGATCTACTTAATGCGGTTAAGTAAATTTTGTAAGGACCTGCTCTGATATCAAATGTTGTTTCGTAAGAGGCATAAAAATAATCTAGAAGGGAGGGTTGAATAGATCACTTAAAATCTAATGTATACTTATTTAAACATATTTACCAAATATTTGGCCGATTAAATTTAGCACAATGGAGATGGTTATTTGGTAAAACCCTTTTTTTTTTATTGGCAGTTCTGATATTAAGTGATGCTACTTAAAAGTTATTGCTAGTTATAGAGTAGTTATAGCAGTTATGACAGTTATAATGTATGCAGTTAACAAGATAAAGAGACACAACAATTTTTTAAGTGGTTCGAAGCAAAAAAGATTTTCTAGTCCACTCTTCTACTATTCGAGTAGAAAATCCACTAAGGATAGGGACACTAAGACCAATGCTCACTTAGAACCATTATAACTGGACACTTAGCCCTTTCACATATGATCTGATTCCCTTAGAATCAGACGAGTTACTACTTCTCGTCTTACATAAGGTTTGTATAACGCCCTGAAATCCACTTGCTTGCCACGTCGGACTTCGTGCTCACTTGTACAACCTTTTTCACATAATCTGCCAATATCTTTATAGGTTTAACTAGACTATTACAGACATTTCATCAAATTTCTTACTTCCATCCCTGGATCATAACTTAATTTCTTCCAACAATATAGATAGTCCATCTTTCATAACTTTTATCTATCTGAAATTCACAATACCAACAATAAGATCGTTCTCAGGACAGAGGAGGGCTTTCCGATAAAGATGGTACTTTAACGGCGCATAATTAAATAACCTAACCCTGGTTTTTGTCAGAACTTTGTATTATCAACACCCTTACTCAGATGTATAGATTTATAAACAATGTCTACTTAAATCATTAACCTTAACATATACTAACTTCAATGTAATTTAATGACATAACATAATGTGATAATAATAACATACCATTGCTCAATAAATTGCTTACAACATTCCGAGTTACTTGGTCTTTATTACAATAAGTCATTATGACTTGAGTTCTAAAGGATAACATGATTTCTATTCTATCATTTTCTTCTTTCCTTTCTGCTTACTTCCAGAACCTTCGAATATTTATGCTTTAGCTGAAATAAAGATTTTAAGCAAGAATGAATAAAATGGCTCAACAAATCTAACAGATAATACATAACATACTTCAAATTTTTCATAATTTATACAGATAACAGAGTTCACAGTCCTCAAGTTATACTGTTCACATTACTAATCAGCTTTACATAACAAATGTAATTTAAACATTTGTAATAGCACGTCGTTGCACAAAGTACGTAAAATACTTGAACAGACATATAAACAACTTATATAGCACTAAAAGAACTTATCTGCTTTATTCAACCATTTACACTAATTTGCGTTTCTTCGTTCAACCTACATAACATGTCGACAAACATTTTAGTCATAATCTGACCCTTACTTAATCTTAATGTAAAGCCCAAACTTTGATTAATTTATAATGCCCGATATGCGAAAACCCTAAATTTCGTACAAGTCCGGACAAATAAAACCCTAACTTCTAATTTTTAACTTTTACTTTAATCGATTTTAAAACTCATTTAACTAATTCAAACCAACTCGAAACTGGCTCATCTTTGGACAGTGACCTATGTATAATATGGTCTAACTACTCCCATGGGTGGTATAAACCCCAAAATACTTGGGCTCAAAAAATTTGAAATAAGCCTTATTTAAACAAAATTCCTAAGAGTCCTAGGGTTATTTTTCAACACAACCATGTCTTGTTAAAATGTTTATAACTTCTTCATTTCAAAATATTTTTAGGTGATTCTTGCGCCCATATTTTCGTAACTTCCCCCTCTAAAACTTTCCTTTAGGTCAATCCACCCATATCTAATCATTAGTGGACTCAAAATTGCTCACAATGACAACATAAAAACTAGTTTTATACGTTATTGACTAACTTGTTCAAACATGATGCCATAAGCATTACAAAGCTAGGCCACCATGATTTGAGGTTCAATAACATCTTATAACATAATTATAACTCTACTTATGTTAGATTTCAAGACTTTAACTCAAGAACACATGAACAAAAATAAAATTACACAAATTAGGGTTTGTTACCTCTTGAAGTACAAGCTTTACTTTTTCTTGATTATGTTAGGCTTCTTGCAAGGATTCTCTCTATATTATCAGCAGTATATCTTTGTGAATTGGTGAAGAATTAATGAAGGAAAAGGACGGAATTTACAGGCTATACAAGGCTTAGGGCAAAAGGGTAAGCTAGGTTTGCTTGTTCTCTTCTTCCAATCACATCCTTTCTTTTTCCCCACCTCCAATCACAAGCTTTCTTGTTCTCCACCTCTAATCACAAGCTTTCTTGCTCCCCACCTCCAATCACAAGATTTCTTGCAACTGTAAATATCTACCAAGCACGACAAAGTAGCTTGACACCATAAATACCTACGAAGCACAACAAAGCAGCTTGCCACTATAAATATCTATGAAGCATGACAAAGCAGCTTATCACCGTAAATATCTACGAAGCACGACAAAGTATCTTACCACCGTAAATTCTTAGGTATAATACAACTTATCGTATTTATAATATCGTCTACTGTATAGATGAATAATGGTTTCATAGTTTTGTACCACATATTACTTCTATACCTAAAAAATACACACATTAAACTCCATAACACATAGTTTAGGTTATAAGCTTTAACCTTAATCACATACGATCGTATTTTTGAGTCATATTAGGTCATTAACATGTACCCAAGAAATTATTTCTTAGGTATTTTGATTCACAAAAACTAGGTTTTAATTCTTAACCTTTATTTAATCTTTTAAGATCATTTTTATAAGTCTAAGAAATATTCGAGACATTATCGTTTTGAAGTCCTTTGACTTTAAGATCCCTCAATCTAACCCCTCTGGGTCTGATTCATTTAGAATCCGACGAGCCACTAAGTCTCGACTTCTGCTGTTGATAATGATGATTGTTGAGGTGCTGCTGAGTTGACATTAAGCTCTATTTTTCTGATAGATCTTAGCAACTGAGTGATTTCTCTTTAGTGTTGATCTCTGGAGCTTCTGTATATATCCTTTTCTCTTCTGTTCTGGCTCTCTTCTTGCTAGAAATCACCTTTTGTTGGATCCTCCAAAGTGTAACCTAACTTTGGGTTGTTGATAGTTCTATTAAGCATATCGATTACCTTCTTCGGTTTCCCGTGAATCAGCATTTTTCTCCTTATTACTCATTTTTATATCGATTGATTCTTTTTCTCCATTTTTTGACTGATTCTCTTTATTCGACCTGATTGTTTCTTTTTTAGTCGAACTTTGTCATTTTTTTATTTGAACTTGAAATCAATTTATATTTCTTTTGAGAATCTGCCCGTTGAGAAGTTACCATTTTTCCATTAAATTCTCTGATTTTGATAAACTTCTGATGTCCGCTTTTCAGATTTGTGTTAACTTTTTTCTGTCAGGTTGTTACATCAGTCTTCTGCTATAGTAACCTTGTGACTGTTGTTACTTGTTCGAACTAGCCGTTAGACATACTGCTTTCAGATCTCCATTTTAAGCTTTACCAGTACTTACTTTAGAGCTTTCTCTTTTTCAGATCTTTCCATTGTCAGTCCATTATCAGACTTGATATATTCGACGATTTTCCTAATCGTAGTGTTTCTTAGCAGTCATGGAGAGTTTGGCAGACTTTACAATTCTTCAGCTTTGTGGTCAGCTCTACGAAATTTTATTCTGCATTACGAACTTAGAGCTATATGATTTTGCAAACTTTGCGATTTTCAGTATTCCTTTACTTTGGTGATGATCTTTATGTACTCTATGATTTCTCCAGTATTCATATCATAAAGTGCATTCTTCAACTGTTCTTCTGATAACTCTGCTTCTTTGTCTGTAACCATTCTACAATATTTCTTTTAGCTTTACGATCTGCTAGACAAGCTTAGTTCACTTCCTGAGAACTAAGACTTCCCTTTATTGTGAACTTGATCTTATGTTCCTCTCAAGTTCATTCTTCTTCTTATTCCTAATCAATTTCCCTTTAATTTGACACTTATTGTCTACAAGATTATGGACTTCATTTTTTCTGTTCAGTGCACTCCTTCTATAGTAGTGGATACCACATGTCATTTTCTTCTGATAAGCTAGCTGATGCAAAATTATGCTCTGCTTCTCGTCCTCTTTAGCAAGTTTACCTTAATTTACTTCTTTGCTGGAGAACTCTTGATGAAGACATCTCAATCATGTATCGTAATGAATCTGTCTCTAAGTGTCGTTGGTGTTATGTTCACTGATAGGTATAGTACTGAGGCAGCTTATCAATGATGTAAGTATGTGTTCTGAAGTGGCTTAACAATATTTGTGACTTAATAATCTGAGGATCTTCAGTTTAGTTTCACTCTAAGATCTTGAGTACTTTGACTTGTTCAGCACCTGTGAGCTTCTATCTTCACTTCATTTTATGATCTTCACATTTAACCTTGTACAACTGAGCTTTTACAAGGATTACATTTCTATACTCTACGATTTGGATTAGCCTAATAAATTTGATCCATAAGTAAGTCATTTTATATAAAATATTTCACAAGAACTTTACAAAATATACTTGTTTTTACAAATATGCATTAAACATAATCGTTATCAAATTAAATAAAGGGACCATACAACACATATACTAACAAAATCGCATGATATGTTAAGAGATTTTTCGGCATCTTAATATTTTAATAAAATTGTAGCAATAAAATTATTCTATATAAATTGGTTAAGATATGTAAACTAAATAAACTTATTAAAAAAATATATGTAGTAATTAATTATGGAAATTGATATTTTCACAGCACTTTTTGATATTTTCACATGAAAACCAGCATTATAGACCTATAGCAACGGTTAAAACCGTCGTTATAGATATATAATGACGATTGTCATGTGAAAATATAAAAAATAATATTGTAAAAATATCAGTTTTCATTAATTATTGATGGATAACATATGCATCTCTTTGATTTTGTTGCAAACTTTTTTTTTGTTATTTTTTTAGGCGATATTCTTCTCATCTTCAAGCATTCTTGACTTCACATTACTCGAATGTTTTTTTCTAAACCATTGTTTGATTACGTTTTTGATCAGTGATTTTTTTTATTTATGTTTATTTTGACGCCCCCAAATCGGGCCCACATCACCCAATTTGAGTCACCAAAAAACCACAAGAAAATTATTACAATAGTGCAAAATAAAAAAATATAATGCCCAATAATACACAACTAAGTTTTCACTATTATTTTTATATTATTTTACAATATGATAAAGACTAATATAATAACTATCTCGGACCATTACTCCATTCCCCTCTTTTTTTTCGCTAGTCCCGGCTACATTCTCATTTTCTGAACAATGAAACAAAAAGAAAAGAGTGAGTTCAAATAACTCAGTAAAGAATATCATGACTAAGATAATGATGAATAAATTATCATTAGTCTTCAACAGTTGAGTTCTTGATAGAATAATATAAACATCAAGTTTTAAATCAACAACTGCAGTTAAGTTCTTGAACAAAATTTAGATAAATAACTACAGCGGAATAACAACCATTTGAAAAATAATGTAGATCATGATGTCTACTAGCTTCTCTTTTTCAAAAAAAATATATTCAACATTTATTATCTAAAATATCAATGGTCATGATCATGCCAAACAATAGTTCTTCTTTGCCTCAGGCCAAATATAACATTCATCACGTGCCCTAAAAGACATACCACCATTATATCGTCTTTATCCTATCATCTGTGCCCCAAAAGACACACTACCATTAGATCACCTTTATCATATCATTTGTGCACTAGGCCATAGATACTCACAACAACTTGATTATTGATGATTAATACAAATAACAGTGATATAAATAATGAACAAAAGAAATAAAATAATAAGATAAATAATAAATATCGAAAGTTTACATTTTTTTTTTACTTTGTCTAGAGTCAAATAATGTTAAAATTGTCAACATGATGTAGAGAAAAATGTGTTCAAGTCCAAGAATAATGTCCAAGATTCACAGGGAAGAAGTTCAACGGTAAAGTTTACGGTACAAGAAATATTTAACAATCTACTAAGTTTGCAGTTCAAGTAAATGTTCATAGGTCAAAAATTCAAGGTCCAATAATTTACTATTCAAATATAACGATGCAAATTTAATAGAAATATTCATGTCCAAAGATATTAGATGAATCGCAAATTATTAATTATTTTAGAAATTTCACCGAATAATACTTACCATAGTAAGTTTAGGAGGATAAAAGAAAATTATATCCCTTACCTTAAAACATGATTGAATATTGATTTTAATGAAATTGATCAACTTAGATATTTACAATTTAATTTGTAAATATCATATATAAATTTTATGGTGTATACCAATTTGTATAAAATCATTAAAAGTGAGTTCATAGAATAAAGTAGAATAACTTCAATATAATTTTTTTTTTAAAATAATATTTTAAAATAAAATCTTACATAGGAAGCTTTTAAAAATAAATATTCTAAAGAAAAAGTCTTTTAAAGGAAGAGTGGTAAACAACATGTGACGTGTACGAGTGCTTATTCAACTTTATAAAAGAAAAAAAAAACTTACTTAGATAATACTCAACTTTTATTGATCTTCATCAACACTTAAAATAGCCTTAACTCACTCAGAGAAATTTTACACTAAGAATATTTAAAAAGTTAAAGGAATAATAAGTAAGAAGGATATAAAAATTCCTTATGGTAAGCCCCATATTTATAGCCAAAACTTAACCAACTATTCCAAAAATACATTTCACATTTTTTAATCTACACCATTCATTATTTTTCACACTTTAATCTACATAATCCATTAACTAATCACATGATTCACACCTTAATCTAACTTAATCTGTATCATCCATTAGCAAATCACATGAGTCATACATTTTATTAACTTAATTTACACCCACTACTAGAAAAATAAGAATACGTAATGAAACTTTGTGATAGTTTTTAAAAACAATCACAAAAGGTAGTAATTTACGATGGATTTTTTGAGCAATCACGAAATAATAGTATATATGATAGCTCTTAGTGATGACTAATTTTGCCATTAATGTATTATAATTATGATGGTCATGTCAATCACCAAAGTTTTCATGCAATATAAATTTTCTTTTTGTGACGCACTAAGTCATCACTTCTGGATATACCCTTTTCCTGATTGCATTTAAGTTATCACAAATATTTTAATGAAAGAAATAATAAAAACAATATTTTATGACGATCATGACAATCATTAGAAAAGATAGATTTTTGTGACGACGTTTATTTACAATTACAAAAAGAAGGTATTTTGTGATGGAATTTTCAAGCCATCACAAAATAATAAAATATATGATGACTCTCAGTGATGACTAATTTTACCATCATTATAGAGTATTTGTGATTGCTATTGCAATCCCTAAATCTTATGTGAGACTAATTTTATTTAGTAAGTCAACTCACATATGTTTTCTTTTATATTTAGTTTTAAAATTATAATCATGATCTGGGCTTTGGTGTAGTGGTAATACTCGTTATTTAGTTTGCAAAAGGGGGAGGTTTCGAATCCTACATGTATCATTTATTACAATTAATATAGTGAATAAATTGTCCATAAAAAAAGATTCACATTCTTACTTTTGATTCGTAAAATTGTGTTTTTTTTTTGTGATGACTTTGACAATCACAATAGATTACGTGTTAATGTGATTGAATTAATCATCACAAAAGCACTAAGCGTTTGTGTGATTGTCAAAACCATAATAAAAGACTTTCATGACGAGGGTATACAAGACGGCATCCGTAACGACTAAAGTCATCACAAAAATCTTTTGTGATGATTTTTTGAATTTATGTGATGGATTTAAGTCATCACAAAGACTATTTTTTTTTGTAGTGACCATCCATTAGTAAATCACATGATTCACACATTTACTAACTTAATCTACACCATCAATTAGCAAATCAGATGATTCATACCTTAAACTACACAATCCATCACACGTTTCACATTTTTAAGTTTCACAATACACATTTAAATATTATATTATCCATCTTTTTATATTATTATATTATTGACTTAATATCACAATTATTTAAATATTCATTGTTATTTAAATAATAAGTTTGTCTAACTATTTAATACCCGTGACTATTACTATGACAATTATTGGTTTAATGATACAAGTTATTTTGCATTGTGACGATTATTAACTCAATAATTAGAATGTTGTGCTATGACAATTATTAATTCAATAATGTAAAATACTGTGTAATAAAAATTATTGATGAAATACTGTGCAATGACAGCTTTATCAATTTAATAATATAAAATATTATGCAATATCTTATGCTACTATAAAATACTGTGTGCTATAGTAAAATACCTTGAAATACCATATGTTACCATTATTTTATTACCGGATATTTTAACAGTTAAAAGTGATAGTACCGTTGACCATTTTTATTTAAAAAAGTTACATCTGTCGTTTTCTATATCCGGCAATATTTCGTTGTGGGGTCCACCAATGATTTGTTACTTTAGCGTCGTCGTACTGCTCCAATATTCCACGACAATTCGAATATTGTCTGACATAATAAAATTTGCATATAACATTCTTTAATTTCAACTTTTATCAAAATAACACTTTACTGTTTTAAAATAATATATGAAAAAAATTAAATTTTATTCAATAAAAGTTGGGGTCTTACATTTATAGTACCAATGCAACTTTAGTGAAAAGTGATAAAATTAAGAAAGTAAATACAATATTAATTATAAATAAAATCAAGTCGTACATATGACAATAAAATAATTTTTAAACAGTTTAATTAAAAACAATTAGTGTACTGAACCCAAGATAATGACAAACACGTTATAAATATTAGACTTTGTAAACTTCAAATATATTCCTTTTAAGTCGTCAACTTCAAATTCTATTGGATGATCAGTATATCAGATATGTTTGTTATTTTTTCAAACGATATTATTTTCGTTTTCAAGCGTTTTTGGCCTCATTTTCTTCAGATATTTCTTTCTCAACCATATCCCGATAAAATTTCCATTGTATGAATTTTTTTCGCTCTTTTTTGTGTGTGGAATCCTTCGATATTAAATAAAAGTTAATTATTGTGATTGAATTTATAAGTGGTAGAAATAGAAAAGAAAAAGTAAATAGAAAAGAAAAAGAATCTTCATTTTTTCTATTCCTATTAGAGATACGAATATTTAATAATTTAATTGATAAAAATGTAAACATCAAATATATATTTAATTATTATAAATTTGTATAGTACTTATACTAATTTGAATAGGAAAGAAACAAAACTTTTTTTCTATTCTTTTTAGAGATAAGAATATTTTTAAATTTGGATAATATTTAATTAATACAAATTTGGATAATACTTATACTAATATAAATTAGAAAAACTGAACTAAAAAATGATGAAATTCCAATCAATTCAAATTTGTATTTTTAATTATATAGTTAATGAGAGCCTTACAAGCCTCCAAACATTTGAACCACTAATGTGTCCCAAACTCATGCAGTTGTTTATCTATTTCAAGTATTAGACTTGTTCATTGCATACTATCATTGGTAGCTATTTAAATGGACCACGGTATTTCCTTTTTTCTCATTTATTTATTTACTTAGGATGGTAAATTTGTTGATGATGAAAGAGACGGTGATGGCAACCGTTTCACGCCAGAAATCACGTTCATTAATATTGATTGATCCTCCTCGTCGATTGTTAAGAAATAACTAGTCAATACTACACATTTGCTTCAAATAAAGGTTAAAGAAATTATTTATGTTTTATTAGGTCCATTTGTGATGAAAGTATATGGTATTTGTGGCACCCTGCACTCAAATTAATTTTTATAAAAATAATTAAGTTTTTAAGAGTGTCATTGCTCCAAAATAGAATAAAAAGGACCAAATTATAAATTTTATTGATCCAATAATGTTAGGGGTCTTAAAGTCGGAGTCTTAAATAAGATCTATTTTTTAAAAATCTTTTTTATATCACAATTTACAAATTTTGTTAATCCAATAATGTTAGGGTTCTTAAAGTCGGAGTCTTTAATGAAATCTATTTTTAATTTTTTTTCTTCTATATTATAATTTATTTAGACACTTAATAATGTTGGGAGTCTTAAAGTCGGAATCTTAAATAAGATCTATTTTAAAATATTTTTTTTATCGATGAGAATGCTCACTAGTTCTGAGGTTAGACGTTAGAAGATTCTCAAGGACGTATTCTTCATTAACACCATATATAGTCAAAATCCTTGACCTCTGGATGTAGAAAGAGAATTTGGATTTGTCAATTTCCAAACCAAAGACTTGTTAGCAATATCATTATTCAAATAGTCTGGAAGACACGTGGTTTAGATTAATACATATATAATGTTTTGACAAAGAATTGAGTATAAAATTTTAATAATATATATATTTTTAAAAATTTATTGAATGGATGAAAGATACATAAATTAACATTTAGCGCTTAGGGATAATATGAAAAATAATAAAGTCATTAATTTTTTTAAAAAAAATTTACAAACAATATATAAGAAAGAATAATTTTTTTTTATAAAAAAGACAAATAAAAAAAACAGAGTACGGAGAATAATAGAAGCGTCATATAATTCAAACAATGGCTCAAGAATATAATGGCTCACTGTGAGGGTTTTGTGAGGACCACATTTTAGACTAATTATAAAACTTTGATGTTGTTATTTCCAGTTCTTGTTAATGGAAATTACTTTTCAAATAACCGAGAAGAACCTTTGTTTAGCATGGTTTTTCTACCTAACTTAGAGTTGTTAGCTATAGCTATAGCCCCTTGGGTAGCTGAAGACTGTCCTTGTTAATTATTTTCAAGTTGGGCTGAAACACAATTCAAATCTTTACAAAAGAAAATTTGCTTTTTACGGGTTAATTCTAATGTTTTAATGTAAGATATCGAATCGTAATATCTATCAAATTTAGTCACCAAATTTGTTATTTTTTGTCTGAATAAGTCACATCACTGAAAATAAAAATTAATTTTTTTAACGATATATATCTTATTGGTTATAATTTGTCCCCTTTATTAATTTTTTTTTTATTTCAAATGTATTTAAGAATAAAATTATCCGAAATACTCTTATTCGAATAAATTACACGTTAATGGTAAAAAAAAAAATTAGTTACAAAAATTATGGACATTAAAATTTAATATCTTAAAATGTATTCAAACCCGCAACCTTTTTGTAGTCAGATAAGACAAAACACTTGAAAAATAGAACAATACAAATACTACTTTTACACAAAAGGGAAAATATCATTTTGATAAATATAATAAGTTTTAGGGGGTGTTTGATAAAAATTGAATGAGCTGAATCTGAATCTGAATGAGCTGAATCTGAATCTGAATGAAAAAAGTTGTTTGATAATTAACATATCTGAAAGATCTGAATGACATATTTTTAATATTTTACCCTTCTGAAAAAATTCAAAGTTGTTGTAAATTTATTTAATATTACATAATATAATTTTTTTTTTTTTGAATTTTTTTTTTTTTTTTTGAATTTTTTTTTCTCTATTCAACCACCATTCAGCTCATTCAGCCACAAATTCTGACCTTAACCATTCAGCCGCGCCATCTGACCGATTCAGCCATTCAGACGAAACAAACGCACTTAACCATTCAGCCACTTACCGATTCAGATTCAGACCCCCATTCAGCCACTAACAAACAGCCCCTTAGAAGTCCTTTATGTCCAAACATGCCTACGTGAACTTCAACATTCAAAATAAAAGGTTTAAAAATCAAATCAAACTCTCTAAGAAGGGAGCTTGTCATACTTTTCAGCTTACATTTTTCATATAAATAGACACCGTATAGTCCAATCTTTTCGATCCTCCTTAAGTCTACCATATTTTCGCCATGGCTAGTGTTCTTCCAAATATTCTAACAATCTTAATCTTTATTACATTTCTCACAATCTCAGCCACTGGAGAAAATAACACCTTTGTAAAACCCACTGATAAAAATAAACATGGGCTTCGAAAAGAAAAGCTTAGCCATTTTGAAGTTTATTGGCATGACATCCTTAGTGGCCAAAAACCAACAGCCGTGCCAATTATATCACCACCAGAAGGATCTGAATCCTGGTCGGATCCATGAACATGATAGATGACCCGCTAACCGAAGGACCCGAATTGAGCTTGAAATTATTAGGTAGAGCCCAAGGGCTATATGGCCTGGCATCACAACAAGGGGTGAATTTATTGATGGCTATGAACTTTGTTTTTATTGAAGGTAAGTATAATGGGAGCACGATAACGGTGTTTGGGAGGAATGCCGTTTTTGACAAGGTCCGGGAGATGCTGGTGATCGGAGGAAGTGGGCTTTTTCGGTATGCAAGAGGTTATGTTCAAGCTAGAACTCATAACTTTGACAGTAAAACGGGAGATGCTGTTGTTGAGTATAATATTTATGTAATGCATTACTGATGTACTAGGGATAACTCGTGCCTGAAGGCATGGTGCAACTAATATAACAGTTGAGTACTGTATCTAATATTTGTAGATTGAAAAATCTAAAACTGTTGTGGACTCTCAGTTCCATAATAAAACTGAGAGTCCAACCATTAATACAAAAAAATTGATACTCAATCCAGTTATAGTTTTTTTTTAGGCAAACATTAATGTGTTATTCATTCACAACTTAAAATTAGCTGTTAGCATATTTGAGCAGTTAATTGATTGACGATAGTGGGCTCAAATATGTGTAATATAGTATTTTTGGGTATCCCACACACTTTTCATTTATTGACAAAACGGAACGAGAAGTTTGACAGAATTTATTTGCCTCCAGTATCTTTAACCACCGATCAATATGATTCATGAATAGTATTTTCTGTGAAAAAATGGTAGTACTGCAACCTATTTGGTGGGATCCAATGAGAAAAAAAAAGATGTAAAAATTCAAAAGAAATGTTTTTACATATATACTTAAAAGTATAAAATGAGTCCTTTAAGTCCAAACAAAAAAGTATTGTCATAACACCAATTAAATTGCATCACCATAACATTTTTTTCTTTATATTTTTTCTTGAAATTGGACAAAAGATTCTCATACCATGAGTCAGAGCCTACTACAATAGTTGCTCTCGATATAGCCCGCAAAAATATAAAAGAGATGACACGTAATTGCACATGCCTGAAGGTACGGCGTAGATTAAAATTCTAAAAATATTTTATTACCTAAAGACTTTTTGCAACCTAAAATAACTTACAAATCAATTAGAATGAATCTGAACCGTCCCTGTGATTTTTCGCCCAAATCAATTTGCATATGGAAACATAACGACCGTAATACCCGAAAAATAGAAAAATGACGTCAATGCTAAAATGGTGACCTATGTTGTTTAAGTGCAATTTTATACACACACACACACACACACACACACACACACACACACATATATATATATATATATATTATTACTATTATTATAATAATTATTATTATTATTCTTACTATATTATTATTATTATTATTATTATTATTATTATTATTATTATTATTATTATTATTATTATTATTATCATTATTATCATTATTATTATTATTGTTATTGTTATTGTTATTGTTATTGTTATTGTTATTCGGGCAGAAAATGTGAGTGGATAGATTTTTGAAAAAAAGATGTTGAATTGGAGAAGGAAAATGAGAGATAGATTAGTGACCGTTAGATATTAAAGCCTAAATTGATTTGAGGCCGTTGGATGTTGAAGCCTAAATTGATTTGAGATTTGAAGCCTAAATTGATTTGATATCGTTGGATGTTGATGTTTTGTGATTTGAGCTGCTCTGTTTTATATTATAGATACTTTAAAGATAGACTAGTAAATCTTACTTTATTTGTTCTAAATATATAAGGTTATTATTGAAATTAATTTTTCGTATTTTTTAAATTTAAAATGAATAAATTTGCTCAATTTTAATATATATAATGATGATTTTTTTTAAAATTTATTATTTCGTAATATTTGGTGATTGTGTAAATTTGAATGTGATAATGTTTTAGAATTAATATTTGAAATTCAGTAATTATTGTTATTGTTATTGTTATTCGGGCAGAAAATGTGAGTGGATAGATTTTTGAAAAAAAGATGTTGAATTGGAGAAGGAAAATGAGAGATAGATTAGTGACTGTTAGATATTAAAGCCTAAATTGATTTGAGGCCGTTGGATGTTGAAGCCTAAATTGATTTGAGATCGTTGGATGTTGATGTTTTGTGATTTGAGCTGCTCTGTTTTATATTATAGATACTTAAAGATAGACTAGTAAATCTTACTTTATTTGTTCTAAATATATAAGGTTATTATTGAAATTAATTTTTCGTATTTTTTAAATTTAAAATGAATAAATTTGCTCAATTTTAATATATATAATGATGAATTTTTTTAAAATTTATTATTTCGTAATATTTGGTGATTGTGTAAATTTGAATGTGATAATGTTTTAGAATTAATATTCGAAATTCAGTAATGATCTTAAAATTTAAAATGAAAGAAATATAAGATCCTCTTTCTTCATATTTTTTCTACTTCAAATCAATTTGCCAAGAATTCCTTGAACTGTTCTTTAACAGTTTCTTCCTCTTAATTTCTTTTTATTGATAATCAATCCTAATTCTTTACTGATTAGAAGTTTCAACAATTATTTGTCTCCTTTCCCAGATTTTTTATTATTTGCATCTTCTATTCTTATGTTTAGTCCCACATCAAATACATTACTATATTTTTTCTTCTTTAATTAATTTTGTATGCGCTTCGGAGATCCCTACATATACGTGAGATGAAATATAAATTGGTAAGATTTGTATTTATTGTTTAATAAATATTTGCTTTATTAAATATTAGGCTTCCACCCCCCCCCCCCCCCCCCCCCCCCCCCCCCCCCAAAAAAATAAATAAATTGGGAAGGATGGCTAAGTTTGTTTTTGTTTTTTTATGAACCTAAGGAACTTTTATATTAACATAAGGTCATGAAAACACACAAATAAACATACTAGTTAGAAGTAAAAGAATTAGGCAAAAAATTAGGTTACATTTCTAAACTTCTTGAAAAGATGAAATATAACCAAAGTTTATATTTTTTGAACAGAGGTTGAATCAATCATCAGAAAAAGAATTAAGCCAAAATTTAAGATACATTATGGGAAAATTAATGTAGCGACCCGAAATATTTTAATATAGAGAAATGGAATTATTGGCTGTAATTGTAAATTTCTAGAGGATTAAATTAAATCATTATATGATGGTTTGGTTTATTTAATTATGTGTTGAAGTAATTAAAGGAATTTAAGGAAGGTTCAATTAATGGGTTAATTAAATTAATGGACCAACCTAGGTTGTATAGTATCAAAGTTTGATAGGGTAAATGAGCTATGTGATATTTAATTAAATAACTAGCACGTTAAGCTGGATGTGTAAATTAATTAATATGATTATTAATTAATGAGATTTTGTAAACATTAATAATGTTATATTTATTTTCATTTGGAAAGTTATTGATAGTGGGGTATTAATATTTTATATTTCCACTAGAAATTTAATTTGGGCAACCCAAAGCTTAGTTGCAATGTAAGTAACAATTGGGCCACCCATTTGTTTAATTAACAAAACAAATAGCAGCCCAGCCCAAGGGTAATAACATAACCCGGTGGAAAAGTAAGAGTGCCACTCCTTTAGGGACAAAACCTCAGAAAAAGCAGAGCACGCGCAGTTTGTGCAAAGCTCAAGGAATCAGTGCTGCGAAAAGAAGGAACAAATCAGGCATAGGGGAGGCTATAGGGTCCAACTCCTCAGAGTTGTTTAAGGCTGAGAGAGTGTTGTGTAACCTCAGTCATTCCCTCATTTCCCCTTCGCGTTCATTTAGGCTAAGAGAGATATGGAGCTTGAGAAGTAAATGCAAACTTCAGAGGAGTTCATGTTGTTCGGAGAAGGCAGAATCTGAATGTAAATCATCTGTCAAAGATTGAAGGTATTACACCGTTATTTTGATTTAACTAGTTTTATGTTATGTTGGATTAAGGAAGCAGAATATGCTAGAGTTGCATATGAGGTGTTTAAATGAGAGTAATGTAAACTTTGTAGTCAAATGTTGTTGAAACTAGTTAATGATTGAATCAGAACTAGAATAATGGTTTCGATTATTTTACCCAGTCAACATTAAGAGTCTGAACCACAGTTGGTCTGTAATCGGTGTTCATGTTCATAAAACTTTAGAATGGACTGGTGTATTGACTTATTATTGGTTTAGATGTGGTTTTCGGTTGGGAGAAATCTGTGTTAAGGACCAAGAATGGTCCAGACGATACAAGGTTAGACGTTTTGTTAGTCTAATGAGTAAACCAGAAAGGTTAAAATGAGTTTTGGCATGTTGTATGAAGCTAGTGTAAATCTGGGAATTTTCCTTAGTTGCGGTAAGAATCGTAGAGTGGTTGCACTCTGATCGTAGAGCTCACCCTTCAGCCAATGAATGACTTAACCAAATCAGGAGAAAGAATAGTAGGGTAAACCTGAAAATCGTAGAGTGGCCTCAATCGGAAATCGTAGAGCCCACTATAATATTGAGAAAGAACTAAGCCGTGAGCTTAGGTGTAAATCATAGAGTGACTTCGTTTAGTTACTCGGTAGATCGTAGAGTAAGCTCGCACAAGGGATCGTCGAGCAGTCTAAACCAGACTTGTGAATCGTCGAGTGGTTCCCACTCACAAATCGTAGAGTGACCCTAGTCACTGAAAATCGTAGAGTGACACTAGTCACTGAAAATCGTAGAGGGACCCTAGTCACTGAAAATCGTAGAGTGGCCTTAGTCACTGGAAATCGTAGAGTCCACTCGAGATCGTAGAATGCTTTGTACTCGCCGAGTCGTAGAATAGTCTGGACCAGTCTTGGAAAATCGTTGAGTGACCCCCACTCGACGATCGTAGAGCTGCCAGCCCAGACAGTGTATTCAGGCCCTGAACCTCGGTTCAGTCGCCGGTTTCAGAAAATATTTTATTAATTAAAATATTATTAACAGATTAATAATATTAGACAATGAGTAATTAATATCAAATGATTTATAACGATAAGGGTTTCATTGTAATTGAAACAAGGTATTTAATTAATTATTGTGCAACAATAATTAAAGTGAGTTATATTCAATAATGAATAAGGATGGGTAAGTAATTAATTATTATTTAAGAGGTATTAAATAATAATTAAAGAATGATAAATATAAAAAGGTAATTACTTATTTTTTTAAACAAATAAGGGTGATTAATTAGTTAATTACTATTTAGAGGATATTAAATTAAATAATAATTAAAGCGGGATGAAGTTAATAAAGTGATCATTTGTTATAATAAATGAGGTTATGTAATTAAGAAATTATTACTAGAATGATATTCAATGATCATTAATGAATTGAGAATAGTTAATTAATTAATTTAATTATTATTCAAGTGATATTAAATAATAATAAAAGGGAATTGAGGTTAATGAAATAATTGTTTATGTGAAGGTAAATAAACAAGTAAAGTTAAGTGAGTAAATTGTTTATTTAATTAATATTAAATAAATAATGTGAAGAAATTAAAGGAATAATGAAGTGATTAAACAATTTATATTTAAATTGTTTAAGTCTTTAAATTTACTAAAGGTGTAAATTATTATTAAATATTTAATGGTGTTAAAATATTATTACCAGATTAATAATATTGGTAATTGAGAGAATATTATTAAGGGATTAATAATATTAGTAACCAATTAAGGTGGTGTTCCGTACTTGAGTACAGTTGGTAACGTAGTGATGTATTATTAATGTATAATAATACTAATCCGTAATTAAAATATTATCCAAGGAGGATAATATTGTCTAATAAATTTTGAGTTAATAGATAAGAACTGCCGTGTGGTAGAGTCAGTTCTTTTGTGAATGACAACTAAGTTCTCATGCACCTTCCTAATTGGCAGGCAAGCGTTTTAGGGCTTGCGGATGCAGTAATTGGAATTGTATGAGCGTTAGTGATGGAACGCAGGACTTCAGACTGGTAGCGTAAGTCAATGCGCGTATCAGGCAAGTCTTTCAGTGATATTTGTTATCCCTGCAAGTTTTCAGTGCTATGTGTTATTTGCATAAAGTATTATGTGTGCACTTGTAGTATGTGCAAACTGATTTCTAAATTTGTCGGTGTACGGTCATATGATGTTAATAGCTGATATAATTAATGCTATGATTTGTAATGTGTTATATGAGTTATATAACCTGGATATATTGACATGCATGGTAAGCATGGGTAGATTTTATAAATGCAACGCATGATAAGCATGATGCCTAGGTAAATGCCAAGCATGAAGCATAAAGCATAAATTAAATGTAACCTACGTGTTATGTGTTAGCTGTTGGACTTGCTGAGCCGTCGTGCTCATTCTTGCTTTAAATTAACATTTTCAGCGAAGGGCGAAGAGTTCGAAGATTCCGATAATCGCAAAGAAGATGTGCGAAGTTTATTTTATTAATAAAGGTTGTCACTAGAACTGTTTAAAGTTAAAGTTGCATTTTGTGGGAATAATTACCATTTGGTATCATCCCGGATGTAAAGCCTTGTAATAGTATTGAAAGGCAGTTGTAGTTAACACGAGTGTTAATGTTTTGTAAACTCGTGTAATTAAAAGCAGTGAGTAAATAGTCATGTCGACTTGTTGTTAGGATGCGAGTTTTGTTGCTTACAATTGGTTGTAATACACTAGGTCTTGGAATAAATGATCTGAGTTGTAGGATTCATGTAAAGATTGCGATTCTGAGACAAGGTTAAGTAAATGTCTAAAATTTAAAATTTACCAAGTCTTAACAACATGATTTTATTTAAATGTTGTGGTTCTAGGAGAAGGTTGTTCGTGTAACGACTTAAACTCAGGATTGAGGTTACTTTTGACGGACCAGATCCGGGGTTATTGGAGACGGATTTTGGGGCTGTCACAGTTGGTATCAGAGCCCAAATACGTGATAAGTTTGATGAACATGAGGGGATTAGAGTAGAGAGCCATAAGTTGAGAAATATAGTTCTCAGATATTGGCTAAGGTTAAAGAAAATGTTAAATGATCTGTTAAAGGATTAACAGCATGTGCAGATAGCAAGATGCTATAAACAAAAGATACTATGGGGAATAGTAGTAAACTCGTAGTGAGTGGTATGTGTTGAAATATGGAGTTGAAGCCATAAGTGCTGAATATATGAAATTAATAAAGAAGAAAATGAGGTATATTTGGGGAGATTCAAAGAAGGATCTCCATGGATGTATTCAAAATGAATAAAGAGGAAGGATCGTACAGTAAAATGATTTAAGATGAATGATTAGACTGTGGAATTTAACGATCCTAGAATAAGTGAGAAATCATATAGTGAATTCAAGTGTGAATTAAGGTCATATGGTGATCGTAGTGAAATCATGGAATAACAGAAGATCTGTTAAATGATTAAGAGAATGTTTACATAGCATGACGCTATTCAAAGGTAAATACTATGAAATAGTATGGAGTAAACTCATAAAGAGTGGTTTGTGATAAGGTATGAATTTAGAAAATTCATATTAAGTTAAGAAAAGTTAGAGGTTGAAGGTTTTTAATGGAGGACTCATGTTAGTGGCTGAGTTGTACAATTCCTTGTATGGGCGGGGAATTTGTACCTGGTTTGAGAACCACTTAGCTTCCTATTAGATTAGTGGCTGAGATAACCAATTCCTTGTATGGGCAGGGGATTGTGATTGGTTCGATAACCACTTAGCTTCCTACATTGATAATCAATTGAAACCTGGTGTCGCGTTATTCGCTATATGTATGTTGAGAAGGTGATTCTTTTCTCATATGTATAACGGATAGGTAGAGGATGTTAAAATAAGTTCGTATTCTGAGAACCGACGCGTATGGTAAGTTCGTGACTCATAGTCATGTGGTGGAGTCCCTCAGCGAATGGGCGACTATGGCCTGACTAGGACAAGCTCCTCAAACCATATGATTATGGTAAGTTCCTGAGCCCAAATACGTGGTAAGTTTGATGAACAGTGAGTGTGGGTAGAATTAAGTAGCAAAATTAAAGCTATACTAAGGATAGTTATTAAGCTGGAAAAGATAAGAAGTAAAATTGGTGTTTATTTGAGGTTTTAGGATATTCTAAATCTTCTAGCTGTGCTAGACCTTGAATTCTTAAAATCGTGCCAAAATTTGCACTTTTATGCCTTTTGAAAGAATTGGATGATGATTTTCAGTTGTTTTTGAAAAGTTATTTTTGAAACGTTTAAATGAGGGTCTATGCCATTTGTATCGGCTAGACATTGTTGATTTTAACTTGAAGTGATGAGCTTCACAAATGTTATTGCACATGTGTGCTCTTGGAGAGCTTAAAGTTCCGATTGATATTCGAACTATTGTTGAAAAGTCTAAGCTAATTGATTCGGCTAGACAAAGGTTGAGTTATATTTTTCAAGTAATTCTTGGGAGTTATGTTGGGAATTCAACATTTTAAATAAAGGTAATAAATGTTATGCGTATACATGGGGTACATAAGGTTGATCTCCGTAAGTGGGAGTACCCGGTTTAAATGTTATGCATATACATAGAGTACGGAAGGTTGATATCCTTAAGTGGTAAGTACTCGGGTTAAATGTTTATAATTTTTGCTGATTTTTAAATACCCCTAATGGTGTTCAGTAAAATTTTTAATGACACCGAGCGAAAAGGGGATTATTTTTAAAGGGGTTATTTTTACTTCCTGATTATTCAAATTCATTCACAGTTATTGATTAATTGTGAAGACTCCTGGGAGATGTTCCAATGTTCTGGACATCGAATGGGTGAAGGGGTAAGTATGTTATAATTTCGAGGACGAAATTCTTAGAAGAAGGGGTGAATGTAATGACCCGGAAATTCACAAGACCGATTAGTATGGTCTTAGGAGATTGATGTGATTTAAGGCTACGCTAATCCTTGGATGAGGATGTAGTGGATAGTAGATGTGAGGAAATTTTAGGCTTTCAAGGATTCGAGCGGGAAATTTGAGGTTTAGATATAAAACTAACCCTAGTAAAGTGGTAAAGATCGCTGGAAAGGAATTAGAGTCCAGTCACGGAGGGACTAGGACAGTAATTATAAAACAATAAGTAAAACAATGCCTATGATAAGTTAATCGATGAGATTGATCGACGGGGCAAATGTTGTAAGGATGTAGTGCAAATTCCAAGGATGGAATCATTTGTAAAGATTAAGTTAAAAACTTAATCTGAGGAAAATAATTGTTGGGAGTTTAAAACCTAGAATTGGTTGAAGGGGTATATGATAAGGTATACACTAAGTTAGGTATCTATATAGTATATAGGTGCAGAAAATATGATGAGGAAGAGTTACCCTCATATTTTGGATTTACCTTATATTGAAATTTCGGGGACGAAATTATTATAAGGGGGGAAGAATGTAGCGACCCGAAATATTTTAATATAGAGAAATGGAATTATTGGCTGTAATTGTAAATTTCTAGAGGATTAAATTAAATCATTATATGATGGTTTGGTTTATTTAATTATGTGTTGAAGTAATTAAAGGAATTTAAGGAAGGTTCAATTAATGGGTTAATTAAATTAATGGACCAACCTAGGTTGTATAGTATCAAAGTTTGATAGGGTAAATGAGCTATGTGATATTTAATTAAATAACTAGCACGTTAAGCTGGATGTGTAAATTAATTAATATGGTTATTAATTAATGAGATTTTGTAAACATTAATAATGTTATATTTATTTTCATTTGGAAAGTTATTGATAGTGGGGTATTAATATTTTATATTTCCACTAGAAATTTAATTTGGGCAACCCAAAGCTTAGTTGCAATGTAAGTAACAATTGGGCCACCCATTTGTTTAATTAACAAAACAAATAGCAGCCCAACCCAAGGGTAATAAATAACCCGGTGGAAAAGTAAGAGTGCCACTCCTTTAGGGACAAAACCTCAGAAAAAGCAGAGCACGCGCAGTTTGTGCAAAGCTCAAGGAATCAGTGCTGCGAAAAGAAGGAACAAATCAGGCATAGGGGAGGCTATAGGGTCCAACTCCTCAGAGTTGTTTAAGGCTGAGAGAGTGTTGTATAACCTCAGTCATTCCCTCATTTCCCCTTCGCGTTCATTTAGGCTAAGAGAGATATGGAGCTTGAGAAGTAAATGCAAACTTCAGAGGAGTTCATGTTGTTCGGAGAAGGCAGAATCTGAATATAAATCATCTGTCAAAGATTGAAGGTATTATCCGGTTATTTTGATTTAACTAGTTTTATGTTATGTTGGATTAAGGAAGCAGAATATGCTAGAGTTGCATATGAGGTGTTTAAATGAGAGTAATGTAAACTTTGTAGTCAAATGTTGTTGAAACTAGTTAATGATTGAATCAGAACTAGAATAATGGTTTCATTATTTTACCCAGTCAACATTAAGAGTCTGAACCACAGTTTGTCTGTAATCGGTGTTCATGTTCATAAAACTTTAGAATGGACTGGTGTATTGACTTATTATTGGTTTAGATGTAATTTTCGGTTGGGAGAAATCTGTGTTAAGGACCAAGAATGGTCCAGACGATACAAGGTTAGACGTTTTGTTAGTCTAATGAGTAAACCAGAAAGGTTAAAATGAGTTTTGGCATGTTGTATGAAGCTAGTGTAAATCTGAGAATTTTCCTTAGTTGCGGTAAGAATCGTAGAGTGGTTGCACTCTGATCGTAGAGCTCACCCTTCAGCCAATGAATGACTTAACCAAATCAGGAGAAAGAATAGTAGGGTAAACCTGAAAATCGTAGAGTGGCCTCAATCGGAAATCGTAGAGCCCACTATAATATTGAGAAAGAACTAAGCCGTGAGCTTAGGTGTAAATCATAGAGTGACTTCGTTTAGTTACTCGGTAGATCGTAGAGTAAGCTCGCACAAGGGATCGTCGAGCAGTCTAAACCAGACTTGTGAATCGTCGAGTGGTTCCCACTCACAAATCGTAGAGTGACCCTAGTCACTGAAAATCGTAGAGTGACACTAGTCACTGAAAATCGTAGAGGGACCCTAGTCACTGAAAATCGTAGAGTGGCCTTAGTCACTGGAAATCGTAGAGTCCACTCGAGATCGTAGAATGCTTTGTACTCGCCGAGTCGTAGAATAGTCTGGACCAGTCTTGGAAAATCGTTGAGTGACCCCCACTCGACGATCGTAGAGCTGCCAGCCCAGACAGTGTATTCAGGCCCTGAACCTCGGTTCAGTCGCCGGTTTCAGAAAATATTTTATTAATTAAAATATTATTAACAGATTAATAATATTAGACAATGAGTAATTAATATCAAATGATTTATAACGATAAGGGTTTCATTGTAATTGAAACAAGGTATTTAATTAATTATTGTGCAACAATAATTAAAGTGAGTTATATTCAATAATGAATAAGGATGGGTAAGTAATTAATTATTATTTAAGAGGTATTAAATAATAATTAAAGAATGATAAATATAAAAAGGTAATTACTTATTTTTTTAAACAAATAAGGGTGATTAATTAGTTAATTACTATTTAGAGGATATTAAATTAAATAATAATTAAAGCGGGATGAAGTTAATAAAGTGATCATTTGTTATAATAAATGAGGTTATGTAATTAAGAAATTATTACTAGAATGATATTCAATGATCATTAATGAATTGAGAATAGTTAATTAATTAATTTAATTATTATTCAAGTGATATTAAATAATAATAAAAGGGAATTGAGGTTAATGAAATAATTGTTTATGTGAAGGTAAATAAACAAGTAAAGTTAAGTGAGTAAATTGTTTATTTAATTAATATTAAATAAATAATGTGAAGAAATTAAAGGAATAATGAAGTGATTAAACAATTTATATTTAAATTGTTTAAGTCTTTAAATTTACTAAAGGTGTAAATTATTATTAAATATTTAATGGTGTTAAAATATTATTACCAGATTAATAATATTGGTAATTGAGAGAATATTATTAAGGGATTAATAATATTAGTAACCAATTAAGGTGGTGTTCCGTACTTGAGTACAGTTGGTAACGTAGTGATGTATTATTAATGTATAATAATACTAATCCGTAATTAAAATATTATCCAAGGAGGATAATATTGTCTAATAAATTTTGAGTTAATAGATAAGAACTGCCGTGTGGTAGAGTCAGTTCTTTTGTGAATGACAACTAAGTTCTCATGCACCTTCCTAATTGGCAGGCAAGCGTTTTAGGGCTTGCGGATGCAGTAATTGGAATTGTATGAGCGTTAGTGATGGAACGCAGGACTTCAGACTGGTAGCGTAAGTCAATGCGCGTATCAGGCAAGTCTTTCAGTGATATTTGTTATCCCTGCAAGTTTTCAGTGCTATGTGTTATTTGCATAAAGTATTATGTGTGCACTTGTAGTATGTGCAAACTGATTTCTAAATTTGTCGGTGTACGGTCATATGATGTTAATAGCTGATATAATTAATGCTATGATTTGTAATGTGTTATATGAGTTATATAACCTGGATATATTGACATGCATGGTAAGCATGGGTAGATTTTATAAATGCAACGCATGATAAGCATGATGCCTAGGTAAATGCCAAGCATGAAGCATAAAGCATAAATTAAATGTAACCTACGTGTTATGTGTTAGCTGTTGGACTTGCTGAGCCGTCGTGCTCATTCTTGCTTTAAATTAACATTTTCAGCGAAGGGCGAAGAGTTCGAAGATTCCGATAATCGCAAAGAAGATGTGCGGAGTTTATTTTATTAATAAAGGTTGTCACTAGAACTGTTTAAAGTTAAAGTTGCATTTTGTGGGAATAATTACCATTTGGTATCATCCCGGATGTAAAGCCTTGTAATAGTATTGAAAGGCAGTTGTAGTTAACACGAGTGTTAATGTTTTGTAAACTCGTGTAATTAAAAGCAGTGAGTAAATAGTCATGTCGACTTATTGTTAGGATGCGAGTTTTGTTGCTCACAATTGGTTGTAATACACTAGGTCGTGGAATAAATGATCTGAGTTGTAGGATTCATGTAAAGATTGCGATTCTGAGACAAGGTTAAGTAAATGTCTAAAATTTAAAATTTACCAAGTCTTAACAACATGATTTTATTTAAATGTTGTGGTTCTAGGAGAAGGTTGTTCGTGTAACGACTTAAACTCAGGATTGAGGTTACTTTTGACGGACCAGATCCGGGGTTATTGGAGACGGATTTTGGGGCTGTCACAATTAAACTTTCATAAAAGAGAAGCAAATAAAAGGTGAATGAATTAATATTAGTTTAAGCTTGATGGATTACAGTACATGATATATATAGAGATTATACATACCTTAGATAAGATAGTAGATATGTATGACTAACCTAACAAGCTTATCACTATACAAAGGTTATCTAAACAACTTAATTATCAGGTTGGATTGATAAGGTTTTCATAAAATTCTCGTAGAATTGAGAATGAAATTTTCATTTTGAACATGTTAGATTCTGAATTAGTAATTACATCCATTTTCAAAAAAAAAAAAAAAAAATCCCAATTATTTCTTGTTTTTTATTTTTGGAATGAAATATTTATGAAATCTCCATGAATAGGATCAAACCTTATTACATGGTATTTATATGAGATTCCTATTTCTTATTCTTAAGAAAGTCCTTGAGAGGGATTAGTTGATCTATGAATTTTGTTTTATCTTTCGCTTCCTTTTCGTTTGTTTCGAGAAATATATCGATCAATTTTGATTCTTTCTTTTTCTCTTGATTCTTTTTCGATTAATATGTATATGTAACGCTCCCAAAATAACCGCACTAGCTATGGCAAACCTTGTGTATTAAACTTTATATATTTACCAACTTAACCAATGATCCCATAATCATATTGGTTGAATTAGTATTATTTTATACTATACATTAAAAATTTCTCGTAACTTTGTCCCTGCAGGATCTTAATTTGATCTCGGTCTCATTATTTATACAAGTATCAACTTGCAGTTCATTCGTATAAATGAATAACACTATATATAACAGTCCAATTTTAACCTTAAGATTTAAATATTCTATAACTTTACATATTCCAAGATTCACGACATTAAATCATTAGGACGGTTCTTAGGAATAGAGAATCTCGCGATGAATGTTTGTATCTTAATCCGTGATAAATGTTTGCATCTTTATCCGTGACAAATGGTTGTATTTTTGTCCTGTGCAAAATTCTTTTTGTCCGTACAAAATATATTTTGAATAGTCCAATACGAGTACCCCTCAATTTTACATTAAAATTAAATGTCCAGTACTCGTACCTTTATCCCAGTATCGGACACGGGTACTTTAAGGCAAAGTGGAGAGTCCATGTAAAATAGGGTGGCACTCATCAATCGCTATTATTCCAAAAAGAAAGAAAGGTTGCACAAAACTGCCTAAAGTTGTATATGTCTCAACTCTATAAATTCTCAGCAACATAATATAACAGTCACACTCAGGAAAGACGATGTAACACTCCAGTCCCACATCAGTTAATGTGAGATATTTAGATGTGTATATAATGACCCAAGTTGCTACCATTCATACCTTCAATCATGATCTTTTGGGTGAGCTTGTGGTGGGTTAAGATGACCCAATTAAAGATATTATTGAGACAACGCATTGGGCCCATTGGGCCTTACCTCTGAGGTGAAGCCACGAAAAGGAGTAGAAAATTAACACTCTTGCAGTTTGATGAATTGATCAAGCCATTGTGACACAACTTTAGTGCATTATGTTTGTGTGATTCTGATCTTTGCAATCAACTTTTGTGGTATTTTGGTACTTTGTTAAACTATTTTAAGGTTTATTATACTAACCCAAAAAAACGTTATCCCTTCGTAAGATTCTCGATGAAGCTATTATTTCCTTTGCAGGAAGAAGCTATGTATTAGCTTGAAAACACTATAAATCATTGTGTCTTTACCTCATTGCCCTTACTTATCATAATAAGGTTATTCATTATTTATGGATATAAATTTATGAAAAAAAAAATTATCTAGAGGATAAAATCTTAACACCTAAATATATGGCATTGTTGCATCCAGAAAGTATCTTGTATAAGCAAGGATAATGCCATAGAAGTACTACAACATGGAAATGATCGCATGCTCATGAATAATCTCACACACAAACAAATACTCTAAATATTAGAGTAAGAAAAGTAAAGATAAAAGTTAGAATAAGCTAATACAAAAGGGAAGTTGCTTATATATACACATTGACACATATGCAAATGTGTGCATAAAAACATTTGTAAATATGACATTCATTGAGCTATAAACAAATTCCTTTTATATCCACCCTTCAACAAATTTTGTTAGTTTTAACGATTCTGATCCCTTAAAACAAATAGCTAAGGAAAGATAAATAGTGACAACATAAATGTTTATAATATAATTATTAAACTCACATTCCTTCCAAAATCTGATGAACCGCTGAAACTCAACTTTTGGCTCACTACGATATGGCATTGCATCACGGTCCTCATCATTTTCCACCTAAAGAATAAAACAAGTATATCCCTAGGGCTATGTTTGTTTGCAAAAAATATACTTGGGATTGGACTATTTGTATTAATTTAACACTACTTCGGGCTATTTTATCCTATGATAAGGGATTATTAGTCCTTTAATGTTGGACTATTAGTTCCATAAAACCATTTAATATCTTAAAATGAGGGGAACTATTAATCCCAAATTCATCATGAGATTATATAATCCCTCATAAATAGTCTTAAGAATGATAAAAAATAGTATATAAGATTATTTAAAGGACTATTAATCCCCTATCATGAGATAAAATACTCTGAAATAGTATTAAATTAATACAAATATTCTAATTCCAAGTATGATTTTTACAAACAAACATAGCCTAGGAGTTTTAAAAAAAAATACAAAAACCTCTATATCCCAAAGAGTGAAAAGACATTAGATACATACAGCAGGAAGATCCAAAATTACATCCCCTATGAATATTTTGTTCTCTAATTCAACTACATGGCCTTCATCGTAAGTAACCGCATTTGACTGCACTCAACTAGATAGATTTATTAGTAAAAAAACAACAAAACTTGATAAGCAAAAGCGTTTATAGTAAAATTTCTGAAAATTGACAAGGAAAGCTAGCAAACATGGAGAATGTTTACAAGGGGAAGGATCTTTCACCCATCAGGTTCAGTTGATTATAATGAAAAAATGATGGAAAAAATCATTCATAATGTACAAAGAGAAATATTTGGAGAGCAAAAAGTCAAGGAAGTTGTCTATCTCTATTCCTTCTCCTCTGCCCAACAAAATTTTCAACAAATAAACATTGTCAACAACATTAAACAGAAAAAAGATCCTACCTCAAATTTTGTTGAAGTGTTTCCTCTCACAACAACATTATGACTGGTAACGGGTATTGAGGCAACTTTTGCACATAAAGAATTGTCAGTTGGTTTAAGTATAAAATCAAGGGGAAATAAACAAATATATATAATCAAGAGGATAACCAAATATATATAATCAAGGGGAAATAACTAAACATATATAAACAAGATTCACCTCCGTGTGATGAGCACCCCACATGAACCTGCGCTGATGAAGTTGTGGTAGTCCATAAGCTCCGGGCCTGATAATTTAGTCCAACAGGGCGAGCCAAAACATATCTACCAAGAAATCCACGTGCAAACTTAAATATATCAACCACACTCTCCATCAGCATAAATCTTGGCTTCAAAAAGTCCACAATATCCATAAAGACAACAAGCTACTTGTTTTTTGAGTCATCCAAGGGACTAGTTTTGTTCCTTAACCGGTTAAATCCACTTATGCCTTGACATGGAGGCCCTCCACATATAACATCAGCATCACCCTATGTCATTACCAATAAAGGAAAATAGTTAACAAAACTGAAGTTAGTTTAAAGATATCATAAACCTCTTATTATTGAAAAAATTAAAAACTAAAAAATTCAGTAACTGCTTGTTGAAAAGGTTGTAACAGGGATGTAAGAGGCCGTTATAGAGACCAATGATATTTACATTACGACATCAGAAGAAAGTGTGAACAGAGTCTAGTGAGCTGCCCTTGTTAGGCTGTAATTAGCATTGATAAAGCCTGAAATTAAGGGATTCTAGATGCTGTAAATCTATAAATACTGATTATATATAGAACTAATCAGGGCTGTAATCTAGTGCCTTCCCTCGTCAAGTTTGCAAATTATGGAAGGCACTATATGGATTGAAACAAGCAACTTGTGCTTAGTTCCCAAAGTTGAAGGGGTACTCCACATGCTAGATATTCTCAGAGCCAAAATGACTATTCCTTGTTTATCTCATCGACATCACAATGGACTATTTTTGTCTTAGTCTATGTGGATAATATTTTAATCACAGGTGACAATCATAAAGGAATCCAACGTCTTAAGGAGGTTCTTCAAAAGTCTTTTCAAATGAAGGATCTTGGTGTTGCACCTTATTTTCTAGGATTGGAAATTTCCCAACATTCTCATAGGTACTTTGTTAGTCAATGGAAATATACTTGTGATCTTACAAAAATGGATGGTCTTCATGATAGTAAAGTTATTGATATTCCGCTCAAAATGAATTTTAAGTATAGCAGAACAGACGGAGTTCCTACTATTGATTCGACTCTTTATTGATGCATTGTTAGAAGCTTGGTCTACCTCACTATCACACGTTCCAATATTGCTCATGCAGTTCGTCTTGTTAGTTAATTTGTTTCTGATCCTCGACGATTGCATTTAATAGCAATTCCTTGAATTATTCGTTATCTTCATTCCACTCCAATAAGAGGCTTATCCTATATGAGCACAAACACTCTGGAGGTACGAGCATTCTCTGATGCTAACTATGGTGGCTACCCAGACACTATGACTCCCCCAAATTCGAGTTAAAATACCTCGAATTTGTGCTCACGACAAAATACCTCCAAACATTTCTAAACAACATAGAAGAATTAATGGCGGAATAAAATAATCTAGGTTCGCTTATTCCCCACCTCTAATCACATCCTTTCTTGTTCTCCACCTCCAAACAACTTTCTTGCTCCCCACCTCCAATCACAAGCTTTCTTGCAACCGTAAATATCTACCAAGCACAACAAAGTAGCTTGCCACCATAAATGCCTACCAAGCACATCAAAGCAGCTGGCTACTGTAAATATCTACCAAGCACGACAAAGCAGCTTGCAACCGTAAATATCTACCAAGAACGACAAAGTAGCTTGCCACCATAAATTCTTAGGTATAATACGGTTTATTGTATTCATAATACGGTCTACCGTATAGATGAATAGTAGTTTTTTAGTTTTGTACCACATATTACTTCTATACCTAAAAAATACACACATTAAACTCCATAACACATAGTTTAGGTTATAAGTTTTAACCTTAATCACGTACGATCGAATTTTCGAGTCCTATTGGGTCCTTAATGTGTACCCAAAAAATCATTTATTAGGTATTTTGATTCACAAAAATTAGGTTTTAATTCTCAACATTTATTTAATCTTTTAAGATTATTTTTATAAGCCTAAGAAATATTCGGGACATTACAGTTTTGAAGTCCTTTGACTTCAGGATCCCTCAACCTAACCCCTTTGGGTCTAATTCACTTAGAATTAGGCGTGCCACTAAGTCTCAACTTCTGCTGTTAATGATGATGATTGTTGAGGTGCTACTGAGTTGACATTAAGCTTTGTTCTTCTGATAAAATTTAGCAGTTGAGTGATTTCTCTTTAATGTTGAACTTTGGAGCTCTTGTATATATCAATTTCTTTTTTGCTCTAGCTCTCTTCTTGCTGGAAATCACCTTTTGCTAGATCCTCCAAAGTGTAACCTAACTTTGGGTTATTGATATTTCTATTAAGCAGATCGATTCCTTCTTCGATCCCTTGTGAATTAGCCTTTTTCTCCTTACTACTCATTTTTATATTGACTGATTCTTTTTCTCTATTTTTGATCAATTCTCTTTATTCGACCTGATTTTTCTTTGTTAGTCGAACTCTCTCCTTTTTTTATTTGAGCTTGTAATCAATTTATATTTCTTTTGAGAATTTGCCTGTTGAGAAGTTATCGTTTGTCCATTGACTTCTCTGATCTTGATAGACCTTTGATGTCTGCTTTTTCAGATTTGAGTTAGCTTATTTTCTTTCAGGTTGTCACATCAGTCTTTTGCTTGCGACTGTTGTTACTTATTCGAACTAGCTGTTAGACATACTACTTTCAGATCTCTATTTTAAACTTTACCAGTACTTACTTTAGAGCTCTATCTTCTTTAGATCTTTCCATTGTCAGTCCATTATCAGACTTGATATATTCTACAATTTTCCTAATCGCAGTGTTTCTTAGTAATCGTGGAGAGTTTAGCAGACTTTACAATTCTTCAACTTTGTGGTCAACTCTACGAAATTTTATTCTGCATTACGAACTTAGAGCTATATGATTTTGCAGACTTTGCGATCTTCAGTATTCTTTAACTTTGGCGATGATCTTTATGTACTCTATGATTTCTTCAGTCTTCATATCATAAAGTGCATTCTTCAATTGTTCTTTTGATAACTCTGCTTCTTTGTCTACAACCATTCTACGATCTTTTTTTTAGCTTTACGATCTGCTAGACAAGCTTAGTTCACTTCTTAAGAACTAAGACTTCCTTTTATTGTGAACTTGATTTTTTGTTCTTCTCAAGTTCATTCTTCTTCTTCTTCTTCTTCTTGATCAATTGCCCTTTAATTTGACACTTGTTGTTTACAAGATTATGGAATCCACTTTTTCTGTTTAGTGCACTTCTCCTATAATAGTGGATGCCATATGTCATTTTCTTCTAATAAGCTAGCTGATGCTAAATTATGGTCTGCTTCTTGTCCTCTTTAGCTAGTTTACCTTAATCTATTTTTTTGTTGGAGAACTCTTGATGAAGATATCTCAATTATGTGTCGTAGTGAATCTGTCTCTAAGTGTCGTTGGCGTTATGTTCATTGATAGGTATAACACTGATGCAGCTTATCAATGATGTAACTCCGTGTTCTGAAGTGGCTTAACGATATTTTTGACTTAATAATCTGATGATTTTCAGTTCAGCTTCATTCTACGATCTTGAGTACTTTGACTTGTTCGACACCTGTGAGCTTCTATCTTCACTTCATTCTACGATCTTTATATCTAACCTTGTACAACTGAGCTATTACAAGGTTTACATTCCTATACTCTACTATTCAGATCAACCTAATAAATTTGATCCATAACTAAGTCATTTTATATAAAATATTTCACAAGAATTTTACAAATATGCATTAAACATAATCATCATCAAATTAAATAAAGGGACCATACAATGCATGTATTAACAAAATCGCATGATATGTTAAGAAATTTTTCGACATCTTAATATTTTAATAAAATTGTAGCAATAAAATTATTCTAAATAAATTTGTTAAGATATATAAACTTATTAAAAAAAACATATGTAGTAATTAATTATGGAAATTGATATTTTCATAGCACTTTTTGATATTTTCACATAAAAACCGACGTTATAGACATATAACGATGATTTTCATGTGAAAATATCAAAAAATATTGTGGACATATCAGTTTCCATTAATTATTGATGGATAACATATGTATCTCTTTAATTTTGTTACAAACTCTTTTTTTGTTATTTTTTTAGGCGATATTCTTCTCATCTTCAAGCATTCTTGACTTCACATTCGTCGAATATTTTTTTCTGAACCATTGCTTGATAACGTTTTTGATCACTGATTTTTTATTTATTTATGTTTACCGTACCAATGCAACTTTAATGAAAAGTGATAAAATTAAGAAAGTAAATACAATATTAATTATAAATAAAATCAGGTCATTCATATGACAAAAAAAGAATTTTGAAATAGTTTAATGAAAAAAAATTAGTGTACTAAACTCAAGACAATGACAAACACATTATAAATATTAGACTTTGTAAACTTCAAATATTACCTTGTAAGTTGCCAACTTCAAATTCGATTGAATGATCGATATTCGGATGTGTTTGTTATTTTTTCAAACGATATTTTTTTCGTTTTCAAGCGTTTTTGGCCTTATGTTATTCAAATATTTATTTCTCAACCATATCCCGATAATATTTCCATTGTATGACATTTTTTCGTTCTTTTTTTGTGGAATCCATTGATATTTAATAAAAGTTAATTATTGTGACTGAATTTATAAGTGGTAGAAATATAAAAGAAAAAGAATCTTCATTTTTTCTATTCCTATTAGAGATAGGAATATTTTAAAATTTAATTGATAAAAATTTAACCATTAAATACATATTTAATTATTATAAATTTGTATAGTACTTATACTAATTTGAATAGGAAAGAAACAAAACTTTTTTTTTTAATTCTTTTTAGAGATAAGAATATTTTTAAATTTGGATAATATTTAATTGATACAAATTTAGATAATACTTATACTAATATAAATTAGAAAAACATAATAATAAAAATGGTGAAATTCCAATCAAATCAAATATGTATTTTTAATTATATAGTTGATGAGACCCTTACAAACCTACAAACATTTGAACCATTGGTAGCTATTTAAATGGGCCGCGATATTTCCTTTTTTCTCATTTATTTATTTCCTTAGGATGGTATATTTGTTGGTGATGAAAGAGACGGTGATGGCGGTTTAAGACGGTGATGGCGGTTTAAGGAGGCGATGAAGTTGAAGACCCTATGTTACTCTTTATCGATGTGAAAACTCACTAGTTCTGAGTTTAGACGTTTGAAGAATCTCAAGGACTAGTTTTTTTCATTAACACCTTATATAAGTCAAAATCCTTGACCTCTGGGTGTTGAAAGAGAATTTGGATTTGTTAATTTCCAAACCAAAGACTTGTTAGCAATATCATTATTCAAATAGTGTGGAAGGTACGTGGTTTAAATTAATACATATATAATTAACGTTTTGACAAAGAATTGAGTATAAAATTTTAATACTTATTATTATTTTTTTAAAATTTATTGAATGGATGATATGAGAAATAATTAAGTCATTAATTTTTTTTCAAAAACTTTACACAATTATGTTCCTTTGGGCTGAAATACAATTCAAATCTTTAATTTTTTTTAATTTTTTTTGTGCTTCTTGCAACTTAATTATAATGTTTTACACAACAGGGAAAATATCATTTTGATAAATATAATAAGTTTTAGAAGTCCTTTATGTCCAAATATGCCTACGTGAAATTCAACATTCAAAATAAAAGGTTTAAAAATCAAATCAAACTCTCTAAGAAGGGAGTTTGTCATACTTTTCACCTTACATTTTCATATAAATAGACACCGTATAGTCCAATCTTTTTGCTCCTCCTTAAGTCTACCGTATTTTCGCCATGGCTAGTGTTCTTCCAAATATTCTAACAATTTTCATCTTTATTACATTTCTCACAATCTCAGCCACCGGAGAAAATAACACCTTTGCAAAACCCACTGATAAAAATAAACATGGCCTTCGAAAAGAAAAACTTAGCCATTTTCAAGTTTATTGGCATGACATCCTTAGTGGTCAAAAACCAACAGCCGTGCCAATTATAGCACCACCAGAAGGATCCGAATCTGGGTTCGGATCCATGAACATGATAGATAACCCGCTAACCGAAGGACCCGAATTGAGCTCGAAATTAATAGGTAGAGCCCAAGGTCTATATGGCCTGGCATCACAACAAGGGGTGAATTTATTGATGGCTATGAACTTTGTTTTTATTGAAGGTAAGTATAACGGGAGCACGATAACGGTGTTTGGGAGGAATTCTTTTTTCGACAAGGTCCGGGAGATGCCAGTGATTGGAGGAAGTGGGCTTTTCCGGTATGCAAGAGGTTATGTTCAAGCTTAAACTCACAACTTTGACAGTAAAACGGGAGATGCTGTTGTTGAGTATAATATTTATGTAATGCATTATTGATGTATACTTTAAAGAGAGACTAGTAAATCTTACTTTATCTGTTCTAAATATATAAGGTTATTATTGAAATTAATTTTGCGTATTTTTTAAATTTAAAATGAATAAATTTGCTCAATTTTAATATATATAATGATGGTTTTTTTTAAAATTTATTATTTCGTAATATTTAGTAATTGTGTAAAATCGAAGAAATATAAGATCCTCTTTCTTCATATTTTTTCTGCTTCAAATCAATTTGCTAAACGAATTCCTTGAACTGTTCTTTAACAGTTTCATCCTCTTAATTTCTTGTTATTGATAATCAATCCTAATTCTTTACTGATTAAAAGTTTCCAACCATTATTTGTCTCCTTTCCCATATTTTTTTTATTTGCATCTTCTATTCTTATGTTTAGTCCCACATCAAATACGTTACTATATTTTTTCTTCTTTTATTAGTTTTTTATGCATTTTGGAGATCTCTAAATATACGTGAGATGCAATATAAATTGGTAAGATTTGTATTTAGTCAAGTCATATAAACACACAAATAAACATACTAGTTAGAAGTAGAAGAATTAGGCAAAAAATTAGGTTACATTTCTAAACTTCTTGAAAAGATTTCGATTAATAGAAGAAGAATCTTTTTAATGATGAATCTTTTTAAAATTTATTATTTCGTAATATTTAGTAATTGTGTAAAATCGAAGAAATATTTTTTTTTCTGCTTCAAATCAATTTGCTAAATGAATTCCTTGAACTGTTCTTTAACAGTTTCTTCCTCTTAATTTCTTGTTACTGATAATCAATCTTTATTCTTTACTGATTAAAAGTTTCCAACCATTATTTGTCTCCTTTCCCAGATTTTTTTTATTTGCATCTTCTATTCTTATGTTTAGTCCCACATCAAATACGTTACTATATTTTTTCTTCTTTTATTAGTTTTTTTATGCGCTTTGGAGTTCTCTAAATATACGTGAGATGCAATATAAATTGGTAAGATTTGTATGTAGTCATGGAAACAAACAAATAAAAATACTAGGTAGAAGTAGAAGAATTAGGCAAAAAATTGGGTTACATTTCTAAACTTCTTGAAAAGACGAAATATATAACCAAAGTTTATATTTTTTGATCAGAGGATTGTGGCTTACATATATCATGTACTGTAATCCATCAAGCTTAAAAGCTAATATTAATTCATTCACCATAATAAGAATTATTTTGAAAATGAATCAACAAATAAAATAAAATATTTATTTCCATGTACCGAAGAAATTGGGGTAGGACCCCATACATCACATGCAACTAAATGTAAAATTGAGCTACTAGATTGACCGAACCCTAATAGAGGAATCCTGCATGACTTGCCCATTTGACAAGAGATGCATAATGACAAGGTTTTATTTGAATTGATGGGTAACCCATTTTGAGTGATGACAAGACATAGAACGTGATTATGTGGGTGGCCCAAGCAGCGATGCCAACCATCTATACTAGTGTATTCTGAAACAAATGTGGAATGAGAGAATTTTGGTGTAGTATGAATAGTGTACATCCCATCCTCAGTCAGTCCACTTAGGATTATTTTCTTGGAGATGCGATCTTTAACAAGAAAACAAGATGAATGAAATTCAAAAAACACGTTATTGTCATGACAAAATTGTTAAACAGAAAGAAGCTTTTTAGATGCGTTAGGGACATGAAGAATATTTTGTAGTCGAAACGGGCAATTATTAAAATTTAAAGTAGTAGAACAAATATAATGAATAGGGGCAGTATTACCATCGGCAACATGCAATTGGTCATGGCCAAAGTATTCATCAACATGGTTCACACCTGCAAGGTCCGGTGTAATGTGATAATTCGCTCCCGAATCTGGGTACCATGGTAGTGAATGGAGAGAGACATTGTTAGTTGGTAGGGACATGGAGTGATGGACAACATTGTAGGCCGACGGAGTAGAGGAGTGCGATTGAAGTGGTGGAGGGGAGGTGATTCTTTGTGGACGATAATAACAATGGAACGAGTCATGGTTAGTGCCGCCACCGAATACACACTTTGGCCTTTGAAGTTGTAAGGATTGAAGATAGGAATTGGAGGAGTATGAATGCCCACCCCGGTTCCCACGACCATGTCCTTGCCCACAGTGTCTGTTTTGTTACCGCTGTCCCGTATTGGCAGTTGGAGTGGAAGTTTCGGTGGAAAGTTGAAGTGCTTGAAGATTTGGTTCATGAAGAAATTCATAGCTTTAACACATACCTAATAGATCGGAGTAGGGAATGGGAGTGCTGTGAAGAGAAAGTGAGGATTTTAGGTTGTCAAATTTAGGTTTCAAGCCTTTGAGAACTTGAACATTAAACTCAATATGGGAGAGCGGTTGTCCTCCAGCAGCGAGTTCATTGGAAACAGATTTTAAGCTTTGAAGGAAGGAAGTAATGGATTCATCTGGTGATTGTGGTTTTTGCATTGCAAGATGGAGTTGGAGGATGCGAGTGGTGGAGGTATTAACAAATGTCGTTGAGAGTGCATCCCAAACATACTTGGATGTGGTGAGACCAATAACAAAAGGAACGACGTCTTCAGTTAAGGAGGAGATAAGAAGACTAACCAATAGTTGATCTTGATTATCCCATAATGTGGTTGCCAGATTGAGAAGAGATTGATCTGTATCAGGAGTGGGTAAAGTAGCAGCAGGGCGTGGGATGGTACCGTCAACGTAGCCATAAAGATTTTGGCCACGGAGGAAAGGCTCAACTTAGGTGCGCTATATAAAAAAGTTTCTGTGTGTTAGTTTGATTGATAGGAAATAGTGGGCTTGACTGACTGTGATGGTGGTTGGAGAAGCTGAATTTGGGGTGATGAGTTAATTTAAAATAGAGGAGGAAGGTGAAGAGTCAGCCATGGGAAAGTAAAAAAAGAAACGTGAGTTGTAAGGCTCTGATGCCAAAAAAACTCTGATTGTGGTGAATGAATTAATATTAGCTTAAGCTTGATGGATTATAATACATGATATATATAGAGATTACACATACCTTAGTTAGATAAGATAGTAGATATGTATGACTAACCCAATGTTATTAAACCCGGACCGGACCGGCGGTTCAACCGGAAAAAACCAGAACCGGCCGGCACTCCGGTTCGGTTTAGCCTATCAAACCAATTTTTGCAAAAACCTGGTAAGAATCGGTGAACCAGCGGACGAACCGGTGAACCCAGTGAACCAATTACTGGTGTACCGATTTTACCGGTTTAAGATCAATACCGATGACGACGACGACGAAGTTAAAATCAGATGATGCACATAAACAACAAAATCATCCGTGTAAATTAAGACTGAATCTAAAATTAGTAGTACATAAACAACAAAATCACCTCAACATCCCGTCTCTTCTTCAGGTGATCATCGGTTTCCATGGTAAAAGCATCTCCCACACCACACCGAGGACGATGCACACAACGCCAATCAACACAACTGCTTTTCGAGAGAGGAGAAATGGTATTAGGAATTAGGAGAAATACATTAATACTTTTTAATTTTTGACTATCTAGTATCTAAGAGTCTAAGACTCTCTCTGACTAAGCGGACCCGGTAGTTTTATCAAATTTACTTTATAGAGTATGCAAGTCCATTTCCTTATACTTTCATGGTGTTGAAATTTGAATGAATGGAATAATATTTGTATTTTTATATTTGAGTAAAAATATATTGTATTAATTTATGTTGCGAGTGGACACATGTTTATTATTTGTTTATTTATATTAATTTATAAATTATATTATTATGTTTATTTTATCATTTTTGAGTTATGAGAATAATTTAATATTTTTTTATATAGATTTAGTATTTATTTAAATTATATAAAGTAAATATTGTACAAATAAGTTTAATTTTTATTTTTTTTTAGATAAATTGATTAATTTTATATATTTATTAAATATTTTATATAATATATAATAATATTAATATATTTATTATTTATTACATATTAATGACGTCACTGGGTCAATAACGGTTCGACCACTGGTTGAACCAGTGATCCATCCACCCTGTAACTTTTCCGGTTCAATGACCGGTCCGGTTTTTAAAACATTGGACTAACCTAATAAGCTTATCACTATACAAAGGTTATCTAAACAACTTAATTATTAGGTTGGATTGATAAGGTTTTCATAAAAATTCTCGTAGAGTTGAGAATGAAGTTTTCATTTTGAACATGTCAGATTTTGAATTAGTAATTGCATCCAATTTTCAAAAAAAAAACAATTCCAATTATTTCGTGTTTTTTATTTTTGAAATGGAATATTTATGAAATCTCCATGAAGAGGATCAAACCTTATTACATGGTATTTATATGAGGTTCCTATTTCTTATTTTTAAGAAAATCCTCGAGAGGGCTTAGTTGATCTATGATTTTTGCTTTATCTTTCGTTTTCTTTTCGTTTGTTTCAAGAAATATATCGACCAATTTTGATTCTTTCTTTTTCTCTTGATTCTTTTTCGATTAAGATGTCTATGTGTAACGCCCCCAAAATTCCTGCACTAGCTACAACGGACCTTGTGCATTAAACTTCATACATTTATCAACTTAACCAATGATCTCATAATCATATTGGTTGAATTAGTCTTATTTTAGACTATACATTAAAAATTTCTCGTAACTTTGTCCCTGGATCTTAAATTGATCTCGGTCTCATTATTTATACAAGTATCAACTTGTTGTTCATCCGTATAAATGAATAACACCATATATAACAGTCCAATTTTAACCTTAAGATTTAAATATTCTATAACTTTACATATTCCAAGATTTACGGTATTAAATCATTAGGACAGTTCTTGGGAACAGAGAATCTCGCGATGAATGTTTGTATCTTCATCTGTGTTAAATGTTTGCATATTTATTCGTAAAATGGTTGTATCTTTATCAGGTGTAAAATTCTTTTTGTCCGTATATAACATACCTAACTAGTGAAAACCCTCACTCGAAATACATTTGTTTATAGTGATATCTCTTCATATCAATAATCCTACTTATCTGACATTTGGAATAGTAATAACAAGTTATACCTGGGTCCGAGGAACCTAACGATGGATTTGACCAGTCAACATCGATTAGTCTTGTCTCGGATGTATAGTACTTATAAGTCATTTACTGATCCTCATCTAGATAAATAGATCATTATCAATACTATTTTAAGTTTTAATAATTCTAAGTTATATCAAAATAAAGACATAATAACATTTTGATGATAATAATTTATATCATTCATTTAATATTCGGTTACATGATTTTCTTGTTTGTATTTCAATAGTCATTAAGACTTTATACAAATACAAGTAATAAAAAATGAAAACATAATCTACGCTTCATCTTTATGTTCATGATCTTCTTAACGTTTTTCATTAACTGCAAATAAAGTTTTATTCACAAGAATGAGTACGACGGCTCAACAAGTTTAACGTATAGCACATACGCAGTTTATGCTTTCATATAAACTTTAACATGCCTTGACTGAATATAATTCTTCATTTAATATCACATATAACTTACATTCTAACAATTTATATCACATAGACACACAAGGTGTACAAATTGTGTTCATAACTTGTAAACATAACATATAATAGTGAGAAGGCTTGTAAACATCAGTTAAAGACTTCACATAACATCTATTACATAACAGACATTACACATCTCATTTATCATTTTAATAATACTACACAAGTAACACATAACAAGAGTTAGAAGACTTGCACAAATAACACATAAAGGTTTAGAACTTGCCTGATCCGCTTTAACGTTTACTTTAATTTCTACGTTCAATCGTACGACCTATAAGGTATGTGATTTTAACATTTATATTAGTTATAAACAATAACCTTAAACTATCCTCCAGCTTAACTATCTTTATTTCAATAGTTTAATTTCGTTTTGAGTGGTTTTATACTTCCCGACAAGTCCCGACTGAACAAGACCCTAAGTTTCAGACAAAACCTTCAAAATACAACTTTTTTGGAAGTTTTAAAACTCTAGTGGGTTGGAGCGGCCGCCCTATAATTAAGCCTATCTGGGGCGTGGCCGCCCCAAGTATGCATCACATTTCTTAAGTGTTGGTTGCCCAGACCTCTTTCATTGGAATAGGCATAACTCCTTCATTTATTAATATTTTAGGGTCATTCTTGAGTTTAAATTCATCAGAATTTCATGATCTATAACTTTCTTTTAGGTTGTTAAGCCAGATTCCAAAAGTTAAGTTTTGAAAATAAGTGAAAAAGTCAGAATGCATACTAGTTCATACTTTCTTTGACCCTCTTGGTAAAACATGATACCTTAAGCATAAATTTGCTAAGATAACATGTTCTAACACTCAATAACACTTCATAACATAAAAATGACAAAATCATAAACCTAATTTTGTACGATTTATGACTTTTACTCAGGAACACGAAGAATGAATCGAATAACACGAAGAATACGAAGAACTAAGTTTCATCGTTCTTGGTTTAACTTGCTAAAACATGGTGTCACAAGCCTGAATTTGCTAGGCCATCATGTTTTAGAACTTTATAACACTAAATTACAAAATCAAAAACCTACTTACGTAGAAAATTATGACTTTTACTCAAGAACACACGAATAACACAAAGAACGAAAAATCGTACAAGGTAACGACTTATGTTCTTGAGCTTTTGGATTTCATACTTGAAATAATTTGAGCATTATAACTGCTTACATATGTGATTATAACACTTTATATTTGACAAAATTTGGTCATTATAACAACTTGTTTACTTGATTATAATAATTTATAATTATTACTCAAGAACACACGAAGAACACGGAGAACGACAATTGTACATGGCTACGACGTACGTTCTTGAGCTTTAAATTATGAAATGAAATTCGACATTATAACTACTACAAAATGAAGAAAGGCTCAAGAACACGTGAAGAACACGGAGAACGACAATCATATATGGTTACGACTCGCGTTCTTGAGCTTTTAAACTAAAAATTAAATGAACATAATAACAACTAATGATTTACCTCTCAAAATGCAAGCTTTTACTATGTCTTTGCACTTGATTCTTGTCTCACAAGAACTCTTTCTATATTTGCTCTTTAGCTCTCAAATGGTGAAGAAATAATGAACATTAAGCATTCTATTTATAGGACTTTCAAAGTTAGGGCATTATGGACATTAGGTTAACTCATCATCACTTTGGCAAGTCATCATGGTTAGTCACCAACTCATCATCATTTTGAAAAATCACCATGGTTAGTCACCATGGACATTAGGTTAACTCATAATCACTATGCTTGACAACTCACTAAGTCCAATTTTACTTCCAAAATGACTAGCCGAAAATGTATACTTACATATTATGTAAGTATACTACATTTTCATAATACCAAGTATGCCATCAAAATCTCTACCAAAATTAGTAGCGTATTTATACCGTATTTATATCGTATAATTGAACTTACACAGTGTTGAAATTGGATTATATTTCAATGAGTTCAACTAATATTTTAGTTTCATCATAAATTTTGAAGTATAATGTTGAAATTGGCTTATACTTCGGAGGGTTCAACTAATATTTTGGGTTTCATTTGTTTGATTTCATGTTATCGCAGTTAGGATTTTCTAGTTATATATATGAATATATCAAACAAACAAGACTAAGGAGAACTTAGGTATATCTGTTCTTCCTTAATTTATGTGAGATTGTTTGTAATATTCAATCTTAAATCTAACATATACTCCATCCATTCCAAATTATAGGATTATTATTATTTTTTGAAAGTCAATTTATTATATTTTCAAACTTAAAAATTGAAATGATTCGTTAAAAATTATGAAAAAATAAATTTTACAATGAATTTTTTAAAAATAGTTTATAATATTACTATTGGATTGACTAAAACTAAAATAAGTCATATTAAGTTTGAGATTAAAATTGATTTTAAAAAATTAATAATTTTTTTATAACGGTTGGAGTAGTATTTATGCTAGAATACACTTATTTCTTAGGTCCCACATCGAATGCATGTAATTAATTGTTTGTTCTTATATATTTTATTTATGTTTTATTTTGGCTTCGCTCACTATGAGTCATATGCATCGCAAAGGTAGATTATTATGTCTTTTCATGTTATTTACTGATATGCATCCAACAAGGAAGGGTTCATTTTTGGCTTTTCCTTTATTATTATTTTTTTTATTGTTTAGTACCCAAAAAAAAGAAAGAAAAGAATTAGCCAAAAATTGAAGAAGAATAATTATGCGCGAGTACATCATTGAATATATGCCCACAATAAGTTTGATATGCAACTAAATTGATAATTTCCTTTAATCTATTTTTGCGTATGGTGAAAGACGAAAAAGGGAAAAACATTTTTCCAAAAATATAATAGAAAAATTAAAAGGATATAAGAAATAGAATCATTTCATGTTAGAAAATGAGTGATATTTATCTAGGCATAAATAAAGTGCAAAACTTGAAGGAAAATGAAAGAAAAAGGGTATAATATATATGAACTTAAAAAGAACCACCATTTTTTGTTAGATTCTCTTTCCCCAATAATAATATACCACTTGCCCTTGCTAAGCCCTAATTGATTTGATACTTTACCTCAAAGATTCTAAGCAATGGAAAACCTACACTCTCTTTGGTCCTCATCTCATGGATACTATACTATATATAAGAAATTTTATTAATGACAGTTCTTGAAACATATCATCAACAATTTCTCTCTTTCTCTATTTATATGCACAACCAAAAATCCATCATCATAACTGTTAAGATGTAATTATTTGGGCCCTATTACAACTTACATAGTAGGAGAGTCCTTATTAAAATATGATTATGTTTGGGGGAGATAAGAAAGTCTAATTTGGAAGGGAATCTATTAATAAATACTTAGTGATATATGGTAACTTTATGAGAAGACTCCTAACCCTAATTGGATTAGGGAGGACTTGGCATCTATAAATATAACTACAAGCCAGGATTTAAGATTCAACACATAACATCTACTACATACATAATTCTTATTTTCTAGCACTTAGGCTCTTCATTATTTTAGAGAAATCTGTAAACAAAACCATTATACTAGTTAATTCCTCTCTCTTTCCATGGTTTTTTCCCAATTGAGTTTCCACGTAAAATCTCTTGTGTTCTTACATTAATTTCTTTTAATGTATTTGTGTTTGGCGTCTAATTTTACTTGTTGTTTTGTGATTTAAACGATTGATACAAAATTTGGCGTTAACATTGTCACTAGAAGGAGGGCCCTAGGATTCTGTTCAAAAATCACTTGATGTTACAGTTCAGTTATGGAGCCACAAGGTGATCGGGTGGAGCGAAATGGTTCGTCAGCACCATTATCTTATCATACGACGAGGGGTTCCGTGAAGGATAGGTTGGGACCCTCGGTCCAACAGGGAAGTTCTATAGCATCACATTCAAATTCAATCAGGCGGAGGTTGTTTCCTTTCCCCAACTCCCTAAACCTTGGCCATGAGAGGGAGACAAACGTTCAAACATCTGCTCATAGACATCGACACACGGAGGGTGGCTCAACCGATCAAAGGGTTATCATAAAAAAGCAAAGGATTCAAGCAGCGGAGGGAGCCTTGCGATCACTGTAACAGTAGTAAGAAGAGTGGGTTGCACTACTAACAGAGTTGAAGGAGGAGGAGGAACCACAGATCACCATTCGAGGAACGAGGGAACCAACACCACAAAGTCAACCAGTTCGAAGATGAGGGAATGATCCCCCCACACCACAGAGGGAACAGTGCCACAGTTATGAATCGTTGAGGCCAATTTCGAATCAGCGCGAAGATAATGAACAACCTTCTCCTTGGGATAGGGAGTCAAATCGTTCAAATCGAGGAAGACGGTCCCGATCCCCCTGGACAGGATGTTACAATCACAATCATGGTGGTCCAAGGAAGGCCCGTCATATGGAATGCGACAGAGAGCGAGAGCATGATGGTGGAAGACCAGCCCGGTCTAGGGGTCTCAAAGAAGAACATAACAATCGAGGGGATGGTAGTACCCGACAAGCCCAATCCACGAGAAACGTCACAAATCAGATAATATAGCGTGATGATTTAGATCCTATCATGAAGAGGATGACAGAGTTGGAGCGACAACTAGTCGAGGTAAGTCGAGATCAAAGTAGACGGATACCAAGTCTCCTTTCTCGGCCATAATTAATCTGGAGAAGGCCGACCCGAAGATAAAGTTTCCACCTTTGGAGTCTTTTGATGGCACCGGGGACCCCTACTATCACACCAATTCATACGAGATAATCGTGGGATATTATAACCACTCAGACGCAAGGATGTACAAGATCTTTATAACAACACTGAAGAAGACGGTAAAGCAGTGGATAATTTCCTTACCCCCAAGCAGTATAAATTCATGGAAGGAGCTTTTAGAGAAGTTTTATGATTGGTTCGGTAGCAATAAAAGAGGGGCAAACTCACAGCCTCACTAATGCAGATCAAACAAAGGAGTAACGAGATATAGGCGAAATATGTACAGAGGTTTAGAGATGCGGTCGGCGCAGTTACCGACCTCAATATAACTCAGGCTTTGGGGTTCTTTACTACTGGGTTGGATATTAGCCGGTCGAATAAACTCATGAAGGATATCACGTTCAACCTCCCGAAGGACTTATCAGACGCTTATAAATGTGCAAAAAAGTTTATTGCCATTGAGTAGGCTATGAGCAATCTAAATTAGAATATTCTAGATCGATCCCAGGGTAAAAAGGGGAACCTCCCTTAGACAGACAAACATACCACCCCTTCGACCAAAGCAGGATAATAAGGCGTACACTCCCTTGAACACTAGCAGGGTACAAATTTTGGAGGAGATAAAGGAAAAACCATTCTTTGAACCCCCGCAACCAAATAGTCATTTATGGAGGGAAGGTAAGAATATTTTTTGCAAATATCATCAAGCAGGAGGGCATTCATCTGAAGCTTGTAGGGACTTAAAAGATTTGATCGAGAAAAAGATCCAAAACGACGAGCTGGTACAGTACGTGGCAGGTCAGAAAGTCTTATCCCCATATCAGACAAAGGGTATGTGTCAGGATGATGATTGTTGGGGTCGGCAACGTCGAGTTATTGATTAAACACAGGAAACATCAAGATTTGGAGTTCATTTGATAACTGGGGGGCATTGGTTATCAATCATATTTTGGATTTCGCATTTTTAAAAGGTTGGTATTTCGGTGTTATTATAAATTCATATGTATTAAGTATATGACATTATTGGTAAAATTCTCGTATTATGGAAAGAGTCCAACATTTATTAAATCTTCAAAGTTCTCCATTAGACGATCCTTTGAGATCCTTTTTGCCTCTGTGGCTTTATGTCCCGACGGCACTCGCCTCGACGACTTCGTGTTTCGACGACGACGGCTTCGTGTTTCGACGACCCTCGCCTCGACGGCTTCGTGTCTCGATGGCCTTTCGCCTCGACGGCTTCGTGTCTCGGCGGCTCTTTGGCTTGATGGTTTCGTGTCTCGATGGCCTTTCGCCTTGGTGACTTCGTGTCTTGACGACTCTTCACCTTAGCGGCTTCGTGTCCCGACGGCCCTTGCCTCGACGGCTTTGTGTCCTGAAGGCCTTTGTCTTAACGGTTTCGTGTCCCGACGGCCCTCACCTTGGCGGCTTCGTGTCCCGATGGCCCTCACCTCGGCGGCTTCGTGTCCCGACGGCTCTTCGCCTCTGTGGCTTTGTGTCCCGACGGCCCTCACCTCGACAGCTTCGTGTCCTGACAGCTCTTTGCCTCGACGACTTCGTGTATCGATGGCCTTTCGCCTCGGCGGCTTCGTGTCCCGATGACTTCGTGTCTCGATGGCCTTTAGCCTCGGTGGCTTCGTGTCTTGACGGCTCTACGCCTTGACGACTTCGTGTCTTAATGGCCTTTCGTCTCGGCGGCTTTCCGTTTCGACAGCTCTTCTCCTCGGCAATTTTAGTAAGGTGCTTCGTTTAGCTTCGGTTTGGTTTAGCTAGTTTGGGTTCAGTTTGGTTTGGCTAGTTTGGGCTTTATAGTATGTTTGGTGGGTTTGACAGTTTCAGTAAGGTGCTTCGATCCGATTTGGTTTGGTTTGGCTTGGCTAGTTTGGGTTCGGTTTGGTTCGGCCAGTTTGAGTTTTACAGTATGTTTAGTGGGTTCGACAGTTTTAGTAAGGTGCTTCGATCGACTTCGGTTTGGTTTGGCTAGTTTGGGTGCGGTTTGGTTCGGCCAGTTTGGGTTTTACAGTATGTTTAGTGGGTTCGACAGTTTCAGTAAAGTGACTTTGGCAGTTTCAGTAGAAGGTTCAGTGATCTCGGCAGAAGGCTCGACAATTTTGTAGTCCTGGCAGTTGGAGGGCATGGTGACTTTTTGGATACTCTCTAATTTTAAATTCCTAAAAATAGGAGAGTAGGGGGCAATGTTAGGATATAATTATTTGGGGGGAGATAAGAAAGTCTAATTTGGAAAGGAATCTATCAATAAATACATGGTGATATATGGTAACTTTATGAGAAGACTCCTAACCCTAATTGGATTAGGGAGGACCTGACATCTATAAATATGACTACAAGCTAGGGATTGAAGATTCAACACACAACATCTACTACATATAGAAATCTTATTTTTCAGCACTTAGTCTCTTCATTATTTTAGATAAATCTGTAAACACAACCATTATACTAGTGAATTCCCCTCCCTCTCCGTGGTTTTTTTCCAATTGGGTTTCCACGTAAAATCTCTTGTGTTCTTATATTAATTTCTTTTAATTTATTTGTGCTTGGTGTCCAATTTTACTCGTTGTTTTGTAATTTTAACGATTGATACAAAATTTGGCGTTAATAATAACTAATTGAAAAAGCCCTATTTTCTTCAACATGGATAGATATTACAACAACTCTTCTTCTTACTATGACTACCTCCAGTATATCTCTTTGCCTATCCATTTATTCTTCTTTGTAGCCATTCTTTTCCTTTTCTTTGGCTTAAGATGGTACATAAACTATGAGTCCATGTCTGAGGACTTCATGGATCAGTTAAAGCTTATTCTTATGGTCTCTCCTGTGGTTCTTCTCCTTGTTGTTCATTGGCTGTCGAGCGATGACCGGAATCGCGTTCTGTTCGTTGTATCACCGCCGAAAAAAGATTCTATACATAGAGCTGGAGGGTCTCCATGGGGAGTTGGGATTTTGCTTGTGTTTCTTTTGGTCACGATCTCTTACCAAACTTCCTTACATGAACGTTGGTTTTCTTTCTAGAGTAGAAGATAAAAGCTAGGGATTATATGATGGTGTAATTTATGCTGTAATTATTTGTAGCTGTAATGCAAGAGAATTAATTTTCTTGCTTATAGTTCATTTTAGGCCTAGTTGATTTTCTGGTTTTATATGGTATATATTCTTTTTGTTGTGTTGTAGTTAGCTTTTTTTTGTGTCACTAATCCACTAACAAATTGTTGTTTATATTAATACAAATTAACTGGTTTCAGAAAATATAATTATGAAATAAACTCAAGATTGATGCCATATATAACTGGCAAATATTTACGTATATAAATACATAAAATAGAAAAAAATAAAAAAATAAACACATTTATTATTTTATTTTATCGCTGTTAACAAAATGTATCGAAGTCCCCATTATGAGTACAGTAATTGTTATTGTTCTTACTATTTTGTCCTTGGACAGGAAGAATGCTAAGCTATTCTTCACTGCAATGCCCTTGATGCAACTTTTTTCTATAAATTTTTTTGGTCCTGTGATCCTAGTTTTAAAATACGTAAGTCCATTAAAATATTCAGCAAAATACAAAAGAGTTTAAATATAATACATTGATAATATATACATGAACAATATTATAATCATAATAAGATATTAAAATAAAAATAATTTTGTCCAACATAAACATTTATTATTAATGTATCATAACCCTATCACCGCTTAAAATTGTATAGAACTTTAACTTAACACACAAAGCCGAGCCTGAGTCCATAAAACTACTTTGCTCCATCCAATTCCAACACTTGGTTGGAAGTTGAAACTCAACAACAATTTTTCTAGCTAAGTTATGCAATATACACAATATTTCCACAATATTTCCACAATGTTTTGATAGAGGCAATAGTGCAATTAGGAAAGATGAGGTATATGATGAAGTGAATCAGTTCAACTGTAAAATTTCAATAACAAACAATGAAGGCTAAAGTAGACTCGTACATATATTAAAGATACTAAGTGTTGCATACATGAGCTATAATTGCCAAATGTCAAATAATAATAATTGGCAATATAATAATAATTATTATTATTAATAACTAATTTTGTTCCTCAATCCTGATCAAGGGCAGGCAATAGGTGGTCCTGAATGTTGGGGGAACTTCCTGGGCAAAGTGAGCAAAGGTTCTTCTTCAGATGAACCTTTAGCAGCTAGTGCTAGTGAGAACCCTAAGGTTATGTTTGTTTGCAAAATGCATACTTGAGATTTGACTATTTGTATTAATTTAAAGCTATTTTCGATTTTTTATCCCATGATGAGAGATTAATAGTCCTTTAAATAGTCCTTTGACTATTTTTTATCATTCTTAAGATTATTTATGAGGGATTATATAATCCCAAATGCATCAAGGGATTAATAGTCCCTCTCATTTTAAGCTATTAAATAACTTTATGGGACTAATATTTCAACATAAAAGGACTAATAATCCCTCATTATGGGATAAAAAAGTCGAAAATAGCTTTAAATTAATACAAATAGTCCAATTTCAAGTAAATATTTTGCAAACAAACATAGCCTAAGGTCCTTGGAACTGGGATAGCAACAGCATTCCCTAATTGAATGTACCTATGTAATATATTCAGGGATTTTATTTTTTTATTTTGTTTTATCATGCTTTCTGAAATAACAACAATCATACGTTGAACAACAACAAAGATTACCAAATGTGTAACAGTTCTTTACAAATTAATTAAGAAACAAAAAAGGACCAGGTTGTTAATGGATTTTAGACAGTCAGACAACAAATTTGGCTATGTTTTACAATTATGTTATATGGAATTGGACTGTGATGACAATCTCATTGACTATATTTATACTCCAAACGCCAGCTGATACCTCAAAAGGAGATACTATTTAGTGTCACCGCCCCTTTTGGGATTATATATATACCCTAGATACTATAAAATAGTACAACCCTATTCCAAAATAAAAGATAATTATTAATTTTTTAAAGCCAATTTAAAATATTTTCAAACTAAAAATTGATTCATACTTCTATATAATATATTTACTCGGATCTCCTTGAATTTAATTAAATTCAATTTAATAAGGCAATTGCCAAATTCATTTATTTTTGGTTAATAGAGTTAATATTGTAAACTATTTAGATTCATTTATAAGACATTTTTTGGGATTGTTAATAAGTTGTATCAATTTTGAATTTGAAAATATCTCAATTTGATTTTTAAAAAGTCAATAATGGTCGTCCTATAATCTAGAATAGATGGAATATCAAGAAGTATAAATTGTCAAATCATATACAACATAATTACAACCAAACATAGATCAAAATACCACTACTAGAAATATAAAACATAAGAATTTGAAACAATTTAGTTGATTACCTTTCTTTAATTGGCCCACAGAGCTGGTAATAATCCGGAAAGAATAAGTCTAAGTGCACAAACTTTGGGACACAAACTCAAATACAAACTCCATCTCCACTGTAATGCCCGTGAATTTTGAAACTCATTATTTAATTAAATAAAATATTTAATTATAATGAGTTAGCTTTGCGAGGGTATTTAAACCTTTGTGTGTGATTTATTAATTACGTGATTAACTGATTATGTGATTAATTGATAGAGTTAATTAAAGGGAATTACTAATAGGTTAATTGAATTAGTGAACAAACCCTAAGGTTTTTAATATCAAGAGAATTGATAAAGTTGTCTTTAATTAAATATTCAATTAAATTGAATATAATGAGTAATTAATTTTTTTACATTAATTAATATAATTCTTAATTAATAATTAAATCAAGGAAAATCAAATTTCCTCCTCGTGCTACTGTGTAGGAGAGAGGGAAGTCTATATGGAGTAGTTGTTAAGTTAATTGTTAGCATGTGTGGTGAACAAGTGGCGTTATTTATTTTATTATTAAAGGAATTAAAGTGTGACAAACAATTTGGGACAAAGGTCCCATGACTGCCGTGTACCAAAGAGGGAGGGAGGGAGGGAGAGAGAGACTAGAAATGTTTTGTTTAATAGCCTGTTGGTTTGAAATTTTGTGTAATCATTTTAGCTTTATGTCCTTTATTAATTTAATAGAGGAAAGTCATTTTGGGCATTATAGTGGTGATGGTGTTAACTATCGTTGGAAAGGAAGAGAAGCAAGGGAATTGTTTTTTTCTTTTTTTTTTTTGCTTGCTTGCTAATTAATCAATTATAGTACAAGGAGCCATGCTACCTTTTCATCAACTCTAGTACTTAGCTACATTTCTTGCGTAAGTAAGCAAGTGTTAGGATCATGATAATCTAGATGTGTAGATATATCTTGTATATCTATACATTTTATGAGAGTAATATTTAATAGTTTAGTAGTCATTTGTTTGGGATACTTCCATTTTTTTTAAGAGAGAAATAGCTTGAGAGAGAAATATTCAAGTGTGAGTTATTTCAATGAGAGAGAAAGAAGAAGTAAAGTGTCAAGCCTTTAAGGAGGAAGAAGGAGTTCTAAGCTAGTTCATGCCATCCACCTTTTATTTTGGGAGAAGGAGGAAAATAGCCACAAAATCTAGGTATAAATCCTCATTTCTTTTAAAACTCTAGTTTTACTTTTCATTCCATTTTATGTTAAGAATATTAACATAATGATTTGTATAGTTAAAATCATGGTATGTATGTTTATATAGGTTATCATGAGTTTAACTTATGTTTTATAAGCTTTAATGTTGGAAAACATGTTCAAACTTTGAAAATCAAATTTACCGAAAAGTTCAAAATTGGACAGTCCACTCCCGGAGTTACTGTTCACAATCCGTAAATCGGATTTGTGATCCGTCAACTCTGGGAGACAAAAATTTTAAATACGAAGATCCTCCAACTTGATTGACCTAAATCCGATTTAAAATGAAAAAAATTATGATTTTTCTACCAAAAACACCTACGGTGAGAAGACTGTGCGAGGCAGTCCGCTTCCCGGAATTCCTGTTCATAATCCGTGAGGCGGAATCATGATCCGTCAATCTGGGTGATAGAAATCTGCGATACGAAGATTTTCCAAGTGGATTGACCTAAATCTGAGTTAAAACGAGTGAGATATGTTTTTTTTAAAAACAGACCCCGCTGTTGGAGGCTGTGTGCAACAGCCGGCTGTTTGGCCATTTTGAGTGGCCAAAACTGATCCAAATAAGTGTAATAATTAGAAGTTGTAGTTCGAGAAGTTACGAAGCTAACGAGCCCGACTAGAGGTTAATCCAAGTTGTAGAACTCAAGATATATGCGTTTTCGCTCGGGAACCCAAATATGTCAGTGAGATCCGAAAATTGCTTAGTGTAAAATCCAAAATTTTGTCATTAAATATATAATTAAGTGATTTTAATGCATGATAATGGATGTTTAACCTACTCAAACATTATTTAAGTGTTTTACTTATTTAATTATTATTTAAGTAACATTAAGTAATAATTAAATATAAGCAATGTAGTTAACCTAACTATTTATTATTTAATTATAACTAAATAATAAATGGAGTTAATTAAGTAATTAATTATTATTTAATTACTATTAAATATTGATTAAAGGGCATAAACTAATTATTTATTATTCAGGTAAGTTTAAGTAATAAATAGTGTTAAACAATTAACTAATTATTATTTAATTAATATTAAGTAATAATTAGAGACAAATAAGCAATCAATTATTATTTAATTAACATTAATTAGTAATTAAAGATAATTTAAGGTAAAAAAATAAATTATTTATTATTAAATAATAATTAAAGATAAATAATTAATTAATATTAAATAATAATTAAAGAGAAATAAGATTTTAGAAGTCATTAATTATTAATTAATTAATAACTAATAATTAAAGATAAATAAAGTTAATAATTTAATTATTTATTATTTATATAATAAATAAGGATAATTAAGTAATTAATTATTATTAAATAATAATTAAAGAGAAGTAATGTTAATTAATTAATTAATTATTATTTAATTAATATTAAATAATAATTAATTAAATAATAATTACAGAAGATTATAATAAAGTTAAATAATTAATTATTATCTAATTAATCTTAAGTAATAATTAAGAAGCATTAAAATAAATAAACTAATTATTTAAGTAAGATTGATTAGTTATTATTTATAACTAAATAATAACTAAAGGTAGTTAATTAATTACTATTTAACTAATAACAAATAGTAATTAAATAAAGAAAGAGTTAATTAAATATAAAGTATTTAATAATTCACCAATTAAACAATTATATTAAATTGTTTAAAGGTTCCTTAAGTGTTTAATACATAGGATGAATACTCCTAAGTTATTAAATCATTAACCTAAGTGTGATTACGTGTCTATAGGGTTAATGTTAGTATGTCAAATGATGTGAATTATGTGTTAGACTTATTTGCTAGATAAGTTCACAGTAAGCGTACAAACGTGTTAGCATATGCAGTACTAATTGTTAGACCGACTTGATTAATGTAAGGTCCTTCAAAGCCATTTGATTAAAGCTAGATTGTTGTAGATGGGAAGACAAGCAAGTTCCTTAAACTCATTTCATTGAGCAAGTTATTTATTTAAGCTTGAACTGTAATTCCAAGCATGCTTTAAGTGGTTTAACAACTTTACAATTATTCCATATCGATATTATTGTTATTTGCACTTGGTATACTTGAGCTTGTACAGTCTTTGCCTTGTACCTTATTTAAAATTCTATTGTTTAAAGAACTATTCAAAGTTAGGTCTAAACCATTGTTCGGCTAGACATTTATGTTAAAGATTTTAAAAGCTATCCAAACCATTGAAGGTGCAGATTCTTGGATTGATAAGATCACCCCTTCAATATAGGGGAGTAACCCATGTATCTAATATAAGATTCAACCCTCAGAAATTAAATGTTATGCATTCACATAGTGTACGAGAGGCTGATCCCCTCGAGTACGTATTTATGGTAGTAACCATTAGGTCAACCAGCTATTGACTCTAGTGGAAGTTTATAGTTCATAGTCTATTTGACTATCTTGATTCTAAAAGCAAATCATTATTCTTGCTTATGTTATTCATATTGTTGAATTATTTCAGCTATTCCTTTCATTTATGATATATTATCTCTTGTTGTTATTTAAACTTGTTGAGCAAACTAGTTGCTCACCCTTGCTATATCATAAACCTTATTGCAGTGAAATCTGAGACTTCTGGGAAGGACAAGGGTAAGGGAAAGATGAAGTGATAAACTTTAGGATGCAGTATTTTAGTTAGCTAAATTCCTTATTACGTAATGTAAACCCTAAGTACTTTATTAAGGGTATTTGTGTACTTTTGACTGTAAGGTTATTGTATTCTGGGACGAGTAATACCTTTTGCATAAACAACATATGTTTATTATTCTGCATTTAGTTATTGTATGTTGTTTAGTGCTGGATGTTTGTATTGGATCGTGATGACCGGATTCAGGTGATTATGACCTGAATTTGGGGGAGTCACATCCATTATTAAAAAGTTGGGTTTGGTGCGAAAATCTGTGTCAGACCCCACTTTTTAATGGTGGAGATAGAGTTTGTGTTCCAAAGTTGTGTTTGTAGACTTGTCCATCTAAAAATACTTGAAGTCTGGCATTCTCGCGTATGGTGAGTACTCTATTCTGTTCAGGATGTGTGATGGTCTAGCAAGAAATAAAAAAAATAAAAAAAAGTGAGCCAAACTAATACAAAATAAGAAATTGATATTTTCAAAAGAAAACATGATATTTCCACAATACTCCTCACATGAATAATAAATGACAAAATAACTCATTTGATCTTTGTACTCATAGTTTAGTTTCATTTTAATTCTTGTATGTTTTTTTTCCAAAGATCTTCAGGTTCTATTGAAAAAAAATGTATAGGGACTAAAATAAGACAAAACCATGAGTATGACTACTACCAAATGGGTTATTTTGCCAGTAATAAATTGGGCCTATATTTAAAGCCTTATGAAAATATCATCATATTTTCCTACTGAAAATAACAATTCCCTACAAAAAATGATTCACAACCTAGAAAAGAAAGAAAGTAACCTACCTAATTGTGGGGTTCAGCCCTGGTTACTACAGTAGGTACAGTATCTTCCCACCATAAATGACCAAAGGGTTTAGCAAGTGTTTTCAGAAAATAAGTAGAGAAAAAGGAAATTGTCATATTGTAAAACAACATTATACATTGAAGTGAAGGCAAAAATAAGGTGGCAAAAGTCCTTACTTTGAAGAAGTTCCTCATACAAAAGACATTGCATAATCAGGAACCTAGCATTACAAGAAACTTAGTCGGATCTAGGAGAAACTAGAAAAACAATAACAGTAGAAAACAAAAGAAATGAACGGAAAACCTGGTAACTTTTTTGCCAAAGTTTGCTATCAAAAAATGGATAGATTTGGATGGAAACTAAATAACTGGTGTGATGTCGCAAGCACCCAAAAATAAAATCTTACTTTGGAAAAATAAATATGTAGTAGTGCAAGTAAGAGTCGATCCCACAGAGAATGATTATTTAATTTTATGTTTTTGCAAACAAGAATTGGGGGGTTTTTAATTAAAGAAATAATAAAATTAAAATTAACTAAGATAATTAAGCAATTAATTTAATGAAATAAATGAGAAGAAAAAGCCTTGGTTTAAGTTAATATCCACCATCAAGAATTTACAACTGATCACTGATGCAAAAATAAATCAATTAATATTTTGAAGATTCACCGTAGAAAGAACTACTCGCAGGTGGAATAATTTTTCTCCTCTCTCCTTAATTTTAGATAAGTAACGCCACTTGGTCTAAATACCCTTACTATTAAACAACCTCCGGCACTTGCTAAAGATTGAATTTAATAGCAGCATAAAGAATTAGAGAGATCGTTGAACTAAACAACACAAGCCACTTGTTTGCATTTAATTTAGATGAATATTATTCCTAAGATAAAATAATCTTTTGATCTGCAAAACAATTATTAAACTTAGTCGCGTCATAAACAGCAGTAGATTAATATGAATAATAAACTAGTAGTACTCCTAGCAATTAAACAAACTAATCATAAAATTAAGCATAGAAGAATATTCAATAATCAAAATATAAATTGAACAATTAAAATAAATTAGATCTCACAGTGTATAAATCTTGATGGCTTCAATCACTTAAACCAAGAAAAATAAATTAACTACTCATAAATATAAAGAACACTAAAGAATAGAAGAGAGAATTTTATTCTAAGAAAAGTTGTGTCTTACAATGTGTCTCAAGCCCTCTATTTATAGGCTCCAAAATCCTCCTAAACCTAGTAGGATTTACAATTAAAAATAAAAGAAAAAGAAAATAATTATTTTCCTAACCCTAATTGGAATTCTAAATAAAATATTAAAAATAAAATAAAGAATTATTGCTTCCTTTTCCAAATTAAAATTGGACTTTTATTCTATTGATTTGTTGTATTGCAGTGTAGGAAATCCAAAATAAGGAAGGAAAAGGACCAAAGCTGCCAGCCGCCACTTTCTCTCTCTTCTCTGACGCGTCAGCCGCCTTTATCTTTTTTTTACCGTTGGCGCGTGTATTACACGCGCCTGTGCCAAAGGACGCAGCCGCGCATTGCGCGGACCCTGTTCCTACCGCTTAGACCAAAACGGCGTCGTTCCTTGCGCACGCCAGCTGATCTTCTACCGCGCATTGCGCGCATACCAAGTTTTCCGGTTTTTACAGAATTGCCCCCGGTCTTTGCGGAATTTACATATTTGCCCCCAAACTTTGATTTTCCTACAAAAATAAATATAAATTAAATAAAAATAATAAAAACACATAATAATAAATAAAACACATAAAACACTAAAAATAAATAAAAACACATAAATAAAAAGAAATATAAAAATACTATAAAATTACCTAAATTAACATAAATTAACTAAAATCCTATAAAACCTATTAAAACCAAAATAAGCTAAATAATTAAACATTTAAGCATACAATAAATATAAAAACTAAGTATTAGGGAATAAAACTAGCATATAATTCAACCCCATCAAATACCCCCACACTTAGCTTTTTGATCGTCCTCGGGCAAAACAAAAGTAAAAACTATAAATTTAATAACCAAACATGTTACTTGAGCAACAGATCAATATAAATTTCAACATCAGCCTCAAAGATTTTTTTAAATGATAACTCAAAGAAAATTTCAAAACCATGCAAAATCTTAGAATTTTAACATATTTATTAATCTTACTTACTCAAGATCCTTCGTGTGTGTGTGTATCCAAATGTATCGAACTAGCAAAAAACTTAGATCCGCTCACATAATTAAATGTCTCATAAATGATATCAAAAATGGTTAGTTTAACAACAATACTCTATAGTCTTACTTTTCTCATCATTTTTCATTAATATAGACACATATAACTAGAAGATCAAAAGGTTTTTAACAATTATATACACTAGGATTATTAATATGCATTTTTTTCAAATATATTTTTTTTTCATTCATTTTTTTTCTTTTAATGGGTGCATTTTATGCTCCATCTCATTTAATTCTTCATTTTTTTTTCACGGTGAGTGCATTTTATGCTCCATCTCACCAGCGAGTGCGTTTTACGCTCCATCTCGCTTTTTCATGTGTTTATGAGTGAGTGCGTTTTACGCTCCATCTTAACCCACCACAAGACTTTTTTCCTTCAATAATAATCCTAGAAAAATTACCTAAATCATCTATTCCAAATTATATTTTGCCTTATATTTCACTTCAAATAATGATCAAATAAGATATAGAGTTCAAAAATATCTTTCATAAGCATCTAACCATATAAACTTTCTCTAAATTAAAACTAGCTCAAACAAATGGATATTGGTGCATAAAAATTTTAAAAATCTTAAACAAAGTAATAATCAATAATAAGTCAAAAATTCAAACTAAGCAAAAATTTATCCTTTTTCCAAGAGTTATTAAAACAAAAATCAAGATTTTTATCATTGGCTAAAAATTTAAAATCCAAATTAACTCATTGCTCAAGCGACACATCCTAAAAATTAAATAAAAAAAAACTACCCCATTTTCGTAGGAAACACGGTTACACTTAGCATGTGCAACAAGCCTTTAAACCCCAAGGTTACCCTAGGTTCTCGTGAGGGTTTGCAGTGAATTTACCCACAAAATTCAAATTTTCAATTTTTTTTTTTTTTAAAATTCCCTAAAATTTTCAAAATATGACCTAAAAATAACAAAAATCCTAAATCCCTTCCCCCACACTTAAAATTTACATTGTCCCCAATGTAAACTATAATGCAAAGAAAAAGCAAAAATACTTATAAAAAGAAAAAAGGGAAAGAAATGCAAATCTGATTTCTTGGGTTGCCTCCCAAGCAGCGCCTTTGTTTATCGTCATTGGCTCGACAACATGCTTAAACACTACGTTACTCCTTCTTCTTGAATTTTGACCATTTCATCCATCTTTACTCCATTTATCATGGTCTTGTTAAAACTCCCTTGCAGTGGATATAAAGGTTCTACTCCCTCTTCAATGAACATATATTCGAGACGATTAGGGAGATGCTTCAAATCTGGAATGTAATCCTGCAAAACAAAAGGTAAAGATTTCTTGTTAGGAACTGGTAAGTCAAAATATGGATCATTACCTGTGTTCGGAGAATCATTCACAGCCGCAACAGTTTTCTTTAAATCAGCACTCAAGACTAACTCCTCTTTCTCTTTCCCAAGATTTGGACTAAATGTCGTTTTCAATTCACCCTTTCCATCAGTTTTAGAAACTTTTGCTGCTAAAGAATCAATCACATCAACAGAGTAAACAGGATTATGACATTTCATGGCATCAAAAATATTAAATTTAACAATTTCGCCATCAAACTCCATTGTCAGTGTACCACTATGAACATCAATCTTAGTCTTTGAAGTCTTTAAGAAAGGTCTTCCCAACAAAATAGGAGCATTTTGATCACCATTTTCCATATCAAGCACATAAAAATCAGCAGGAAAAATCAAATTATCTACTTGCACAAGAACATCCTCTACTATACCCTTAGGATAGGCATTAGATCTGTCAGCCAACTGAATCACCGTACCAGTTTTATTTAAAGGTTCAAGTTTCAAAGAAGCATATATAGAATATGGCATGACATTAATAGATGCTCCTAAGTCTAACATGGTTTGTTCAAATCTAGTGTCACCTATCTTGCAAGGAATAGTAAACATTCCTGGATCTTGACACTTAGCGGGGAGTTTTCTTTGAATCATGGCAGATACATTCTTTCCTACTTGTACCTTTTCATATCTTTTAAGTGCTTGTTTTCTCTTGTGTGTACACAATTCTTTCAGAAATCTAGCAAAGCGAGGTACTTGTTTAATAGCATCTAACAAAGGAATTTTTACCTCGCAATTATGAAAAGTTTCATATAAATCTGAATTTTTCTCGTATGTCCTTTTTTCTGTTAAAGCAAGAGGGAAAGGGGGTACCGGTTTATACTCAGAGAGTGAAAATTTATGCTTAGGAGTACCATTGTTGACTAGAACATTGTCGTCCTCTTGACTGTTGTCTACCTCCTTGTTGTCTACTTCAACTTTGCTTTGGTCTTTTGGTGCAGACTCTGGCTTTGCTGGAGTTTCAATCTCTTTATCGTTTCTCAAAGTGATTGCACTAACATTTGCTTTTGGATTCACCACCGTTTGAGAGGGTAATTTTCCAGAACCTTGCGCCTCTAATCGACTAATTGTAGTTGCCATTTGTCCCATTTGTGTTTCCAAATTTTGCATATTCGCCTTTGTTTCATGTCGAAACTGCAAATTTTCCTGTTGAAATTGTACAGTGTTAGTACTAATTTGTTTAACCAAATCTTCTAAAGACAAATTAGAATTAGATGATTGGCCCTGTTGTTTGTTGGGATATGGCTGTTTGTATTGTTAGGAGCTTGCAAAGTTTGAATTTGTGGGTTGATTTCCTTGTGGATGTCCATAGCTGAAATTAGGATGATCTCTCCAACCTGAGTTGTATGTGTTTGAGTAGGGATCATATCTTCTTTGTGGTTGACTAGGAAAACCACCTGCTGCATTTACTTGTTCATAGGACTCCTCTTGAAGAGTGGGGCACATATCCGTTTGGTGTCCTACTATAGCGCAAATTCCACAAGCTTTCACTTGTTGCGTATTACCTACAGCTATTTTACGAACAAGAGTAGTTAGACTAGCCATTTGTTCTTTAAGTGAAGAAATTTCTATGTCATCGACATTTTGGGATGTAAAATTAAGCCTAGTGCCGAATTGTTGGGAGTTAGCCGCCATATTCGCAATCAAGTTCCTTGCAGCTTCGGGAGTTTTGTCCACCAAAGCTCCACCACTAGCAGCATCAATCATGCTTCTCTCCGTAGACACGAGCCCTTCATAGAAATATTGGATGAGAAGTTGCTCGCTAATTTGATGGTGGGGGCAGCTTGCACATAGTTTCTTGAAACGTTCCTAATACTCGTACAAGGATTCTCCATGATTCTGTTTCGCACCACAAATGTCTTTTCTGATATTGGCTGCCCTTGAAGCTGGAAAATATTTCTCTAGGAATAGTCTTTTCATCTCTTCCCATGTGGTGATACTGCTGGAGGGTAGGTAGTAGAGCCAATCCTTAGCCAAATCTTTCAAAGAAAATGGAAAAGCTCTATTGGACTTTTATTCTATTGATTTGTTGTATTGCAGTGTAGGAAATCCAAAATAAGGAAGGAAAAGGACCAAAGCTGCCAGCCGCCACTTTCTCTCTCTTCTCTGACGCGTCAGCCGCCTTTATCTTTTTTTTTTTACCGTTGGCGCGTGTATTACACGCGCCTGTGCCAAAGGACGCAGCCGCGCATTGCGCGGACCCTGTTCCTACCGCTTAGACCAAAACGGCGTCGTTCCTTGCGCACGCCAGCTGATCTTCTACCGCGCATTGCGCGCATACCAAGTTTTTCGGTTTTTACAGAATTGCCCCCGGTCTTTGCGGAATTTACATATTTGCCCCCAAACTTTGATTTTCCTACAAAAATAAATATAAATTAAATAAAAATAATAAAAACACATAATAATAAATAAAACACGTAAAACACTAAAAATAAATAAAAACACATAAATAAAAAGAAATATAAAAATACTATAAAATTACCTAAATTAACATAAATTAACTAAAATCCTATAAAACCTATTAAAACCAAAATAAGCTAAATAATTAAACATTTAAGCATACAATAAATATAAAAACTAAGTATTAGGGAATAAAACTAGCATATAATTCAACCCCATCAATAACGTAAGAAATTTTTTTATACTCTTTACATTATAAATATAACAAAACTACTATAAGGATAAAATAGTATTAAAACTGTAAAACTTAGGTTTTCTTTTACTTTCTTTTATATAGTCAATAACATCATAAAAAGAAAACTTATTAAGTTTACTATTCTTTTATTTCTGTTAAAACTAAAAAATAAAGTAAACAATAATGAGCAAAGCACACCAGAGGCTTTCTTGAAGGCAGATACACTCGTTCTATCAGCATCCCATTCCACCTTATTATCAGCACGAACCCGAACACCTTTTAAATCCCTAAAGTTGGCACCCTGAGTTTCAAAAATAAACATTAGTTGCTAATCTAATGGCTTTAAAGAAATTCCTAGATTTCAAACTTATCATTAATAATATACATAAAATTAGCTAAAAGTAATGTTGCAGCAAACCTTTTTACTGGAATCTGGCAAACACGCTGATAATCATCCTCGTTTAGTTTAAATGGACGATGATAAAAAGGAACAGGTTCTGACCCCATTATTGCTGGAAAACCTTGCATTTCTGCATTTAAAAAGAAAGGAAAAGGTTTAATGAAAGTACATGTTAGGTTTTAGGCAATTTGTTTAATCTTATATTTTAGGTGTTAGCTTTTGTAAAAAGCTTCTTCCTATCAAGTCAAGGCCATCCAGTAGAGTTAAACCTAAGTCAACCTATCAAGTTAGCAAGAAAATTTTGCCAAATTAAAACTTTTAAAGATCTCAACATTTTTTTTGTCAGAAATCAAATTTGGGGAAAGTCATTGTGAGTATAAATTAGTGTTTGCCTCAAACTTAGAATTTGGAAAAAGAGCTGAAGTTAGTGACAATGCTGACACACAGATCAAACAAAAAAGATAAACAATACATGGTACAATTCGTGTGAAGCTGTCTAAGCCACCAGGTGGCACCTACGTTACACGGACTCGGATGGAGTGTCCGGTTGGACACAGTATTTTGAAGAGTCCATTACGGGTACCCCTCAATTTTACACTAAAATTAAGTGTCTAGTACTCATACCTTTGTTCCAGTGTTGGACACGGGTACTTCAAGGCAAAGTGGAGAGTCCCTGTAAAATAGAGTGGCACTTATCAATCGCTATTATTCCAAAAAGAAAGGAAGGTTGCATGAAATTGCCTAAAGTTGTATATGTCTCAACTCTATAAATAGCATAAGCTCAGCAGCAGAATATAACAGTCACACTCTGGAAAGACGATGTGTTGCCATGTTTGCTAAAATAGATAAGCTCATTGAAGATAAAGAGAAAAAAACCATTATATGATCTGAGGTGAAGCCACGAAAAGGAGTAGAAAAATAGCGTTATCAATGTTGTAAGAGGAAGGCGACGTGCATATACTCAACTTCTACATCTCTTAGAGTCTTAGTCACTCTTGTGATCTGAATGATAGAGTTTGCTGAGTTGCTCTTGCAATTTGATGAATAGATCACGCCATTGTGACACTACGTTTGTATGATTGTGATTTTTGCAATCAACTTTTGTGGCATTTTGTTACTTCGTTAAACTATTTGAAGGTTTATTATACTAACCCAAAAAAACATTACCCCTTTGTAAGATTCTCGATGAAGCTATGTATTAGCTTCAAAACACTATAAATCATTGTGTATTTCCCTCAGTGCCCTTACTTAGCATAATAAATTTATTCATTATTTTTAGATATAAATTTGTGGTAAAAAAATTATTTAGAAGATAAAATCTTAACAACTAAATATATGGCACTATTGCATTTAGAAAGTATCTTGTATAAACAAGGATAATGCCACAGATGTACTATAAGAAGAAAATGATCTCATCCTCATGAATAATCTCACACAAACAAATACTCTAAATATTAGAGTATGAAAAATAAAGATAACAGTCAGAATAAACTAATACAAAAAGGAAGTTGCATATATATACACATTGACACACATGCAGACATGTGCATAGAAACATTTGTAAATATGACATTCAGTGAGCTACAAACAAATTCCATTCATATCCACCCTTCAACAAATTTTGTTAGTTTTAATGATTCTGATCTCCTAAAGGAAATAGCCAAGGAAAGATAAATAGTTAAGTGTCCAGTACTCGTACGTTTGTCCCAGTGCCACGGGTACTTTAAGGCAAAGTGTAGAGTTCATGTAAAATAGGGTGACATTCATCAATCGCTATTATTCCAAAAAGAAAGAAAGGTTGCATGAAACTGCCTAAAGTTGTATACATCTCAACTCTATAAATAGCATAAGCTCAGCAGAATATAACAGTCACAATTATGAAAGACGATGTAACACCCTAGTCCCACATCGGTTAATGTGAGATATTTGATTGTATAATATAAGGACCCAAGTTACTATCATTTATAACTTCTACATCTGTTAGCCATTGTGACACAGCTTTAGTGCACTACGGTTGTGTGATTATGATCTTTGCAATCAACTTTTGTGGCATTTTGTTACTTTGTTAAACTATTTTAAGGTTTATTATACCAAAAAAAAACATTATCCCTTTCTAAGATTCCCGATGAAGCTACTATTTCCTTTGTAGGAAGAAGCTATGTCTTAACTTCAAAACACTATATAATCATTGTGTATTTTCCTCATTACCCTTAATTATCATAATAAATTTATTCATTATTTTTTGATATAAATTTGTGGTAAAAAAATTATTTAAAGGATAAAATCTTAACAACTAAATATATGGCATTGTTGCATTCAGAAAGTATCTTGTATGAGCAAGGATAATGCCACATAAGTACTAAAACAAGGAAATGATCGCATGCTCAGGAATAATCTCATACACAAACAAATACTCTAAATATTAGAGTAAGAAAAGTAAAGATAATAGTCAGAATAAGCTAATACAAAAGGGAAGTTGCTTATATATACAAATTGACACACATGTAGACATGTGCATAGAAACATTTGTAAAATATGACATTCAGTGAGCTACAGACAAATTCCTTTCATATCCACCATTCAACAAATTTTGTTAGTTTTAATGATTCTGATCTCCTAAATGAAATAGCTAAGGAAAGATAAATAGTGACAACGTAAATGTTTATAATATAATTATTAAACTCACCTTCCTTCCAAAATTTGATGAACCGTTGAAACTCAGCTTTTGGCTCACTACCATATGGCATTACATCAAAAGCCTCATCATTCTCCACCTAAAAAATATAACAAGTATATCCCTAGTGTTATGTTTATTTGCAAAAATCATGCTTAAGATTGGACTATTTGTATTAATTTAACATTACTTTGGACTATTTTATCCCATGATAGGGGGTTAATAGTCATTCAAACATAGCCTAGGAGTTTAAAAAAAAAAAAATATCAAACAAAAAAGATAAACAATACATGGTACACTTCGTGTGAAGTTGTCTAAGCCACCAAGTGGCACCTATGTTACACGGATTTGGATGGAGTATTCGGGTGGACACAGTATTTTGAAGAGTCCAATATGAGTACCCCTCAATTTTATACTAAAATTAAGTGTCTAATACTCGTACATTTGTCCCAGTGCCACAGGTACTTTAAGGAAAAATTGAGAGTCTATGTAAAATAGGGTAGCACTCATCAATTTCTATTATTCCAAAAAGAAAGAAAGGTTGCATGAAACTGCCTAAAGTTGTATACATCTCAACTCTACAAATAGCATAAGCTCAGTAGCATAATATAACAGTCACAATCATGAACGACGATGTAACACTCTAGTCCCTGTAGACACCCAAATTTTGCACTTCTCTACTAACCATGACAGGAGGGCAAAATCGTCACTTGACTCGACATGCGAAAAGGAAGGTGGACCCCAACACAAAGTCACCCCAACGACTTACGGTCAAAGCTGTCATAACAAACAACGAGCATCAGGTTACTTGAGGCGAGGCAAACAGCTGATCCAGAAGAACCTGAATTAATCACAAAAGACGACTAATGGCCACTAGCATCAGGTTACTCAAGTCGCAACCCTCCGAACTAGCCTCCCAGAACAATATGACATGTTTCCCAGGGATTTCCTGATTGCAAAATGCGAGCCTTCCAGCGAAAAAACGAAAGACCGACATTAGTACACGAAAATCGAGGAAGCACCGAAGTCGGCCGTAGATAGAACTGCGGCTGGCCGCAGTTGCACCTGCGGCCAAGATCTGAGTTTCTAAAACGCCTCTTCCAGTTTCATTTCTTCATCAGACGCGGACGGAAAAGAAAAAGGAAAAGAGAGCGCGCGAGAGAGAGAGAGAAAGCCTTCAGGTGAGAAAAAAGTGAGGATTTGTTTCCTTTTGTTCAATTTTTACTCCCTTCCTTGTATCCTACATTAGATTGGAGTGCTAGTGTGTTCTTTCCATCAATATCAAGGCAAAAAATTCGATCTTCCTTTGTGTTGGTGCATATTTTGTAGATTTATTAGATTTAATCTTTTTATCGTGCTTTAGTAGTTTAAATCGATAAATAGTCGTTTATCTGTGCATTTGTTGGGCGGATCTACTGTGGATCCAAAAATATTTGGTGCATTGCTATTTAAATAGTTTGATTTTGTGTATTTTGAAGTTAGATCCAATGTAGTCAATATATGTTGTAGATCTGTGGATTAGGGACGGTTAGGGATGATTTATTGTGGATAGAATCTCCTCCTAACCTCCCGATGATATCCTTTTAGTTTATTTCATAGTTTTTGCGTATGTAGCGATCGTGACGCGCCTTTACGTAAATATGTAAATTTTTGGTCCTTAAAATGACATCGAGTCGAAAATCGAGTTTAAGGCACCGTGATAGTGAAATGTGCGATTGTGGGTGTTTGGGGTTATTTGGATGGCTCACATGCCCATGAATAACTCCAACGCCATTTTAATGCTTGGTTTTTCCTTTTGATGCGAGAAAATAATTTTGGAATGAAATGATAAAGATTTGTATAAAATCAATCAAAATAGGATATTAGATCACTCGTAGGCTAAAAATAAAATCGAAAGTATCGGATGAGCTCCATTCCTATTTGACGAAGGATTCGAAAACCTTGTTTTATAAATGTCATCGTTAAAGATTTTGTTATCAAAACGAAAGCTTAAAAATGAACTTTTCAAAACGAATCGAATCCTTCGTGCATAGGGTCAACGAGATTTCAGAAGTACTTTCGAGAAATAAAGCATTCCAACGATCTTCACAGACACACACACATACACACGCGCACAAACACACATTTTAGGATTTAAAGGAAGGGAAAGCATTAAGATTGCGGTAACCGTGTTTTTACGAAAGTCGGGGCGTGCCTAACACCTTCCCATCGCTTAAGCAAGCCCCCGAACTCTATGAATCTCGGTTCGCGGACCAATTAACTTGGAGTCACATATGAGCCACTGCGATTATGAAAACAAAATTCGGATGAGTTGGTACATCCATTTCAAATATACCAACTGGCGACTCTGGTCAATTGGCTCATCATAAAATCGATCTTTCAAAACCCGTCAACACTTAAGCCGACCATTTTCAAAATCACATCTTAAATCTAAAGGCTAAAATTGGAAAGGGCAATTATAAAAAAACGAAACGACTTTCCCGGCGTCAACAGTCCCACATCGGTTAATGTGAGATATTTGGATGTATAATATAAGGACACAAGTTACTATAATTTATAACTTCTACATCTGTTAGAGTCTTAGTCACTTTACATTTGTTAGCCATTGTGACGCAGCTTTAGTGTACTACAGTTTTGTGATTGTGATCTTTGCAATCAACTTTTATGGCATTTTGTTACTTTGTTAAACTATTTTAAGGTTTATTATACCAAAAAAAATGTTATCCCTTTCTAAGATTCTCAATGAAGCTACTATTTCCTTTGTAGGAAGAAGCTATGTATTAGCTATATAATCATTGTGTATATATTTTCCTCATTACTCTTAATTATCATAATAAATTTATTCATTATTTTTGGATATAAATTTGTGGTAAAAAAATCATTTAAAGGATAACATCTTAACAACTAAATAGATGGCATTGTTGCATTCAGAAAGTATCTTGTATGAGCAAGGATAATGCCATATAAGTACTACAACAAGGAAATGATCGCATGCTCATGAATAATCTCACACACAAATAAATACTCTAAATATTAGAGTAAGAAAAGAAAAGATAACAGTCATAATAAGCTAATACAAAAGGTAAGTTGCCTATATATACACATTGAGACACATGCAGACATGTGCATAGAAACATTTGTAAATATGACATTCATTGAGCTACAAACAAATTCCTTTCATATCCACCCTTTAACAAATTTTGTTTGTTTTAATGTTTCTGATCTCTTAAAAGAAATAGCTAAGGAAAGATAAATAATGACAAAATAAATGTTTATAAGATAATTATTAAACTCACCTTCCTTCCAAAATCAGATGAACCGTTGAAACTCAACTTTTGGCTCACTACCATATGGCATTGCATCATAAGCCTCATCATTCTCCATCTAAAGAATACAACAAGTATATCCTTAGGGTTATGTTTATTTGCAAAAATCATGCTTAGGATTGGACTATTTATATTAATTTAACATTACTTCGGACTATTTTATCCCATGATAAGGGGTTAATAGTCCTTCAAACATAGCCTAGGAGTTTAAAAAAAAAAAAATATCAAACAAAAAAGATAAACAATACATGGTACACTTCGTGTGAAGTTGTCTAAGCCACCAAGTGGCACCTATGTTACACGATTTGGATGGAGTATTCGGTTGGACACAGTATTTTGAAGAGTCCAATATGAGTACCCCTCAATTTTATACTAAAATTAAGTGTCTAATACCCGTACATTTGTCCCAGTGCCACGGGTACTTTAAGGCAAAGTGGAGAGTCCATGTAAAATAGGGCGGCACTCATCAATCACTATTATTCCAAAAAGAAAGAAAGGTTGCATGAAATTGCCTAAAGTTGTATACATCTCAACTCTACAAATAGCATAAGCTTAGCAGCAGAATATAACAGTCACAATCATGGAAGACGATGTAACACCCTAGTCCTACATCTGTTAATGTGAGATATTTGGAGGTATAATATAAGGACCCAAGTTACTATCATTTATAACTTCTACATTTGTTAGAGTCTTAGTCACTTTACATCTGTTAGCCAATGTGACACAGCTTTAGTGCACTACGGTTGTGTGATTGTGATCTTACTTTTGTGGCATTTTGTTACTTTGTTAAACTATTTTAAGGTTTATTATACCAAAAATTTTTTTATCCCTTTCTAAGATTCTCGATGAAGCTACTATTTCCTTTGTAGAAAGAAGCTATGTATTAGCTTCAAAACACTATATAATCATTGTGTATATTCCTCATTACCCTTAGTTATCATAATAAATTTATTCATTATTTTTGGATATAAATTTGTGGTAAAAAAGTTATTTAGAGGATAAAATCTTAACAACTAAATATATGGCATTGTTGCATTCAGAAAGTACCTTGTATAAGCAAGGATAATGCCACATAAGTACTACAACAAGGAAATAATCGCATGCTCATGAATAATCTCACACATAAACAAATACTCTAAATATTAGAGTAAGAAAAGTAAAGATAACAGTTAGAATAAGCTAATACAAAAGGGAAGTTGACACACATGCAAACTTGTGCATAGAAACATTTATAAATATGACATTCAGTGAGCTACAAACAAATTCCTTTTATATCCACCCTTCAACAAATTTTGTTAGTTTTAATGATTCTGATCCCCTAAAAGAAATAGCTAAGGAAAGATAAATAGTGACAACGTAAATGTTTATAATATAATTCTTAAACTCACCTTCCTTTCAAAATCTGGTGAACCGCTGAAACTCACCTTTTGGCTCTCTACCATATGGCATTACAACACGGTCCTCATCATTTTCCTCCTAAAGAATACAACAAGTATAACATGAATAATTTGTTCTCTAATTCAGCTACATGGCCTTCATCATAAGTAACCGCATTTGACTGCACTCAACCAGATAGATTTATTAGTAAAAAACAACCAAACATAAATAAGCAAAAGCCTTTATAGTAAAATTTCTGAAAATTAACAAGGAGAGCTAACAGACATAGAGAATGTTTACAAGGGGGAGGATCTTTCACCCATTGGGTTCAGTTGATTATAATGAAAAAATGATGGAAAGAATAATTGATAATGTACAAATGGAAATATTTGGAGAGTAAACAGTCAAGGAAGTTGTCTATCTCTTTCCCTTCTCCTCTATCCCACAAATTTTTGAACATATAAACCTTATCGGCAACATTAAACAGAAAAAAGATTCTACCTCAAATTCAGTTGGAGTGTTTCCTCTCATGCAGGTCTTATCAGTTAATTTCTTTCTGATCCTCGATGATTGCATTTAACAGCAGTTTATCGAATTATTCGTTATCTTCATTCCACTCCAACAAGAAGCTTATCATATATGAGCACAAGCACTCCGAAGTTACGAGCATTCTCTGATGCTAACTATGGTGGCTACTTAGCCACTGTGACGCCCCCAAATTCGGGTTAAAATACCCCGAATTTGTGCTCACTACAAAATACCTCCAAACATTTCTAAACAACATATAAGAACTAATGCGGAATAAAATAAACTAGGTTTGCTTGTTCCCCGCCTCCAATCACATCCTTTCTTATTCCCTACCTCCAATCACAACCTTTATTGTTCTCCTCTTCCAATTAAAAGCTTTCTTGCTCCCCACCTCCAATCACAAGCTTTCATGCAACCATAAATATCTACCAAGCACAACAAACTAACTTGCCACCATAAATACCTAACAAGCACAACAAAGCAGCTTGCCACATGTAACACTACTACAAAACAGTAAAAAGATAACACCTAAAAAACGTTGTAATTTTCTCCCAGAAACGTCGAGGTTAAGGGTGTCATCTATTTGACACATTTTATACAACGTTTTTAAAACGTTGTAGTTGGCTCATAATACAATGTTTTTTACTAAAAAACGTTGTACATTGTCTTTAAATAAATACTAAGATGCTTGAAAACGTTGTAGATGGTATCATTCCACAATATTTTTTGGTATAAAACGTTGTAGTTTGATACATCACACAACCTTTAGAGTAATTTATACAACGTTTATAAGATGTCATCTATTGTAGTACGTTTAGACAACGTTGTACCTGCAATGTTGTACTTGTAGAACTGCTAATATTAATGCAATGACATATAGGTAAAAATACTCTAAATTCTCATTTAAACCTAAAATGTATCAATCATTCTCAGTTTCAAAATACATCTAATAATACCATACGTTTACAGTTTCAAATTACTACATCCATAAAATATACAACTATCCACAAAAAATGTATAAAGCAGCAGCAGGGCAAAGGATAAAACATCCTATAAACTAATTATATCATTCTGTAGCTACTACACATCATGTAGCTAGATTTCAAGTACTAGCGAAATTCTCAAGGCCGCTAAAGTTTCTAAGTCTGCTACATTTCCTTCGAATGGTTTCCTCCTGCAAGACATGGTCTGCCATCAGTTTTCTTATTATGTTTGAAACAAAATATAGTCTATATATACATGAAAAAAATAATTGTTTTAATTTATACTCGGGGACTAAGGTTATAGAACATTCAATTTCCTTAACATACATGAAAGAGATAAGATTGAGTATTTGACATGAGTATATACCTTTTGAATTTAAATGTAAATCAATAAATAAAAGTAATATTAGTTATGAAGGTAAACTAACATATACAAAGCATGAAAAGGACCTACTGCTTTGTAGGTTTTCGGAAGCTAAGAAGTAAGTAGTATAAGTTCACAAGACTCCAGCAGACATTCCATCAACCTCATCCACAATCAGTACAGTTTTTTGATGCTTCGAGCTGATATAAAAAAAATTGACTTTGTTAATAAAAGACCTTGCATAAAATAAATAACTACAAAATCTAATTTGCGTAAAACCTGAGTAGTGAAAACTCATAGCTTCTTTCACATGCATCCCACATCACACTCACTTCACAACATACCAGATAAACATAAAAATGGTATTGCCACCTCCTAACACCTATCACTACTTTTACCATGTTTGGCCCATATCCATCACACGAGGACAGCATGTGGAGCCACCATATCTCTTTTAAGCAAACATGAGCACACTTTGGGGGAACACATCACCGGCCCCTACTCCAAAAATGGGTTGGTCCTATCCCTATTTCTTCAGTCAAAGGGAGAACAAAACACGATCAATATCAGTAAAGTTTTGAAAGGATTTTGCACCAATAACTTCATCATTATATAGGATTATTATGAACTAAAAATAAAATTCAACTAGCCGAGCTGATTTGCATTACAGGTCTAACAGAGATGCAACTCAAAAAAGAACCACAAAATATACTGTAGAAGAGAGAGAGAGAGAGGTTTGAATCAAATAGTGAATTCAACTGTCAGTCATGAAGAATTTCACCAGAATATGGCTCACTTAGGAGTAATAGGAAGGTCAACTAGGTACCAGCCTGGAGGATTGGTTCTGGGCTTACTAAATATACGATGCTCCTTAAATCATATGCATGACTTCAAGTATAAAAGAAGTTCATATAGGATCCTGCACAACCACCACTCAAAAGAAGAAGAACAATAAACAATCTGGAGTAAAAAAAGAATGTCTCCGTCATTGATGAACAATAAACAATCTGGAAACCATAAGTTACTATAATGCTGAGAAATATAAAACCTTGACCATTTTACAGGCAGTAGTAATTGCAGTGGTAGAGCACAGCCACTGGGCTATCTTCATATATTTGTTGAATTTCAAAAAACAATGATAATATCCAAACTGAATGGGCCAAAAGGCCTGACCAACCAAAAAAAAAAAAAAGGAATGGTAAGTTTTGATTCAACTAGCAGAATGAGTTGAATGACTCAATTGGTAGGTCTGAATTTGATTACTGTGAAGCAACATACTTTCATATTATCTTTCAGTGATGAGGGATAGATTTTGAATTCAAGAAAACAAAGATGTTAATTTTTATATTAGAAACGCTCGTCTGCAGTATGAGAGCCATTAGCAGAAGAAGTAAACATGAACCCATCCAAGAAGCACTAACTAGGAGAGAAAAATACTACAAAAGCTATATGTAAAACTCAATACGGAGGAGCCTGCATCTGGGTTTCCCAGGATTGGTTATTTAGACAACTTTTACCTACCAGGTTTATAGCATTAGATCTGGTACTGCAATTTGAAGTCCTTAACCATAACATCATAAATGACGAAGCAATAATGTGTAAGGAATCTTACGTAAAACAAGCCGTCAACCAATCATCTTTCTTCTGAATTGCAGTCCAAAGATCAACAACCTTCACTCCCATCTCCTGACGCATTTCTATACAAGCTTCTGAATATTCTCGGCATAATTCATTTGTTCGAACTAGGTCACCACCTCCACCGTCACGGCGACTACCTCCTCCGTAACCACCACCTCCACCTTCACGGCGACCACCTACTCCGTAGTCGCCACCACCTCCGCCATATCCACCCTCACGGCGTCCACCGCCTCCGCAAGACTGCGCCTCGTTGACGGTGACCAGATCTGCACATCAAACAATAAATTTCCATCAGATCTGACCAGATCTACACCAAACAAACAGTATACACAAACAAATATACATATAAAGACCGAAATTCGGAAATCGGTCAATCTTTGCCTCGTGAAAAAAGAGGAAGATGCTCGTACCGTTTTAGATAAGTAAAAGTAACATTAGTAACAGTTGTAACAAACAGTGACAGAAGTTGAATGAATCAAAACCATAGTAACAGTAGTAGTAAAGAATAGAATCAGGAGGATGTCAGATCTGGCATCCATCGCCGTATTGAGAGAAAGCCTCCTCTAGTGATTGATCAGTGGTAGCCATAGAGACGTATAGAGAGAGAAGCAGACGTCGGAGGAGGATGATAGTTACCATAGATGGCTTTTGAGAGAGGATATCTAGATTGAGCGAGAAGGGGAGAGAGCTAAGTCAAGGATGAGTGAGGTAGATGACTTTGATGGAAAATGAGAGAGAGTTGTTTCACTTGTGAGGATGAGTGAGTTCCGTGTTTTAATTTCAAGTTTTCACTTCCGCGCTATTTTTTTAAGCTCTGTGTTTTTTAAATAGATAACGTTTTTTTTAAAAAAATGTTATAACTTTAAAACTAAATATTACTCCTTATAAATACATAACGTTTTTGCATATGTATCTATAACGTTTTTTGAAAAAACGTTATGAAAAAAAACACTACAACGTTTTTTATAAAAACCTTGTTGTTTAAGTGTTATCTTTTTACTATTTTGTAGTAGTGTAAATATCTACCAAGCACGACAAAGCAGCTTACCACTGTAAATATCTACCAAGCACGACAAAGTAGCTTGCCACCATAAATTCTTAGGTATAATACAACTTTTCATATTCATAATACGATCTACCGTATAGATGAATCGTGGTTTCTTAATTTTGTACCATGTATTACTTTTATACCTAAAAAATACACATTAAATTCCATAACACATAGTTTATGTTATAAGTTTTAACCTTAATCACATACGATTGAATTTTCGAGTCATATTGGGTCCTTAATGTGTACCTGAGAAATCATTTCTCAAGTATTTTGATTCATAAAAACTAGATTATAATTCTCAACCTTTATTTAATCTTTTAAGATCATTTTTATAAGCCTAAGAAATATTTGAGACATTACAGTTTTGAAGTCTTTTGACTTCAAGATCCCTCAACCTAATACCTCTGGGTCCGATTCATTTAGAATCAAGCGAGCCACTAAGTCTCGACTTTTGCTGTTAATGATGATGATTGTTGAGGTGCTGCTGAGTTGACATTAAGCTCTGTTCTTCTAATAGAACTTAGCAGCTGAGTGATTTTTCTTTAACGTTGATCTCTGGAGCTCTTGTATATATCCTTTTATCTTCTGCTCTAGCTCTCTTCTTACTGGAACTCACATTTTGCTAGGTCCTCCAAAGTGTAACATAACTTTGGGTTATTGATATATCAATTAAGCAGATTGATTACTTCTTCGGTCTCCCGTGAATCAGCCTTTTCTCCTTATTACTCATTTTTATATTGACTGATTCTTTTTCTCTATTTTTGACCATTTCTCTTTATTCGACCTAATTTTTCTTTATTAGTCAAACTCTCTCCTTTTTTTATTTGAACTTGAAATCAATTTATATTTCTTCTGAGAATCTGCTTGTTGAGAAGTTACCGTTTGTCCATTGACTTCTCTGCTCTTGATAGACCTCTGATGTTCGCTTTTCAGATTTGCGTCAGCTTTTTTTCTTTCAGGTTGTCACATCAATCTTTTGCAACAGTAACCTTGTGACTGTTGTTACTTATTCGAACTAGTCATTAAACATACTGCTTTTGTGACACCCCCAAATCTGGGCTCACACAACCTAAACTTGAGTTGTCAAAAGACTACAACAAAATTATTACAACGTTTAACAATACAGTGTATAATAATACATAACTAAGTCTTCACTATTATTGCCACACTATTTTACAACACGTGAAGACTACGATAGCTATCTCTCGGACTCTCACTCCATCCCCCGGCTAGACCCAGCTACGTTCTCATCTCCTGTTGAAAAACAATGGAACGAAAAGAAAGGGTGAGCTCAAATAGCCCAGTAAGAAATATCATGACTAAGATAATGACAATAAATTGTCATTAGCCTTCAACAGTTGAGTTCTTGATAGAATACAATAGACTACAAGGTTTATATCAAAAATTTTAGTTAAATTCTTGAACAACGTTTAGATCAATAATAGCAGCGGAATGAGCAATCTATTAGAAGAATAATACAGACTATAATGTCCACTCGTTTCTCTTTTTAGGAAAAACATCATCAACTTTTATCATCTGAAATACCATTAGTCATGATAATACAAATTCACATTTCCTGGTCATAATCATGCAAATCAGCAGTTCATCTTTGCATTACGGGACAAAGATATTCAATATAACACCAACGGTCATGATTATACTAGTATTCAGCCTTTGGTCATAATCATACCAAACAACAGTTCATCTTTGCACTATGGGCCAAAGAGAACTTTCACCACGTGTCATAAAAGACACCGAACAAATATATCGTCTTTAACATATTATATCGCCTTTAACCTATCATCTGTTCAACAATTATATCGCATCTGTGCCCTCGGCCATAGATATTCACAACAACTTGATTCTTGATGATTAGTACAAATAACTGTGATACAAATGATAAACAGAAGAAACAGGATAAATAATAAGTATAGGAAGTTTACTTTGTGCATATTCAAATAATGTCCAAATTGTCAACATGATGTGGAGTGGAATTCAAAAATGATATTCAAGATCCACAATTTAGAATAACGGTTACAGTTCAATATAAATGTTTAGAAAAATAGGAAGGTTAAGTTGAAATGATATTAGATGAAACACAAACTATTAAGGAACATATAATCATTTCAGGAAACTTTACCAAATAGTACTTACCATAGTAAGTTAAGAATATAAAAGAAATGTTATCTCTTACTATAGTAAGTTTGAATAATGGAAGATGAAAAAGATGGTATCCCTTATGAGTATAAAGGAGAATAATATCACTTACGAATATGAAAGAAAATGATATTACAAACGAATATGGAATAAAAGTGTCATGGGATAATTCGTGTAAACAAATTATTTCCACAAGAGACAAATAAAAAATAAATACAAAGGGTTATTCACCAACAGGCGGTAATCCGCGCCGTAAGATTATTCCCACAATTTAATAAAATTTGAATACGAAGAGTTATTCATGGTAATCTGCGTCGTAAGGTTATTCTCAGAGATTAATAAGGAATGAATACGAAAGGTTATTCACCAACAGGCGGTAATCCGCGTCGTAAGGTTATTCCCACAATTTAATACATGTAAATAAATGACACATCTTATGAGTAAGAAAGAAACGATATTATTTTTGAGAATCAAAGAATGATAATCCCTTACCGTAGTAAGTTTAAATAATAGAAGATGAAAGAATATGATATTCCTTACAAGTAAGAAAATAATACCATTTATGATGATGAAAAGAATAATACCCCTTACCTTAACACGTGACTGGATATTGATTTAAATGAGGTTGATCAACCTATATATTTATAATAAAATTAGTAATTACCATATATAAATTTCAAAGTGTATGATAACTCGTATAATATGAACTATCAAAATTATATATATTTAACATAATTTTTGTATTATAATGTAACAACTTTAAAATAGTTTTTAAAATAATATTTCAAAATAAATCTTCCAAAGAAAGCTTTTAAAAATGAACCTTCTTAAAGAAGAGTCTTCTAAGGGAAGATTTGTGAATACCGTGAAAAAAAAGAATTTATGAAATTACTACTCTTTAATAAAAGACTTACTTGAAAAAAGCCCGCACTACTTTTGGCTTTCAAACACTCAAGATAACCTTACTATTCTCAGAGAAAACTCATAAAATTCTTATAGAAAATTTTTATGTTTTAGGTGTGATTTTTCTATTCAGCTGAGTAAGCTATTTATAGGAGAAAATAAGTTACTATGCGCGATAGGTGGCTGGCTGCTACCCGCCAATGCTGAAAAATTCAGCAGCAGCAGCCGCTAGCTTCTTCACCAACCCAATATCAAATTTTCATTCTTCATGTGGGCCCCACAGTGGGTCCACTTACTATTCACGTTACTATTCACATAAAATAATAATTAATTAATTATTATTATTATATATATATATATATATATATATATATATATATATATATATGTATATTTATTTATTTTTTCTTTCTTTGGGTCCTACATATATAATAAAATAATGTTACAACAATAATTCAACAATAATGTAATAAACACGTTACAGATCATTATTAATTTAATAAAATAAATTACAGTGTATTTGCTACTATGACAATTATTAGGTTCAATAATTTTAAACTACAGTGCACCAACAATTATTGAGTCAATGATATGAAATACAGTGTAATGACAATTATTAAATCAATAACGCAAAATACTGTACAACAACAATTATTGATGAATACTGTGCAATGACCACGTTATCAGATCAATAATATGAGATACTATGCAATACCGTGTGCTTCTGTAGAATACCGTGTGCTTCTGTAGAATACCGTGTGCTACAGTAAAATACTGTGTGCTACCGTATGCTACTATTCTTTTATCACCGGTATTTTAACAGTCCTTGTTGACTATTTTTATTTAAAAATATTACTTCTGTCGTTTTCTATATCCGACAAATATTCCGTTGTGGGGTCCATTAATAATTAGTTATTTCAGCACCATCGTACGACTCGAATATTCCCCGACAAAACGAATATTCCCCGACCAAACGAATATTGTCCGACAAAATAAAATTTGCACATAACATCCTTAACTTTTAACGTTATCAATTTAACCACTTACTGTTTCAGGAAAAATATATATGAAGAAAAATTAAATTTTGTATTTAATAAAATTCGGGGTCTTATAGCTTTCAGATCTCCATTTTAAGCTTTACTAGTACTTACTTTAAAGCTTTCTCTTCTTTAGATCTTTTCATTGTCAGTCCATTATCAGACTTGATATATTCTATGATTTTTCTAATCGTAGTGTTTCTTAGCAATCATGGAGAGTTTGGCAGACTTTACTATTTTTTAGCTTTGTGGTCAGCTCTACGAAATTTTATTCTGCATTACGAACTTAGAGCTATATGATTTTGCAGACTTTGTGATCTTCAGTATTCTTTTACTTTGGCGATGATCTTTATGAACTCTATGATTTAGTTTACATATCATAAAATGCATTCTTTAACTATTCTTCTGATAACTTTACTTCTTTGTCTGCAACCATTCTATGATCTTTCTTTTTCCTTTACGATCTGCTAGACAAGCTTAGTTCAATTTCTAATAACTAAGACTTCCCTTTATTGTGAACTTGATCTTCTATTCCTCTCAAGGTCATTCTTCTTCTTCTTCTTGATCAATTCCCCTTTAATTTGACACTTTTTGTCTGCAAGATTTGGAATCCACTTTTTCTGTTCAGTGCACTCCTTCTGTAGTAGTGGATGCCACATGTCATTTTCTTCTAATAAGCTAGTTGATGCTAAATTATGCTTTGCTCCTTGTCCTCTTTAGCTAGTTTACCTTAATCTACTTCGTTGCTGGAGAACTCTTGATGAAGTCATATCAATCATGTGTTGTAGTGAATCTGTCTCTAAGTGTCGTTGGCGTTATATTCACTGATAGGTATATAGCACTGAGGCAGCTTATCAATGATGTAACTTTGTGTTCTGAAGTGGCTTAATGATATTTGTGAAGTAATAATCTGATGATCTTTAGTTCAGCTTCATTCTACGATATTAAGTATTTTGACTTGTTCAGCACCTGTGAGCTTCTATCTTCACTTCATTTTATGATCTTCACATCTAACATTGTACGACTGAGCTACTACAAGGTTTACATTCCTACACTTTACGATTCAGATCAACCTAATAAATTTGATCTATAACTAAGTCATTTTATATAAAATATTTCACAAGAACTTTACAAAATATACTTGTTTTTACACATGCATTAAACATAGCCGTCATCAAATTAAATAAAGGGACTGTACAATGTATGTACTAACAAAATCGCATAATATGTTAAGAGATTTATTGACATCTTAATATTTTAATAAAATTATAGCAATAAAATTATTCTATATAAATTTGTTAAGATATATAAATTTATTAAAAACACATATGTAGTAATTAATTATGAAAATTGATATTTTCACTGCACTTTTTGATATTTTCACATGAAAACCGTAGTTATAAACCTATAGCGACGGTTAAAACCGTTGTTATAGACATATAACGACAGTTTTTATGTGAAAATATATAAAAAAAAAACAAAAATACTGTGAAAATATCAATTTTCATTCATTATTGATGGATAACATATGTAACTCTTTGATTTTTTTTAATTCTTTTTAGAGATAAGAATATTTTTAAATTTAGATAATATTTAATTGATACAAATTTCAAAAATACTTATACTAATATTAATTAAAAAAACTGAACTAAAAAATGATGAAATTCCAATCAATTCAAATTTGTATTTTTAATTATATAGTTAATGAGAGCCTTACAAAAATCCAAACATTTGAACCATTAATGTGTCCCAACTCATGCAGTTGTTTATCTATTTCAATTATTAGACTTGTTCATTGCATACTATCATTGGTAGCTATTTAAATGGACCACGATATTTCCTTTTTTCTCATTTATTTATTTACTTAGGATGGTATATATGTTGATGATGAAAGAGACGGTGATGGCAACTGTTTCACGCCAGAAATCACGTTCATTAAATATTGGTCGATCCTCCTCGTCGATTGTTAAGAAATAACAGGTTTTTTTCTTCTTCTTTTTTTTTTAAAATTTTTTCTCCCAAAGAGTGGCAAGTCAATACTACACATTTTCTTCAAATAAAGATTAAAGAAATTATTTATTTTTTATTAGGTCCATTTGTGATGAAAGTATATGGTATTTGTGGCACCCTGCACTCAAAGTAATTTTTATTAAAATAAGTAAGTTTTTAAGAGTGTCATTGCTCCAAAATAGAATAAAAAGGACCAAATTACAAATTTTATTGATACAATAATGTTAGGGGTCTTAAAGTTGGGGTCTTAAATAAGATCTACTTTTTTTTAAAATCTTTTTTATATCACAATTTACAAATTTTATTAATCCAATAATGTTGGAGTCTTAAATGAAATCTATTTTTTTAATTTTTTTTATATATTATAATTTATTTAGACACTTAATAATGTTAGGGGTCTTAAAGTCGGAGTCTTAAATAAGATCTATTTTTTAAATATTTTTTATATAATAGTTAATATAATAGTCAAAGACCAAAGAGCTTCTATATGTGTAAAACATAATAAGCTTACTATCAAGCTAAAGAACAATTTTCAAACAAAAATTCAATAATGAAATATATGCTAAAAGAAAAATAATAAAAAATGCAATGATATACATAATGAAATTCTTTTCTTTATTTTTTAATGAAAAGTATTAACACTATTTCATAAACATGTTATTTTTACGTTCTATTAAATACTTTAAGTATTTAAACTGGAAGAAACAAATAATTTTATATTCTATTAAGTAATTAAAATATTTAAACTACTATAATTGTCAAAACTAAATGAAAAATATTATAATGAGATAATTTAAAATTATAAAATAGAACTATAAATAATAGTTTAAAATTAATTAAATTATTATTTATAGTTTAATTAATGCAAAATATAATATAATTTATATATTATATTTTACAACTTGTTTTACAATGTCATATGCAAAGTATTTTGCTCAAAGTATCTCACATTTTTTACTCTAAAGCAATAATTTTTGGCTCTTTAAAAGACTGCGGTCACAACTTTTTTTTCTAAATTAAAATTCACTTACACTTTGTTTAAGTTTTTTTTTTTTGTTGATGAATTTCAGCCTAGTACTAAGCATATTTTTTTAGTTCAACCTCTGGGTAAAATAGTCATTTCATTCACCATCTTCAAACAAACCTTTAATATTGTTAAAGAGAGAATTGACTTTAACTTGTTTAAATGTTATATTATAGTCAAAATCCTTGACCTCTGGGTGTAGAAAGATAATTTGCATTTGTCAATTTTTAAACTAAAGACATTAAACTCAGCATGGGAGAGCGGTTGTCCAGCAGTGACGAGTTCATTGGAAACAGATTTTAAACGTTGAAGGAAGGAAGTAATGGATTCATCTGGAGATTGTGGCTTTTGCATTACAAGATGGAGTTAGAGGATGAGAGTGGTGGAGATATTAGCAAATGTCGTTGAGAGTGCATCCAAAACATGCTTGGATGTGGTGAGACCAATGACAAGAGGAATGACGTCTTCAGTTAGGGAGGAGATAAGAAGACTAACCAAGAGTTGATCTTGATTATCCCATAATATGGCTGCCAGATTGAGAAAAGATTGATCTGTATCATGAGTGCGCAAAGTAGCAGCAGGGCATGGGATGGTACCGTCAAAGATTTTGGCCATGAAGGAAAGGCTCAACTTGGGTGCGCCATAGAAGAAAGTTTTTAGGTGTTAGTTTGATAGATAGGAAATGGTGGGCTTAACTGAGCGTGATGGTGGTTGGAGGATCTGGATTAGGGGTGATGAGCGGCTTTGAAATGGAGGAAGAGGGTGAAGAGTTAGCCATGGGAAAGTAAAAAAAGAAATGTGAGTTGTAAGGCTTTGATGTGAAAATAACTCTGATTGTGGTGAATGAATTAATATTAGCTTAAGCTTGATGGATTGTAATACATGATATATATAGAGATTACACATACCTTAGTTAGATAAGAGAGTAGATATGTATGACTAACCTAACAAGCTTATCATTAGACAAAGGTTATCTAAACAACTTAATTATCAGGTTGGATTGATAAGGTTTTCATAAAAATTCTCGTAGAATTGAGAATGAAGTTTTCATTTTGAAAATGTCAGATTCTAAATTAGTAATTGCATCCAATTTTTTTTAAAAAAAATCCTAATTATTTCTTGTTTTTTATTTTTTGAATGAAATATTTATGAAATCTCCATGAATAAAATCAAACCTTATTACATGGTATTTATATGAGGTTCCTATTTCTTATTCTTAAGAAAATCCTCGAGAGGGCTTAGTTGATCTATGATTTTTGTTTTATCTTTCACTTCCTTGTCGTTTGTTTCGAGAAATAAATCGATCAATTTTGATTCTTTCTTTTTCTCTCGATTCTTTTTCGATTAATATGTTTATGTAACGCCCCCAAAATACCCGCACTAGCTACGGTGGATCTTGTGCATTAAACTTTATATATTTACCAACTTAACCAATGATCTCATAATCATATTGGTTAAATTAGTCTTATTTTAGACTATACATTAAAATTTTCTCATAACTTTGTCCCTGCAGGATCTTAATTTAATCTCGGTCTCATTATTTATATAAGTATCAATTTGTAGTTCATCGGTATAAATGAATAACACCATATATAACGGTCCAATTTTAACCTTAAGATTTAAATATTTTATAACTTTACATATTCCAAGATTCCCGACATTAAATCATTAGGACGGTTCTTGGGAACAGAGAATCTCACGATGATTGTTTGTATCTTCATCCGTGATAAATGTTTGCATCTTTATCCGTGACAAATGGTTGTATCTTTGTCTGGTGCAAAATTCTTTTTGTCCGTACAGAACATACCCAACTAATTAAATTCCTCACTCAAAACACATTTGTTTATAGTGATATATCTTTATATCAATAATCCTCCTTATCAAAATAGTAATAACAAGTTATACCTGGGTTCGAGGAACCTAATGATGGATTTGACCAGTCAACATCAATTAGTCCTGTCTTGGATGTATAGTACTCACAATTTATTTACCGATCCTCATCTAGATAAATAGATTATTATCAATACTATTTTAAGTTTTAACAATTCTAAGTTATATTAAAATAAAGACATAACAACATTCTAATGATAATAATTTATATCATTCATTTAATATTCGGTTATATGATTTTCTTGTTTGTACTACAACAGTCATTAAGACTTTACACAAATACAAGTAATAAAGCATGAAAACCTAATCTACGCTTCATCTTTATGTTCATGATCTTCTTAAAGTTCTTCATTAACTGCAAATAAACTTTTATTTGCAAGAATGAACATGATGGCTCAGAAAGTCTAACATATAGCACATACGCAGTTTATGCTTTCAAATAAACTTTAACATGCCTTGACTGGACATAATTTTCTATTTAATATCACATATAACTCACATTCTAACAATTTATATCACATAGACACACAAGGTGTACAAATTGTGTTTATAACTTGTAAACATAACACATAATAGTTAGAAGGTTTGCAAACATCAGTTAAAGACTTCACATAACATCTATTACATAACAAAATAACATTACACATTCATTTATCATTTTAACAATACTATACAAGTAACACATAGCAAGAGTTAGAAGGCTTGCACAAATAACACATAAAGGTTTAGAACTTGCCTGATTCGTTTTAACGTTTACTTTAATTTCGACATTCAATCGTACGACCTACAAAGTATGTGATTTTAACAATTATATTAGTCATAAACAATAACCTTAAACTATCCAACTTAACTATCTTTATTTTAGTAGTTTAATTTCGTTTTGAATGGTTTTATACTTCCCGACAAGTCTCGACTGAACAAGACCCTAAGTTTCGGATAAAACCTTTAAAGTACAACTTTTTTAGAAGTTTTAAAACTCTGGTGGGTTGGCGTGGCCGCCCCATAATTAAGTCTATTTGGGGCGTAGCTGCCCCAAGTATGCAGCACATTTATTAAGTGTTGGCTACCCGAACCTCTTTCATTGGAATAGGTATAACTCCTTCATTTCTTAACATTTTGGTATCATTCTTGACTCTAAATTCATCATAATTTCATGATCTAAAACTTTCATTTAGGTTGCTAAGCCAGATTCGAAAATTAAAGTTTCAAAAATCAGTGAACAAAGTCAGAATGCATACTAGTTCATACTTTCTTTGACACACTTGGTAAAACATGGAGAACGATAATCGTACATGACTACGTCGTACGTTCTTGAGCTTTAAATTATGAAATGAAATTTGACATTATAGTACTACAAAATGAAGAAAGGCTCAATAACACATGAAGAACACGAAGAATGACAATCGTACATGGCTACGACTCGCGTTCTTGAGCTTTTAAACTAAAAATTAAATGAACAAAATAACAACTAATGATTTACCTATCGAAGTGCAAGCTTTAATATTTCTTTGCACTTGATTTTTGTCTCACAAGAACTCTATCTATATTTGCTCTCTAGCTCTTAAATGGTGAAGAACTATTGAATATTATGCCTTCTATTTATAGGACTTTCAAAGTTAGGGCATTATGGACATTAGGTTAACTTATCATCACTTTGGCAAGTCATTATGGTTAGTCACCAACTCAATCATCATTTTGACAACTCACCATGGTTAGTCACCATGGTAAATCACCAACATAGTTAATGTTAACTTTATTAACCCTAATTAACTTGATTAATTTATTGCTAATCTTACTTACATGCTTAAGAAATTTACCTAATTGTAATTAATCCTCACTTAACTAGTTAATTGGTGATTATTAGCCCTACTTAAGAACTCGTGGCTCACAAGAGGCCACAACTCACCAAGCTATGCTTGACGACTCACTAATTCCAATTTTGCATCCAAAATGACTAGCCAAAAATGTATACTTACATATTATGTAAGTATACTACATTTTCATAATACCAAGTATGCCCTCAAAATCTCTACCAAAATTAGTAGCCACTATTGTTGACTTTTACTATTCATTGGTTGATTTTTTTATTTATACTGTATCATTTTCGTATTATACTCGTACTATTTTCGTATAATTCTCGTATTTATGAATAGTAATTTCTAGGTTTTCTAACCCTTAGGTTTTCTCAAACCTTAAATTTAGATTTTCTCCCAAATAATTTTTATTATTACGCATATGTGTTCCATACAAACACTATATCATTCAACGGAACATTCAAAAATGGAAAATATTTTCGTTTGAGGAGCGGTTTACGTTTTATTTTTGAAAAAATATAAGTGGCTCCCTGGTATCTATTCCCCGTATAAATACTATATCGTGAAATATAAAAAGTCAAAACGTCGAAAAGAACGTTCAAAAAGACAATAAACGTTTCTCGTAAATTGTGTCATTTTCGTTTTTTCACCTAAAATTTTATTGGTTCCTTGACATCTAAACCTCATATTAACACTATGTTGTGAAATACGAGAAGTCCTACAGATGAAAGAAACGGTCAAACGAATGAAAAGTATTTTCTCATGAATATTGCTTTGATACGTTTTTCGAGAAAAACTTTTATTGACTATTATGTGTTTTTAAAAGCGTGGGAAGGATGAATATCGAAACGGAATGTTAATTTAACCTAGACGTTTCTCTCGAGAGCCTAGGTTATTTTCTAGGGTTTAAAGTTTAACCTTTTTTAAATTTTTTTAGGTTTTTGCCCTAAATTGACTTATGATTTTTAATAAGTTTTAAGGTTAACTAGTTGAACCAAAACACAAAATTCTACACATAGATAATTCGCATAACACATTTAAAAGCTCAATTCAAGCTTTACTAATCACATAACACATAGTTTATGTTAAAAGTTTTAACCTATAGTCGTATACGATCGTATTTTTGAGTGGTATTTTATTTTTCAGGTAGCTCAATGTATGCTTGAGCAATCGTTCTTAGGTTTTGAATTGACAACCTTGATTAGATCTTGTTAGATCACTATTAGAAATCTAGCCTATAGCGACGGTCGCTGACCGTCACTCTAAGCCAAAAGACCGTCGCTATAGGTATTAGCGATGGTCGCCCGACCGTCACCATAGAAACCGTCGGTAAAATCTATAGCGACGGTCCTACATATCTATACCGACGGTCAGGCCGTCATTACAAACTAGACCAAAAAAGGCTCGTGCATATCAATTGCGACGATTATGACCGTCGCTAAAAAACTCCTATAGCAACGGTCAGTACCTCGCTATAGGCCTTAACAAAAGTCTATAGTGACGGTCGGCGACCTTCGCTATAGACCTTCTAATTAAAAAAAAAATTATTAATAAAATTGTTATTCAACATGCAATACAATATCCTGTAACAATCATAAATAAATTTATATCATTTACATCATAATTGTTAAATACATCAAATTATAATTAACCAAACGTGAAATAAAAAGATTTCTAATCACATTTCAATGGCTTCCAAATTGAGAACATTCCTATCTTTTAACATGAACTCGAATAGTAAGTTCTTAACTGCAAATACCCTATTTCTTTTACAGGCTCTTCTCTGTCTTTCAGGGTCTTCACAATTAGTGTCTCAACAAAATTCATCACTTGAACTGCATACATCAGGGCTGTCAAAGGATCTACCATCTGCAATAAGCATCAATTATTCACACATATTGGCTAAAAACTATTAGGATTTTCAGCAATTTTAACTTCAGAAGCAGCAGATATATGATTATCACAAAAACATTTAAAATTGGTATTTACTCAAGTTGAGACTTTAACTGTCTACAGTTAACATCCAGATCAAAGAATACAATGATTGACACATATCTTAGAAAGAGAACTATTCTTCACCTAAATTGCATGTAAGCTTATTGTTTACTATTGATGGATTCATACTGCTGAAAAACCCATCAAACAACCATGAACTTTTATACTTTTAGTTTGTTGTATGTTTAAGAATTTAGTGGGTTGGATACTTGTAACAATAAACATTCAGAATGAACTACCATTAAGTAAAATTTCAAGGTAATTTGTAACAGAAGTCCAATTAAGTTAAAGTAATAGGGATTTATTACTAAAGAAGAATTGCTCATACCAGTTTCTTCTTCCTGGAATTTGAACTTGCAAGCAGCTCTGCAACTTTTACTAGGAGTTGCCTTTCTTCATTGGTTGTGCATTCCTGCAGATATAAAATAAGACATTAAATGGGAAACTTATAATATGTCATGACAAATTCAATTCGAGCAAAAAGTTTAATTACCTCAAATTTCTTTTCAAGTTCAAATAAATTGGAATTGCATACTGGACCAAATTATTTTGCCTTGTCGAGTAATAGAAGTCAAACTGATTGAATTCATGGCAAATCCATCTACATTAGCTTCTACGCATGAAAATTAAAATTTTACTTCTCAATGAAAGCCTGCAAAAGCAATTTCCACTTACGTACTAACAGTACTGATTTTCATCCCATTGATACTTACCACAAGCCTAATCGTCATGCAGCACCCATATCAAAAAATTTGATGAGGAAATGATAACATAACATTATACTATAGAAAATATAAGAAACTGGCCAAGGCATTTAGCAAGCAATCTTTTCTTAGTTCAACTATATCCAAGAACAGTTTATAATATGCTAATGATCTCAGTTTAACTTATATATTTTACCTAGGCAAATGATACACCACAGTTACCAAACTATATGATCAACAACCAGTCTCTCAATTTCGGATTGCCTATATCATTCCATACAAGTTTATTCATATTTTTAGGCTTCAAGCAGGATTAACTCATCTCAAAATGTCATGTCACTACGCCAAATTGTCCATCAATTGTTATAATTGAATACTTTGAAGTAAAATATATCTTGTTAAAGAGGAGATACAAATTCATGTGGGCCTTTATTTGAATAATGAGAAAGCTTAAAGGAGACATGACGGAAACTGGGATGCTGTCATTAGCACTCCAAAATTAATCCTTACTTTCAATCACAAACTCAATATAATAACAAGCAAGAGTCGAACCCACAGAGAATGATTAATTTATTTTTATGTGATGTAAACTAGATTTGGGAGTTTTGAACTAATTATAATTAACTAAATAAACAAAAGTAAATTAATAAAATTAATTAATAGTTCTTCGGTTACATCTCACCCTTATAATTAATAGATCAATTAATCAAAATATATTTTTATCCTTCCATAAAACTAATAACCCTAGGTAATAACAAGTTCTGCTACCCGAAACTTCCCATAATTTTAATCTAACAAAACAAGCTCTTCATTAGATTCTAACCATTATACAACCTATAACAAACTCTCTAAATTTAATATAATGGAAGCATTAATCACAAGGAAATTAGATTATTCTAAGCAACAATCTCATAAGCTCGGACTGTTTAACTTACATCATGATAACCATAGCAATAAACAAAAGCTTGACCACAATCATCTATTACTATTCACTACCAACGACTAGGAACAATATCAATTAAACGTAATATAATTCCTAAATCTAGTAATTGATAATAATTTAATCAACTCAACAGGCCAAAATTAAATCAATCAAACCCAATACCAAATAAACAATTAAAACAGATTATCATAAATAATTTCATATGAGGAAGAATAAATAATATTACTGAATTAATTTAACCATTAATTATAATTGGGTTTGAAATTCCCTAGAACTAAATAATAAAATTAGTCAAACATAATAAAAATAATAGATAAGAAAAACCTGAGAGAGAGAGCTCCCAAAAACTTACAATCAATAATGAGAGGTTGGCCCTCTATTTATAGGTCTCTAACTTGTCCAAACCCTAATAGGATTTACAATTAAAAATAAAAGAAAAAGAAAAATAATTATTATCGTCTCTTTTGCGACAAATACTCGCGCATTGCGCGGAGCTCAGTTTTCCGTTTAATTACGAAAATGCCTCCGGTCTTTTGTAGACTTTACATTTTTGCCCTCCGATTTTACTGAAGTTATCACAATGCCATTAGACTTTTGCAGAATTTACAGATTTGCCCCCAAACTTATTTTTCCTACAAAATAAAATATAAAAATAAATAAAAATAACATAAAAATACTAAAAATCCTAAAAACACATAATAATAAATAAAACACCTAAAATAAATAAAAACACATAAATAAAAAGAAATATAAAATTACTATAAAATTACCTAAATTAACATAAATTAACTAAAATCCTATAAAACATATTAAAACCAAAATAAGCTAAATAATTAAACATTTAAGCACACAATAAATATAAAAATTAAGTATTAGGGAATAAAATTATCGTATAATTTAACCCTATCAAATACCCTCACACTTAGCTTTTGATCGTCCTCGGGCAAAACAAAAATAAAACTATAAAAATAAACAAAAATAAAATAAATCTAACTAGCCCAACAGACTTAAGCGACTCAACTAACCTGACTTTTTACATGAGCAATAAATTAATATAAACTTCACATTAACCTCAAAGATTATAATCAAGAACTTTTAGAAAATTTCAAAATAATACGTCATAGAAAATTTTAACTTAATTATTAATTCCACTTTATTCTCAATCCTTCGTTCGTGTGTGTGTGTGTGTGAAAATCCATATATATCAAACTAATAAAAATTTAGATCAATTCATCTAATAAAATACATCACTAAATATATTAAAATTCTATACATTTATTTTCACATCACTTTCCATTTAATACAGATAAATACAAACTAGAAGATCAAAAGGTTTTATATTTTAACCACATTAGGATTTAACTTTAATCACACACCTTCCCAAGTATTATTAAAATCCGTTAGCAAGACTTTTTTTTCTTCTCTTTTTTTCCTCATTCATTTTTTTCCATTATTTTTTTTTCATGGTGAGTGCATTTTATGTTCCATCTCACCAGCGAGTGCCTTTTACGCTCCATCTCGCTGCATATGTTTATGAGTGAGTGCGTTTTACGTTCCATCTCAACCCACCACATGACAATTGTTTCACTTTTTCTTTTTTTTTTCTACTTCGGGTAAGGTCAATCTAATAATCCCAGAAAAATTACCTTAATCATTTCTCCACATTATATTTACCTTATATTTGCTTCAAGTAATGTTCAAATAAGATATAGAATTGAAAACATATCTTATAAGCTTTTAACCAAATAAATTTTCTCCAAATTAAAATTAGTTCAAACATATGGATATGTGCAAATAATAAAATAACAGATTTCAAACAAAGTACTGACCAACAAAAAATGTCAAAATTCAGATTACGCAAAATTTATCAATTTTTCAAGAGTTATTAAATAAAAATTAAAATTTTATCATCGGTTAAAAATTAAAATTCAAATCAAAATATTGCTCAACTGACTCAATCCTAAAAAAAATATCCCATTTTCGTAGGCAACACGGTTACACTTAGCACGTGCAACAAGCCTTTAAACCCCAAGGTTACCCCAAGTGGACGAGTTTTGTCTCATGAGGGTTTGCAGTGAATTTACTTACAAAATTCAAATTTTAAAATTTTTAAAATTCCTTAAAAATAAAAATATAATTTTTTTTTTAAATTTCCTAAATCCCTTCCCCCACACTTAAAATTTACATTGTCCCCAATGTAAACTATAATGCAAAGAAACAGACACAAATAACTATAAAAAGAAAAAAGAAAAGAAATGCAAATCTGATTTCTTGGGTTGCCTCCCAAGCAGCGCCTTTATTTATTGTTTTTGGCTCGACAGCAGGCCAAAGTACTACGTCACTCCTACTTCATGAATTTTGAGTACCCCATCCATCACGACATTCTGCATCGGTAGATTCAGTCTCCCTTGCACGTGACATGAACGTTTTACTCCCTCTTCAACGAATAGGTATTTAAGATGATTGAGGAGAGTCTTTATATTCAGAATGAGATCCTGCAAAATAAAAGATAGAAAATTTTCGTGAGTAGCATGTAATGGAATGGAACTAATTGCTTGACTATCTAAAATCATTGGCAAAGAATTGAATGCAGCTTCAGCGTGCTTCAACTCGTGTTTTAGCTCAATTTCTTCTTCTTCCTCTAACTTCAAACTGCTTGTACTGACATCCTCTAAATTCTCTTTATTTATTTCCCCAAAAATTCTCTCCACCTTAGGCATGTTATCATCACAAAGAACATCATTGTCTACATTGATACTGTCCGTTTCTGCACTGATGTTGTCTGCTTCCTCTTGCATCGGCGATGGAAGGAATGACCATTGAGAATCTAATTGTGCAATTGTAGTAGCAAGCTGACTCAGTTGATTCTCCAAATTATATATGGAAGTTTTTGTCTCTTGTTGGAATTGTTGTGCTTGAGTCATGAAAGCTTTAAACATATATTCAAAAGATATGTCAGAATTAGATAATTGGTCATGTTGTTGTTGGGGATATGGTTGCATGTACTGTGGATTATTTGAAAAGTTTTGGTTTGCATGCCAATTCACTGGTGAATTCTCATAGCTGAAATTATGATGATCCCTCCATCCTGAATTATACGTGTTTGAATAGGAATCATATTTACTTTCTGATTGACCAAGGAAACCACCAGCTGTATTAACTTGTTCATAGGACTCCTCTCAAAGCATTGGACATAAATCAGTTAGGTGTCCTATTACCGCACAAATCCTACACGTACCTATAACCATTTGATAAACAAAAGAAGTTAAACTATCAGTTTGTTGCTCATGAGAAGAAATATTTACCTCATTAACATAATCAGGCATGTCTTCCATCCTTAACCTGCAAAACTCAATTAAACTATGAAAAACTATAAAAATAAAATCTAAGAAAAATTACTAAATTAAAATAAAGTTTACAAAAACACAAAAATAAATTAAAATCACTTCCCGGCAACGGCGCCAAAATTTGGGATGCTATCGTTAGCACTCCAAAATTAATCCTTACTTTCAATCACAAACTCAGTATAATAGCAAACAAGGGTCGAACCCACAGAGAATGATTAATTTATTTTTATGTGATGTAAACTAGATTTGAGAGTTTTGAACTAATTATAATTAACTAAATAAACAAAAGTAAATTAATAAAATTAATTAATAAATTAAAAACTTCAGTTCTTCGGTTCAATCTCACCCTTACAATTAATAGATCAATCAATCAAAATATATTTTTATCATTCCATGAAACTAATAACCCTAGGTAACAACAAGTTCTGCTACCCAAAACTTTTCATAATTTTAATCTAACAAAACAAGTTCTTCATTATATTCTAACCATTATACAACCTAGAACAAGCTCTCTAAATTTAATATAATGGAAGCATTAATCACAAGGAAATTAGATTATTCTAAGCAACAATCTCATAAGTTTGGACTGTTTAACTTACATCATGATAACCATAGCAATAAACAAAAGCTTGACCACAATCATCTATCACTATTTACTACCAACGACTAGGAACAATATCAATTACACGTAATATAATTCCTAAATCTAGTAATTGATAATAATTTAATCAACTCAACAGGCCAAAATTAAATCAATCAAACCCAATATCAAATAAACAATTAAAACAGATTATCATAAATAATTTCATATGAGGAAGAATAAATAATATTACTGAATTAATTTAACCATTAATTATAATCGGGTTTAAAATTCCCTAGAACTAAATAATAAAATTAGCCAAACATAATAAAAATAATAGATAAGAAAAACCTGAGAGAGAGAGCTCCCAAAAACTTACAATCAATAATGAGGGGTTGACCCTCTATTTATAGGCCTCTAACTTGTCCAAACCCTAATAGGATTTACAATTAAAAATAAAAGAAAAAGAAAAATAATTATTATCTTAACCCTAGTTGGAGTTAAAATCCAATTTGAAATAAAAAAGTAGCAAAAATCCGAAATAATCTTGTTTTGCCGCATTTCCGCCCAGCCAAACGCGTCTTTGACCCGGTCAACGCCTCTAACGCGCTTGCTGACGTCACCATTGCACATCAGCCTACGCCGCGCATTGCGCGTGTTTCCTCCGTCACCTGCTTGGCCAAACGACGTCGTTTTCTGGTATGCGCTGCTGCATCCGCGCATTGCGTGGCCGCTGCTCTCCGTCTCTACGTACGCCAAAACGGCGTCGTCTCTTCTACGTCAAATACCCGCGCATTGCGCGGAGCTCAGTTTTTCGTTTAATTACGAAAATGCCACCGGTCTTTTGCAGACTTTACACTTTTGCCCTACGATTTTACTTAAATTATCATAATGTCATTAGACTTTTGCAGAATTTACAGATTTGCCCCCAAACTTATTTTTCCTACAAAATAAAATATAAAAATAAATAAAAATAATATAAAAATACTAAAAATCCTAAAAACGCATAATAATAAATAAAACACCTAAAATAAATAAAAACACATAAATAAAAAGAAATATAAAAATACTATAAAATTACCTAAATTAACATAAATTAACTAAAATCATATAAAACCCATTAAAACCAAAATAAGCTAAATAATTAAACATTTAAGCACACAATAAATATAAACACTAAGTATTAGGGAATAAAAATAGCGTATAATTTAACCCTATCAGAAACTCAACAATTGAGTCACTATCATAAGGGAAACTATCTAACAATAAACATGTAAGTAAACAAAATTTTTAGACTAAATTTAAATTCAACATGTATCAGAAGTATAGACTAACAGGTGTCTGAGACACAATATAGTAGGTGTCAAGTGAAAAATTGCCCCGTGATAGCCTTTTCGCAATAGGTGCTCACTAGTATCAAATGTAGGGATACTTGCTGCGAACCAGAACAGTGATAATCTATTGCTAGCAGAGAATATAAATAGTAAATGAAATATATCTCATATGCTACTAAAGCGTGTAAACTGATTACAAAGATTTTATAATTACCTCATTGGGTTAATCCATATTGAGAACTTGTGGAATGAGAGCAGACTCTGCACATATCTATGAGTTAAATATTGCTAAGAGTCTGACAAAGAAAGTGACTATATCCAGTAACAACACTAACAAGGTAAATTTGGCAAATCATTCAGTGATAAAAACGACTTTTTCCTGATTTCAATAAGAAACCCGGCTAGAGATGATTCCTTGAATGAATAGAAGATTAGCACTGTCCATCATAGTGTTCATTCTTTTAGTAATAGGGCATGGCAATAAAATTTATCCCTATCAAGTAAAAAGAGTTGTCGTAATGGGCTATTCAACTTAGTTTATGCAGACAAATTGTATCTAGGCAGCAAGAAAAGAATAACAAGTCAAAAAGGCCAAACTAGGATCTAGATTTATAGCATGTGAGAACTTCAAATGAACACACAAATAAACCAAGACATCAAAGTGTGGTACAAATTTAATCAAGTAAAATTTGCAAATACGCCCATAATCGCACCTCATTATAAGATAACAACAGCACCTGGGACCTGCACCAAATAGTGGTAGTTTTAGTTACTTTTAATAAAAGTGGATTAAAACTCAACAAGAAGTTTCTTCATTAAATGTATTAACCATATATCCTTATATAGGATATGAGAACAAAAACAATAAAGATCTGACAAGCAATGTGAGATTGAATGTTGATTTCCAGTACTAAAATGTTAAGAGATATTAGAAATCAGGAGTCCAAGAGTCCAAAAGCTAAAGTGTTATTCTTTCTTTCAACTATATTAAACAAGTGAAAGAGTGATCAACGCCAAAACGATTAGATTGCATATATTCCAAATTTAGACACATACCTCTACAAACAAAATACAAGTCAGAAACTTCAAAACTAGAAAGATGAAATCTATTGATTTCACATGAGAAGCCATTTCCATTATCCAGGCCTGTCAAACAAGAAATATAGATTCCACCCAATATTCTAAATTAGGCTTTGATTATGTTAAGTTCCTAAAAATGTAATCATACAAGTAAAAAATTTAAGCATCTTGATGCTATGCAACATGGTAGTAGTGTTGCAGACTTATAAGTCCATCTCCAAAAATGCCAACAAAGACATGATGAATGCAAGTCATATCAAGTCAAACATATTACAATAATTATACCTCAAGCCCAACTGACTAATACAGAACCAAATTGAAATGGAATCCATGCATACCTGTACATCTCCAAGCTTGAGGCTGGAAAACTTCATCTGACACCAGTGCTATTAGATCATCATCAGTAATATTCTAAGACACCGACAGAGAAATTAAACTTATCAATAAAAGGAAAATAATACTATGAAATTGTCAATTTCATTTCAAATCTGTGTATCAAAATTGACCTGTACATAAACTAACACCAGAACTTTTTTCCCTTGGTATTTAAATGAAAAAAAAAACTAAAACCTTGTAGCTATGAGAATGCTTGATTGGTGCAATTTCAATGAGCTTAGAGTTATGTGTAGTTAGCACAAAAAACAATTTAATTTAGAAAAGAAAAAAATATAAAACTTCGTCAAATTAAAGAGCGTATACAAATAAAAACAGTTATAAGTACGAATGTGTGAGGAATCGATAAATAAAAAGGTTACCTGAGCTGAAAATGAAGAAGGATTGGGACTAGAACTTCCAATAAATCATAGAGCAATTAGTAAAATGGTTATATATATACAGAGATATATATGTATATATTTGATAATGGTATAGTTCCGAACTCAAATCGAACTACTGAAAAACCTAGCCCGGAAAGGAGGAGCTATCCAGGATGAAATTACCTTTTATACCCAACGATACTACATAATTTTTCTTCACCACCACAGCCACCTCCACGGCTACCTCCCCTTCCCCTTCCGCCACACCCACCACCACTGCGACCTCCACCTCCACGGTTGCTTCCATCAACGGATTCATCAAGGCTACGAAAGTCGTCAGATTTGATAGAAGACTGGTAAATGAAGTTAACTTTGCAATTTGGGTGCCCTAGATGAGCCGCTAGCTTTGAGATCTTGTGAGGAAGACTAAGAGAAGAAGAGAGATTATAAGAGACAGAGGAAGACTCAGAGATTTGGGGAAGATGAGAAAATGATGAAGTAAAATAATAAAGATAAAAAAAATGGAGGGACAGTGAATCACTAAATGGCGTCAACTGAAAAAATAGGGCCTATAGCGACAGTGAGGTGTCGACCGTCGCAATAGGGTCAATTTTTTTTATATAGCGACGGTTAGGAGTCGACCGTCGCTATAGGTCCACTTTTCCTCATATATAGCGACGGTCAGGAGTCGACCATCGCTATAGGTCCACTTTTTTTCATCTATAGAGACGGTCAGGAGTCGACCGTCGCCATAGGGACTTTTTTCCTTTTATAGCGACGGTTCCGCCTCGACCGTCGTTATAGCTCGTCACAACAGATCGATTTTCTAGTAGTGGATCACTTTTTGAAATATTTTGGATATTACATTCAATCCAATTTACAAGAATTTCGTCCTCGAAATTAACTTTACAATTCACTTTAGTCATTTAATATCATATTTATAAGTTCTATAAATATTCAGGATATTACATTCTCTCATCTTTATAAGAATTTCGACCTCGAAATTATTTTCAACTTACTCTTATGAATTTTCTTAATTCATCTTTCTTACATTAAATTCCTAATATTTAGATTAGGTCTAAACAGGTTTAATCTAAACCTTTCCTTTACACTAGGTTTTAAACCTTTTATCATACTCGACTTTCAGTCTTACTTTTTCTTTATCTAGGATTCTTCTAACTTATATTGCGGTCAATTAAGACCTTGACCTTTATCAAATACTATGGATGTTATATGACCCACAATTGTTTAACCGTTACTAGGACTGAAAAACACCATTCAGTGTAACAATCAATTCAGATTGGAAACACTCATGATAGTACTTTAGGTGATCAGCCTGTTGTACCATATTATCTCTTAAAGATGATGTATATTTATCAACCAGAATCATATGTCCGTTTACTTTATCATAACCAGAAATGTCTAGCCGAAACAATTGACATTGACTCATATTTAAACCATTCAAAGTTTTGAAAAGCAATCTTATGATTGTATACCGCACCTTGCAAAGTGCGTTGATGACTCATCATATATCATCTTCACACCAGTTTAAATAGGGTGTTGATGAATAAATTATTTTTATTTTTCACATTAAAGCTGTCTAGCCAACACAAATAGCGTAGAACTATGAATAATGTAATATCCCGGATATTTAAATGAATTAGAAAAAAAATATTTAATATTTAATAAAGGTTGGAATTTGATAACCTAGTAGTGATAGATAAATAGAGGTCCAAATTAAATTTAACGGACTAACTTAGATATGGTGATATCAAAATTTTTGATAAGTTAGCAAGTAAAGTGATAATTCAATAAACTTGACTAACAGCAAGTCTAATTAAATTAAGAGAATTAATTAGTGGAGTTATGTAATTATGCGACGTGGTTGCGTGTAAATTAAATATGTATTTATATGAATATATATATGCGTGCACATTTAGTAAACATAATTTAATGGTTAATTAAATTGTGATAAATAGATAGATTAATATTAAATTGATCCGAATTTGAATTAAAAGGTTTATTGTGGAATTAATTTATTCATTAATCAACAATTATGCAAATTGTTGATAAATTATTTGTGAGGAATAATTATGTAATTTATATAATTATAAATTATATAAAGTAGTTGAATTAATTAAGGGAGATTAGTAATTGTATATATGTACAACATTTAATTTCATATATATGTACATATATATAAAGGGATTAAATTAATTAAGAAATTTTAAATAGTAATTGAATATATTAAATGAATATATTCTATAATTAAATAAATCATTGTAAATGATTCATGAGAGTGAGAAATTTAATTATACAATTACTTGTGTAATATTAATTAAATAATTTAATAAATTATTTAAATAAGAAATTGAGTAAATATATTATTTTAATGTATTTCCGGGTAAATGGAATTATTTCCATAATTGATGAGAAATGAATTATTTAATGTAAATGTATTAAATAATTTAATTTGTGGCGTAAATAATATATATTAAATTATATATTGAATTTATGTTAATTTCATAATTTATTGTGAAATTGTTTTTTAGGTAAGGTAATGTGTATAAATAATATATATAGATTATATATATTATTATTAGCGAACAAACCCTAAAATTTTTAATATCAAAATAATTGATAAGTTTCATATTAATTAAATATTCAATTAAATTGAATATAATGAGTTAATTAAATTTTATAAATTAATTAATATGATTATTAATTAATGTAAATAATGTGAAATATTAATAATAATATTTATTAGTCCATTTAATAATTTAATACTAATAGGTTGGGGTATTTAATTATTTATTTAATCTAATTATTTATTTAACCATGGATTGAATAATTAATGTGTAAATTATTAAATTAGCCCAACATGGGTCAATTAGTAGCCCAAGTGAAGAATAATAAAATTTGACAATTTAGTAGCCCAAACAATTTAATTAGAGCCCAATTGATATTTTTAAATAAAGCCCAAAGCTTGAGCCCACTTGGAATTAAATTGTTTAACCATTATTTATTAAAAAGTGACATGTGACAAACAATTTGGGACAAAGCAAAACCAAATCAGCCGCATGGTGCTAGGAGAGAGAGAATGGATTGATTTTGTTGTTATTTTATTTTTCATTTATTTTAATTAGGATTGCTTGCATGGATTTTTTTATTACATGGACCATACTTATTCTCACCAACTAAGGCATGGATTAAATTTCTTGTGTAAGTATCCAATAGCTAACTTGTGTTGGTCTAAATTCATAGATATAAGATATATATCTATACATCATGGAAGACTTAAGTAATTAGAGAGAGAGAAATGTTAGTCATTTCTTCTTCTTTCACTTTTCAAATTAGAGAGAAAATTATTTGAGAGCAAGGATATGGAAGGAGAAGGAATTCTTGGTTCATGCCATCCTCCTTCACAACCCATTTTGAAAGAAAAATGAAGATAGCCATTAAAATGAGGTAATGGTTATTTTAAATGAAGTTTATTTATTTATTTATTTATTAAATAAATTATCATGTTTGTATAAACATGTTATTATAGTTAATAATGTGTAGTAGTAATATTTATGTCATTCTTGAGTTTAATATGCTTGGTGTGTATTTTGGTATATTTTGTATGCTAAAATATGTGTTTAGTAGTGTATAAACAAGTCTTGGAATTTATGACCAAAAATAATTTTTATAATATTTAGATTTAATGTTATAATATTATAGAACATTAAATCATGAGAAAAACAAAGTTTGAATCACTCAAAATGGAGTTATACACAAAAAGTTATGATTTGTGGTAGTTTATGTGATGTAAAAATTTTTATAAAAATTTTTAATATTAAATCATGAAAAATTAAATTTTCATGTTATAAATTGATATTAAGTGATTGGTAATTTTTTTTGGATTTTTAAAGCTTACTTGAAGGTGTAAGTTTTATTAAAGTGGTGTATTAAAGTTACTGTTCACAATCTGCTTGGAAGAAGAAAAAACCACTGTCCGCGCAATGCGCGAGCTACTGTTTACCCGCCAGACGCGCTATAATACGACGCCGTTTTGGGTACAAAAAATCAGTTCCCGCGCGACATGCGCGGAAGCCAACAAACGGTGTTACAAAACGGCACCGTTTTGATACAGTAGAAATGTTAGCGCGCGCAATGCGCGAGAAATAATTTTACCTGAAATTACGATACTGCCCCTCCGTTCGGTTTTCTGATTAATTACGAAATTGCCATCAGTCCGGTTTTTCAACTTATTTACGAAAATGCCATTCTGGATAATTTAAATGTTTAAAAATTAATTTAAAATTATAACAAAAATAATAATAATACAAAAATGATATTTAGGTATTTAGTATTATATTTTCCAAATATAATAAGTATTTAGGATTAATATTTAAATGTTGTAAATATTAATCTAGTTAGTTTAATATTATATTTTTCAAATATAATAAGTATTTAGGATTAATATTTAAATGTTGTAAATATTAATCTAGTTAGTTTAATATTATATTTTCCAAATATAATAAGTATTTAGGATTAATATTTAAATGTTGTAAATATTAATCTAGTTAGTTTAATATTATATTTTTTCAAATATAATAAATATTTAGGATTAATATTTAAATGTTTTAAATATTAATCTAGTTAGTTCAATATTATATCTTCTGAGTTTATGATTAAATTAATTATTTATTATTTAATTAAAATTAAATAATAAACAAGGATGATAAATTAATTAATTATTATTTAATTAATATTAAATAATAATTAAAGACAACTAAGATTGATTATTTAATTATTTATTATTTGATTAACTTTAAATAATAAATAAATTCAGTTAGTTATTATTTATTATTAAATAATAACTAATGATATTTGAGTATTTACTATATAATTTTATTATTTATTATTTAATTAACTTTAAATAATAAATGAATCTAGTTAATTAGTTATTATTTATTATTAAATAATAACTAAAGATATTTGATTATTTTTAAAATAATATAATTATTTATTATTTGATTAATTTTAAATAATAAATAAATCTAGTAAGTTATTATTTATTATTAAATAATAACTAAAGGTAGTTAATTACTTACTATTTAATTAATGTTAAATAGTAATTAAATGAAATAAAGAATATGTCTTTTAACTCTTTTGTTTAAACAATTATAATAAATTGTTTAATAAGTGTTTAACACTTGAGAAAATTATTTTCTAAACTTATTAAATTATTAACCTAATTTGATTGAGGGTCTATAAGGTTAATAATATTGTTTTGACTGATGTAAATTATGTGTTAGTACTTATGTTTGGTAGATAAGTTTCTTAATGAGCGTATAGTTGTACAAATACGCTGTACTAATTATTAAACCAACTTTACTAATGTTAGGTCTTTCAAAGCCAGTTAGTTAAAGCTAGACATTAATTGTAGCTGAGCAGACAGGCAAGTTTCCTAAACCCTACTCAATTTATATTCGAGCAGGATATATTATTTTATTGTTCAAGTTCCTAACTCAAACTCAAGTTATTATGTTTCAAGCATGCTATGGTTTAATTCTGTATAATTATTCCACCTCTTTAAATTGTTGATTCGCACATAGTGCTTGTTGCATGTGTTCATCAGGTATGAAAGGCTGATCACCTTCATTGCCATAAGGTTCAGTTAAATGTGTTCATGGTCATTATTGACACTCAACATTAATTGATTCAATCATTCAATTATTGAAATTATGATTCGTACTCTTTCACAATTATTATATTACTGAAAATCTGAAAGCTTGTTCTTTCCTTCAATCATGATATATCGTTATTGTATTTAAACTTGCTGAGCAAAGTCGTTGCTCACTCTTGCTATATCATGATAACAAATTTCAGAATAATACGAATGTCCAAGGAGAGACGGAGACAGAAGCAATAGACAAGATTATAGTGTTATGCATTATAACTAAATTGTTATATGATGTAAGTAATTTTGTAAACCTTTTTATGAATCTAAAGGTATATATGGAAGTTAAGGTTAGAAACCTTGGGAAATGTTGTAGAATAAACAATTTATGTTTATATATTCCGCATTAGTTATAGAACGTGTATGAAGATGATGTATCGTGACGTACCAAGTCTAGGGTTAAAGGAACCCGGATTTGGGGTCGTTACAAATAACATAGCTAAAATCAATTTTATGACTTTATCATATCCATACCAAGTTCACAAGTGCGTTTATGATAAATTCATTTTATCTTTTCAAAATAGCTCTGTCTAGCTTAAAAATTTAGCGTAGACATAGCTCAAAATTTTCTAGTTCAATAATTGAACAATTCTTTTCAAAGGCACACAAGTGTGAATATAACCATGAAGATCTAGCATAGCTAGAAGATTTTGGAATATCCTTAATTCTTTATCCTTTCCATTATTCTACTAACCATAACACAAGTTTTACAAATATATAGTAATATAGTAAACTAATTGGTTGTATTAAACCAAGTACAAACAAATATATTAGTTCACCTTATCATCAACATGGGATTGAAATGTCTCAGTGCACACTGGTTCATCAATATCGTACTGAATAGACAAATCCTAGCCGCATCTCACAAGTCGGTTTGACTAACATATCATAGCCCAAACCCATAACAAGGGTTCGTTCGCTCAGTAACTAACATACAAATATTTTTAAAACTCTAGCTTTGACATAACAACTAATAACTAATCAATATACATATGAGTGAAGAATTTAACTTCTTAGAATATATACAAAGAATTAGTTTCACACAAGATTTCAATTTACCTATCAATATAGCAAACTGAGTGTTTACTCCACCCAAGAACTAATGAATCAGTTTTCTGTCTCATCAACACCATCTTCAAATGATCTTATTCAGTGTGTAACCCACTTTGAGAATACTGACCATGAATCATTCATACCAATAGTGTAGTTAGATCGATTCTCTGAAGCATATTAAACTCTTTCCCATACAAGAGAGTCGTTCTATTCAGTTTTGCTAACATGAGTTTTCAAATGAAATCCCTACTCGTTCTCTAACTATCTTATGAATTTTCTTAATTCATTCCTTCATCATTTATATTTCCTTATGAGTTTACTCATCTCATTTCTTAGGTATAATTACACATAATACCATTTCATTTGGATGAAACGGTTTTATACAAAAACCAATAAGATTATTTTATCTTATTGCTTGCTTTGAAAACTCTTTATGGGTCCATTTATCTTCAGATATTCTCGTAAAGAGTTTATCCTTACTCATTATATTTCTTTCACATAATATTTTATGCATTAAGTTTTAATAAGGTTTATGTTATATCTTTTAATTGTCTACAGACTTTTCACAAGTCCATTTTTTCTTAATCTATTAGATTATACTCCAATGTACTTGTTACCTCGAAACTATAATCCACTGCTCTGATACCAACTGTAACGCCCCCAAAATCCCCATACTAGCTACGATGGACCTTATGCATTAAACTTCATACATTTACCAACTTAACCAATGATCCTATAATCATATTGGTTGAATTAGTTTTATTTTAGACTATACATTAAAAATTTCTCGTAACTTTGTCCCTAGATCTTAACTTGATCTCGATCTCATTATTTATACAAGTATCAACTTGTAGTTCATCCGTATAAATGAATAACACCATATATAATAGTCCAATTTTAACCTTAAGATTTAAATATTCTATAACTTTATATATTCCAAGATTTACGGTATTAAATCATTAGGACGGTTCTTGGGAACAGAGAATCTCGCGATTAATGTTTGTATCTTCATCAGTGATAAATGTTTGCATCTTTATCCGTGACAATTGTTGTATCTTTGTCCGGTGCAAAATTCTTTTTATTCATACAGAACCTACCCAACTAATTAAAATTCTCACTCAAAACACATTTGTTTATAGTGATATATCTTCATATCAATAATCCTACTTATCAAAATAGTAATAACAAGTTATACCTGGGTCCGAGGAACATAATGATGGATTTGATCAGTCAATATCGATTAGTCCTGTCTTGGATGTATAGTACTCACAATTCATTTACCGATCCTCATCTAGATAAATAGATCATTATCAATACTATTTTAAGTTTTAACAATTCTAAGTTATATTAAAATAAAGACATAACAATATTCTGATGATAATAATTTATATCATTCATTTAATATTCGATTATATGATTTTCTTGTTCGTATTACAACAGTCATTAAGACTTTACACAAATACAAGTAATAAAACATGAAAACCTAATATACGCTTCATCTTTATGTTCATGATCTTCTTAAAGTTCTTCATTAACTGCAAATAAATTTTTATTTGCAAGAATGAGCATGATGGCTCAGAAAGTCTAACATATAGCACATATGCAGTTTATGCTTTCAAATAAACTTTAATATCACATATAACTCACATTCTAACAATTTATATCACATAGACACACAAGGTGTACAAATTGTGTTTATAACTTGTAAACATAACACATAATAGTTAGAAGGTTTGCAAACATCAGTTAAAGACTTCACATAACATCTATTACATAACAAAATAACATTACACATTCATTTATCATTTTAACAATACTATACAAGTAGCACATAGCAAGAGTTAGAAGACTTGTACAAATAACACATAAAGGTTTAGAACTTGCCTGATTCGTTTTAACGTTTACTTTAATTTCGACATTCAATCGTACGGCCTACAAAGTATGCGATTTTAACAATTATATTATTCATAAACAATAACCTTAAATAAACAATAACCTTAAACTATCCTCCAACTTAACTATCTTTATTTTAGTAGTTTAATTTCGTTTTGAATGGTTTTATACTTCCCGACAAGTCTCGACTGAACAAGACCCTAAGTTTCGGATAAAACCTTTAAAGTACAACTTTTTTAGAAGTTTTAAAACTCTGGTGGGTTGGCGTGGTCGCCCCATAATTAAGCCTATTTGGGGCATAGCTGCCCCAAGTATGCAGCACAATTATTAAGTGTTGGCTACCCGAACCTCTTTCATTGGAATAGGTATAACTCCTTCATTTCTTAACATTTTGGGATCAGTCTTGACTCTAAATTCATCAGCATTTCATGATCTACAACTTTATTTTGGGTTGCTAAGCCAGATTTCAAAAGTAAAGTTTCTAAAATCAGTGAACAAAGTCAGAATGCGTACTAGTTCATACTTTCTTTGATCCACTTAGTAAAACATGATACCTCAAGCATAAATTTGTTAAGATAACATGTTCTAACACTCAATAACACTTCATAAAATAAAAATAACAAAGTCATAAACCTACTTATGTACGATTTATGATTTTTACTCAAGAACACGAAGAATAAATCGAAGAACAAAAAGAACTAAGTTTCATCGTTCTTGGTTTAACTTGCTAAAACATGGTGCCACAACCATGAATTTGCTAGGCCATCATGTTTAAGAACTTTATAACACTAAATTATAAAATCATAAACTTATTTATGTGGAAAATTATGATTTTTGCTCAAGAACACGAAGAACGAAAAATCATACGTGGTAACGACTTATGTTCTTGAGCTTTTGGATTTCATACTTGAAATAATTTGAGCATTATAACTGTTTACATATGTGATTATAACACTTTATATTTGACAAAATTTGGTCATTATAACAACTTGTTTACTTGATTATAACAATTTATAATTATTGCTCAAGAACACACGAAGAACATGGAGAACGACAATCGTGCATGACTACAACGTATGTTCTTGAGCTTTAAATTATGAAATGAAATTCGACATTATAACTACTAAAAAATGAAGAAAGGCTCAAGAACACGGAGATCGACAATCGTACATGGCTATGACTCGCGTTCTTGAGATTTTAAACTAAAAATTAAATGAACATAATAATAACTAACGATTTAATTCTCGAAGTGCAAGCTTTAACTATTTTTTTGCACTTGATTCTTGTCTCACAAGAACTCTCTCTATATTTGCTCTTTAACTCTCAAATGGTGAAGCACTAATGAACATTAAGCCTTCTATTTATAGGACTTTCAAAGTTAGGGCCTTATGGACATTAGGTTAACTCATCATCACTTTGGCAAGTCATCATGATTAGTCACCAACTCATCATCATTTTGACAACTCGCCATGGTTAGTCACCATGGTGAATCACCAACACAATTAATGTTAACTTTATTAACCCACAACTCACCAAGCTATGCTTGACAATTCACTAAGTCCAATTTTGTTTCCAAAATGTCTAGCCAAAAATGTATACTTAATATTATGCAAGTATACTACATTTTCATAATACCAAGTATGCCCTCAAAATCTTTACCAAAATTAGTAGCCACTATTGTTGACTTGTACTATTCATCAGTTGACTTTATGTATTTATACCGTATAATTTTTGTATTATATTCGTACTATTCTCGTATTATTTTTGTATAATTCTCGTATATTTTTCGTCTTTGTGAATAGTAATTTCTAGGTTTTCTAACCCTTAGATTTTAGGTTTTTTAAAACCTTAAATTTAGGTTTTCTCCCAAATAACTTTTATTGTTTATTACGCATCTGTGTTCCATATAAACATTATATCCTTCAACGGAACATTCAAAACTGGAAAACGTTTCTGTTTGAAGACCGTTTTACGTTTTATTTTTGGAAAAATATAAGTGGCTCCCTAGTATCTATTCCCCGTATAAATATTATATCGTGAAATGTAAAAAGTCAAAACATCAAAAATAACGTTCAAAAAGATAACAAATATTTTCTCGTAAATCGTGTCATTTTCTGTCTTTTTTCCTGAAAATTTTATTGGTTCCTTGACATCTAGACCTCATATTAACATTATGTTGTGAAATACGAGAAGTCCTACAGATGAAAAAAAGGTCAAACGAATGAAAAGTGTTTCCTCGCGAATAGTGCTTTTACACGTTTTTCGAGAAAAAACTTTTATTGACTATTACGTGTTTTCAAAGCGTGGGAATGATGAGTATCGAAACAAAATGTTAATTTGACTTGCACGTTTCTCTCGAGAGCCTAGGTTATTTTTTAGGATTTAGAATTTAACCTTTTTTTCAATTTAGATTTTTTCCCTAAATTAACTTCTGATATTTAATAAGTGTTAAAGTTAACTAGTTGAACCTAAACACAAAATCCTACATATAGATAATTCGCATAACACATTTAAAATCTTAATTCAAGCTTTATTAATCACATAACAAATAGTTTAGGTTAAAAGTTTTAACTTACAGTTGTATATGATCATATTTTTTAGTCGTATTTTGCCTTTCCGATAGCTTAATGTATGCTTGAGCAATCGTTCTTAGGTTTTGAATTGACAACCTTGATTAGATCTTTATAGATCACTTTTTAAAATATTTGGGATATTACAGTATAGATCATCTTGTTTATGGGTTAACGAAAATGTGTAAAAACTCTATTTGCCTCTGTTATTCTACGAGTCTCTTCATTTTTTGTGTATGGTATTGTCACTCCCGTTGGCAGCATCCACTAATTTGAAACTTAATTTGAAAGCCATATTTTGACCCCAAATATTTTCGAGATGCCACTGATAACCAGCGAATGGCAAGAACTTTTCATTGTGTGTATCCTATTTCAATAGGAACTTAATGAGTCAATCCACTTACACGCCTTACTTTTACTGCTATATCGGGGTTACTCCACGTATTGCTTGACGTAAAATAGATAGTGAATTTGTTTGTGTCTTTTGTTAAATCTTTTTAACTGCTCAATAAATAATTTAATAAGCCAATGATTTTTTTTTCATGTTTCAGAATATGGATAACCAACATGTTAACTAATCAATTACGATAAGTTCGATCGAATTTTGTAATTTTTTCTTTTACAGTACCTTGACATTGAAATATAAGTAGGCACACTTAAAAGGGGGGTTGAATAAGTGTAGAGTAAATATGTCCAATTTTTTTAATTTATTAAAACAGTAAGTAATTCAGTTTGCTGAAAAGCTGATTTCAATTTGTTGATTTGAAAACTGATTTAGACTGTTAATAATTTTATAAGATAAGATAAGATAATTATTTTGCTTGTATTAAATGAAGGCCTGAGTTGAAATGAATAATTTTCTCATAAAAATTATATGTTAAAGTATTCAAAATGTGTATTACAATTCAAAATTGAAAGATGCAATGAACGAATAAAATTAAACAATCAACCATATGAACATAAAAGAGTTTTATGTGTATCGGCCCCTATCATCTACTCTAGTAGCCTACTCCACGTCCAATACTAACTAGTATTGGAGACTCCTTTATTATTTAACTTGGTTTACAAATAACCCCCTTTACAATTCAAGTTCCCAACCTTTGAGGACTAATCCTCCCAATCACCTATGCTCACCTTGTGCAAACCTATGTACTCCTTGAGTACCTTTACTCACTGAGCTCTTAAGCTTACTTGGAACTTGAATGTAAAGACCCCTAATCCAAAACGAATTAGAAAACAACACTTTAAAGATGATATAAAAAATTAAACCAACAACTATGATCAAAGCAAGAGATATATATCAATTCAAAGCTCAATACTAAATGCAACGATCAAGTAAACAAAGAAAGATATCACCAGTTAAGCTCGAGTATGAAAGCTGAAAATAATTTAATTTTTCTTTGAAACCCTTGAGCTCTTAATTATGCTTCATTTGAAGAAATAATAATTGTAGAGAATATGAAGTATTGAATTCAAAATCTGATCAGTATATCATCTTTACATAGAGCACTACAAGCCGTTACATACACCATAAGAAAAGTTATCGTTAATGAGCATGCAAACATATAGATTGAGATCAATTAGGAATTAACAGAATTGCAACGGTCTGAAAATATTTTTAACAAGATTATAGATTTGTTACCGTAGCATGGATCATGGATGTTACTGTTAGAATCAATTTAGATGGATTGATTATCTCATGAATAAAGCTTGACAAATTTATTCCTTTAATCAATCACCATAACTTATTTTTCGGTTTATTATGGAAAGATTAATTCCATTATATCCGATTAATTAGATTAATCATGTAAAATATCTATCTTTGAAAAGCCCACATATCTTATTCCCATAATTAGATCCAATTAACATAATTGATTATAAAAGATTTAAACAATATATGATTAATCAATTATGGTAATACAATAAATCTCGGTCAGCATATTTAATCATGGAAAGCCCAATCAATTTATATAGTAACTGATTTAATGTCAATCTAACAATTAAGATTATCTAGATTTAATATCAATCAATCAATTAGTTATGATAATCTAGATTTAAGATAAATCAATCAATTATGGTAATCTAGAATTAATATCAATCAATCAATTAATTTTGATAATCTAGATTTAAGATTAATCAATCTATTATGATAATCTAGATTTAAGATCAATTAATCAATTATGGTAATCTAGATTTAATATCAATTAATTAATTAATTATGATAATCTAGATTTAAGATCAATCAATCAAAAAATGGTAATCTAAATTTAATATCAATCAATCAATTAAGATTATCAATCAATTAATTAAGATTTATCAATCAATCAGTTAAATTTGAAAATCTTGATTACCAATTAATTAATTAGTCAATAGATTTATTTATGGAAAGCTTTAATCACTTCCATCAATCAATTATTCCTTTAAATCTTGATTAACTAATTTTCTCCAACATGGAAAGTTCAATCACATAATACCTAGATGACATAATTGATTTGTACTCCTTTTCAAAATCTGTTAGATTTAATTAAATCCCTTTTTAAATATCAAGATAACCAAAAATCAATTTTTCATAAAACATGATTATTATTTTTAATTATTTTATGAAAAACTTGATTTTAACCTTCCATATTTAATATGCCATGCAATTCTATGAGCTTTGATTGAAATATAAATCAATGATAAGATCTTACATGAAATCCTAGAAGCCCAATATAGATTTTCAAGATGTTCTGTCCAGCAGTTTCTCAAAATTCTGCAAAATAAATTCAGCTTGCTGCATGATAGTGTTTTGTCTTTCTTAATCCAGCTTACTGTATTGATACACATTAATGTTCTGATACCCAAGATACTGAATAAGACTGTTGTATAAAAGAATTTTGATTTCTTGATCCAACTTTGAAATTAGGGAAAACCTTTGAAATTATTTCAATATTGAACATTGGATATGTAATAGTTCTGAATCGAATCTCTTTAGAAAGAATATCTTTTGTCTTATGGTAGCCTACTCTAGCCCTCTTATGAAACTTTCGTTATTGGGTAGCCAAACACTTCACATGTTTCTAGCGATTCATATTGCATCATCAAATGATATAAGTCTTGGACACGAATCTACAACGCACTAGAATGTCCTTGTTGACGATCCTTTACTCTGACAGCATCTAAAGTTTCTTGAACAATGTGATATCTCACAACGAGTAAATCATTAATCTTTCCCCCTCTTACTAAGATTACAAAATGTTCTTGTGAATTATGGTCAATACCTGGTATATAAGTAGTGATTTAATTTCAAATCCAGAGGTTAATCATACTCTGACAACTTAATTTACATTAGGCAAAGATTCTTTTTTTGGGGGAGATAGTGAAAAAGTTGATAGATAAGTCACCCTCACTGCCACTCTACAAAAACGTATATGAGATTTTCACCTCATACGACTTTTTGTTCAATTCTTTCGAAGTCATTAGATCCTCTTTCGTGTTCGAGAATCCCCTCTCCTTTTCCACTCCATCCCAAAGAGTAACTAGGACCAACTTAGTCATGTTTTCATGTTTCAATTGAATACTTTCCATTTTTTATTATTCTCAAACTCAAAGGAGCATATTATTCTCTTTACCAAATATATGTGTATTTAATCATGATCTTATAATAAGAATAAGATATCTTTCTTGATCAATCTCTTTGTCCCTCATTTTTTGAGAATGAGAAAGATCATTTTTCAAGTTTGAATGTGTTCATTTGGGGTCTGGGTTCTTTTATATTTCTTTAGTTTACATATTTTATTTTTTATTTTTTTATTGAATATTTTTCCTCTTTTATTTTTATATAATTCTTTAAGTCCCATAAGTTTGATCCTTTAGAATTTGACCCATTTTTTCATTGAACGAATTGTATGAAATAAATCAGATTAATTTTTTGATAAAAATATTGTGAATCTTCTATGTTTCCTCTTCCTATATCTCATAGATACAGTGTTTGAATCAATAGAAAACATATTCTTCTATATGAATCAATATTATTCTATTCCAATTCCTTCTCGATACCTCCCAAGGAAAGTCTCAAATTGGATCATAAATTGACGGGTTAGTTTGAGCTTATCCATGCGGTTATGCACTTTTTGAATAAGAATCTTTTTTTCTAAAAGATCCTGACTTTCGTGTTTTGGTGGATCTCTGAGATCCTTTTGATGACTTGTGTTGAAGGAATATCTATATAATTCGATCGATTGCATAAAACCCGTGGCAGCAACAGAAACAAAATAGTATACATAAAAAACAGTTATTTTTTATTATATTAGTATTTTTTATTAAATTATATTAGTATTATTAATTAATGATCCCGACTTAATGAGTCTTTTTTTTTTTTTTTTTATGATAAACTGTTAGCGTCATCTTATATTTTGTATCTATGGATCAAGAAAACACGGAGCTCAACAGGAAGAAGGTTGCATCACAATGAGTGATTTGCATTACAAAAATTTGTTTCTATCTAGATTTGTGATATGTGATACTCCAGTATTATTCACTCACTATATAAGTAATATGCCATTACAAAAAGTTTCTTATATCTAAACTAGTATTGTATTGCATAATACATATTTTACATAATTAATATGTAGTTTGATGTCTATTCAAGTATAAATATTTTATCGCACTTGTTCATGTGAAAACTGAATTATCCCTCACTTTGTAATATAACTAAATCTTTTATGTTCACTTTGTAATATGTAGTTCATTACATAATCTTTTATGTGAAAGAAAAGAGCCACCAAAAATTTTTAAATATAGTATTTAGGGGATCCGGCTCCTCTAAAATTTCTAATGTATTCTAATCTCAACCCTCTAATCAGGATTTATGGTTAAATTGTGGTCATATATTATTAATTTAAGTCTTTTAATTAGATAATATCCACCTCATCAGACATGTCAATTTCTCTCTCCTATCAAGATCATTCTTATAAATATAAGTATACAAAAATCAACCATAACATTGATCATAATTGTGTACGCATGACACGAATTTCAATATAAACACACTTTTTAATGGCTAAGATTAATATAGTGATTGATTTTAGGGTTGATTGTTGTGTATTTAGACTTGTCATTCTTAATAATATCCCATTAGTTTTGTAGGCCACATAATCATGTGTGTCACACTAATCTATTGTTCATGAATAAAAAAATCAGAATATGTAAGGAATTATATTTTGTAGGTTTTTAAATTATTAGTTAATTTACCATTGCCCATATTACATTATTTTGTTGTGATTTCAATTATATATTTCATTCATTATAAAATATAAGATTTGTTTTAAATTTTATAAGAAAAATTACTCTTTTTATTTTAAAATTAGATATATGTATTTTTTAGTCTGTTCCAAAATGTTTAATAATATATTTTTATTTTATAACTATAAAGTGAAATGATATTTTTAATTTATTTTTATTTTTTTATTATTATTTTTAATATCAAATTACCACAGCTGAATTTCTAGCTAATACTAAGATTATGTTTAAAAATATAAAATTATTTTAAAAAAATATCGTTTTATAAACATATTTCTAATTTTAAAACGAAAATAGCGTCAAATATTGAAACGAAAGTTGTATATACTAGTTTGGAATCACGGGTACATATTTGATTATTTCTTACGTCCCACATTGAGTGTACGTAACTTTATGTTTCTTTTTATATATACAGTTTTAAATTTATTAATGCATCACTCACCATGAGTGATATGCATTACAACATGGTTTAGGTCTATTTAAATTAATATAAAATTTGTTAGCAAGTCTTGTACCCATCCAACATGGATTGGTTTGTTTTATTTTTTTTTTGTGATTTTTCATTATCTAATACAAATGACTAAAATATTTCATATTTTAGGTAATTAAATAATAAGTTTGAATTCTTTTCAATAATAAATATTATATTGCGCACTCATTCATGTGAAAATTTTATAAATGTTCATTACATAGGATTTTTTATGTCGCAGAAAAGTAGAAAAATAAATTCTGACGTATTGTGTTTATGCTACACTTAATACTTATTGCCATATATATATATATATATATATATATATATATATATATATATATATATATATATACTAACAAAATACAATAAATTTTGAATTTCCCCCTCATCATACTAAATGATCTAAGCCGTCCAAAGTTTGAGATAAATCCCACCGTCCCTTATTTAATATCCTCCCCCTCTCTCTCTGGCTTACAAATCTTCATTTCATTTTTCCCCCTTCTTCCTCTTTATCTCTTTCATTTCATAGTGCCGGAGGCACGATGCGGGTAATGCTAGTATATATATATATATATTATATATACTCCATCACTTTTTGTTGCAAGCATAGATTGTTAATTCGTAAAGAAATTTTTCTAACCATTTGTTAGACCAGCTTGGGATGATAATTTTATAGCGTTTCAGTCGAAATAATGATAGAATACGAAATCAATTTCACCGCTAAAAGTTTTCTCAGGTATGAAACAAAACTAGTTGGATGAGGGATTTTGCCCAAGCTCTTAAAAATTGTGATGAAGCCCTGAAAATCGAGGATACCCATTTCAAGACTCTACTCTATAAAGGTAAGATATTGCTTAATCTTAACAGGTATAGTATGGCTTTGTAGTGCTTTAAGTGCAATGCCCAAGTTCTTAAAAATTGTGATGAAGCCCTGAAAATCGAGGATACCCATTTCAAGACTCTGCTCTATAAAGGTAAGATATTGCTTAATCTTAACATGTATAGTATGGCTTTGTAGTGCTTTAAGTGCAATTCTTGATCTGCAGGCCATTGGAAATGCTGAAACCCTTAACGGGTTCTTACAGAAGTGCAAGAAAATGGAGTCTTTGTCAAGATGGGGGTATTTCATATCTTTGACTGGATGCTTATGGGAAATCAAGAAATTTGAGATTAGTGGGCGTGACCTATTTGCAACCAAGAACATTGATAGTGGGACTTTGTTGTTGGTCACAAAGGATATTGCTACTAAGAGAGGTATATTCCCCCAATCTGATATTGATAACTTTTTAGTTGGACTAACATTTTTATCAAGGACTTTGAAACTAAATTAGTTGATAAATAATACTCAAATTGATGCTATTGTATAATTTCATTATTGATAGTTTTGATATTGCCTAAATGCTTCGTTTTCTCTAAAAGAGATTGAAGGGTAGTGAGTGAGTTTTTGTGAATTGGAGAAAGAGACACAATTGCTAAGTATGAATGGTTCACACTCAATTTCTATGGTGTTATGGAGGCAGGCAAGTCTTTCTTTAGGACTCTTAATGGGTATGTTTCACTCTAATGTTATCTCTGCAAACGTATGGACTCCATTGATTCTCAGAATCATATGAATAGATTTAATGAATTTTTTTTTCTAATAAAAAATTATTTTTTGAATAAATGAAGGTAAACTGATCAAGTGTCAGTGATTTTGGAAGTAGAAGAGGAATGAAACTTAAACACGTGGGTTTTGATTGTGTTGATCATACTCGATGTTTTCCTTTTCTTAATTTGAGTTCAATCGATTCATGTATGATGTTATACTTTCGGGAATTGTTTGCATCTTCTAGGCTATCCCCTTTAGGATGTCGATTCTTAATGAAATTCATAAGCTTGGGAATGTAAAATATTTGACCTTAAGAACAATTATAACTTATAAAAAATTATTATTCGGTTATATATATGTTAAAGGTTATACTTACACAAAAAAATGATATGTGAAAAAAATTGTTTGTCCTATAATGTAGCATTGCACGTGCCTTATATTGAATTGCACTTATATATGTAAAAACTAAATTATCATTCACTTTACAGTAGTTCATTAAATAGTCTTATTATGTGAAAGAAAAGAGTCATCATAAATTCTAAAGTATAGTGTTGAAATTGACTTATATTTCTGTGAGTTCGACTAATATTTTAATTTCATCATAAATTTTGAAGTATAATGTTGGAATTGACTTATACTTCGGAGGGTTCAACTAGTATTTTGAGTTTCTTTTGTTTGAGTTCATGTTATAGTAATTAGAATTTTCTAATTATATATATAAATATATCAAACAAACGAGACTAAAGTGAACTTATGTATATCTTGGGTGTTTACTTTTTATTCTTCCTTCATTTATGTGAGATTGTTTATAATATTCAATCTTAAATCTAAAATACACTTCATCCATTCTTTTTCTACCCATCCAACAAGGAAGGGTTCATTTTTGGCTTTTCTTTTAATTTTTTTTATTGGTTAGTACATCATCGAATATATGCTAGAAAGTGAGTGATATTTATCTAGGCATAAATAAAGTAAAAAACTTGGTAGGAAAATGAAAGAAAAAGGGTATAATATATATAAAGTTAAAAGGGATCACAATTTTTTGTAAGATGCTGTTTCCCCAATAATATACCACTTGCCCTTGCTAAGCCCTATACTTTTTTCTGCATTATTCTTCTCATCCACCCATAATCTTGTTCATTGTCGGTCGTATGTGGCATTTTCTAATTGATTTAATGCTTTGCCTCAAAGATTCTAAGCAATGGAAAACCTACACTCTCCTTGGTCCTCATCTCATGGATATATGCTATACTATATATAAGAAATTTTATTAATGACAGTTCTAGAAACATATCATCAACAGTTTCTCTCTTTCTCTATTTATATACACAACCATAACTCCATCATCATAACCAAGAACCAATTGAAAAATCCCTATTTTCCTCAACATGGCTAGATATTACAACAACTCTTCTTCTTACTATGACTACCTCCAGTATATCTCTTTACCTATCCATTTATTCTTCTTTTTAGCCATTCTTTTCCTTTTCTTGGGCTTAAGATGGTACATAAACTATGAGTCCATGTCTGAGGACTTCGTGGATCAGTTAAAGCTTATTCTTATGGTCTCTCCTGTGGTTCTTCTCCTTGTTGTTCATTGGCTGTCGAGCGATGACCGGAATCGCGTTCCGTTCGTTGTATCACTGCCGGAAAAAGATTCTATACATAGAGCTGGAGGGTCTCCATGGGGAGTTGGGATTTTGCTTGTGTTTCTTTTGGTCTTGATATCTTACCAAACTTCCTGACATGAACGTTGGTTTTCTTTCTAGTAGAAGATAAAAGCTAAGGATTATATGATAGTGTAATTTATGTTGCAATTATTTGTTGCTTTAATGCAAGAGAATTAATTTTCTTGCTGGTAGTTTAGTTTAGGCTTACTTGATTTTCTGGTTTTATATGGTATATATTCTTTTTGTTGTGTTGTAGTTAGTTTTTTTATGTGTCACTACTCCACTAACAAGTTGTGGTTTATATTAATACAAATTAATTGGTTTCAGAAAATATAATTATGAAATAAACTCAAGAGTGATGCCATATATAACTGACAAATATTTATGTATATAAATACATAAAATAGAAAAAAAAAAAAACACATTTATTATTTTATTTCATCGCTTTTAACAAAGTGTATCGAAGTCCCCCTTATGAGTACAGTAATTGTTATTGTTCTTACTATTTTGTCCTTGGACAGGAAGAATACTAAGCTATTTTTCACTGCGATCGATGCAACTTTTTTTTATAAAAGATTTTTGTCTGATGATCCTAGTTTTAAAATACGTAGGACCATTAGAATATTCAGCAAAATACAAAAGAGTTTAAATATAATACATTGCTAATATATACATAAACAATATTATAATCGATATTAAAATAAAAATAATTTTATCTAACATAAATATTTTTTATTAATGTATCATATCATAACCCTATCACCGCGTAAAATTGTATAGAACTTTACCTCAGCACACAAGGCAGTGCCTGAGTCCATAAAACTACTTTGCTCCATCCAATTACAACACTTGGAAGTTGAAACTCAACAACAATTTTTCTAGCTAAGTTATGCAATATACACAATATTTCCACAATGTTTTGATAGAGGCAATAGTGCAATTAGGAAAGATGAGGTATATGATGAAGTGAATCAGTTCAACTTTAAAATTTCAATAACAAATAATGAAGGCTAAAGTAGACTTTTACATATATTCAAGATACCAAGTGTTGCATACATGAGCAATAATTGCCAATATAATTAATAATGAAATAATAATAATAATACCAAGTGTTGCATACATGAGCTATAATTGCCAAATTTCAAATAATAATAATTGCCAAGATAATTAATAACGGAATAATAATAATAACTAATTTTGTTCCTCAGTCCTGATCAAGGGCAGGCGATAGGACGGTCCTGAATGTTGGGGAACTTCCTGGGCAAAGTGAGCAAAGGTTCTTCTTTAGGTGAACCTTTAGCAGCTAGTGCTAGTGAAAACCCTAAGGTCCTTGCAACTGGGACAGCAACAGCATTCCCTACTTGAATGTACCAATATATACAGGGAATTTTTTTTTTATCATGCTTTCTGAAATAATAACAATCATACAAACAACAACAAAGATTACCAAATGTGTTTTAATTTTGGTTAATAGAGTTATGGATGTTGTAAACTATTTAGATTCATTTATAAGACATTTTTCTGGATTTTTCATTTATCAATTTTGAATTGAAAATATCTCAATTTAATTATCAAAAAATCAATAATGATCATCCTATAATCTAGAATAGATGGAATATAAAGAGGTATAAATTATCCAATCATATACAACATAATTCCAACCAAACATAGATCAAAAGATCACTACTAGAAATATAAAACAACAAGAATTTGAAACAATTTAGTTGATTACCTTTCTTTGATTGGGTCACAGAGCTGGTAAGAATCCGGAAATCCTTGAAGTCTGGCATTTTTTGCATATGGTGAATACTCGGTTCTATTCAGGATGTGCGATGGTCTAGCAAGAAATAAGTAAATAAAAAAAAGTGAGCCAAACTAATACAAAAAAAGGAATTGATATTTTCAAAAGAAAACATAATATTTCCACAAGACTCCTCACATAAATAATAAATGACAAAATGACTCATTTAATTTTTGTACTCATAATTTGATTTCATTTTAATTCTTGTGTCTTCAGGTTCTATTGAAAACTGTGAGCTTATGTATAAAATTAGGGTTTACATTTGACCTAATAAATTTAATGAATTAAAGCAGATAAAACGGAAATTAATGAATAACGAGCAACGAACTAATGTAACTTGAGAGATGCTATCACAAGTCCCGAGGCAGAAGGCTCGTGGGAGCAACTCATTTTGGGAATCAATTGAGGGATTAGATTGGTGGCTAGAAGAATCGGGCGAAATGGGCATTACCCGAGTAACCAGGGGTATTCTAGGAATCTCCTTATTATTAAGGGTATTTCTGGAATTTTTCCGAAGTCACATGATTGGCACATGACCCCTTTACTAGGAAGCTTTAAAAATAGCTCCTCATCTCATAGGAGGGGGGACTCTTTTTTTTTGGACTCTTGGAGAACTTGAAAGCCACAAGGAGAATTCTCTCTAAATTTGTGAAAGTGGGAATATTTTGGGGACTTGTTGGTGATTCGGAATTGAGCTCTAACTTCGAGATACTCGTGATCTCGTGATTACACTTGGATCCTCGAAGTTGAACTCGGATTCCCTCGAAATCTAACACTTGATAGAGGCTCTCGGACACTAACGATTACGCGGGGACCCCGAGAGTTCTGCCTTGTGTTACTCGAGTAATTGCTCACCGGTTCTTCTCCCCTCTCCAATCTCCCGATTGATTTCGTATTCTTCACAGATTTTTCGCCTCCTAAATCACGACGAAACCCTAACCCTAGTAAGGTACGAGATTTCCTCGCCTACATTCTTTTGGCGACTCTGCTGGGGAGGTGAGAATTTGTGAAGGGTATGCCCACGACTCGGAGTGGAAGAGCTACAGGAAGAGTATCGCCGACAACAAGTATTACTTCACCTGAGTTTAAGGAAAGACTGGTGGATCTTGATCAACCGATTATTGAGGAAGCATCAGACAGTAGTTTTGCTTCTCCAATGACTGAGCAAAGACAAACTGACAACACATAAGGAGGTGGTGGAAGGCCAGGTGAAGAGGCCGCAAGAGAACAGACAGTGACAATGAATGTGCAAATGGAAATGTTAAGGGCACTGAAGGAGGCACGAGAAGGACAGGGGATGATGATGAACATGATGTTGGACATGCAAAGGCAATAAGAGGAGATGATCAATTTTCGACAACAGATGATGCAAATTCCTGCCTTCAAAGCTATGCTTCCGGGAAGTTCACATCAGCATCAGTGAGCGGAGAAAGATGATAGCAATAAGAATCACCATGATGTGACCCCTGTGACAGAAGCCCAACCGATACCAGTGATAAACCTTGAAGCACAAAATAGCGGTGAAGTACTACAAAAAAGGGTAGAAGTAAGTCCCACACAACTACAAATGTCTACTGTTCCACCCATACCTTTTATTCTAAACCCACGGCCAGTTTTACCCTATGCAAGTGTGCATCAACCTGTTTCCACGCCCCAAATGAATCAATATACGACCACGTCCTAGAAGATACCAGAGACGGGTCAATATGTGACAAAGGAATATATGATGGATTTGATTAATCAGATGAAGAGGCAGGCTTCTAGACCTGCAGAGTTAGATTTTACCGCACCGTATTCAGCGTACGTGAGAAAGCAGACGTATCCCACGGGGTACATCGAGCATCCCCCACAATTCTCCAAGTACATTGGAGAGAAGGGAAATGCAAGAGAACATATTGCACGATTCGTGGAGTCGATGTCCCCGTGGTTAGGAATCGATGAAGTAAGCAATCACAACTTTTTGCTGAGGGAATTCAATAAAATGCTTACTGATGGTGCATTTAGTTGGTATTACAACTTGGAGAAAGGGTCGGTCAGAGATTGGGATGATATGAAGCTTCAGTTCTTCAAGAAGTTCTTTTATGTTCAGAAACAGGTGACAATTGTGGAACTGATGAGGATTCAGCATAAACAAAACGAAGAATTATTTGATTATGTCGATAGGTTTCAGGCTCAAGCGCAAAAGTGTGTGGAGCCAATTGAAGAAAAGAACCTAGTAAGTATATGCAACAATGGTGCACTTGATACCTTCAAGCCCCACCTAATCACCAAAGCTTGTGACTCATTTGCAATGCTGTCTACCTTTGCACAAGATATTGGAGGAATTGTTACAATGTCAGTGAACCATTCAACTGCTACATGGAAGGGAAAGCGAACAACAACTGTGGCTTTGGCAGATTCTCAGTCAAAGCCACAAGGGGGCAAGAAGGAGAAGACCGAAAAAAATGACAGAAGAAAGGATAAGCCATGGGATTACTCGAAGTTGCCAGTTCCAGGGCCTATCACGTGCAGTGAAAAGGCTTTTAAAAATTTGTATGTACAATGGATAGAACATGGAGTCATAAAGCCCCTAAGAAGCAAAGTGGTAGTAACAGAAGAGATGAAGAAGAGACCAGATTTTTGTACGTTTCAGTAGTACACGGGACATTCTACTATGGATTGTTACAGTTTGAGGAGGATTTACCATGAAAAGTTAGAGGCAGGAGAAATTGAGCTAGGGCAAGGAAACAACGTGCATGACAAACCGTCGCCTAATCATAAAGGAAAAAAAAACATGTAACACCATTATTCATAGAGAAGCAGCGGGAGCAAGAGAAGATGAGGTGCCAGAAGAAGTTGACGAGGTCCCTGAGCCAGGATTACAAGTGATGGTTTTAATGAATGGGATCAAGTTCAAAAGTTTTTTTTTGATCAAATTAGGTTATCTAAAGAGGCAAGAATCGAGGCAACCAAAGCAATAATCAAGGTTGCAGAAACACGGGAGGTGTGCATGGCAGCGAACAAGAGTTTTGTCAGAGTAATGGAGCAGGAAGAGAACAAAATCTCCTTTTCCAAGGCAGACAGAGAAGTGAAGTACCCACATAATAGGCCATTATATATGATGGCGGTAATCAACGGAATGGAAGTCAGGAGGGCATTCATAGACAATGGGGCATCTGTGAACATCATGCCCTACAGTGGGTTTAAGCACTTGGGATTGTCGGAGAAAAAGCTCATTAAGGAGCAAACAAGCATCACAGGGTTTGCCAATCAGTGCACCAGAACTCTTGGCCATGTGAGAGTGGACATGCAGGTGGGGAAGATAAGAGGACCTGTGACATTTCATGTGGCAGAAATAGATGCGGCTTATCATGTGTTGCTGGCAAAATGATTATGGGGTGGTGCCATCGGTGTTTCATCAGTGCATCAAGGCCATCTAGAAGGGGAAAGAAGTTCAAGTACCCGCAACAAAAAATCCCTTTGCACCAGAGGAGGCATACATTATTGAGGCGACTTTCTTTGATGATGTCGCCGAGGAAGGAGAAAATAATATTATTAAGCCCGATTCCTTGAAGTTAGCTAATTGGGAAGACGTACAAGCAGACAAGTTCGTGCCTGAAAGGAAAGAAAAGAAGAAGGCAAATGCAGAACAGGCTGAGAGCTCAAAGGGAAAGTAACTAATGGTGATAGACTTAGAGAAAGAAGGAAAAGAACAAGTGAAACAAGAATTAGCCCCGGATGATGTCAGAAATGTGATTAATGCCAAGAGGGCGGAACCTGAAAAGCAAAAACTAGTGGGGAAGAAGAAAAAATAAGAAGAAAAAACAAGGTGGCAGAGGGTTGTTAAATCCAATGGCAAGGTGGTGTTTCGATTATGACGGTGCGAGGGGGAGGAGCCTGAGGGTACACTCAAACCCGAAGACTCACGAGGTGTCCCCCACTCCAGTAGTAGCGAAAAAGAAGATGTTACACAACAGAAGGTAGAACTAGCTCCAGAATATTTTGAGGATCGACCTAGACCACAACAGAATGAGTTGGAGGAAGTAGATTTATCAACAGAGGAGGGGGTGTCAAGGTCAATTCATATCAATAAAGAGTTGAATGTCAACCAAAAAGAAGAATTAATAAAGCTGCTACGGGAGTACAGAGACGTGTTTGCATGGAATTATAATGAAATGCCCTGGATCGATAAGGAGTTGGTGGAGCACAAACTAAACATAAGTCCAGGGGCAAAACCAGTGAAGCAAGCACCTAGGAACTATGCACCGGAGGTTGAAACACAGATAAAAGAGGAAATTCAGAAGTTATTGGAAGTAGGGTTCATAAAGCCAATCCAACACTCGGTTTGGCTATCCAGTATTATACCTGTAAAGAAGTCTAATGGGCAGTTGCGGATATGTGTAGATTTCAGGGATTTGAACAAGGCATGCCCAAAAGACATGTACCCATTACCCAATATAGATACACTGGTAGATGCAACAGCGAATCATGAAATGATTTCGTTCATGGATGGGTTTGTGGGATATAATCAGATAAAGATGTCTTTAGAGGATGCAGAGATGACGGCCTTCCGTACACCTTTTGGGAATTTTTATTATATTGTGATGTCATTTGGGTTGAAGAACGCCGGGGCGACCTACTAGCGAGCGATGCATGCTATCTTCCATGATATGATACATGACATAGTGGAAAATTATGTAGACGATGTAGTGGAAAAGTCAAGAAAGAAGGTGACCCATATGGAAGATCTGAGGAAGGTGTTTGAACGATGCCGTCAATACAAGTTGAAAATGAACCCTAAGAAGTGTGCTTTTGGAATGACTGTTGGAAAATTTTTGGGATTTCTTGTACACAATAGACGATTGGAAATAGATCCCAATAAGGCTAAGGCAATTACTAAAATGTCCCCTCCAAAAATGCATAAACAGTTAAAAAACTTTTTAGGAAGGGTTTCTTACCTGAGGAGATTCATGCCAGCATTGGCAAACGTTACAGAACCTTTTGGGAAGCTATTAAAGGGAAATCTGAAATGGGATTGGGGGCAAGAACAACAGAAGGCCTTTGAGAGGGTAAAGGAGATACTGGCTTCGCCGAAAACTATGGTAGTGCCATAAAGAGGGATACCGCTGCAACTGTACATCACATCTACTTTAAAATCTATAGGAGGAGTGATCACGCAAGAAGTGGAGGGAGATGAGAAACCAGTGTACTACATTAGTTGGATTGTTAGAGGACTAGAGACCAGGTATTCATAGTTGGAGATGCACTGCTTGGCATTGGTGTTTATTGCGCAAAAAAATGCGACATTATTTTTTGGCGCACGAGGTGCAACTTGTAACAAAGACTGACCCGATTAGGTACTTGCTGACTAGACCTGCTTTGGTTGGAAGGCCGCGAGGTGGATGATGATCCTTTCGGAGTATGACATTAGATGTGTGACGCCAAAAACAATTAGATGTCAAGCTTTGATGGACCTGCTCGCACAGTTTCAAAATGGAGAATATGAACCACCATCTGAAGATCTTCCAGGAGGAGAAGTGGAGCTACTCGATGTGGAAAAGGAAGACTCGGAATGGTGGAATCTAGCATTTGATGGATCATCTACAGGTGGAAAAGGAAGAGCAGGGGTAGTATTGACTATTGGGAAAGGAAACGAGGTGGTCCTGTCTTACAAGTTGGATTTTCCTTGCACAAACAATGAAGCAGAATACGAGGCGTTCATATTGGGTTTATTGGCGGCCCAAGAATTAGGAACAAAACGTCTCAAAGTAAGAGGAGATTCTAACTTGATAGTGCAGAAGGTACGTGGACAGTTCGCAGTTAAGGAACCTATCTTGGCGTCGTATCGAACTGTGTCTCAAAAGGTGATGGAAGCCTTCCAGAAGGTGGTAATCGAGTATGTGCCAAGAGAACAAAACAAATAGCCTGATGCATTAGCAACGGTAGCATCCAGATTATATGTCACTAGTGAAGACATGGATGTAAAGGTAATCAAGAGGACCCTTCCAACCACGGTGTTGGAGTCATTCCCCAAAGAGCTGACAGATGATTGGAGGCATCCAATTTCTCATCAACTACAAACAAAAGAGGGGATAATACCACTGGTGGAACTTCAGAAATATCACATTATAAAAGGAGTTCTATATCATAGAGAAGCGGATGGAGTTTTGGCAAGATGCGTGGGAAGGAATGAATCAAGGCGAATATTGCATCAGATACATGACGATAACTGTGGTTTGGCAGAAATTAGTTTATATCGGCGTTTACAACGACAAGGGTATTATTAGCCGGAAATGAAGAAAGAAGCAAAGCAACTGCAGCGACAATGTCTTTCGTGCCAAGAATACCTCGGGGAGGAGGAGTGCGCCTTTATCAATGAAATAGTGGATTGACGGGTTCCATATGTAGAGTTCTTACAGAGCAGCGTTCTCCCTACTGAAAAGAAGGACGCAATGATAGTACAAAGGAAATCCTAGAGATTTTTCATGCAGGATGGAGAACTGTTTAGAAGGGGGTTTAATGGCAAGCCTTTACGGTGTTTAGAGTTAGGTGAAGCCAATGATTTGGTCTATAGGATGCATAAAGACGAGCACCAAGGGGGAGCCAGGTTATATAAACAGTTGATTGATTATGGGTATTATTGGTCGAAAATGGAAGGAGACTGCTTAGAATTTGTCAAGAAATGTCATGCTTGCCAAATCTATGGGAACCTGGTGCATACCCCTGCTGTTGATCTACGGACTGTAGAAACACCTTGGCCCTTTCATACATGGGGGACGGATCTCATAGGGCCAATTCATCCTAATTCTAAAGGAAATATTTGGATTTTGACTGCCACCGAGCTGTACACGAAATGCGTGAAAACAGTTCCCTTGAAGAAAGCTACAGGACCGACAGTGGCAAACTTTATAAAAGGGCACATAATTTGTCATTTCAGGATTCTAAAAGTTATTTTATCTGATAATGGGACACCCTTCATAAATAGAGATGTCCGAAAATTAATGGACATATACAAGGTGAAACATTACAAGTCATCACCATACTACCCGAAAGGCAACGACCAAGCAGAGGCTACCAATAAAACCCTGATCAAGATCCTTTCAAAAACCCTGGATGATCATTCGAAGGCATGGGCAGAACAGTTACCAATGGCGTTATGGGCTTATCGAACTTCAAAAAGAAAACCTACGGGCGAAACCCCATATGCCCTAGTATATGGTGAAGAAGTTGTCTTGCCTGCAGAGATAGAGATTCCTTCTGCCAGGATGAGACTCCGAAGCTTAGTTAAGGAAGAGAACCGACCAACTGCTCTAGAAGCCTTAGCTGAATTTTGAGACAAGGCCAAGAAAAAACTAGAACGGTATCATGGAAAATTGCAGCAACAATGCAATAATGCAGTGGTGCCTAGACGAATTTTGGTGGGGGACTTGGTGCTCAAGAAAGCGAATCCAGTCATGAGGGGAACACCAACCACCAAATTTTTCCCCAAATGGGAAGGCCCATATAGGGTACGAGAGGTCTCCAAAAGCGGGTATTGCAGAATATCTCGTGTAGGATCTGATGCTATCTCAGGCCCATTGAATCTAAAATGGGTGAAGAAATATTATACATGAGATAGTTATCGAATTTCAGTTACACTTTCCAAGCGTAAAAAAAGTGATGGAGGTACTTGAACCTAAGTCCTCAGATATTTAAGTTACACTATATCTTCAAAAGTGGCGAGGCACCTGAACCTAAGTCCTCGGATTTACAAGTTACACTTTATCTTTAAAAGTGGGGAACGCTATGCTTTACACGTTAAAAGCAGGAATGATGTAATAAACATTATTCGATTTATAAAATTATGATTTATTAATAAAATTGTTCAAACTTTCACTTATACTTGGATGAATTTCTTAGTTAAAAGTATGGATCAAAGTGTTAGTTTGCGAAAACAATTTAATTTTTGCGTCATATTGCCTGGGAATATTAACCTTAATAAATTATGATGCAAGGAACAAATATATGTTGTGTCATGAGAATTAGAGTTAAGGGCAATGATATGTATTAAAAAAAAAATTTGTGACAAATAAAACATGATATATAAAACTTTTGTGTGAGTTTTCAATATAGGAAGGAAAGCTACAGGAAGTCATGATCTAGAGGCCATGATACATCAAATTGGACAGGAGGTAAAGACAAGGACTCCAAATCAGCAAGGGCACTATCATGATCTTCCATGGCAGTTAAAATTCTCTTTTTAATCACTTGAACAGTCGACTCAAACTCTTTAACTCTGGCTTTCAATTTGTCCAAGGTGTCATGAACTTCCGACAATGTCTTTGAGAGATTCTCCTGCTCTTGGTGACGAAAAGTGATTCTCGAGCGAAGCCCAATGGCACAATGACTAATAGTAATGAGGTCCAGTCTGGAATGAAAGGGAGACATATCAAAACCAAAAAAGGAGAGGTCATCAACCTAATATTTTATATGCTCTAGATCCTTGGCTTGTAGTGTCTGGAGGGAAAGATGACGCATTTCTAGAACCAAATTGGCAAGTCGGTCCAATATCATGGTCTGGTAGACAGGACTGCGAAGATCGAATCGACCCAGGATATGTGGGTAACGGGTCAAGAGGCTCTCGAGAATTTTTCAATTGGGGGCAGCAACATAAAAATCTTTCCATAGGACAAACACTCCGGTTTGATTGAAAGGAGCTCTAACAGGAGATACCTTTGAAGAAACCATAGTATTTGGAGTTACGAGGTGTGTCGTAGGAGCTGGAGTGTTGAGAAGATCACTGATGTTACCAAAAGGAAGGTTGACATCCTGATAATGTTAATCAAAAGAGGCGAGATCCCCAAAGGGTATATCTAAAGCATCCATCGCTTTAGCCTGAAAAGAAGAGAGAAAACAGAATAAGAAGCGACAATAAATAGATAAGGGAAAACAACGATAAATCTGTGATAACCCTTACTAAGTGCCCGATAGAAAGGGTTTCATGAGAAGCCTCTCCTACAACACTATTGGTTGCACCCTCCCTTTCAAATATCCTCTCAACAAAATCCTTCGGGGGATGAGTGGGGTCGACAGCAGGTGAAAGATTTTCCCTCGAGGGAGTAGGAGCGGAGACCATGGCATCAACCTCATAAGAATCACCAATGTCCTCAAGGTGGTCGGTAGATAACGCCACAGGAGGAGAAGAAGGAGGAACCGTACGGTGCACAACTGGAGTGGAACTAACATCAGATATGGAGTCGTCGGCACTAAGGCTAACACATTGGTTATGAGGAGAATGAGTTTTTTCAGTGGTATTATCAACAGCTTCAATAGGTTGAGAAGGTCCACATATGGTAGAGCTCATAGTCTCTTGTCTAACACCTCTTAAAATTCCTATCGGAAGGTTATCATCCTCATCTTAGTTATCCTCATCAAGGACCTAAAAATTACAGAAAACAGTAACATAAAGAGATAAGAAGATGAAGATTTAAATGTTGAAAAAAAGATACTAATGTAAATTTTACCATAAGCCTTCTCCTTTGCCTAGGTGGCTCTTCAGTTGCCGGTTTGCTAGAATCGTTGTCATGGGCACGTTTAGATAACCTTAATCTAAAGGTAGTGCCAGTAGTAGTATTACGCCGGATGACTTCCCGAGCAGGTGGACCTGTGGTAGTTCAGGTAGCCCTCGAACGAGTGACTCTCATGTCCTCAATAACAAGAGGTTCTGGAGAAAGGGGGTGCCTGGATGTAGCCTCATGATTGGGGTTAGGCCTACGCCTTAATGTCTGCAACTCAAGGAGTCGGGAGCTAGTGGGCCAATTTTCAAGACGAAACGGCATGACTGGGAAACTGCACGGGCAGGCAAGGTTGAGTCATCCAACCACCGTTCTAGAATAATCTGCCAATAGCATCGCTCATTTGAAGAATATTGCCCCTCTCGAGAAATATCAGGAATGACAAATGGGAAAGGGTCTTCACGAGGAAAAGATAGTCTCGGGAATTCCCATATAAAAGTCCGAGTTGTAGGGATAAAGTTGTCAATAGCCCTTTCATGATCTCCGTCAAGAGCCTCACTGTAAGGTCGGTGCTGATCAAAGCCAAACTACCTCATCACTCTATGTGGAGAATATAACACGGCCCCATAGTCATCGTCCTCTATAGAACTCTAGATCCTTAATGAGTGCAATGGAATGAGACACCCTCTTGTAATAATGTGGGAGATGTCCATCCTCGAGAATAATGGTGAAAGGACGAGCGACGAAGGAGGAAAATCATCAATATAATGTCGTAGATCCGAGGTGCCCTTATGATCAATCCATCGGGCCATGCAGGGTGCAATGTTAGGTGATAAGGAAGGCGGGGATGACATCTTTTTCTTCTTAGATATATATGATGGAACGACATGACTGGGAAAGCGCTCAAAGGGAAAAATTTGCAGAAACGAGCCTGGGGCAAAGCAGTTCACGTCATACCTGAGAAAATTATCAAAAAGCATCGGTAAGTAAAAAAAAAGGAAAAGATAGCAGTTAAGAGAGAAGTACCTTCCAACTGATTCCTTCATGGCTAAGACAGTCTCATCCAGGCGGCGGTACATGATTCCTAAGAAAAGAGGAACTAGAGGGATTGATAGGCCATGAGCTAGTAAGGTAACCAGACAGAACATGCGTGCAGAGGGTCCATCTACTGGCGAACCAGGGACAATGAAGCGCGATAGCCACATAACCAAATAAGCTGCTAATGGGTAAGGGCATGATTCTCCATGAAGAGAAAGCACCGACTCACTGTGAACTAAGTTATCCCAATTATTCGGCTTGTAATCACGAAAGAAGTACCGTACTGAAGAGAGCCAGGAGGCTTTTTGGCGGTTGGACGTCTCAAAATCTGGTAGTAGATCATCACCTTTGAATCTGAAAGTATGGGTGGATGCCCGCTTAAAGGCCTCCGTCAAGTAGAGTATAAAATCAGTGTCCTTGTGCAGCAGATGGGTCGGAACACAGGAGGTCTAGCCTTTGATGGGAAGGCTACAAGAACACGAGTAAAACGGTCAACAAAAGCATAATGAATATATATATATAAATATAATAATAATAATAATAATAATAATAATAATAATAATAATAATAATAATAATAATAATAATAATAATAATAATAATAATAAACAAATGAACACGAGAAGAAATGTAAGGGCTCTCACTGATATATGACATAGACGTCCTCTAATGTAGGGGTAAACTCCCCCCAAGCCGCAATGAAGGTGCATGTGGAAGAACACCATCAGGACAAAAGTGTGCAAAGTGCATCCTGATCCTGGTGGATACGAAGGTCCCTACACAGCTGAATGCAGCGGAAGATACCAGCACCCTTAAGTATCTGCGCATTTTCTGGATTACTTAATACTTCTCTTTGATAAAACTCGACATGAACTGAGTCAGAACGCTCATATGAGTGAACTTAGTCCGAGGAAAGAGAAGCTGAGAACATCTGAAAAGAAAACACTAGATGTGAGAAAATCACATGAAAAAGGGAGCCAAAATCCCCTAGGGCTTGGCCACTTATGGGGAGATCTATAGGTACCTTCTTTGAAGGTTTGCTAGTACGTTGATTATTTGACCCGAATGTTCCTTCGACAGGAAAATGTATGTTTTCTTTAAAAAATCAAGATCCTATTAGGATGAGGTGACCTAGAAAAGAAAAAATTGAGGGCACCTGAAATGAAGAAGAAACAACCATCAAGAAAGATTCGGTATAAAAAATTATGTAAGCAATATTTATAAGATTTTAAGTACTAGGGTTATGGGAATTCAAAATTTAATAGGATGGGTAATCCTTTTCCAAGCAATATATATATATATATATATATATATATATATATATAATAAATAAATAAATAAATAAAAAAGGAATTTTGTTTTCCAAAGGTAAGAAGGATCTAATTACCAAAAGATAATAAATAGGTAAAATATATATATATATATATTCCTTGATTTAGTTTTTTAAAAGTAATTAAGAAATAAAAAATTAAAGAAATAATTTTTATAAAAATAAAAAAATTCTTGGCCGCGAACTCTAAGAATTCCACGAAGGGCACGAATTCCTTACTTCCCACTAGGAATCGGACAATAAGGAATTGCCTACTGGATTTGAATTTTCAGCTAGGATTCGGATGCCATCTAGTATTTGGAAATTAATATCATCTATGGTGATTTGCCCAATTTGAATGAAAGAAATCAATTCATTATAAGTATATATCATGACTATTAAATTAATAAAATTAAAGGGAAAAGGTAATCCTGTAAACATATAGCCAACATAGATGATATATACTTTTGAAAATCTAAGCATATGCATGGATGGCCCGCGGGTATACTTTTTGAAGTTTCAAAGTTAACATGATATGTATATATGCATAATAAAGTTTTACAACTTACATGGATACTTGGAATAAAGCTTCAGGCTTGAATTGCATCATAGATGTACGTATATAATGAAGAATAATATCCCACTAGGGTTCGGACAACTCATATATTACCAAGGTATACTAGGATTCGGGTGGATATATATAATACTAGGAGGGTTTATTCGGCCCACAGGAATTGTTTATACACGTGTGTTTATATAATAATAATAATAATAATAATAATAATAATAATAATAATAATAATAATAATAATAATAATAATAACAATAAATAAAATAATAAAATAAAATTGAAGACTAGAATTTTTGTGCACGATCGTCACTTTAAGGCATAACTCACGTGCAGGGGGCAAATGTGAGCCCATGTATAAAATTAGGGTTTACATTTGACATAATAAATTTAATGAACTAAAACGGATAAGACGGAAATTAATGAATAACGAGCAACGAACTAACGTAACTTGAGAGATGCTATCACAAGTCCCGAGGCAGAAGGCTCGTGGGAGCAACTCATTTTGGGAATCAATTGAGGGATTAGATTGGTGGCTAGAATAATCAGGCGAAATGGGCATTACCCGAGTAACCAGGGGTATTCTAGGAATCTCCCTATTATTAAGGGTATTTTTGGAATTTTCCCGAAGTCACATGCTTGGCACATGACCCCTTTACTAGGAAGCTCTATAAATAGCTCCTCATCTCATAGGAGGGGGGACTCTTTTTTTTTGGACTCTTGGAGAACTTGAAAGCCACAAGGAGAATTCTCTCTAAATTTGTGAGAGGGGGAATATTTTGGGGACTTGTTGGTGATTCAGAATTGAGCTCTAACTTCGAGATACTCGTGATCTCGTGATTACACTTGGATCCTCGAAGTTGAACTCAGATTCCCTCGAAATCTAACACTTGATAGAGGCTCTCGGACACTAGCAATTACGCGAGGACCCCGAGAGTTCTGCCTTGTGTTACTCGAGTAATTGCTCACCGGTTCTTCTCCCCTCTCCAATCTCCCGATTGATTCCATATTCTTCACAGATTTTTCGCCTCCTAAATCACGACGAAACCCTAACCCTAGCGAGGTACGAGATTTCCTCGCCTACAAAAACAAATGTACAATGGCTAAAATAAAACTAAACCATGATTACAACAACCAAATGAGTTATTCTGTCAATAATAAATTGGGCCTATATTTAAAGCCTAATGAAAATGTCATCATATTTTCCTTCTAAAAATAACAATTCCCTACAAAATATGATTCACAACCTAGAAAAGAAAGAAAGTAACCTACCTGATTGTGGGGTTCAACCCTGGTTACTACGGTAGGTACAGTCTCATCCCACCATAAAGGACCAAAGGTCTAGCAAGTGTTTTCAGAAAATAAGTAGAGAGAAAGAAACTGTAAAACTTAGGTTTTCTTTTACTTTCCTTTATAAAATCAATAACATCATAAAAAGAAAACTTATTAAGTTTACTGTTCTTTTATTTTTGTTAAAACTCAAAAATAAAGTAAATAATAATGAGCAAAGCACACCAGAGGCTTTCCTGAAGGCAGATACACTCGTTCTACATCAGGATCCCATTCCATTTTGTTATCAGGACGAACCCGAACACCTTTTAAATCCCTAAAGTTGGCACCCTGAGTTTCAAAAATAAACATTAGTACCTAATATAATGGCTTTAAAAAAATTCCTAGATTTCAAACTTATCATTGATAATATACATAAAATTAGCTAAAAGTAATGTTGCAGCAAACCTTTTTTACTGAAATCTAGCAAACATGCTGATAATCATCCTCGTTTAGTTGAAGTGGACGATGATAAAAAAGAACATGTTTTGCAGGTTCTGACCCCATTATTGCTAGAAAACCTTGCATCTCTACATTTAAAAAGAAAGGAAAAGGTTTAATGAAAGTACAGGTTAGGTTCTAGACCCCAATTTGTGTAATTTTATGTTTTAGGTGTTAGCTCTTGTAAAAAGCTTCTTCCAATCAAGTCAAGGCCATCTAGCCAGAGTTAAACCTAAGTCAAGCTAGCAAGTTAGCAGGAAAATTTTGCCACATTAAAACTTTTAAAGATCTCAACATTTTTTTTGTCAAAAATCAAATTTGGAGAAATCCATTGCGAGTCAAAATTAGTGTTTGCCTTAAAATTCGAATTTGAAAAAGAACTGAACTTAATGATGGTGCTGACACACCGATCAAACAAAAAAGATAAACAATACATGGCACACTTCGTGTGAAGTTGTCTAAATCACCTAGTGGCACCTATGTTACACGGACTCGAATGGAATGTCCGGTTAGACACAGTATTTTGAATAGTCCAATATGAGTACTCCTCAATTTTACACTGAAATTAAATGTCCAGTAAACCTTTGTCCCAGTGTCGGACATAGGTACTTTAAGACAAAGTGGAAAGTCCATGTAAAATAGGGTGGCACTTATCAATCGCTATTATTCCAAAAAGAAAGAAAGGTTGCACAAAACTGCCTAAAGTTGTATGCGTCTCAACTCTATAAATTCTCAACAACAGAATATAACAGTCACACTCAGGAAAGACGATGTAACACCCCAGTCCCACATCGGTTAATGTGGGATATTTAGATGTTTATATAAGGACCCAAGTTAATATCATTCATACTTTCAATCATGATCTTTTGGGTGAGCTTATGGTGGGTTAAGATGACCCAAGTAAAGATATTACTAAGACAACGCATTGGGCCCATTGGGCCTTACCTCTAAGGTGAAGCCACGAAAAGGAGTAGAAAATTAGCATTATCAACTTCTACATCTGTTAGAGTCTTAGTCACTCTTATGATCTAAAGGATAAAGTCTATTGAGTTACTCTTGCAATTTAATGAATTCATCACGCCTAGTCACTCTTGTGATCTAAATGATAAAGTCTGTTGAGTTACTCTTTTGACGAATTCATCACGCCATTGTGACTAAATGATAAAGGCTGTTGAGTTACTCTTGCAATTTGATGAATTCATCATGCCATTTTGACACAGCTTTAGTGCACTACGTTTGTGTGATTGTGATCTTTGCAATCAACTTTTGTCGTATTTTGGTACTTTGTTAAACTATTTTAAGGTTTATTATACTAACCCAAAAAAACGTTATCCCTTCGTAAGATTCTCGATGAAACTACTATTTCCTTTGCAGGAAGAAGCTATGTATTAGCTTGAAAACACTATAAATCATTGTGTCTTTACCTCATTGCCCTTACTTATCATAATAAAGTTATTCATTATTTATGGATATAAATTTGTGGAAAAAAATTTATCTAGAGGATAAAATCTTAACAACTAAATATATGGCATTGTTGCATCCAGAAAGTATCTTGTATAAGCAAGGATAATGCCATAGAAGTACTACAACAAGGAAATGATCGCAAGCTAATGAATAATCTCACACACAAACAAATACTCTAAATATTAGAGTAAGAAAAGTAAGGATAACAGTTAGAATAATCTAATACAAAAGGGAAGTTGCTTATATATACACATTGACACATATGCAAACGTGTGCATAGAAACATTTGTAAATATGACATTCACTGAGCTATAAACAAATTCCTTTTATATCCACCCTTCAACAAATTTTGTAGTTTTAATGATTCTGATCTCCTAAAACAAATAGCTAAGGAAAGATAAATAGTGATAACGTAAATGTTTATAATATAATTATTAAACTTACCTTCCTTCCAAAATCTGATGAACAACTGAAACTCAGCTTTTAGCTCACTACGATATGGCATTGCATCACGGTCCTCATCATCTTCCACCTAGAGAATACAACAAGTATATCACTAGGGCTATGTTTGTTTGCAAAAAAAAAAACTTGGAATTGGACTATTTGTATTAATTTAACACTACTTCGAGCTATTTTATCTCATGATAAGGGATTATTAATCATTTAATGTTGGACTATTAGTCCCATAAAGCCATTTAATAGCTTAAAATGAGGGGAACTATTAATCCCAAATTCATCATTGGATTATATAATCCCTTATAAATACTCTTAATAATGATAAAAAAAAGTTCATAGGATTATTTAAAGGACTATTAATCATTTATTATGGGATAAAATACTTTGAAATAGTATTAAATTAATACAAATAGTATAATCTTAAGCATGATTTTTGCAAACAAACATAGTCTAGGAGTTTTAAAAAAAATACAAAAACCTCTGTATCCCAAAGAGTGAAGAGACATTAGATACATACAACAGGAAGATCCAAAATTACATCCCCTATGAATATTTTGTTCTCTAATTCAACTACATGGCCTTCATCGTAAGTAACCGCATTTGACTACACTCAACCAGATAAATTTATTAGTAAAAAAACAACAAAACTTAATAAACAAAAGCATCTATAGTAAAATTTCTGAAAATTGACAAGGAAAGCTAGCAAACATGGAGAATGTTTACAAGGGGAAGGATCTTTCACCCATTAGGTTAAGTTGATTATAATGAAAAAATGATGGAAAGAATTATTGATAATGTACAAAGAGAAATTTTTGGAGAGCAAAAAGTCAAGGAAGTTGTCTATCTCTTTTCTTTCTCCTCTGCCCCCACAAAATTTTCAACAAATAAACCTTGTCAACAACATTAAACAGAAAAAAGATCCCACCTCAAATTTTGTTGGAGTGTTTCCTCTCACAACAACATTATGAGTGGGTAACAGGTATTGAGGCAACTTATGCATATAAAGATTTGTCAGTTGATTTAAGTATAAAATCAAGAGGAAATAAACAAATCTATATAATCAAGAGGATAACCAAATATATATAATCAAGGGGAAATGACTAAACATATATAAACAAGATTCACCTCCGTGTGATGAGCACCCCACATGAACATGCGTTGATGAAATTGTGGCAGTCCATAAGCTCCGGCTGCCATCATCCCTATCCAAGGCCTGATAGTTCAGTCCAACAAGGCGACCCAAAAGATATATACCAAGAAATCCACGCGTAAACTTAACTATATCAACCACATTCTCCATCGGCACAAATCTTGGCTTCAAAAAGTCCACAATATCCATAAAGACAACAAGCTACTTGTTTTTTGAGTCATCCAAGGGACTAGTTTTGTTCCTTAACCGGTTAAATCCACTTATGCCTTGACATGGAGGCCCTCCACATATAACATTAGCATCACCCTATGTCATTACCAATAAAGGAAAATAGTTAACAAAACTGAAGTTAGTTTAAAGATATCATAAACCTCTTATTATTGAAAAAATTAAAAACTAAAAAATTCAGTAACTGCTTGTTGAAAAGGTTGTAACAGGGATGTAAGAGACAGTTATAGAGACCAATGATATTTACATTACTGCATAAGAAGAAAGTGTGAACGGAGTGTTGTAAGCTACCCTTATTAGGCTGTAATTAGCATTGATAAAGCCTGAAATTAAGGGATTCTAGATGCTGTAAATCTGTAAATACTGATTATATATAGAACTAATCAAGGCAGTAATCTAGTGCCTTCCCTCGTCAAGTTTGCAAATTATGGAAGGCACTATATGGATTGAAACAAGCAACTTGTGCTTAATTCCCAAAGTTGAAGGGGGTACTCCAACATGCTAGATATTCTCAGAGCCATAATGACTATTCCTTGTTTATCTCTTCGACATCACAATGAAGTATTTTTGTCTTAGTCTATGTGGATGATATTTTAATCACAGGTGATAATCATGAAGGAATCCAACGTCTTAAGGAGGTTCTTCAAAAGTCTTTTCAAATGAAGGATTGGAAATTTCTCAACATTCTCATAGGTACTTTGTTAGTCAACGGAAATATACTTGTGATGTTACAAAAATGGATGGTCTTCATGATAATAAAGTTATTGATACTCTGCTCGAAATGAATGTTAAATATAGAAGAACAGACGGAGCTCCTATAATTGATCTGACTCTTTATCGATGCATTGTTAGAAGCTTGGTCTACCTCACTATCACGCGTTCCAATATTGCTCATGTCGTTCGTCTTGTCAGTTAATTTGTTTATGATCCTCGACGACTGCATTTAATAGCAATTCCTTGAGTTATTCCTTATCTTCATTCCACTCCAACAAGAGGCTTATCCTATATGAGCGCAAGCACTCCGGAGGTACGAGCATTCTCTGATGCTAACTATGGTGGCTACCCAGACACTATGACGCCCCCAAATTCAAGTTAAAATACCCCGAATTTGTGCTCATGACAAAATACCTCCAAACAACATAGAAGAATTAATGGCGGAATAAAATAAACTAGGTTCACTTATTCCCCACCTCTAATCACATCCTTTCTTGTTTCCCACCTCCAATCACAACCTTTCTTGTTCTCCACCTCCAATCAACTTTCTTGTTCCCCATCTCCAATCACAAGCTTTCTTGCAACCGTAAATATCTACCAAGCACAACAAAGTAGCTTGCCACCATAACTACTTACCAAGCACAACAAAGCAGTTAACCACTGTAAATATCTACCAAGCACGACAAAGTAGTTTACCATCGTAAATATCTACCAAGCACGACAAAGTAGCTTGCCACTATAAATTCTTAGGTATAATACGGTCTATCGTATTCATAATACGGTCTACCGTATTCATAATACGGTCTACCGTATAGATGAATAGTAGTTTTTTAGTTTTGTACCACGTATTACTTCTATACCTAAAAAATACACACATTAAACTCCATAACACATAGTTTAGGTTATAAGTTTTAACCTTAATCACATACGATCGAATTTTCGAGTCATATTAAGTCCTTAACGTGTACCCAAAAAATCATTTCTTAGGTATTTTGATTCACAAAAACTAGGTTTTAATTCTTAACCTTTATTTAATCTTTTAAGATTATTTTTATAAGCCTACGAAATATTCGGGACATTATAGTTTTGAAGTCCTTTGACTTCAGGATCCCTCAACCTAACCCCTTTGGGTCTAATTCACTTAGAATCAAGCGTGTCACTAAATCTTGACTTCTACTGTTAATGATGATGATTGCTGAGGTGCTGCTGAGTCTGATAGAATTTAGCAGTTGAGTGATTTCTCTTTAACGTTGATCTCTGGAGTTCTTGTATATATCATTTTCCCTTATGCTCTAGCTCTCTTCTTGTTGGAAATCACCTTTTGCTAGATCCTCCAAAGTGTAACCTAACTTTGGGTTATTGATATTTCTATTAAGCAGATCAATTCCTTCTTCGGTCTCTTGTGAATCAGCCTTTTCTCCTTATTACTCATTTTTATATCGACTGATTCTTTTTCTCTATTTTTGATCGATTCTCTTTATTCGACCTGATTTTTCTTTGTTAGTCAAACTCTCTCCTTTTTTTTTATTTGAGCTTGAAATAAATTTATATTTCTTTTGAGAATTTGCCTGTTGAGAAGTTACCGTTCGTCCATTGACTTCTCTGATCTTGATAGACCTCTGATGTCCGCTTTTCATATTTGAGTTAGCTTTTTTTCTTTCAGGTTGTCACATCAGTCTTTTGCTTGTGACTGTTGTTACTTATTCAAACTAGCCGTTAGACATACTGCTTTCAGATCTCTATTTTAAACTTTACCAGTACTTACTTTAGAGCTCTCTCTTCTTTAGATCTTTCCATTATCAGTCCATTATCAAACTTGATATATTCTACGATTTTCCTAATCGTAGTGTTTCTTAGTAATCGTGGAGAGTTTGGCAGACTTTACGATTCTTCAACTTTGTGGTCAACTTTACGAAATTTTATTCTGCATTATGAACTTAGAGCTATATGATTTTGCAAACTTTGCGATCTTCAATATTCTTTAACTTTGGTAATGATTTTTATGTACTCTATGATTTCTTCAGTCTTCATATCATATAGTGCATTCTTTAATTGTTCTTTTGATAACTCTGCTTCTTTGTCTACAACCATTCTACGATCTTTTTTTTAGCTTTACGATATGCTAGACAAGCTTAGTTCACTTCTTGAGAACTAAGACTTCCCTTTATTGTGAACTTGATTTTCTATTCCTCTCAAGTTCATTCTTCTTCTTCTTCTTGATCAATTGTCCGTTAATTTGACACTTGTTGTCTGCAAGATTATGGAATCCACTTTTTTTATTCAGCGCACTCCTCCTATAGTAGTGGATGGCACATGTCATTTTCTTTTAGTAAGTTAGCTGATGCTAAATTATGCTCTACTCCTTGTTCTTTTTAGCTAGTTTACCTTAATCTAATTTTTTATTGGAGAACTCTTGATGAAGATATCTCAATCATGTGTCATAGTGAATCTGTCTCTAAGTGTCATTGGCGCTATGTTCACTGATAGGTATAGTACTGATGCAACTTATCAATTATGTAACTTCCTGTTCTGAAGTGGCTTTACGATATTTTTGACTTAATAATCTGATGATCTTCAGTTCAGCTTCATTTTACGATCTTGAGTACTTTGACTTGTTCGACACCTATGAGCTTCTATCTTCACTTCATTCTACGATCTTCATATCTAACCTTGTACAACTGAGCTATTACAAGGTTTACATTCCTATACTCTACGATTCAGATCAACCTAATAAATTTAATCCATAACTAAGTCATTTTATATAAAATATTTCACAAGAATTTTACAAAATATACTTGTTTTTACAAATATGCATTAAACATAATCGTCATCAAATTAAATAAAGGGACCATACAATGCATGTATTAACAAAATCGCATGATATGTTAAGAAATGTTTTGGCATCTTAATATTTTAATAAAATTGTAACAATAAAATTATTCTATATAAATTTGTTAAGATATATAAACTTATTAAAAAAAAACATATGTAGTAATTAATTATGGAAATTGATATTTTCATAGCATTTTTTGATATTTTCACATGAAAATCGTCGTTATAGATCAATAACGACGATTAAAATCGACGTTATAAACATATAACAATGATTTTCACGTGAAAATATCAAAAAATATTGTGGACATATCAGTTTCCATTAATTATTGATGGATAACATATGTATCTCTTTAATTTTGTTACAAACTCTTTTTTTGTTATTTTTTTAGGTTATATTCTTCTCATCTTCAAGCATTCTTGACTTCACATTCGTCGAATATTTTTTTCCGAACCATTGCTTGATAATGTTTTTGATCAGTGAATTTTTTTTTATTTATGTTTACCGTACCAATGCAACTTTAATGAAAAGTGATAAAATTAAGAAAGTAAATACAGTATTAATTATAAATAAAATCAAGTCATACATATGACAATAAAATAATTTTGAAATAGTTTAATTAAAAAAAATTAGTGTACTAAACTCAAGACAATGACAAACACATTATAAATATTAGACTTTGTAAACTTCAAATATTACCTTTTAAGTTGCCAACTTCAAATTCGATTGAATGATCGATATTCGGATGTGTTTGTTATTTTTTTCAAACGATATTTTTTTCGTTTTCAAGCGTTTTTGGCCTCATGTTATTCAAATATTTATTTCTCAACCATATCCCGATAATATTTCCATTGTATGAAATTTTTTCGTTCTTTTTTTGTGGAATCTATTGATATTTAATTAAAGTTAATTATTGTGATTGAATTTATAAGTGGTAGAAATAGAAAAGAAAAAGAATCTTCATTTTTTCTATTCCTATTAGAGATAGGAATATTTTAAAATTTAATTGATAAAAATTTAACCATCAAATATATATTTAATTATTATAAATTTGTATCGTACTTATACTAATTTGAATAGGAAAGAAACAAAACATTTTTTCTATTCTTTTTGGAGATAAGAATATTTTTAAATTTGGATAATATTTAATTGATACAAATTTGGATAATACTTATACTAATATAAATTAGAAAAACATAATAGTAAAAATGATGAAATTCCAATCAAATTAAATTTGTATTTTTAATTATATAGTTGATGAGACCCTTACAAACCTACAAACATTTGAACCATTGGTAGCTATTTAAATGGGCCGCGATATTTCCTTTTTTCTCATTTATTTATTTCCTTAGGATGGTATATTTGTTGATGATGAAAGAGACGGTGATGGCGTTTAAGGAGGCGATGAAGTTGAAAACCTTAATCAGCATTGCAACCGTTCCACGCCAGAAATCACGTTCATTAATATTGATTGATCCTCGTCGTTGATTATTAAGAAATAACTGATTTTTTTCTTCTTCGAATAAAGGTTAAAGAAATTATTTATGTTTTATTAGGTCCATTTGTGATGAAAGTATATGGTATTTAATTGTGGCACCCTGAATTCAAATTATTTTTTATTAAAATAGGCAAGCTTTTAAGAGTGTCATTGCTCCAAAGTAGAATAAAAAAGACCAAATTATAAATTTTATTGAACCAATAATATTAGGGGTCTTAAAGTCGGAGTCTTAAATAAGTTCGATTTTTTTTAATATCTTTTTTATATAATAATTAAATTTGAGATCCCAAATTTAAGACCCTATGTTACTCTTTATCGATGTGAAAACTCACTAGTTCTGAGTTTTGACGTTTGAAGAATCTCAAGGACTAGTTTTTTTCATTAACACCTTATATAAGTCAAAATCCTTGACCTCTGGGTGTTGAAAGAGAATTTGGATTTGTTAATTTCCAAACCAAAGACTTGTTAGCAATATCATTATTCAAATAGTCTGGAAGGTACGTGGTTTAAATTAATACATATATAATTAACGTTTTGACAAAGAATTGAGTATAAAATTTTAATACTTATTATTATTTTTTTAAAATTTATTGAATGGATGAAAGATGCATAAATTAACATTTAGCGCTTAGGGATGATATGAGAAATAATTAAGTCATTAATTTTTTTTCAAAAACTTTACAAATAATATATAAGAAAGAATAATTTTTTTCTTTTCTGAAAAGAGACAAAAAGAAACGGAGTACGGAGTATAATAGAAGCGTCATATAATTCAAACAATGGCTCACTGTGAGGGTTTTGTGAGGACCACATTTTAGACTAATTATACAACTTTGATGTTGTTATTTCAAGTTCTTGTTAATGGAAATTACTTTTCAAATAACCAACAAGAACTTTTGTTTGCATGGTTTTTCTACCAAACTTAGAGTTGGTAGCTATAGATCCCCGTCAAATTATGTTCCTTTGGGCTGAAATACAATTCAAATCTTTAATTTTTTTTGTGCTTCTTGCAACTTAATTATAATGTTTTACACAACAGGGAAAATATCATTTCGATAAATATAATAAGTTTTAGAAGTCCTTTATGTCCAAATATGCCTACGTGAAATTCAACATTCAAAATAAAAGGTTTAAAAATCAAATCAAACTCTCTAAGAAGGGAGTTTGTCATACATTTCACCTTACATTTTCATATAAATAGACACCGTATAGTCCAATCTTTTTGCTCCTCCTTAAGTCTACCGTATTTTCGCCATGGCTAGTGTTCTTCCAAATATTCTAACAATTTTCATCTTTATTACATTTCTCACAATCTCAGCCACCGGAGAAAATAACACCTTTGCAAAACCCACTGATAAAATTAAACATAGCCTTCGAAAAGAAAAACTTAGCCATTTTCAAGTTTATTGGCATGACATCCTTAGTGGCCAAAAACCAACAGCCGTGCCAATTATAGCACCACCAGAAGGATTCGAATCTGGGTTCGGATCCATGAACATGATAGATAACCCGCTAACCGAAGGACCCGAATTGAGCTCGAAATTAATAGGTAGAGCCCAAGGGCTATATGGCCTGGCATCACAACAAGGGGTGAATTTATTGATGGCTATGAACTTTGTTTTTATTGAAGGTAAGTATAACGGGAGCACGATAACGGTGTTTGGGAGGAATGCTGTTTTTGACAAGGTCCGGGAGATGCCAGTGATTGGAGGAAGTGGGCTTTTCTGGTATGCAAGAGGTTATGTTCAAGCTAAAACTCACAACTTTGACAGTAAAACGGGAGATGCTGTTGTTGAGTATAATATTTATGTAATGCATTATTGATGTATACTTTAAAGAGAGACTAGTAAATCTTACTTTATCTGTTCTAAATATATAAGGTTATTATTGAAATTAATTTTGCGTATTTTTTAAATTTAAAATGAATAAATTTGCTCAATTTTAATATATATAATGATGATTTTTTTTAAAATTTATTATTTCGTAATATTTAGTAATTGTGTAAAATCGAAGAAATATAAGATCCTCTTTCTTCATATTTTTTCTGCTTCAAATCAATTTGCTAAACGAATTCCTTGAACTGTTCTTTAACAGTTTCATCCTCTTAATTTCTTGTTATTGATAATCAATCCTAATTCTTTACTGATTAAAAGTTTCCAACCATTATTTGTCTCCTTTCCCATATTTTTTTTTATTTGCATCTTCTATTCTTATGTTTAGTCCCACATCAAATACGTTACTATATTTTTTCTTCTTTTATTAGTTTTGTATGCGTTTTGGAGATCTCTAAATATACGTGAGATGCAATATAAATTGGTAAGATTTGTATTTAGTCATATAAACACACAAATAAACATACTAGTTAGAAGTAGAAGAATTAGGCAAAAAATTAGGTTACATTTCTAAACTTCTTTAAAAGATTTCGATTAATAGAAGAAGAATTAAGCCAAAATTTAAGATACATTATGAGAAAATCAAACTTTCATAAAAGAGAAGCCAAATAAAAGGTTAAATAACTCTGATTGTGGCTTACGGGGGGATATCAATCCAACCTGATAATTAAGTTGTTTAGATAACCTTTGTATAGTGATAAGCTTGTTAGGTTAGTCATATATATCTACTATCTTATCTAACTAAGGTACATGTAATCTCTATATATATCATGTACTATAATCCATCAAGCTTTAGCTAATATTAATTCATTCAACATAATCAAAGTTATTTTGAAAATGAATCAACAAATAGAATAAAATATTTATTTCCATGAAATTAGGGTATCACATGCAATTAAATGTAAAATAGAGCTACTAGATTGACCGAACCCTAATAGAGGAAGCTTGCATGACTTGCCTATTTGACAAGAGGTGCATAATGGCAAGGTTTTATTTGAACTAATGGGTAACCCATTTTGAGTGATGACATGACGTAAAACGCGATCATGTGGGTGGGCCAAGCGACGATGCCAACCATCCATACTAGTGCGTTCTGAAACAAATGTGGAATGAGAGAATTTTTGTGTAGTGCGAATAGTGTACATCCCATCCTCAGTCGGTCCGCTTAGGATTGTTTTCTTGGAGATGTGATCCTTAACAACAAAACAAGACGGATGAAATTCAAAAAATACGTTATTGTTATGACAAAATTGTTGAACAGAAAGAAGCTTTTTAGATGCGTTAGGGACATGAAGAATATTTGGAGTCAAAATGGGCGATTATTAACATTTAAAGTAGCAGAACAAATATGATGAATAATGATAAGTATGTTTTATTCCTATTTATTAGGTATTATTATGCTTAATTATGTGTGAGTTTTTAAGTATTTTTAGTGTGTTAGGTTATTTATTTATTATTATGCATTATTATTATTTTTATGTATTTTTAGTATTTTTATATTATTTTTAATTATTTTATTTTATTTTGTAGAAATTAATTAAAACTTGGATGGCAAATGTGTAAATTCTGCAAGATCTAGTGCCAAGAACTAGTGGCAAGAACGTAATTATAGCAAAAAGGATGGCAGAACCATAATTAACCAATTCGGTGGCATTAATGTAAAAAAACCAAAACTCGAGGTCGCGCAATGCGTGCGAGTCAATTGGCAGCAACGTTAAACGGCGTTGTTTGCGGTTTCGGCTGAAGAAGGAAACACATATGCAATGCACGCATAGAAGACAACAACAGCAAACGAAACGACGTCGCCTTATTCATTGAAGGAAGTAACAGCCGCGCAATGCGCGGAATAGGTGGCGTAATGCTGACGTCACCGAGCGCGTTTAATGGGTCAAATGCGTGTTAAGGCCGCGTTTGGCAGACGCGGAAATTGAGTAGAACGGGATTTTTCGAGATTTTGAGAATTAATTTGATTCCAAATTAGATTTTCATTCCACATTAGCTTATGTTTCTAATTGTACTTCTATAAATACATTACATTACGTTAGAGTATATAATTTTTTAGCAAATTATTAGATACAATTAGGAGCTCTCTCTCTCTCTCTCTCTCTCTCTCTCAAGTTTTTCTTATATATTATTATTATTATGTTTGGCTAATTTTCTTATTCAGTTCTAGGGAATTTCAAACCCGATTATAATTAATGGTTAAATCAATTTAGTAATATTATTTATTCTTCCTTATATGAAATTATTTATGATAATACGTTTTAATTGTTTATTTGATATTGGGTTTGATTGATTTAATTTTAGCCTGTTGAGTTAATCAAATTATTATCAATTGCTAGATTTAGGAATTATATTACGTGTAATTGACATTGTTCCTAATCGTTGGTAGTGAATAGTGATAGATGATTACGGTCAAGCTTTTGTTTATTGCTATGGTTATCAGGATATAAGTTAAACAGTCTGAGCTTATGAGGTTGTTGCTTAGAATAATCTAATTTTCTTGTGATTAATGCTTCCATTATATTAAATATTTATGTAATGCATTATTTAGTATGTATAATATTAAATATTATTTTTTGACAGTAAAACGGGAGATGCTGTTGTTGAGTATAATATTTATGTAATGCATTATTGATGTATACTTTAAAGATAGACTAGTAAATCTTACTTTATCTGTTCTAAATACGTTACTATATTTTTTCTTCTTTTATTAGTTTTTTATGCGCTTTGGAGATCTCTAAATATACGTGAGATGCAATATAAATTGGTAAGATTTGTATTTAGTCATGGAAACACACAAATAAACATACTACTTAGAAGTAGAAGAAATAGGCAAAAAATTAGGTTATATTTTTTTATCAGAGGATTGAGGCTTATGGGGGGATATCAATCCAACTTGATAATTAAGTTGTTTAGATAACCTTTGTATAGTGATAAGCTTGCTAGGTTAGTCATACATATCTACTATCTTTATCTAACTAAGGTACGTGTAATCTCTATATATATCATGTACTGTAATCCATCAAGCTTAAGCTAATATTAATGCATTCACAATAATCAGAGTTATTTTGAAAATGAATCAACAAATAGAATAAAATATTTATTTCCATGTACTGAAGAAATTAGGGTAGGACCCCATACATCACATGCAACTAAATGTAAAATAAAGCTACTAGATTGACCGAACCCTAATAGAGGAATCCTGCATGACTTGCCCATTTGACAAGAGGTGCATAATGGCCAGGTTTTATTTGAACTGATGGGTTACCCATTTTGAGTGATGACATGACATAGAACGCGATCATGTGGGTAGCCCAAGCAGCAATGCCAACCATCCATACTAGTGCGTTCTGAAACAAATTCGGAAGGAGAGAATTTTTGTGTAGTACGAATAGTGTACATCCCATCCGCAGTCGGTCCGCTTAGGATTATTTTCTTGGAGATGCGATCTTTAACAAGAAAACAAGATGGATGAAATTCAAAAAACACGTTATTGTCATAACAAAATTGTTGAACAGAAAGAAGCTTTTTAGATGCGTTAGGGACATGAAGAATATTTTGTAGTCGAAACGGGCGATTATTAAAATTTAAAGTAGCAGAAAAAATATAATGAATAGGGGCGGTATTACCATTGGCAACATTCAATTGGTCATGGCCAGAGTATTCATCAACATGGTTCATACCTGCAAGGTTTGGTGTAATATGATAATTCGCTCCCGAATCTGGGTACCACGGTAGTGAATGGAGAGAGACATTGTTAGTTGGCAGGGACATGGAGTGATGGACAACATTGTAGGCCGACGGAGTAGAGGAGTGCGATTGAAGTGGTGGAGGGGAGGTGATTCTTTGTGGACGATAATAACAATGGAACGAGTCATGGTTAGTGCCGCCACAGAATACACAATTTGGCCTTTAAAGTTGAGAGGATTGAAGATAGGAATTGGAGGAGTATGAAAGCCCACCCCGGTTCCCACGGCTACATCCTCGCCCACAGTGTCTGTTTTGTTGCCGCTGTCCCGTATTGACAGTTGGAGTGGAAGTTTCGGTGGAAAGTTGAAGTGCTTGAAGATTTGGTACATGAAGAAATTCATAGCTTTGACACATACCTAATAGATCGGAGTAGGGAATGGGAGTGTTGTGAAGAGAAAGTAAGGATTTCAGGTTGTCAAATATAAGTTTCAAGCCTTTGAGAACTTGAACATTAAACTCAATATCGGAGAGCGGTTGTCCGCCAGCACCGAGTTCATTGGAAACAGATTTCAAGCTTTGAAGGAAGGAAGTAATAGATTCATCTGGTGATTGTGGTTTTTGCATTACAAGATGGAGTTGGAGGATGTGAGTGGTGGAGGTATTAGTAAATGCCGTTGAGAGTGCATCCCAAACATGCTTGGATGTGGTGAGACCAATGACAAGAGGAACGACGTCTTCAGTTAGGGAGGAGATAAGAAGACTAACCAAGAGTTGATCTTGATTATCCCATAATGTGGCTGCCAGATTTATAAGAGATTGATCTGTATCAAGAGTGGGCAGAGTAGCAGCAGGGCGTGGGATGGTACCGTCAACGCCATAAAGATTTTGGCCACAAAAGGAAAGGCTTAACTTAGGTGCGCCATAGAAAAAAGTTTTTGTGTTTGTTTGATTGATAGGAAATAGTGGGCTTGACTGAGCGTGATGGTGGTTGGAGGAGCTGGATTTGGGGTGATGAGTGGCTTTAAAATGGAGGAGGAGGGTGAAAAGTCAACCATGGGAAAGTAAAAAAAGAAACGTGAGTTATAAGGCTCTGATACCAAAAAAAACTCTGATTATGGTGAATGAATTAATATTAGCTTAAGCTTGATGGATTACAATACATGATATATATAGAGATTACACATACCTTAGTTAGATAAGATAGTAGATATGTATGACTAACCTAATAAGCTTAGCACTATACAAAGGTTATCTAAACAACTTAATTATCAGGTTAGATTGATAAGGTTTTCATAAAAATTCTCATAGAATTGAGAATGAAGTTTTCATTTTGAACACGTTAGATTCTGAATTAGTAATTGCATCCAATTTTCAAAAAAAAAAAAATCCCAATTATTCCGTGTTTTTTATTTTTGGAATGGAATATTTATGAAATATTCATGAATAGGATCAAACCTTATTACAGGGTATTTATATGAGGTTCCTATTTCTTATTTTTAAGAAAATCCTGAGGGCTTAGTTGATCTATGATTTTTTTTTTTATCTTTCGTTTTCTTTTCATTTGTTTCAAGAAATATGTTGATCAATTTTGATTCTTTCTTTTTCTCTTGATTCTTTTTCGATTAAGATGCATATGTAACGCCCCCAAAATTCCCGCACTAGCTACAACGGACCTTGTGCATTAAACTTTATACATTTATCAATTTAACAAATTATCCCATAATCATATTGGTTGAATTCGTCTTATTTTAGACTATACATCAAAAATTTCTTGTAACTTTGTCCCTGGGTCTTAAATTGATCTTGGTCTCATTATTTATACAAGTATCAACTTGTAGTTCATCCGTATAAATGAATAAAACCATATATAACAGTCCAATTTTAACCTTAAGATTTAAATATTCTATAACTTTACATATTCCAAGATTCACGATATTAAATCATTATGACGGTTCTTGGGAACAGAGAATCTCACGATGAATGTTTATATCTTCATCTGTGATAAATGTTTGCATCTTTATTCATAACAAATAGTTGCATCTTTGTCCGGTATAAAATTCTTTTTATCCGTACAGAGTATACCCAACTAGTTAAAACCTTCACTCGAAATATATTTGTTTATAGTGATATCTCTTCATATCAATAATCCTACTTATCTTACATTCAGAATAGTAATAACAAGTTATACCTGAGTCTGAGGAACCTAACGATGGATTTGACCAGTCAACATCGATTAGTCCTGTCTCGGATGTATAGTACTCACAAGTCATTTACTGATCATCATTCAGATAAATAGATCATTATCAATACTATTTTAAGTTTTAACAATTCTAAGTTATATCAAAATAAAGATATAACAACATTCTGATGATAGAAATTTATATCATTCATTTAATATTCGGTTACATGATTTTCTTGTTCGTATTACAACATTCATTAAGACTTTATACAAATACAAGTAATAAAGCAAGAAAACATAATCTACGCTTCATCTTTATGTTCATGACCTTCTTAACGTTCTTCATTAACTGCAAATAAAATTTTATTCACAAGAATGAGCACGACAGCTCAGCAAGTCTAACATATAGCACATACGCAGTTTATGCTTGCATATAAACTTTAACATGCCTTGACTGAATATAATTCTCCATTTAATATCACATATAACTCACATTCTAACAATTTATATCACATGGACACACAAGGAGGGAAGAATGTTACAATCCGAAATTTTGAATATATTTTATAAGAATTTAATATATATAAAATTCTTATTATAAGACGAAACGGGTCAAATGAATAAAATATATATTTAATTTGGAATATGTGATATCTGTGGTGGATAAAATTTGTATATATTTAAATGTGAAATATATACAATTATTTTAAAAGGAAATTTAATAGTTAATTAAAACTATTAATTAATTAATTGGAATTAGTTATGAAGTTGTATTATGTTATGAAAAATATGGTTATGTGTATTATATATACACCTATATTTGAAAAATTGGGAATTTATAGTTAAATAAACTATTGAATTCATTGATTTGAATTAACCAAGGAAATGACATATGAGAACCAAGAAAAATTAATAAATCAATATTAACTAATTGGTATTGAGTTAAGATTATAATATAGATTAATATAATTTGGAAGCCTTGAATGGCAATGGAGTCTTTATGAATTAAATTTCATAAAAGTGTAATTAATTAATTTAAATAAAATAGTGAATTAATGAATATATATTATATTATGCCAAACAGAAATAAATTAAATATGAAATGAGGGAAGTAATTCATTAATATTTATTAATGGATGAATATGTTAACTTTAATTAATTGAATAAAGAAAGTTATTTTCTTTTATTTAGTTAATGTTGAGGATTATGTTACACTAATTAAAAATGTAACATAAATAAGGGTATAATATTTAATATTATATAAAATTGAGGTGAATTAAATATTATGAATGGTTCAATACATAAAATGTGTAATTGGAACCAAATGTGTAAATTAAATTCATAATTTGAATTTTGATTTAATTGTTAATGTATTTAATATCATATTAAGTGAATGTGAATTGAAAATATGGAATAAAGGAACAATATTTATTAAGTAAATATTGCATGTTTAAAATTAGTAAATTGAAATAATATTTAATTTACGGTTAAAGATATTAAATTAGTATATTTTAAATAAAATTGCATAAAACAATTTATGGAGAGAAAGAGGTAATTTATTTATGAAATATTGATTGGATAAATTAAATTAGTGGTGTAAAATAATTAATTAAGTGAATATTAATTATTTTTAAAATTGTGATTCGTGTTACAAAAAGTGTTAATATAAATTGTGAATTTATTTCGTGGTTGTAAAATGAACTTGTACATAATTATAAATGTACAAGTATTTGGGTATGATTTATGAAACCATTAAACTAAAAATTTAGTGGGATGTATTATTAAATTTAATTAAGCCAAAAGATACATTTTGAGTTAACTCAAATTTGGACCCAATAAATATTATTCTAAAGCAAGCCAAACCTTAGTGCGTAAAATAAAAACCCAGTGAGACACTCAATTGGGGACTTCACTTCGGTAGAAATAGGAGGGTAATGTCAGCAAACTTGTAGCTGGAAAATGGGACTTTACCAGGTGAGAGGGGCTGCTATGAAGTGGAATTGTAGGGGCTAAATGTGTGATCTGTCAGAGATCTTCTAGGGGCCAAAGCTGCTCGAGGTTTGGCAGGTGATGGATGGTGTTTGACAGCCAATTTTGTGGCTGATGTGCAGGTGTCGGCAGCTTCTTTTGGGCTGTGGGAGATGACAGTTTAGAGCTGCTATAGGAGGGAGTTAAGGGAGCAGTAGGGGGTCTTTTAGGGGCCATGTACTGATGAGATAAGGGGAGGAGGTACTCTTGTAAAAGCCCAGCCATATTTAGCATTCTAATTTTGCTGAGTAAACTAGTGAGCATCCAATAGAAGTTGATATTGAGAGAAAAAGGAGCACTCCGCAGAATAGAAGAAGGAAAAGAAGGCCAGGGGCTCATACTCTGGCATCTAACAACCAATATCAAGATCACTCCAAGCATCACCCTACCAAGATCTCTAGAAAACAAAGTATGAGCAAGTGAGCCACCAACTGAGCCTAAGTAGAGCAATAGAGAGTTCGGTGGGCAGAGCAAGAAGAAGAGCTGACAGATTTTTCATAACAATCAATCAAGCAAGGACTCTAATTTGAAAGGTTAAAGTTTCTTACATCTCAAACTCCTAACTTAAGCTTTGTTCATCCCTTAGTTTCATTATTAATTGTAATATGTCTTGTTGTGGGAGGATGTATGATTGCTGATGAGGATCAAATAAATCCAAGGATGATATAAGGAGGATGTTGTGATTGTTGTGGGAGTGAAATTGGTTGGGGGAATCATGAAGGATTCTGAAATAAGATGGATTAAATGTGGAGAGGATGTTTATATGCTTAAAGTTGTAAAAGAATTGAGATTTTAGATTATGCATGTATGGTATTTGATAAAATGCCTAATTGAAAAACTAAATTGTTAAAACATGAAAACGTTAATTTTTATTAAAACAAATCACATGAGTGGACTCTTGAGAATGTGTAGATGATTTCTGGGCAGAAAAGTGGTGAAAAACTCGCCGGAAAACTTTTTGGATCGCCGGAGAAGATGACCGGAAAGTCGACGCCGGCGAACTTTCCGGCAGTACGGTTTCTGCTATTTTTTTAGCCAGAATTTGAAGAAACTTTGTACTAGAAAGTTGTAGATAATTAAATTTCGTGTGGAATGAACATAAGATTCGTAATTTTCGGATAAACGGGCTAATTATTATGATTTTCGGAAGTTTCAGCATATTTAAAATTATAATTTAATTACAGAAAATTTTTTTTTTTTTCTGACAATTATTTTACAGTAGTGTTATGATATTATTTCTGATTTACTGAAAAATTTTGGTGAATTATTGGATTGCTTAGATATTTATTGTATTTTTATGGTTATTTAAAAATAGTGAAAATTCATAGAAAATTCTATGAATGTTTGAAAATTATGAAAATTGGTGGAAAATCTTATATTAATATAAGATAAATATTTATAGTGTTTGGAGAATATAATAAATATTTAGGATTAATATTTAAATGTTTTAGTTATTAATCTAGTTAGTTTAATATTATATTTTCCAAATTTATGATTAAATTATTTATTTATTATTTAATTAATATTAAATAATAAACAAGGATGATAAATTAATTAGTTATTATTTAATTACTATTAAATAATAATTAAAGGCAAATAAGATTGATTATTTAATTATTTATTTTTTAATTAACTTTAAATAATAAATAAACCTAATTAGTTATTATTTTTGATTGAATAATAACTAAAGATATTTAAATTCTTACTAATTTAATTATTTTAAATAAACCTAATTAGTTATTATTTTTGATTAAATAATAACTAAAGATATTTAATTTCTTACTAATTTACTTATTTATTATTTGATAAATAAACCTAATTAGTTATTATTTATTATTAAATAATAACCAAAGATATTTAATTACTTACTATTTAATTAATATTAAATAGTGATTAAAGGAAGTTTGATTTAATGAAATAAATGTAATGTCATTAACTCACTAATTAAACAATTATAATAAATTGTTTAATAGTTTAATAAGTGTTTTTCACTTAAGAAAATTTTTATAAATTAATTAAGTCATTAACTTAAAATCAAATAATTGTTTTACAGGGTTAATGATAGTATGTCAAATTATTTGTTATGTGATCATTTAATTGCTAGATAAATAACATATGTAAATATTAAATAATGAGTAAATATAGTTAGTTATTTTTAAATAATAACTAAAGGTAATTAGTTGATTACTATACTAAATAGTAATCAAATTAAATTAAGTTAATCATGTGATTAAGTTTAACCGAGATTATGGTCCGGTAGCAACTAAGTAGTGGATTGATCTAAATAAATATAAGGTTCAAGTGTTACTGTTGTGACATTAATGAATGTCGGGAGTATGAAGTTAAGTACAAAAGGTTTACGGAGTTAAATCAAAATATTGTAACGAGTCCATGAAATACTAGAATAATAAATCAACCATATTGAATGAATGGGACGATAAAAGGTAGCAGATATCTTAAAAATAAGATTTAGGTATTGAGTCAAACCTTGACTAATATTGTGTAGTGTTGATCTTATATACTGTGTAGGTCGCGCAAGAAACGGAAAAAAAAAAAAGGGGTGGCGTAAAATGGTTATGTAGTCCAGGCAAGTTTTTCAGAACTTGTTCTTATGTTATAACTGTTATTATGTGTGACATGTTTTTATATGCAAACATGAGTTAATGTGCTTTTATGCCATAATGTGACTAAACTGTTGTTGTTCAACTGATAAGTTGATTTAGCTGTTATTTGTGAACGATATAAATTGTAAAGTGACAAGCATGTTAATACAGATCATGAATTATATTTTAGCCCATCTACATGTATAAAATGTCATACATGGATATATTGATAAGCATATATGATGCATGAATTATGTGTTATGTGTAACTGTTAAACTTGCTGAGCAACGTAGTTGCTCATTCTTGCTTAAATAAATATTTTCAGCTACGTGCGAGACATATGAGGTTCCAATAAAGATCAAGGACAGGAAATGTTATGCACTATCCCAGGAGATATAGATACTTTTGATAAACCCTTTGGGGGTAAACAGTGTTACCAAAAGGTATAAACTGCAATGAAATGTTAGTTTAACATTTAAATCTGTTGTGTATCAAAGCAATGTGTTGTTTAGTTATGTGTAAGAGTGAATGGTTGAAATAAGTTTTGAATGATAAATAGACTTAAAAGATAATTGTAAAGTTAAGGGCAATTAATCTGCATATCTTTTGTATTAAATTAGGTCATGATATATATTTATATATATGATCTAAGTTTTTCAAAGATTTATGTAAAGATTGCGATTCTGAGACAAATGACTAAAGAATTATTTATAAAAGTTTAAATTTAATGAGTTTTTAGCAATTATTATTGTTGAATAGTGTGGTTGTTAAGAAGAAGGTTGTACATTAACGCACGAGATCGCCTGTAACAAGTACGGGGATTTTCGGGGCGTCACAGTTGGTATCAGAGCTGATAGGTTATAGTTCTTAGGTAGCAGTACCTTAGGCTATAATCGTGAGACTATATTGAAGGCAACGAAAGAATAAACTCATATGGAGTTTAAGCAATAAGAGTTGAATATATGAAATTCATAAAGAAGAAAATAAGGTATATTTGAGGAGATTCAAAGGATGATCTTCATGGACGTATTCAAAATGAATGAAAAAGAATCAGGGAAGACTTGATTCAAAAAATTTAAAAAGAGATATCGTAAAGTAAAATGAGTAAAGGCGAGTGAGAAGATGGTAGAATTAAACGATCATAGAATAAACGAGAAATTGTAAAGTGAGATCAATTGTGATATAAGATCACGGTGATCATAGTAAAATCATGGAATGACAATTGGTCTGTTAAATGATTAAGAGGCTGTGTTGATAGCAAGGTGCTATAACAATGAAGATACTGTGAAATAGTAATCTTGAAGTGTTGAGTGTGATAAGGTATGAATTAAGAAAATTCATATCAAGTTAAAAGAAGTAAGAGGTTTGTGGGTTTTTAATTGAGGACTCATGTTAGTGGCTGAGTTGTACAATTCCTTGTATGGGCGGGGAATTTGTGTTTGGTTTTAGAACCACTTAGCTTCCTATATTGATATAGTGGTTGAGTTGAACAGTCCTTTGTATGGGCAAGCGATTTGTTTTTGGTTTAACGACCGCTTAACTTCCTATATTGATTAGTGGCTAAGTTGACCAATTTCTTGTATGGGCAGGAGATTGTGTTTGGTTTGACGACCACTTGGCTTCCTATAATGATAATCAATTGAAAACTGGTGTCGCGCTATTCGCTATATGTATGTTGAGAAGGTGATTCTTTTCTCATGTGTATAACGGATAGGTAGAGGATGTTAAGATAAGTTCGTATTCTGAGAACCGATACGTATGGTAAGTTCGTGACTCATAGTCATGTGGTGGAGCCCCTCAGCGAATGGGCGACTTTGGCCTGACTAGGACAAGCTCCTCAAACCATACGACTGTGGTAAGTTCCTGAGCTCAAATACGTGGTAAGTTTGATGAACAGTGACTGTGTGTAGAGTTAAGTAACAAGATTAAAAGTTATACTAGATATAGTTATTAAGCTGGAAAAAGATGAAGAGAAAAATGGGTGATTATTTGAGGTTTTAGGATATTCTAAATCTTCTAGTTGTGCTAGACTTTGAAATTCCTGAAATCGTGCCAAAATTTGCACTTATGTGCCTTTCGAAAGAATTGAATGATGATTTTCAGTTGTTTTTGAAACGTTATTTTTGAAACTTTTAAATGAGGGTCTATGCCATTTGTATCGGCTAGACATTGTTGATTTTAACTTGAAGTGATGAACTTCCCAAATTTTATTGCACATATGTGCTCTTGAAAAATTTAAAGTTCCGATTGATATTTAAACTATTATTGTAAGTCTATGCCAATTGTTTCGGCTAGACATTTGCATGTTAATTATTTAAAAGTTATTCAAACCTGTTGTTGGTGCGGATTCTAAAGCTGAGAGAACAACCCATAAAGGGGAGCAACCTAAGTATCAGATAATTGATACATGGAATAACCTAAGAGGGTCAATCGAGATTGATGCCTCAAGTGTGGTCTGGACATGCAACCTAAGAGGGTCAATCAAGAGACTGATGCCTCACCAGACGTTCATGGTCAAAGTGACCACTCAACATTTTAAAATCAGTTGTCACTTATCAAATTGTGCATTGATTATATTGAGTTCATATTATTGAATCATTTTGTGAATTTAAAAAGGGTCAGCCGAATGATTGATTCCTTAGTATTTGTTCATGATTTTTATGACCCTTCAGTCATAATGAAAATTATTTTAAAGGAATTCTTTTTACTTCCTAGTTTTTCAAGCTTCCTCACAATTATTGAACAATTGTTGAAGACTTCTGGGGAAATATCCTAATATTCTGGAATTTGAATGGGTAGAGGTGTAAATTTTAGAGGAGATTGATCATAAAATTAAATGATCGATGAAGAATCCTCAGAGACTGGGAAATTTGATAGGTTTGATTTATAACCTAATTGGGGAAAAAAAAATTGAGATAAGTATGCTATAATTTCGAGGACGAAATTCTTAGAAGGAGGAGTAAATGTGACAACCCGTGTATTTATGAGGTTATATATAAACCGTGTATGGGGGTGTTTTGTAATTGTGATTCCGAGGACGGAATCTTTATAAGGAGGGAAGAATGTTACAATCCGAAATTTTGAATATATTTTATAAGAATTTAATATATATAAAATTCTTATTATAAGACGAAACGGGTCAAATGAATAAAATATATATTTAATTTGGAATATGTGATATCTGTGGTGGATAAAATTTGTATATATTTAAATGTGAAATATATACAATTATTTTAAAAGGAAATTTAATAGTTAATTAAAACTATTAATTAATTAATTGGAATTAGTTATGAAGTTGTATTATGTTATGAAAAATATGGTTATGTGTATTATATATACACCTATATTTGAAAAATTGGGAATTTATAGTTAAATAAACTATTGAATTCATTGATTTGAATTAACCAAGGAAATGACATATGAGAACCAAGAAAAATTAATAAATCAATATTAACTAATTGGTATTGAGTTAAGATTATAATATAGATTAATATAATTTGGAAGCCTTGAATGGCAATGGAGTCTTTATGAATTAAATTTCATAAAAGTGTAATTAATTAATTTAAATAAAATAGTGAATTAATGAATATATATTATATTATGCCAAACAGAAATAAATTAAATATGAAATGAGGGAAGTAATTCATTAATATTTATTAATGGATGAATATGTTAACTTTAATTAATTGAATAAAGAAAGTTATTTTCTTTTATTTAGTTAATGTTGAGGATTATGTTACACTAATTAAAAATGTAACATAAATAAGGGTATAATATTTAATATTATATAAAATTGAGGTGAATTAAATATTATGAATGGTTCAATACATAAAATGTGTAATTGGAACCAAATGTGTAAATTAAATTCATAATTTGAATTTTGATTTAATTGTTAATGTATTTAATATCATATTAAGTGAATGTGAATTGAAAATATGGAATAAGGGAACAATATTTATTAAGTAAATATTGCATGTTTAAAATTAGTAAATTGAAATAATATTTAATTTACGGTTAAAGATATTAAATTAGTATATTTTAAATAAAATTGCATAAAACAATTTATGGAGAGAAAGAGGTAATTTATTTATGAAATATTGATTGGATAAATTAAATTAGTGGTGTAAAATAATTAATTAAGTGAATATTAATTATTTTTAAAATTGTGATTCGTGTTACAAAAAGTGTTAATATAAATTGTGAATTTATTTCGTGGTTGTAAAATGAACTTGTACATAATTATAAATGTACAAGTATTTGGGTATGATTTATGAAACCATTAAACTAAAAATTTAGTGGGATGTATTATTAAATTTAATTAAGCCAAAAGATACATTTTGAGTTAACTCAAATTTGGACCCAATAAATATTATTCTAAAGCAAGCCAAACCTTAGTGCGTAAAATAAAAACCCAGTGAGACACTCAATTGGGGACTTCACTTCGGTAGAAATAGGAGGGTAATGTCAGCAAACTTGTAGCTGGAAAATGGGACTTTACCAGGTGAGAGGGGCTGCTATGAAGTGGAATTGTAGGGGCTAAATGTGTGATCTGTCAGAGATCTTCTAGGGGCCAAAGCTGCTCGAGGTTTGGCAGGTGATGGATGGTGTTTGACAGCCAATTTTGTGGCTGATGTGCAGGTGTCGGCAGCTTCTTTTGGGCTGTGGGAGATGACAGTTTAGAGCTGCTATAGGAGGGAGTTAGGGGAGCAGTAGGGGGTCTTTTAGGGGCCATGTACTGATGAGATAAGGGGAGGAGGTACTCTTGTAAAAGCCCAGCCATATTTAGCATTCTAATTTTGCTGAGTAAACTAGTGAGCATCCAATAGAAGTTGATATTGAGAGAAAAAGGAGCACTCCGCAGAATAGAAGAAGGAAAAGAAGGCCAGGGGCTCATACTCTGGCATCTAACAACCAATATCAAGATCACTCCAAGCATCACCCTACCAAGATCTCTAGAAAACAAAGTATGAGCAAGTGAGCCACCAACTGAGCCTAAGTAGAGCAATAGAGAGTTCGGTGGGCAGAGCAAGAAGAAGAGCTGACAAATTTTTCATAACAATCAATCAAGCAAAGACTCTAATTTGAAAGGTTAAAGTTTCTTAGATCTCAAACTCCTAACTTAAGCTTTGTTCATCCCTTAGTTTCATTATTAATTGTAATATGTCTTGTTGTGGGAGGATGTATGATTGCTGATGAGGATCAAATAAATCCAAGGATGATATAAGGAGGATGTTGTGATTGTTGTGGGAGTGAAATTGGTTGGGGGAATCATGAAGGATTCTGAAATAAGATGGATTAAATGTGGAGAGGATGTTTATATGCTTAAAGTTGTAAAAGAATTGAGATTTTAGATTATGCATGTATGGTATTTGATAAAATGCCTAATTGAAAAACTAAATTGTTAAAACATGAAAACGTTAATTTTTATTAAAACAAATCACATGAGTGGACTCTTGAGAATGTGTAGATGATTTCTGGGCAGAAAAGTGGTGAAAAACTCGCCGGAAAACTTTTTGGATCGCCGGAGAAGATGACCGGAAAGTCGCCGCCGGCGAACTTTCCGGCAGTACGGTTTCTGCTATTTTTTTAGCCAGAATTTGAAGAAACTTTGTACTAGAAAGTTGTAGATAATTAAATTTCGTGTGGAATGGACATAAGATTCGTAATTTTCGGATAAACGGGCTAATTATTATGATTTTCGGAAGTTTCAGCATATTTAAAATTATAATTTAATTACAGAAAAATTATTTTTTTTTCTGACAATTATTTTACAGTAGTGTTATGATATTATTTCTGATTTACTGAAAAATTTTGGTGAATTATTGGATTGCTTAGATATTTATTGTATTTTTATGGTTATTTAAAAATAGTGAAAATTCATAGAAAATTCTATGAATGTTTGAAAATTATGAAAATTGGTGGAAAATCTTATATTAATATAAGATAAATATTTATAGTGTTTGGAGAATATAATAAATATTTAGGATTAATATTTAAATGTTTTAGGTATTAATCTAGTTAGTTTAATATTATATTTTCCAAATTTATGATTAAATTATTTATTTATTATTTAATTAATATTAAATAATAAACAAGGATGATAAATTAATTAGTTATTATTTAATTACTATTAAAGAATAATTAAAGGCAAATAAGATTGATTATTTAATTATTTATTTTTTAATTAACTTTAAATAATAAATAAACCTAATTAGTTATTATTTTTGATTGAATAATAACTAAAGATATTTAAATTCTTACTAATTTAATTATTTTAAATAAACCTAATTAGTTATTATTTTTGATTAAATAATAACTAAAGATATTTAATTTCTTACTAATTTACTTATTTATTATTTGATAAATAAACCTAATTAGTTATTATTTATTATTAAATAATAACCAAAGATATTTAATTACTTACTATTTAATTAATATTAAATAGTGATTAAAGGAAGTTTGATTTAATGAAATAAATGTAATGTCATTAACTCACTAATTAAACAATTATAATAAATTGTTTAATAGTTTAATAAGTGTTTTTCACTTAAGAAAATTTCTATAAATTAATTAAGTCATTAACTTAAAATCAAATAATTGTTTTACAGGGTTAATGATAGTATGTCAAATTATTTGTTATGTGATCATTTAATTGCTAGATAAATAACATATGTAAATATTAAATAATGAGTAAATATAGTTAGTTATTTTTAAATAATAACTAAAGGTAATTAGTTGATTACTATACTAAATAGTAATCAAATTAAATTAAGTTAATCATGTGATTAAGTTTAACCGAGATTATGGTCCGGTAGCAACTAAGTAGTGGATTGATCTAAATAAATATAAGGTTCAAGTGTTACTGTTGTGACATTAATGAATGTCGGGAGTATGAAGTTAAGTACAAAAGGTTTACGGAGTTAAATCAAAATATTGTAACGAGTCCATGAAATACTAGAATAATAAATCAACCATATTGAATGAATGGGACGATAAAAGGTAGCAGATATCTTAAAAATAAGATTTAGGTATTGAGTCAAACCTTGACTAATATTGTGTAGTGTTGATCTTATATACTGTGTAGGTCGCGCAAGAAACGGAAAAAAAAAAAAAAGGGGTGGCGTAAAATGGTTATGTAGTCCAGGCAAGTTTTTCAGAACATGTTCTTATGTGATAACTGTTATTATGTGTGACATGTTTTTATATGCAAACATGAGTTAATGTGCTTTTATGCCATAATGTGACTAAACTGTTGTTGTTCAACTGATAAGTTGATTTAGCTGTTATTTGTGAACGGTATAAATTGTAAAGTGACAAGCATGTTAATACAGATCATGAATTATATTTTAGCCCATCTACATGTATAAAATGTCATACATGGATATATTGATAAGCATATATGATGCATGAATTATGTGTTATGTGTAACTGTTAAACTTGCTGAGCAACGTAGTTGCTCATTCTTGCTTAAATAAATATTTTCAGCTACGTGCGAGACATATGAGGTTCCAATAAAGATCAAGGACAGGAAATGTTATGCACTATCCCAGGAGATATAGATACTTTTGATAAACCCTTTAGGGGTAAACAGTGTTACCAAAAGGTATAAACTGCAATGAAATGTTAGTTTAACATTTAAATCTGTTGTGTATCAAAGCAATGTGTTGTTTAGTTATGTGTAAGAGTGAATGGTTGAAATAAGTTTTGAATGATAAATAGACTTAAAAGATAATTGTAAAGTTAAGGGCAATTAATCTGCATATCTTTTGTATTAAATTAGGTCATGATATATATTTATATATATGATCTAAGTTGTTCAAAGATTTATGTAAAGATTGCGATTCTGAGACAAATGACTAAAGAATTATTTATAAAAGTTTAAATTTAATGAGTTTTTAGCAATTATTATTGTTGAATAGTGTGGTTGTTAAGAAGAAGGTTGTACATTAACGCACGAGATCGCCTGTAACAAGTATGGGGATTTTCGGGGCGTCACAAAACCTTCAAAGTACAACTTTTTTGGAAGTTTTAAAACTTTGGTGGGTTGGAGCGGATGACCTATAATTAAGCTTATATGTGGCGCGGCTGCCCCAAGTATGCAGCACATTTCTTAAGTGCTGGTTGCCCAGACCTCTTTCATTGTAATAGGCATAACTCCTTCATTTATTAACATTTTGGGGTCATTATTGAGTCTAAATTCATCAGAATTTCATGATCTATAACTTTATTTTAGGTTACTAAGCCATATTCCAAAAGTAAAGTTTCAAAAATCAGTGAACAAAGTCAGAATGCATACTAGTTCATACTTTCTTTGACCCTCTTGGTAAAATATGATACCTCAAGCATAAATTTGCTAAGATAACTTGTTATAACACTCAATAACACTTCATAACATAAAAATAACAAAATCATAAACCTACTTATGTACGATTTATGATTTTTACTCAAGAACACGAAGAACGAATCGAATAACATGAAGAATACGAAGAACTAAGTTTCATCGTTCTTGGTTTAGCTTGCTAAAACATGGTGCCATAAGCATGAATTTGCTAGGCCATCATGTTTCAGAACTTTATAACACTAAATTATAAAATCATAAACCTACTTATGTAGAAAATTATGACTTTTGCTCAAGAACACACGAAGAACACAAAGAACGAAAAATCGTACATGGTAACAACTTATGTCCTTAAGCTTTTGGATTTCATACTTGAAATAATTTGAGGATTATAACTGCTTACATATGTGATTATAACACTTTATATTTGATAAAATTTGGTCATTATAACAACTTGTTTACTTGATTATAATAATTTATAATTATTACTCAAGAACACGGAGAACAACAATCGTACATGGCTACGACGTACGTGCTTGAGCTTTAACTTATGAAATAAAATTCGACATTATAACTACTACAAAATGAAAAAAGGCTCAAGAACACGTGAAGAACATGGAGAACGACAATCGTACAAGGTTACAACTCGCATTCTTGAGCTTTTAAACTAAAAATTAAATGAACATAATAACAACTAATGATTTACCTCTCGAAGTGCAAGCTTTAACTATGTATTTACACTTGATTCTTGTCTCATAAGAACTCTCACTATATTTGCTCTTTAGCTCTTAAATGGTGAAGAACTAATGAACATTAAGCCTTCTATTTATAGGACTTTCAAAGTTAGGGCATTATGAACATTAGGTTAACTCATCATAACTTTGGCAAGTAATCATGGTTAGTCACCAACTCATCATCATTTTAAAAAATCACCATGGTTAGTCACCATGGACATTAGGTTAACTCATCATGACTATGCTTGACAACGCACTAAGTCCAATTTTACTTCCAAAATGACTAGCCAAAAATGTATACTTACATATTATGTAAATATACTACATTTTTATAATACCAAGTATGCCCTCAAAATCTCTACCAAAATTAGTAGCCAGTATTATTGACTTTTACTATTCATCGATTCACTTTTTGTATTTATACCGTATAATTTTCGTCTTATACTCGTACTATTCTTGTATTATTTTCGTATAATTCTCGTATACTTTTAGTATTTATGAATAGTGATTTCTAAGTTTTCTAACCTTTAGGGTTCAACCCTTGGGTTTTAGGTTTTCTCAAACCTTAAATTTAGTATTTCTCCCAAATAACTTTTATTGCTTATTACACATTTGTGTTCCATACAAAGACTATATCCTTCAACGAAACGTTCAAAAATGGAAAAAAAATTCGTTTGAAGAGCATTTTATGTTTTATTTTTTTGAAAAATATTAGTGGCTCCCTGATATCTATTCCCAGTAAAAATATTATATCGTGAAATATAAAAATTCAAAACGTCGAAAAGAACGTTCAAAAAGACAACCAATGTTTTCTCGTAAATCGTGTCATTTTCGTCTTTTTTCCCTGAAAATTTTATTGGTTCCTTGACATTTAAACCTCATGTTAACACTATGTTGTGAAATACGAGAAATCTTACAGATGAAAGAAACGATCAAACGAATGAAAAGTGTTTTCTCGTGAATAGTGCTTTTACACATTTTTCGAGAAAAAAAAACTTTTATTGACTATTACGTGTTTTCAAAGTGTGGGAAGGATGAATATCGAAACAGAATGTTAATTTGACCTACATGTTTCTCTCGAGAGCCTATGTTATTTTTTAGGGTTTAGGGTTTAACCTTTTTTCCAATTTAGGTTTTTGCCCTAAATTGACTTCTAATTTTTAATAAGTGTTAATGTTAACTACTTAAACCAAAACATAAAATCTTACACATAGATAATTCGTATAACACATTTAAAAGCTCAATTCAAGCTTTACTAATCACATAACACAGAGTGTAGGTTAAAAGTTTTAACCTACAGTCGTATACGATCATATTTTTGAGTCGTATTTTGCCTTTCAAATAGCTCAATATATGCTTGAGCAATCGTTCTTAGGTTTTGAATTAACAACCTTGATTAGATCTTGTTAGATCACTTTTTGAAATATTTGGGATATTATAGTATAGATCATCTTGTTTATGGATTAACGAAAATGTGTAAAAACTCTATCAGCCTCTGCCATTCTATGAGTCTCTTCATTTTTGTGTATGGTATTGTCACTCCCGTTGGCAGCATCCACTAATTTGAAACTAAATTTAAAAGCCATATTCTGACCCAAATGTTTTTAGATGCCACTGATAACCAACGAATGGCAAGAACTTTTCTTTGTGTGGATCCTATTTCAATTGGAACTTAATGAGCCAATCCACTTACACGCCTTACTTTTACTGCTATATTGAGGTTACTCCACGTATTGCTTGACATAAAACAGATAGTGAATTTGTTTGTGTCTTTTGTTGAATCTTTTAAACTGCTCGATAAATAATTTAATAAGCCAATGATTTTTTTTTCCATGTTTTAGAATATGGTTAACCAACATGTTAACTAATCAATTACGATAAATTTAATCGAATTTTGTAGTTTTTTCTTTTACAGTACCTTGACGTTGAAATATAAGTAGGCACACTTAGAAGGGGGGTTGAATAAGTGTGGAGTAAAACTATGACCAATTTTTTTAATTTATTAAAATAGTAAGTAGTTCAGTTTGTTGAATAGCTAATTTCAGTTTGTTAATTTGGAAACTGATTTAGACTGTTAATAATTTTATAAGATAAGATAAGATAATTATTTTACTTGTATTAAATGAAGGCCTGAGTTGAAATGAATAAGTTTTCTCATAAAATATATATGTTAAAGTATTCAAAATGTGTATTACAATTCAAAATTGAAAGATGAAATAAACGAATAAAATTAAACATTCAACCACATGAACACAAAAGATTTTTACGCGGTTCGACCCCTATCATCTACTCTAGTGGCCTACTCCACTTCCAATATCAACTAGTATTGGAGACTCCTTTATTATTCAACTTGGTTTACAAACAAACCCCCTTTATAATTCAAGTTTCCAACCTTTGAGGACTAATCCTCCCAAGCACCTATGCTCACCTTGTGCAAACCTATGCACTCCTTGAGTACCTCTCCTCATCGAGCTCTTAAGCTCACTTGGAACTTGAATGTAAAGACCCCTAATCCAAATTGGATTAGAAAACAACACTTTAAAGATGATATAAAAAATTAAACCAACAACTATGATCAAGGCAAGAGATATATATCAATTCAAACCTCAATACTAAATGCAATGATCAAGTAAACAAAGAAAGATATCACCAGTTAAGCTCGAGTATGAAAGCTGAAAATAATTTGATTTTGCTTTAAAACCCTTCAGCTCTTAATTACGCTTAATTTGAAGAAATAATAATTGTAGAGAATATGAAGTATTAAATTCAAAATCTGATCAGTATATCCTCTTTCTCTCTATGTAAGTTCTCTCTATCTCTCGGCTAGAAGAAGCTAGTTAATTTATACATAGAGCACTACAAGCCGTTACATACACCAAAAGAAAAGTTATCGTTAATGAGCATGCAAACATATCGTTAATTAAATCCTTTTTTAAATATCAAGATAACCAAAAATTAATTTTTCATAAAACATGATTATTGTTTTTAATTACTTTATGAAAAAATTGATTTTAACCTTCCATATTTAATATGCCATGCAATCCTATGAGGTTTGATTGAAATATAAATCAATACTAAGATCTTAAGTGAAATCCTAGAAGCCCAATGTAGATTTTCAAGATATTCTGTCCAATAGTTTCTCAAAATTCTACAAAATAAATTTAGCTTCCAATTCAACTTGCTGCATGACAGTGCTTTGTCTTTCTTAATCTAGCTTACTGTATTGATACACATTAATGTTCTAATATCCAGGATACTGAATAAACTATTGTATAAAAGAATTTTGATTTCTTGATCCAGCTTTGCTAGTCAGGATGTTATATTCCTGTGTAGTAATTTAGTTTACTCTCCAGTTAGTTGTCTTGCACATTTTAACCTGCTACATATATTTTATCATACAATAACACGATTTTATCACAAAGATAAAGTCATCATCAAAACCAAATAACAGAGTGTGTGACCAAGTCAACAGACGTGACATGAGCGTGAAAGGTTCAAGAATCAATTTTCCTTTTTATAAGGGATAAAATCACTTATTTCGGGTTTTTTACTCCATATTGTAAGGTGAATCTCAAAAGATATGAAAGATCTCCCTCCACACCACACATACGACTTTCCGCAGAATTTTATATGCATCTATGAGATTGAGTATGAAATTCCGTTTACTCACTTTAAATTGAATATCCATTTTCCTCCTGTTTCTGTCAGGATTGGATTTTTTTTATTTTAATATTTATATGATTGAGTCCTTGGGTTTTTGACATTGAGTAAAAAGAAGTGTTTTGAATCATTGCTACTTGACTTAGACCTGTTTTAAAAAAAGTAGAGGTATTTCAAATTATTTGTTGACACACAAAAGTGAAGGAAAACCTTTGAAATTATTTCAATGTTGAACCTTAGATATGTAATAGTTTTGAATTGAATCTCTTTAGAAAGAATATCTTTTGTCTTATGGTAGTCTGCTCCAGCCCCCTTACAAAACTTTCGTTATTGGGTAACCATAAACTTCACATATTTCTAGCGATTCATATTACATCATCAAATGATACAAGTCTTAGACACGAATCTACAACGCATTAGAACGCCCTTGTTGATGATCCTCTACTCTGATAGCATCTAAAATTTCTTGAACAATGTGTTATCTCATAACGGGTAAATCCTTAACCCTTCCCCCTATTATTAAGATTACAAAATGTTCTTGTGAATTATGGTCAATACCTGGTATATAAGTAGTGATTTAATTTCAAATCCAGAGGTTACTCACACTCTAACAACTTAATTTACGTTAGGCAAAGATTCGTTTTTTGGGGGAGATAGTGAAAAAGTTGATAGATAAAGTCACCTTTACTGCCACTCTGCAAAACGTATATGAGATTTTCACCTCATACGACTTCTTGTTCAATTCTTTCGAATTCATTGGATTCTCTTTCGTGTTCGAGAATCCCCTCTCCTTTTCCACTCCATCCCAAAGAGTAACTATGACCAATTTTGTCATGTTTTCATGTTTCAATTGAATACTTTCTATTTTTTGTTATTCTCAAACTCAAAGGAGCATATTATTCTCTTTACCAAATATGTGTATTCAGTCACAATCTTATAATAAGAATAAGATATCTTTCTTGATCAATCTCTTTGTCCCTCATTTTTAGAGAATGAGAAAGATCATTTTTCAAGTTTGAATGTGTTCATTTGGGGTATGAGTTCTTCTATATTTACTTAGTTTAGTTATTTTATTTTTTATTGAATATTTTTCCTCTTTTATTTTTATATAATTCTTTAAGTCCCATAAGTTTGATCCTTTAGAATTTGATCCATTTTTTTCATTGAGCGAATGGTACGAAATAAATCAGATTAATTTTTCGATCAAAAATAATGTGAATCTTCGATGTTTTCTCTTCCTATATCTCATAGATACAGTGTTTGAATCAATAGAAAACATATTCTTCTATATGAATCGATATTATTCCATTCCAATTCCTTCTCGATACCTCCCAAGGAAAATCTCAAATTGGATCATAAATTTACGGGTTAGTTTGAGTTTATCCATGCGGTTATGCACTTTTTGAATAAGAATCTTTTTTTCTGAAAGATCCTGACTTTCGTGTTTTGGTGGGTCTCTGAAATCCTTTTGATGATTTGTGTTGAAGGAATATCTATATAATTCGATCGATTGCATAAAACTCGTGGCAGCAACAGAAACGGAAAAATATACAGAAAAGACAGTTCTTTTCTATTATATTAGTATTTTCTATTAAATTAGATTAGTATTATTAATTAATGATCCCGACTAATGAGTCTTTTTTTATATTTTTTATGATAAACTGTTAGCGTTAATCTTATATTTTGTATCTATGGATCGAGAAAACACGGAGCTCAACAGGAAGAAGGTTGTATCACAATGAGTGATGCACATTACAAAAATTTGTTTCTATCTAGATTTGTGATAGGTGATACTCCAGTATTATTCACTCACCATAAGTAATATGCCATTACAAAAAGTTTCTTATATCTAAACTGGTATTGCATTACATAATACATATTTTACATAATTAATAAGAAGTTTGATGTCTATTCAAGTATAAATATTGTATCGCACTTGTTCATGTGAAAACTGAATTATCCCTCACTTTGTAATATAACTTAATCTTTTATGTTCACTTTGTAATATGTAGTTCATTACATAATCTTTTATGTGAAAGAAAAGAGCCACCAAAATTTTTTAAATATAGTATTTAGGGGATCCGGCTACTCTAAAATTTCTAATGTATTCTAATCTCAACCCTCTAATCAGGATTTATGGTTAAATTGTGGTCATATATTATTAATTTAAGTCTTTTAATTAGATAATATCCACCTCATCAGACATGTCAATTCTCTCTCCTATCAATATCATTCTTATAAGTATATGTACACAAAAATCAACCATAACATTGATCATAGTTGTGTGCATGACACGAATTTCAATATAAACACACTTTTTAATGGCTAAGATCAATGTAGTGATTGATTTTAGGATTGATTGTTGTGTATTTAGACTTGTCATTCTTGGTAATATCCCATTAGTTTTGTAGGCCACATAATCATGTATGTCTCACTAATCTATTGTTCATGAATAAAAAATCAGAATATCTAAGGAATTATATTTTGTAGGTTTTTAAATTATTAGTTAATTTACCATTGCTCATATTACATTATTTTGTTGTGATTTCAATTATATATTTCATTCGTTCTAAAATATAAGATTTGTTTTAAATTTTGTAAGAAAAATTACTCTTTTTATTTTAAAATTAGATATATATTTTTTTAGTCTGTTCCAAAATGTTTAATAATATATTTCTATTTTACAACTATAAAGTGATATGATATTTTTAATTTGCCTTATTTTTTTACTATTATTTTTAATATCAAATCACCACAGCTGAATTTCTAGCTAATACTAAGATTATGTTTTAAAATATAAAATTATTTTTAAAAATTATCGTTTTATAAATATATCTCTAATTTTAAAACGAAAGTAGTGTCAAATATTGGAACGAAAGTTGTATATACCAGTTTGGAATCACGGGTACATATTTGATTATTTCTTACGTCCCACATTGAGTGTACGTAACTTAATGTTTCTTTTTATATATACAGTTTTAAATTTATTATTGCATCACTCACCATGAGTGATATGCATTACAACATGGTTTAGGTCTATTTAAATTAAAAAAATTTGTTAGCAAGTCTTGTACCCATCCAACATGGATTGGTTTGTTTTATTTTTTTGTTGTTGTGATTTTTCATTATCTAATACAAATGACTAAAATATTTCATATTTTAGGTAATTAAATAATAAGTTTGAATTCTTTTCAAGAATAAATATTATATTGCGCACTTATTCATGTGAAAATTTTATAATTTTTCATTACATAGGCTTTTTTATGTCGCAGAAAAGTAGAAAAATAAATTCTGACGTATTGTGTTTATGCTACACTTAATACTTATTGCCATATATATATATATATATATATATATATATATATTATACTCCATCACTCTGTTGCAAGCATAGATTGTTAATTCGTAAAGAAGTTTTTCTAACCATTTATAAGACCAGCTTGGGATGATAATTTTATAGTGTTTCAGTCGAAATAATGATAGAATACGAAATCAATTTCACCACTAAAAGTTTTCTCAGGTATGAAACAAAACTAGTTGGATGAGGGATTTTGCCCAAGCTCTTAAAAATTGTGATGAAGCCCTGAAAATCGAAGATACCCATTTCAAGACTCTGCTCTATAAAGGTAAGATCTTGCTTAATCTTAACAGGTATAGTATGGCTTTGTAGTGCTTTAAGACTGCAATTCTTGATCTGCAGGCCAATGGAAATGCTGAAACCCTTAATGGGTTCTTACAGAAGTGCAAGAAAATGGAGTCTTTGTCAAAGATGGGAGTATTTGATATCTTTGACTGGATACTTATGGGAAATCAAGAAATTTGAGATTAGTGGGCGTGACCTATTTGCAACCAAGAACATTGATAGTGGGACTTTGTTGTTGGTCACAAAGGCTATTGCTACTAAAAGAAGTATATTCCCCCAATCTGATATTGATAACTTTTTAGTTGGACTAACATTTTTATCAAGGACTTTGAAACTAAATTAGTTGATAAATAATACTGAAATTGATATTATTGTACAATTTCATTATTGATAGTTTTGATATTGCCTAAATGCTTCGTTTTCTCTAAAAGAGGTTGAGGGGTAGTGAGTGAGTTTTTGTGAATTGGGGAAAGAGACACAATTGCTAAGTATGAATGGTTCAAACTCAATTTCTATGGTGTTATGGAGGCAGGCAAGTCTTTCTTTAGGACTCTTAATGGGTATGTTTCACTCTAATGTTATCTCTACAAACGTATGTACTCCATTGATCGTCAAAATCATATGAATAGATTTAATGAATTTTTTTTCTAATAAAAAATTATTTTTTGAATAAATGAAGGTATACTGATCAAGTGTCAGTGATTTTGGAAGTAGAAGAGGAATGAAACTTAAACACGTGGGTTTTGATTGTGTTGATCATACTTGATGTTTTCCTTTTCTTAATTTGGGTTCAATCGATTCATTTATGATGTTATACTTTCGGGAATTGTTTGCATCTTCTAGGTTATCCTCTTTAGGATGTCGATTCTTAATGAAATTCATAAGCTTGGGAATGTAAAATATTTGATCTTAGAACAATTATAACTTATAAAAAATTATTATTCGGTTATATATATGTTACAGGTTATACTTGCACAAAAAAATGATATGTGAAAAAAATTGTTTGTCCTATAATGCAACATTGCCCGTGCCTTGCACTAGTATCATGCTTGTTTTATATAATGATTCAGGTATAAATATTGAATTGCACTTATATATGTAAAAACTAAATTATCATTCACTTCACAGTAGTTCATTAAATAGTCTTTTATGTGGAAGAAAAGAGTCATCATAAATTCTAAAGTATAGTGTTGAAATTGACTTATATTTCTGTAGGTTTGACTAATATTTTAATTTCATCATAAATTTTGAAGTATAATGTTGGAATTGGCTTATACTTCATATGATTCAAGTAGTTTTTTGAATTTCTTTTGTTTGAGTTCATGTTATAATAGTTAGAGTTTTATAATTATATATATGAATATATCAAACAAACAAGACTAAAGTGAACTTAGGTATATCTTGGGTCATTTACTTTTTGTTCTTCCTTCATTTATGTGAGATTGAATATTCAATCTTAAATCAAAAATATACTTCATCCGTTCTAAATTATAAAATTATTATTATTTTTTGAAAGTCAATTTATTATATTTTCACTCAAAATTAAAATGATTCATTAAAGTCTTCTACCCATCTAACAAGGAAGGGTTCATTTTTGGCTTTTCATTTTTTTTTTTATTGTTTAGTACATCATCGAATATATGCTAGAAAGTGAGTGATATTTATCTAGGTATAAATAAAGTAAAAAACTTGAAAGGAAAATGATAGAAAAAGGGTATAATATATATAAAGTTAAAAAGGACCACAATTTTTTGTAAGATTCTCTTTCCCCAATAATATACCACTTGCCCTTGCTAAGCCCTATACTTTTTTCTACATTATTCTTCTCATCCACCCATAATCTTGTTCATTGTCGGTCGTATGTGGCATTTTCTAATTGATTTGATACTTTAACTCAAAGATTCTAAGCAATGGAAAACCTACACTCTCCTTGGTCCTCATCTCATGGATATATACTATACTACATATAAGAAATTTTATTAATGACAGTTCTAGAAACATATCATCAACAGTTTCTCTCTTTCTCTATTTATATACACAACCATAACTCCATCATCATAACCAATAACCAATTGAAAAATCCCTATTTTCCTGAACATGGCTAGATATTACAACAACTCTTCTTCTTACTATGACTACCTCCAGTATATCTCTTTACCTATCCATTTATTCTTCTTTTTAGCCATTCTTTTCCTTTTCTTGGGCTTAAGATGGTACATAAACTATGAGTCCATGTCTGAGGACTTCATGGATCAGTTAAAGCTTATTCTTATGGTCTCTCCTGTGGTTCTTCTCCTTGTTGTTCATTGGCTGTCGAGCAACGACCGGAATCGCGTTCCGTTCGTTGTATCACTGCCGGAAAAAGATTCTATACATAGAGCTGGAGGGTCTCCATGGGGAGTTGGGATTTTGCTTGTGTTTCTTTTGGTCTTGATATCTTACCAAACTTCCTGACATGAACGTTGGTTTTCTTTCTAGAGTAGAAGATAAAAGCTAAGGATTATATGATAGTGTAATTTATGTTGCAATTATTTGTTGCTTTAATGCAAGAGAATTAATTTTCTTGCTGGTAGTTCAGTTTAGGCTTACTTGATTTTCTGGTTTTATATGGTATATATTCTTTTTGTTGTGTTGTAGTTAGTTTTTTTATGTGTCACTAATCCACTAACAAGTTGTGGTTTATATTAATACAAATTAATTGGTTTCATAAAATATAATTATGAAATAAACTCAAGAGTGATACCATATATAACTGAAAAATATTTATGTATATACATACATAAAATAGAAAAAAATAAATAAACACATTTATTATTTTATTTTATCACTTTTAACAAAGTGTATCGAAGTCCCCTTTATGAGTACAGTAATTGTTATTGTTGTTACTATTTTGTCCTTGGACAGGAAGAATACTAAGCTATTCTTCACTGCTCCTAGTTTTAAAATACGTAAGACCATTAGAATATTCAGCAAAATACAAAAGAGTTTAAATATAATACATTGATAATATATACATGAATAATATTATAATCATAATACGATATTAAAATAAAAATAATTTTATCCAACATAAATATTTATTATTAATGTATCATATCATAACCCTATCACCGCTTAAAATTGTATAGAACTTTACCTCAACACACAAAACAGAGCCTGAGTCCATAAAACTACTTTGCTCCATCCAATTACAACACTTGGAAGTTGAAACTCAACAACAATTTTTCTAGCTAAGTTATGCAATATACACAATATTTCCACAATGTTTTGATAGAGGCAATAGTGCAATTAGGAAAGATGAGGTATATGATGAAGTGAATCAGTTCAACTTTAAAATTTCAATAACAAATAATGAAGGCTAAAGTAGACTTTTACATATATTCAAGATACCAAGTGTTGCATACATGAGCAATAATTGCCAATATAATTAATAATGAAATAATAATAATAATACCAAGTGTTGCATACATGAGCTATAATTCCCAATTTCAAATAATAATAATTGCCAAGATAATTAATAATGGAATAATAATAATAACCAATTTTTGTTCCGCAGTCCTGATCAAGGGCAGGCGATAGGACGGTCCTGAATGTTGGGGAACTTCCTGGGCAAAGTGAGCAAAGGTTCTTCTTTAGGTGAACCTTTAGCAGCTAGTGCTAGTGAAAACCCTAAGGTCCTTGCAACTGGGACAACAACAGCATTCCCTACTTGAATGTACCAATATATTCAGGGATTTTTTTTTATTTTTTATCATGCTTTCTGAAATAATAACAATCATACAAACAACAACAAAGATTACCAAATGTGTTTTAATTTTGGTTAATAGAGTTATGGATGTTGTAAACTATTTAGATTCATTTATAAGACATTTTTCAGGATTTTTCATTTATCAATTTTGAATTAGAAAATATCTCAATTTAATTTTCAAAAAGTCAATAATGATCGTCCTATAATCTAGAATAGATGGAATATAAAGAGGTATAAATTATCCAATCATATACAACATAATTGCAACCAAACATAGATCAAAAGACCACTACTAGAAATATAAAACAATAATCCTTGAAGTCTGGCATTTTCGCATATGGTGAGTACTCGGTTCTATTCAGGATGTGCGATGGTCTAGCAAGAAATAAGTAAATAAAAAAAAGTGAGCCAAAGAAAACATAATATTTCCACAAGACTCCTCACATAAATAATAAATGACAAAAATGACTCATTTGATTTTTGTACTCATAGTTTGATTTCATTTTAATTCTTGTATCTTCAGGTTCTATTGAAAACAAATGTACAATGATTAAAATAAAACTAAACCATGAGTACAACGACCAAATGAGTTATTTTGCCAATAATAAATTGGGCCTATATTTAAAGCCTAATGAAAATGTCATCATATTTTCCTTCTAAAAATAACAATTCCCTACAAAATATGATTCACAACCTATAAAAGAAAGAAAGTAACCTACCTGATTGTGGGGTTCAGCCCTGGTTACTACGATAGGTACAGTCTCATCCCACCATAAATGACCAAAGGGTCTAGCAAGTGTTTTCAGAAAATAACTAGAGAGAAAGAAACTGTAAAACTTAGGTTTTCTTTTACTTTCCTTTATAAAATCAATAACATCATAAAAAGAAAACTTATTAAGTTTACTGTTCTTTTATTTTTGTTAAAACTCAAAAATAAAGTAAATAATAATGAGCAAAGCACACCAGAGGCTTTCCTGAAGGCAGATACACTCGTTCTACATCAGGATCCCATTCCACTTTGTTATCAGCACGAACCCAAACACCTTTTAAATCCCTAAAGTTGGCACCCTGAGTTTCAAAAATAAACATTAGTACCTAATCTAATGGCTTTAAAAAATTCCTAGATTTCAAACTTATCATTGATAATATACATAAAATTAGCTAAAAGTAATGTTGCAGCAAACCTTTTTTACTGAAATCTGGCAAACATGCTGATAATCATCCTCGTTTAGTTGAAGTGGACGATGAAAAAAAGAACATGTTCTGCAGGTTCTGACCCCATTATTGCTAGAAAACCTTGCATCTCTACATTTAAAAAGAAAGGAAAAGGTTTAATGAAAGTACAGGTTAGGTTCTAGACCCCAATTTGTGTAATTTTATGTTTTAGGTGTTAGCTCTTGTAAAAAGCTTCTTCCAATCAAGTCAAGGCCATCTAGCCAGAGTTAAACCTAAGTCAAGCTAGCAGGAAAATTTTGCCAAATTAAAACTTTTAAAGATCTTAACATTTTTTTTGTCAAAAATCAAATTTGGAGAAAGCCATTGCGAGTCAAAATTAGTGTTTGCCTCAAAATTCGAATTTGAAAAAGAACTGAACTTAGTGATGGTGCTGACACACAGATCAAACAAAAAAGATAAACAATACATGGCACACTTTGTGTGAAGTTGTCTAAGCCACCTAGTGGCACCTATGTGACACGGACTCGAATGGACTGTCCGGTTAGACACACTATTTTGAATAGTCCAATACAAGTACCCCTCAATTTTACACTGAAATTAAATGTCCAGTAAACCTTTGTCCCAGTGTTGGACACAGGTACTTTAAGGCAAAGTGGAAAGTCCATGTAAAATAGGGTGGCACTTATCAATCGCTATTATTCCAAAAAGAAAGAAAGGTTGCACAAAACTGCCTAAAGTTGTATACGTCTCAACTCTATAAATTCTCAGCAACAGAATATAACAGTCACACTTAGGAAAGGCGATGTAACACCCCAATCCCACATCGGTTAATGTGGGATATTTAGATGTTTATATAAAGACCCAAGTTGCTATCATTCATACTTTCAATCATGATCTTTTGGGTGAGCTTATGGTGAGTTAAGATGATCCAAGTAAAGATTCTATTGAGACAACGCATTGGGCCCATTGGGCCTTACCTCTAAGGTGAAGCCACGAAAAGGAGTAGAAAATTAGCATTATCAGCTTCTACATCTGTTGGAGTCTTAGTCACTCTTGTGATCTAAAGGATAAAGTCTATTGAGTTACTCTTGCAATTTAATGAATTCATCACGCCTAGTCACTCTTGTGATCTAAATGATAAAGTTTGTTCAGTTACTCTTTTGACGAATTCATCACGCCATTGTGACTAAATGATAAAGGCTGTTGAGTTACTCTTGCAATTTGATGAATTCATCACGCCATTTTGACACAGCTTTAGTGCACTACGTTTGTGTGATTGTTATCTTTGCAATCAACTTTTATGGTATTTTGGTACTTTGTTAAACTATTTTAAGGTTTATTATACCAACCCAAAAAAACGTTATCCCTTCGTCAGATTCTCGATGAAGCTACTATTTCCTTTGCAGGAAGAAGCTATGTATTAGCTTGAAAACACTATAAATCATTGTGTCTTTACCTCATTGCCCTTACTTATCATAATAAAGTTATTCATTATTTATGGATATAAATTTGTGGAAAAAATTTTATCTAGAGGATAAAATCTTAACAACTAAATATATGGCATTGTTGCATCCAGAAAGTATCTTGTATAAGCAAGGATAATGCCATAGAAGTACTACAACAAGGAAATGATCGCAAGCTAATGAATAATCTCACACACAAACAAATACTCTAAATATTAGAGTAAGAAAAGTAAAGATAACAGTTAGAATAATCTAATACAAAAGGTAAGTTGCTTATATATGCATATTGACACATATGCAAACGTGTGCATAGAAACATTTGTAAATATGACATTCATTGAGCTATAAACAAATTCCTTTTATATACAGCCTTCAACAAATTTTGTTAGTTTTAATGATTCTGATCTCCTAAAACAAATAGCTAAGGAAAGATAAATAGTGACAACGTAAATGTTTATAATATAATTATTAAACTCACCTTCCTTCCAAAATCTGATGAACCGCTGAAACTCAGCTTTTGGATCACTACCATATGGCATTGCATCACGGTCCTCATCATTTTCCACCTAAAGAATACAACAAGTATATCCCTAGGGCTATGTTTGTTTGCAAAAAACATACTTAGAATTGGACTATTTGTATTAATTTAACACTATTTCGGGCTATTTTATCTTATGATAAAGGAGTATTAGTCATTTAATGTTGGACTATTAGTCCCATAAAGCCATTTAATAGCTTAAAATGAGGAGAACTATTAATCCCAAATTCATCATGGAATTATATAATCCCTTATAAATAGTCTTAAGAATAATAAAAAAAATAGTCCATAGGATTATTTAAAGGACTATTAATTCTCTATTATGGGATAAAATACTCTGAAATAGTATTAAATTAATACAAATAGTCTAATCCCAAGCATGATTTTTGCAAACAAACATAGCCTAGGAGTTTTAAAAAAAATACAAAAACCTCTGTATCCCAAAGAGTGAAGAGACATTAGATACATACAACAGGAAGATCCAAAATTACATCCCCTATGAATATTTTGTTCTCTAATTCAACTACATGGCCTTCATCGTAAGTAATCACATTTGACTACACTCAACCAGATAGATTTATTAGTAAAAAAACAACAAAACTTAATAAGCAAAAGCATCTATAGTAAAATTTCTGAAAATTGACAAGGAAAGCTAGCAAACATGGAGAATGTTTACGAGGGGAAGGATCTTTCACCCATTAGGTTAAGTTGATTATAATGAAAAAATGATGGAAAGAATCATTGATAATGTACAAAGATAAATATTTGGAGAGCAAAAAGTCAAGGAAGTTGTTTATCTCTTTTCCTTCTCCTCTACCCCACAAAATTTTCAACAAATAAACCTTGTCAACAACAGTAAATAGAAAAAAGATCCTACCTCAAATTCTGTTAGAGTGTTTCCTCTCACAAAAACATTATGAGTGGGTAACGGGTATTGAGGCAACTTCTGCATATAAAGAATTGTTAGTTGATTCAAGTATAAAATCAAGAGGAAATAAACAAATCTATATAATTAAGAGGATAACCAAATATATATAATCAAGGGGAAATGACTAAACATATATAAACAAGATTCACCTCCATGTGATGAGCACCCCACATGAACATGCGCTGATGAAATTGTGGCAGTCTATAAGCTACGGCTGCCATCATCCCTATCCGGGCCTGATAGTTCAGTCCAACAAGGAGACCCAAAAGATATCTACTAAGAAATCCACGCGTAAACGTAACTATATCAACCACATTCTCCATCAACACAAATCTTGGCTTCAAAAAGTCCACAATATCCATAAAGACAACAAGCTGCTTGTTTATTGAGTCATCCAAGGGACTAGTTTTGTTCCTTAACCGATTAAATCCACTCATGCCTTGACATGGAGGCCCTCCACATATAACATTAGCATAACCCTACGTCATTACCAATAAAGGAAAATAGTTAACAAAACTGAAGTTAGTTTAAAGATATCATAAACCTCTTATTATTGAAAAAAATTAGAAACTAAAAAATTCAGTAATTGCTTGTTGAAAAGGTTGTAACAGGGATGTAAGAGGCTGTTATAGAGACCAATGATATTTACATTACTTCATCAGAAGAAAGTGTGAACGGAGTGTAGTAAACTACCCTTGTTAGGCTGTAATTAGCATTGATAAAACCTGAAATTAAGGGATTCTAGATGCTGTAAATCTGTAAATACTGATTATATATAGAACTAATCAGGGCAATAATCTAGTGCCTTCCCTCATCAAGTTTGCAAATTATGGAAGGCACTATATGGATTGAAATAAGCAACTTGTGCTTAGTTCCCAAAGTTGAAGAGGGTACTCCAACATGCTAGATATTCTCAGAGCCATAATGACTATTCCTTGTTTATCTCTTCGACATCACAATGGACTATTTTTGTCTTAGTCTATGTGGATGATATTTTAATCACAAGTGATAATCATGAAGGAATCCAACGTCTTAAGGAGATTCTTCAAAAGTCTTTTCAAATGAAGGATCTTGGTGTCGCACCTTATTTTCTAGGATTGGAAATTTCTCAACATTCTCATAGGTACTTTGTTAGTCAACGAAAATATACTTATGATCTTACAAAAATGGATGGTCTTCATGATAATAAAGTTATTGATACTCTGCTCGAAATGAATGTTAAGTATAGAAGAACAGACAGAACTCCTATTATTGATCCGACTCTTTATCGATGCATTGTTAGAAGCTTGGTCTACCTCACTGTCACGCATTCCAATATTGCTCATACAGTTCGTCTTGTCAGTTAATTTGTTTCTGATCCTCGACGATTGCATTTAATAGCAATTCCTTGAATTATTCGTTATCTTCATTCCACTCCAACAAGAGGCTTATCCTATATGAGCACAAGCACTCCGGAGGTACGAGCATTCTCTGATGCTAACTATGTAACGCCCCCAAAATCCCCGCGCTTTCCACGCGGCGGACCTTGTGCATTAACTTCGTACCTCTATCGACTTAACCAATGATCCCATAATCATATTGGTTGAATTAGTCTTATTTTAGACTATACATTAAAAATTTCTCTTAACTTTGTCCCTGGATCTTAACTTAATCTCAGTCTCATAAGTATACAAGTATCAACTTGTATTTCATCCGTATAAATGGATAAAACCATATATAACAGTTTAATTTTAACCTTAGGATTTAAATATTCTATATACGTCCACTTGTAACGGTCTCATTCGTACTACAAGTATCAATATACAAAGATATCTCTTCATATCAATAATCCTATTTATATGGTATTCAGAATAGTAATAACGAGTTATACCTGGGTCCGAGGAACCTTAACGATGGATTTGACCAGTCAACATCGCTTAGTTCTGTCTCAGATGTACAGCACTCACAAGTTATTTACCGATCCTCATCCAGATAAATAGATCATTATCAACATTGTTTTAATTTTAACAATTCTACATTATATCAAATTTAAAGACATAACAACATTCTGATGATAATAATTTATATCATTCATTCAATATTCGGTTACATGTTTGTTTGTTCGTATTACAACAGTCATTATGACTTATACAAATACAAGTAATAAACATGAAAACCTAATCTACGCTTCATCTTTACGTTCAAGATCTTCTTAACGTTCATCTTTAATCTGCAAATAAGGTTTTATTCGCAAGAATGAGCACGACGGCTCAGCAAGTCTAACATATTATCACATACACAGTTTATGCTTTCATATAAACTTTAACATGCTTTGACTGAACATACATCTCAGTTAATAATCATATTAATTTATGCTTTAACAATAAACATATTTTATACATACTCATATGCATCATCAAATATCAATTAACATTTAACAGTTAATCAATAACTAACACTTAATCATTTAATCACATAAGATCTTCATTCATGTACTTTCACATATAAACTATCACATAATAACATGAACAATCTTAGAACATACTAATAACACATAAAAGTTTAGAACTTGCCTCAAATTGAAACTAGGGTTTTCCGGCGGAGCGTTAAACCCTACACAGTCATTTAGTGCATAAGCGGTTAGATTCATCGTATTATATAACTTCATAAGTCTTATATTAACTTATTTAAACTCTTTCAATAGGTGGAATTATTTGGAAAATTGGCTAACTCAAAAACTCATTTTTAAGCCAAAATTTCGGATTTGGGCAGATTGTTGGACTGCCAGACCCCGGCTCAGTTAAACGGCCATAACTTCTTCGTTTTAAAACATTTTTTAGTCGTTCAAAATTCCACGCGTTCGTAACTTCCATCTCTACAACTTTCATTCAGAAAAAAGTTCGAGATTCCTGACAGATTTGTACAGATTTCGGCCTAAAGGTGACTACTCTAAAACTGATTCATATTTCTGACCTCTTTTATAGTAACGGCCATAACTTTGTCATACGAAAACATTTTTGAGTGATTCTTGAGTCTAAATTGCTTAGAATTTCATTAGCTACAACTTTTATTTAGGTTTCTAAGGCAGATTCAGACTTTAAATTTTCGGAAATTCGCAAAAATATTCTGCGACTATATTAGACTTAACTTTCTTTGATCCGATTGGTAAAACATGATACCTCAAGCATTAATTTGCTAAGATAACATGTTCTAACACTCCGTATCACTTCATAACATAAAAATAACAAAATCATAAACCTACTTATATGGAAATTTATGACTTTTTCTCAAGAACACGAAGAACACGAAGAACAAAGTTTCATCGTTCTTCGTTTCGACTACTAAAACTTGATGCCACAAGCATTACTTAGAAAGGCCATCATGTTTCATCATCTCATAACACTAAATTACAAAATCATAAACCTACTTATAAGGAAATTTATGACTTTCACTCAAGAACACGAAGAACACGAAGAACGATAAGAAAAATCGAACATCGTAACGGCTTGTGTTTTGAGCTTTTTAACTAAATACTTGAAATGAAATGGACAGTATAACTACTTATAATTTTGATTTCACTACTCTAGACATAAAATAAATCGAGCATTATAGCTATTCACATATACTCTACGAATTGAAAAATTACATAATAACAACTAGAGATTACCTCTTGGAGTGCAAGCTTTGACAACAATTTGTGCAAGGCTTCAATACTCATCAACAAGATTAATCTATCAATATATCTCTCTAGCTTTGTTGCTCTAATTTACTTGGTGAATTGGTAAGGATTATGAAGAGTGAAGACTCCTATTTATAGGATTTTCCAAGTTAGGGTAAAATGGTAAAAATGACAATTAAGCTTTGGCTCCAAGTTTGGCTTGGCTTTAACTTTGGCTCCAAGTTTGGCTTATACTTTGGCTCCAAGTTTGGCTTGGCTCCAACTTTGGCTTCAAGTTTGGTTTATTCTTTGGCTCCAAGTTTTGGCTTGACTTTGGCTTGGCTTAGGCTTTAACTTTATCTACTAACTAGAGTTAACAACTAACTCAACATTAGTTAATTCTCTACTAACTTGTATACTTGACTTTTACTATTCACGTTTGACTTTTTCGTATTTATACCGTATAATTTTCGTATTATTCTCGTATTATTTTCGTATTCTACCCGTATAATTTTCGTATTATACGCGTATATGTGAATAGTGATTAGGGTTAGGTTATAACCCTTAGGGTTTCTAGGTTTAGGGTTTAGGTTTTAACCTTTTCTAAGTTTAACCAAACCCTAGTTTAGGTTTTCTAAACCTAGAGTTAGGTTTTTAGGTTTTAACCTTTAAATAACTTTTCGATTTTAATAAGTGTTAAGGTTAATTACTTGAACCGAAACACGAATTCCTACACATAGATAAACTACATAACACATTTAAAGGTTAATACAAGCTTTATAAATCACATAACACATAGTTTAGGTTAAAAGTTTAACCTCTAATCGTAAACAAATCGTAGTTTCGAGTCGTTTTTAATCTTTAATATAGCTCAATGTATTGTTGAGCAATCGTTTTTAGGCTTCTAAATTAACAACCTTTATCATATCTTGACAGATCATTTTTAAAATATTTGGGATATTACATTCAACCCAACTTACAAGAATTTCGTCCTCGAAATTAACTTACAATTCACTTTACTCATTTAATATCATATTTATAAGTGCTATAAATATTCAAGATATTACATTCTCTCCTTCTTATCAGAATTTCGTCCTCGAAATTAACTTTACAATTACTTTAGTCATTTAATATCATATTTATAAGTGCTATAAATATTCAGGATATTACATTCTCTCCTTCTTATCAGAATTTCGTCCTCAAAATTATAATATAATCATCTCCAATTTACTCTTCAATATGAATTTTCTAAATTCATCTTTTACTCACATTAAACTTCCAATACTTTGATTAGGTCTGAACAATGTTCACTTATCTCTACACATTTCCTTTTATCAAACTTGACGTTCAGTCTCACTCTTCCTTTATTTAGGATTCTTCGAACTTATACTGCTGTCAATCAAGACCTTGACCATTTTTTAAATACTATGGATGCTAGATGACCCACAAGTTTAACAATCACTTGGATTGACAAACACTATTCTTGTGTAGCAATCAAATAAGATTGAGAACACTCATGACAGTACATTAGGTGATCAGCCTGTCGTACCATATTATCTCTTAAAGACGCGGTTTGTTGCATCAACCGGAATCATATGTCCGTTTACTTATCATAACCAGAAATGTCTAGCCAAAACAATTGGCATTGACTCATATTTAAACCATTCAAACTTTTGAAAAGCAATTTTATGACTGTATACCGCACCATGCAATGTGCGTTGATAACTCATCATGTATCATCTTCACACCAGGTTAAATGGGGTGTTGATGAATAAATCATTTTTATCCTTCACATTAAATCCGCCTAGCCAAAACAATTAGCATAGACATAAGAATAACATAGCCAAAAATTTTCCATTTTTGAAAATCAATTTTATGATTTTTATCACACCCACATCCCTATAACTGTGCATTGATGATATTCGATCATAACCACAACATTTGACCATGTGTTCATGATAAAATTCATTAAATTTAACTCTATCTAGCTTGAAAAATTAGCATAGATGTAGTTAACAAAATTTTCAGTTCAACTAGTGAACAATTCTTTTCAAAGGCACTCAAGTGCGAATATAACAATAAAGATCTAGCATAGCTAGAAGATTTTTGAAATACCCTCAATCCTCTATCTTTTCCATTATTCTCTAACCATAACACAAGTTTTGCAAATATATAGTAATATAGTAAACTGGTTGGTTGTTTTAACCACAAGAACAAATATATCAGTTCCCCTTCTTATCAACACGGGATTGAAAATGTCTCAGTTCATATCAGTCTGTTCCAATATTCTTACCGAAATGACATTCGTAGCCGTATCTCATAGTCGGTTCGACTGACATATCATAGCCCCCGCCCATACAAGGGTTCGTTCACTCAGTAACTAACATACAAATATCTTTTAAAACCATTAGTTTTGACGTAACAACTAATAACTAATCAATATACATATGAGTGAAGAATTAACTTCTCAGAATATATACAAAGAAGAGTTGAGACAAGATTTTAATTTACTTATCAATATAGCAAACTGAGTTATTCCTCCACCCAAGAACTAATGAATCAGTTCCCCGTCTCATCAACACTATCCTCAAATGATATCATTCAGTGTGTAACCCGCTTTGAGAACACTGACCATGAATCATTCATACCAACAGTGTAGTTAGATCGGTTCTCTGAAGCATATTAAACTCTTTCCCATACAAGAGAGTCGTTCTACTCAGTTTTACTAATATGAGTTTTCAATTGCAATCTCTAATTGTTCTCTATAACTATCTTATGAATTCCCTGAATTCATTCATGTATCATTTACAACTCATTATAAGCTTAATTCTTACAATCTCCAAATAAAGTATCTCCAAATGAATTTCTTATTAACGTATCTCTATGAGTTTACTCATCTCTTATCTTAGGTATAATTACACAACATACCAAACATACCATTTCATTTTTATGAAACAGTTTCACACAAAAACCAATAAGATTATTTTATCTTATTGCTTGCTTTGAGAACTCTTTATGAGTCTATTTAACTTCAAATATTCTCATAAAGAGTTTATCTTTATTCAATATATTACATTCACATAATAATTTTTATGTATTAAGATTTAATAAGATTTATGCGTATCTTTTAATTATATACGGACTCTTCACAAGTCCATTTTTTTTTTTTTTTAATCCATCAGATTATACTCCAAGGTACTTGTTACCTCGAAACTATAATCCACTGCCCTGATACCAACTGTAACGCCCCCAAAATCCCCGCGCTTTCCACGCGGCGGACCTTGTGCATTAACTTCGTACCTCTATCGACTTAACCAATGATCCCATAATCATATTGGTTGAATTAGTCTTATTTTAGACTATACATTAAAAATTTCTCTTAACTTTGTCCCTGGATCTTAACTTAATCTCAGTCTCATAAGTATACAAGTATCAACTTGTATTTCATCCGTATAAATGGATAAAACCATATATAACAGTTTAATTTTAACCTTAGGATTTAAATATTCTATATACGTCCACTTGTAACGGTCTCATTCGTACTACAAGTATCAATATACAAAGATATCTCTTCATATCAATAATCCTATTTATATGGTATTCAGAATAGTAATAACGAGTTATACCTGGGTCCGAGGAACCTTAACGATGGATTTGACCAGTCAACATCGCTTAGTTCTGTCTCAGATGTACAGCACTCACAAGTTATTTACCGATCCTCATCCAGATAAATAGATCATTATCAACATTGTTTTAATTTTAACAATTCTACATTATATCAAATTTAAAGACATAACAACATTCTGATGATAATAATTTATATCATTCATTCAATATTCGGTTACATGTTTGTTTGTTCGTATTACAACAGTCATTATGACTTATACAAATACAAGTAATAAACATGAAAACCTAATCTACGCTTCATCTTTACGTTCAAGATCTTCTTAACGTTCATCTTTAATCTGCAAATAAGGTTTTATTCGCAAGAATGAGCACGACGGCTCAGCAAGTCTAACATATTATCACATACACAGTTTATGCTTTCATATAAACTTTAACATGCTTTGACTGAACATACATCTCAGTTAATAATCATATTAATTTATGCTTTAACAATAAACATATTTTATACATACTCATATGCATCATCAAATATCAATTAACATTTAACAGTTAATCAATAACTAACACTTAATCATTTAATCACATAAGATCTTCATTCATGTACTTTCACATATAAACTATCACATAATAACATGAACAATCTTAGAACATACTAATAACACATAAAAGTTTAGAACTTGCCTCAAATTGAAACTAGGGTTTTCCGGCGGAGCGTTAAACCCTACACAGTCATTTAGTGCATAAGCGGTTAGATTCATCGTATTATATAACTTCATAAGTCTTATATTAACTTATTTAAACTCTTTCAATAGGTGGAATTATTTGGAAAATTGGCTAACTCAAAAACTCATTTTTAAGCCAAAATTTCGGATTTGGGCAGATTGTTGGACTGCCAGACCCCGGCTCAGTTAAACGGCCATAACTTCTTCGTTTTAAAACATTTTTTAGTCGTTCAAAATTCCACGCGTTCGTAACTTCCATCTCTACAACTTTCATTCAGAAAAAAGTTCGAGATTCCTGACAGATTTGTACAGATTTCGGCCTAAAGGTGACTACTCTAAAACTGATTCATATTTCTGACCTCTTTTATAGTAACGGCCATAACTTTGTCATACGAAAACATTTTTGAGTGATTCTTGAGTCTAAATTGCTTAGAATTTCATTAGCTACAACTTTTATTTAGGTTTCTAAGGCAGATTCAGACTTTAAATTTTCGGAAATTCGCAAAAATATTCTGCGACTATATTAGACTTAACTTTCTTTGATCCGATTGGTAAAACATGATACCTCAAGCATTAATTTGCTAAGATAACATGTTCTAACACTCCGTATCACTTCATAACATAAAAATAACAAAATCATAAACCTACTTATATGGAAATTTATGACTTTTTCTCAAGAACACGAAGAACACGAAGAACAAAGTTTCATCGTTCTTCGTTTCGACTACTAAAACTTGATGCCACAAGCATTACTTAGAAAGGCCATCATGTTTCATCATCTCATAACACTAAATTACAAAATCATAAACCTACTTATAAGGAAATTTATGACTTTCACTCAAGAACACGAAGAACACGAAGAACGATAAGAAAAATCGAACATCGTAACGGCTTGTGTTTTGAGCTTTTTAACTAAATACTTGAAATGAAATGGACAGTATAACTACTTATAATTTTGATTTCACTACTCTAGACATAAAATAAATCGAGCATTATAGCTATTCACATATACTCTACGAATTGAAAAATTACATAATAACAACTAGAGATTACCTCTTGGAGTGCAAGCTTTGACAACAATTTGTGCAAGGCTTCAATACTCATCAACAAGATTAATCTATCAATATATCTCTCTAGCTTTGTTGCTCTAATTTACTTGGTGAATTGGTAAGGATTATGAAGAGTGAAGACTCCTATTTATAGGATTTTCCAAGTTAGGGTAAAATGGTAAAAATGACAATTAAGCTTTGGCTCCAAGTTTGGCTTGGCTTTAACTTTGGCTCCAAGTTTGGCTTATACTTTGGCTCCAAGTTTGGCTTGGCTCCAACTTTGGCTTCAAGTTTGGTTTATTCTTTGGCTCCAAGTTTTGGCTTGACTTTGGCTTGGCTTAGGCTTTAACTTTATCTACTAACTAGAGTTAACAACTAACTCAACATTAGTTAATTCTCTACTAACTTGTATACTTGACTTTTACTATTCACGTTTGACTTTTTCGTATTTATACCGTATAATTTTCGTATTATTCTCGTATTATTTTCGTATTCTACCCGTATAATTTTCGTATTATACGCGTATATGTGAATAGTGATTAGGGTTAGGTTATAACCCTTAGGGTTTCTAGGTTTAGGGTTTAGGTTTTAACCTTTTCTAAGTTTAACCAAACCCTAGTTTAGGTTTTCTAAACCTAGAGTTAGGTTTTTAGGTTTTAACCTTTAAATAACTTTTCGATTTTAATAAGTGTTAAGGTTAATTACTTGAACCGAAACACGAATTCCTACACATAGATAAACTACATAACACATTTAAAGGTTAATACAAGCTTTATAAATCACATAACACATAGTTTAGGTTAAAAGTTTAACCTCTAATCGTAAACAAATCGTAGTTTCGAGTCGTTTTTAATCTTTAATATAGCTCAATGTATTGTTGAGCAATCGTTTTTAGGCTTCTAAATTAACAACCTTTATCATATCTTGACAGATCATTTTTAAAATATTTGGGATATTACATTCAACCCAACTTACAAGAATTTCGTCCTCGAAATTAACTTACAATTCACTTTACTCATTTAATATCATATTTATAAGTGCTATAAATATTCAAGATATTACAAACTATGGTGGCTAACCAGACACTATGACGCCCCCAAATTCAAGTTAAAATACCCCGAATTTGTGCTCACGACAAAATACCTCCAAACATTTCCAAACAACATAGAAGAATTAATGGCAGAATAAAATAAACTAGGTACGCTTATTCCCCACCTCTAATCACATCCTTTGTTGTTTCCCACCTCCAATCATAACTTTTCTTGTTCTCCACCTCCAATCAACTTTCTTGTTCCCCATCTCCAATCACAAGCTTTCTTGCAACCGTAAATATCTACCAAGCACAACAAAGTAGCTTGCCACCATAAATGCCTACCAAGCACAACAAAGCAGTTGGGCACTGTAAATATCTACCAAGCACGACAAAACAACTTACCACCGTAAATATCTACCAAGCACGACAAAGTAGCTTGCCACTGTAAATTCTTAGGTATTATACGGTCTATCGTATTCATAATACGGTCTACCGTATAGATGAATAGTAGTTTTTTAGTTTTGTACCACGTATTACTTCTATACCTAAAAAATACACACGTTAAACTCCATAACACATAGTTTAGGTTATAAGTTTTAACCTTAATAACATACGATCGAATTTTCAAGTCATATTGGGTCCCTAACGTGAACCCAAAAAATCATTTCTTAGGTATTTTGATTCACAAAAACTAGGTTTTAATTCTCAACCTTTATTTAATCTTTTAAGATTATTTTTATAAGCCTAGGAAATATTCAGGACATTACAGTTTTGAAGTCCTTTGACTTCAGGATCCCTCAACCTAACCCATTTGGGTCTAATTCACTTAGAATCAAGCGTGCCACTACTTCTACTGTTAATGATGATGATTGCTGAGGTGCTGCTGAGTTGACATTAAGCTCTGTTCTTCTGATAGAATTTAGCAGTTGAGTGATTTCTCTTTAACGTTGATCTCTGGAGTTCTTGTATATATCATCTTCCCTTCTACGCTAGCTCTCTTCTAGCTGGAAATCACCTTTTACTAAATCCTCCAAAGTGTAACCTAACTTTAGGTTATTGATATTTCTATTAAACAGATCGATTCCTTCTTCGGTCTCTCGTGAATTAGCCTTTTTCTCCTTATTACTCATTTTTATATCGACTGATTCTTTTTCTCTATTTTGATCGATTCTCTTTATTCGACCTGATTTTTCTTTGTTAGTTGAACTCTCTACTTTTTTTTATTTGAGCTTGAAATCAATTTATATTTCTTTTGAGAATTTGCCTGTTGAGAAGTTACCGTTTGTCCATTGACTTCTCTGATCTTGATAGACCTCTGATGTCCACTTTTCAGATTTGAGTTGGCTTTTTTTCTTTCAGGTTGTCACATCAGTCTTTTGATTGTGACTGTTGCTACTTATTCAAACTAGCCGTTAGACATACTGCTTTTAGATCTCTATTTTAAACTTTATCAGTACTTACTTTAGAGCTCTCTCTTCTTTAGATCTTTCCATTATCAGTCCATTATCAGACTTGATATATTCTACGAATTTCCTAATCGTATTGTTTCTTAGTAATCGTGGAGAGTTTGGCAGACTTTGTAACGCCCCCAAAATCCCCGCGCTTTCGATGCGGCGGACCTTGTGCGTTAATTTCGTACATCTATCGACTTAACCAATGATCCCATAATCATATTGGTTGAATTAGTCTTATTTTAGACTATACATTAAAAATTTCTCTTAACTTTGTCCCTGGATCTTAACTTAATCTCAGTCTCATATGTATACAAGTATCAACTTGTATTTCATCCATATAAATGGATAAAACCATATATAACAGTTTAATTTTAACCTTAGGATTTAAATATTCTATATACGTCCACTTGTAACGGTCTCATTCGTACTACAAGTATCAATATACAAAGATATCTCTTCATATCAATAATCCTATTTATATGGTATTCAGAATAGTAATAACGAGTTATACCTGGGTCCGAGGAACCTTAACGATGGATTTGACCAGTCAACATCGCTTAGTTCTGTCTCAGATGTACAGCACTCACAAGTTATTTACCGATCCTCATCCAGATAAATAGATCATTATCAATATTGTTTTAATATTTAATAATTCTACATTATATCAAATTTAAAGACATAACAACATTCTGATGATAATAATTTATATCATTCATTTAATATTCGGTTACATGTTTGTTTGTTCGTATTACAACAGTCATTATGACTTATACAAATACAAGTAATAAACATGAAAACCTAATCTACGCTTCATCTTTACGTTCAAGATCTTCTTAACGTTCATCTTTAATCTGCAAATAAGGTTTTATTCGCAAGAATGAGCACGACGGCTCAGCAAGTCTAACATATTATCACATACACAGTTTATGCTTTCATATAAACTTTAACATGCTTTGACTGAACATACATCTCAGTTAATAATCATATTAATTTATGCTTTAACAATAAACATATTTTATACATACTCATATGCATCATCAAATATCAATTAACATTTAACAGTTAATCAATAACTAACACTTAATCATTTAATCACATAAGACCTTCATTCATGTACTTTCACATATAAACTATCACATAATAACATGAACAATCTTAGAACATACTAAATAACACATAAAAGTTTAGAACTTGCCTCAAATTGAAACTAGGGTTTTCCGGCGGAGCGTTAAACCCTCTTGGAGTGCAAGCTTTGACAACAATTTGTGCAAGGCTTCAATACTCATCAACAAGATTAATCTATCAATATATCTCTCTAGCTTTGTTGCTCTAATTTACTTGGTGAATTGGTAAGGATTATGAAGAGTGAAGACTCCTATTTATAGGATTTTCCAAGTTAGGGTAAAATGGTAAAAATGACAATCAAGCTTTGGCTCCAAGTTTGGCTTGGCTTTAACTTTGGCTCCAAGTTTGGCTTATACTTTGGCTCCAAGTTTGGCTTGGCTCCCACTTTGGCTCCAAGTTTGGTTTATACTTTGGCTCCAAGTTTGGCTTGGCTCCAACTTTGGCTTCAAGTTTGGTTTATTCTTTGGCTCCAAGTTTTGGCTTGACTTTGGCTTGGCTTAGGCTTTAACTTTATCTACTAACTAGAGTTAACAACTAACTCAACATTAGTTAATTCTCTACTAACTTGTATACTTGACTTTTACTATTCACAGTTGACTTTTTCGTATTTATACCGTATAATTTTCGTATTATTCTCGTATTATTTTCGTATTCTATCCGTATAATTTTCGTATTATACGTGTATTTGTGAATAGTGATTAGGGTTAGGTTATAACCCTTAGGGTTTCTAGGTTTAGGGTTTAGGTTTTAACCTTTTCTAAGTTTAACCAAACCCTAGTTTAGGTTTTCCAAACCCTAGAATTAGGTTTTTAGGTTTTAACCTTTAAATAACTTTTCGATTTTAATAAGTGTTAAGGTTAATTACTTGAACCGAAACACAAAATCCTTCACATAGATAAACTACATAACACATTTAAAGGTTAATACAAGCTTTATAAATCACATAACACATAGTTTAGGTTAAAAGTTTAACCTCTAATCGTAAACGAATCGTAGTTTCGAGTCGTTTTTAATCTTTAATATAGCTCAATGTATTGTTGAGCAATCGTTTTTAGGCTTTTAAATTAACAACCTTTATCATATTTTGACATATCACTTTTAAAATATTTGGGATATTACAGACTTTACGATTCTTCAACTTTGTGGTCAACTCTATGAAATTTTATTCTGCATTATGAACTTAAAGCTATATGATTTTGCAGACTTTGCGATCTTCAGTATTCTTTAACTTTGGCAATGATCTTTATGTACTCTATGGTTTCTTTAGTCTTCATATCATAGAGTGCATTCTTCAATTGTTCTTTTGATAACTCTGCTTCTTTGTCTACAACCATTCTGTGATCTTTTTTTTAGCTTTATGATCTGCTAGACAAGCTTAACTCACTTCTTGAGAACTAAGACTTCCCTTTATTGTGAACTTGATTTTCTGTTCCTCTCAAGTTCATTCTTCTTCATCTTTTTGATCAATTGCCCTTTAATTTGACACTTGTTGTCTACAAGATTATGGAATCCACTTTTTTTGTTCAGTGCACTCCTCCTATAGTAGTGGATGCCACATGTCATTTTCTTCTAATAAGCTAGCTGATGCTAAATTATGCTATGCTCCTTGTCCTTTTTAGCTAGTTTACCTTAATCTAATTTTTTGTTGGAGAACTCTTGATAAAGATATCTCAATCATGTGTCGTAGTGAATCTGTCTCTAAGTGTCGTTGGCGTTATGTTCACTGATAGGTATAGCACTGATGCAGCTTATCAATGATGTAACTCTGTGTTCTGAAGTGGCTTAACGATATTTTTGACTTAATAATCTGATGATCTTCAGTTCAGCTTCATTTTACGATCTTGAGTACTTTGACTTGTTTGACACCTGTGAGCTTCTATCTACACTTCATTTTACGATCTTCATATCTAACCTTGTACAATTGAACTATTACAAGGTTTATATTCCTATACTCTACGATTCAGATCAACCTAATAAATTTGATCCATAACTAAGTCATTTTATATAAAATATTTCACAAGAATTTTACAAAATATACTTGTTTTTACAAATATGCATTAAACATAATCGTCATCAAATTAAATAAAGGGACCATACAATGCATGTATTAACAAAATCGCATGATATGTTAAGAAATGTTTTGACATCTTAATATTTTAATAAAATTGTAACAATAAAATTATTCTATATAAATTTGTTAAGATATATAAACTTATTAAAAAAAACATATGTAGTAATTAATAATGGAAATTGATATTTTCATAGCACTTTTTGATATTTTCATATGAAAACCGTTGTTATAGATCAATAACGACGATTAAAACCGATGTTATAGACATATAACGACGATTTTCATGTGAAAATATTAAAAAATATTGTGGACATATCAGTTTCCATTAATTATTGATGGATAACATATGTATCTCTTTAATTTTGTTACAAACTCTTTTTTTTGTTATTTTTTTAGGCAATATTCTTCTCATCTTCAAGCATTATTGACTTCACATTCGTCGAATATTTTTTTTCTAAACCATTGCTTGATAACGTTTTTGATCAGTGAATCTTTTTGATGTATGTTTACCGTACCAATGCAACTTTAATGAAAAGTGATAAAATTAAGAAAGTAAATACAATATTAATTATAAATAAAATCAGGTCATTCATATGACAATAAAATAATTTTGCAATAGTTTAATTAAAAAAAATAGTGTACTAAACTCAAGACAATGACAAACACATTATAAATATTAGACTTTGTAAACTTCAAATATTACCTTTTAAGTCGCCAACTTCAAATTCGATTGAATGATTGATATTCGGATGTGTTTGTTATTTTTTCAAACGATATTTTTTTTTGTTTTCAAGCGTTTTTGGCCTCATGTTATTCAAATATTTATTTCTCAACCATATCCCGATAATATTTCCATTGTATGAAATTTTTTCGTTCTTTTTTTGTGGAATCCATTGATATTTAATAAAAGTTAATTATTGTGATTGAATTTATAAGTGGTAGAAATATAAAAGAAAAGGAATCTTCATTTTTTCTATTCCTATTAGAGATAGGAATATTTTAAAATTCAATTGATAAAAATTTAACCATCAAATACATATTTAATTATTATAAATTTGTATAATACTTGTACTAATTTGAATAGGAAAGAAACAAAACTTTTTTTCTATTCTTTTAGGAGATAAGAATATTTTTAAATTTGGATAATATTTAATTGATATAAATTTGGATAATACTTATACTAATATAAATTAGAAAAACATAATAGTAAAAATGATGAAATTCCAATCAAATCAAATTTGTATTTTTAATTATATAGTTGATAAGACCCTCACAAACCTACAAACATTTGAACCATTGGTAGCTATTTAAATGGGCCGCGATATTTCCTTTTTTCTCATTTGTTTATTTCCTTAGGATGGTATATTTGTTGATGATGAAAGAGACGGTGATGGCGGTTTAAGGAGGCGATGAAGTTGAAAACCTTAACCAGCATTGCAACCAGAAATCACGTTCATTAATATTGATTGATCCTCGTCGTTGATTATTAAGAAATAACTGATTTTTTTCTTCTTCAAATAAAGGTTAAAGAAATTATTTATGTTTTATTAGGTCCATTTGTGATGAAAGTATATGGTATTTAATTGTGGCACCCTGAATTCAAATTATTTTTTATTAAAATAGGCAAGCTTTTAAGAGTGTCATTGCTCCAAAGTAGAATAAAAAAAACCAAATTATAAATTTTATTGAACCAATAATATTAGGGGTCTTAAAGTCGGAGTCTTAAATAAGTTCGATTTTTTTTAATATCTTTTTTATATAATAATTAAATTTGAGATCCCAAATTTAAGACCCTATGTTACTCTTTATCGATGTGAAAACTCACTAGTTCTGAGTTTAGACGTTTGAAGAATCTCAAGGACTAGTTTTTTTCATTAACACCATATATAGTCAAAATCCTTGACCTCTGGGTGTTGAAAGAGAATTTGGATTTGTCAATTTCCAAACCAAAGACTTGTTAGCAATATCATTATTCAAATAGTCTGGAAGTCACGTGGTTTAAATTAATACATATATAATTAACGTTTTGACAAAGAATTGAGTATAAAATTTTAATACTATTATTTTTTTTTTTAAAATTATTGAAGGGATGAAAGATGCATAAATTAACATTTAGCGCTTAGGGATGATATGGGAAATAATTAAGTCATTAATTTTTTTTCAAAAAATTTACAAATAATATATAAAAAAGGATAATTTTTTCCTTTTCTGAAAAGACAGATAAAAAGAAATGGAGTATGGAGTATAATAGAAGCGTCATATAATTCAAACAATGGCTCAAGAATACAATGCTCACTGTGAGGGTTTTGTGAGGACCACATTTTAGACTAATTATACAACTTTGATGTTGTTATTTCCAGCTCTTGTTAATGGAAATTACTTTTCAAATAACCAAGAAGAACTTTTGTTTCGCATGGTTTTTCTACCTAACTTAGAGTTGGTAGCTATAGATCCCCGTCAAATTATGTTCCTATGGTAGGTGAAGAAGGTCCTTGTTAATTATTTTCAAGTTGGGCTGAAATACAATTCAAATCTTTAAATTTTTTTGTGCTTCTTGCAACTTAATTATAATGTTTTAATTATAAGATATCAAATCCTAATGTCTATCAAATTTCATAACCAAATTTGTTATTTCTTGTCCGAATAAGTCAAAAATAAAAATTAAATTTTTTAAAGATATATATGTTATTGGTTATAATTTCTCTCTCCCCCCCCCCCCCCCCCCCCTATTAATTTTTTTATATTTCAAATCTTATTGATTACCTGAAATACTCTCATTCGAATAAATTAAATGTTAATGGTAAAAAAGAATTAGTTATAAAAATTATGAACATTAAAATTTAATATCTTAAAATGTATTCAAACCCCTGACCTTCTTGTAGTCAGATGAGACCAAACACTTGTAAAAATAGAACAATAAAAATAAGTACTTTTACACAACAGGGAAAATATCATTTTGATAAATATAATAAGTTTTAGAAGTCCTTTATGTCCAAATATGCCTACGTGAAATTCAACATTCAAAATAAAAGGTTTAAAAATCAAATCGAACTCTCTAAGAAGGGAGCTTGTCATACTTTTCAGCTTACATTTTCATATAAATAGACACCGTATAGTCCAATCTTTTTGCTCCTCCTTAAGTCTACCATATTTTCGCCATGGCTAGTGTTCTTCCAAATATTCTAACAATCTTAATCTTTATTACATTTCTCACAATCTCAGCCACCGGAGAAAATAACACCTTTGCAAAACCCACTGATAAAAATAAACATGGCCTTCGAAAAGAAAAACTTAGCCATTTTCAAGTTTATTGGCATGACATCCTTAGTGGCCAAAAACCAACAGCCGTGCCAATTATAGCACCACCAGAAGGATCCGAATCTGGGTTCGGATCCATGAACATGATAGATAACCCGCTAACCGAAGGACCCGAATTGAGCTCGAAATTAATAGGTAGAGCCCAAGGGCTATATGGCCTGGCATCACAACAAGGGGTGAATTTATTGATGGCTATGAACTTTGTTTTTATTGAAGGTAAGTATAACGGGAGCACGATAACGGTGTTTGGGAGGAATGCTGTTTTTGACAAGGTCCGGGAGATGCCAGTGATTGGAGGAAGTGGGCTTTTCCGGTATGCAAGAGGTTATGTTCAAGCTAAAACTCACAACTTTGACAGTAAAACGGGAGATGCTGTTGTTGAGTATAATATTTATGTAATGCATTATTGATGTATACTTTAAAGAGAGACTAGTAATGTAACGCCCCCAAAATCCCCGCGCTTTCGATGCGGCGGACCTTGTGCGTTAATTTCGTACATCTATCGACTTAACCAATGATCCCATAATCATATTGGTTGAATTAGTCTTATTTTAGACTATACATTAAAAATTTCTCTTAACTTTGTCCCTGGATCTTAACTTAATCTCAGTCTCATATGTATACAAGTATCAACTTGTATTTCATCCGTATAAATGGATAAAACCATATATAACAGTTTAATTTTAACCTTAGGATTTAAATATTCTATATACGTCCACTTGTAACGGTCTCATTCGTACTACAAGTATCAATATACAAAGATATCTCTTCATATCAATAATCCTATTTATATGGTATTCAGAATAGTAATAACGAGTTATACCTGGGTCCTGTAATATTCCGAACTTCCGAGATAGTTGTAATCCGAATTTATAGGCATAAATAAATATTATATTACATCTAATATGTGTTATGGAATTTTCATGTGTGTTTATTTTTGTGTTTCGTTTCAAGAATCCAACTTAAACAATTATTAGAAAAATAAAAGTAAAATTTTTGAAAACCTAAAACTAGGGTTTGGAGAAAACCTAAACCCTAATTTTAGAAACCCTAAGGGTTGAACCCTAAGGTTCAAACCCTAAACCCTAGAAAGTACTATTCACAAATACGCGTATAAATACGAAAATTATACGGATAGAATACGAAAATAATACGATAATAATACGAAAATTATACGGTATAAATACGAAAAAGTCAACTGTGAATAGTAAAAGTCAAGTATACTACATGTATACTTGATTAAGATTAAGGTTAATTAAAATTAAGATTAACCTAATAAGTTTAGTTGGTGAATTAAGAAACTAATCAACCAATCAAGTGGCTAGCTTTAGTAGAGAATTAACCAATGTTGAGTTAGTTGTTAACTCTAGTTAGTAGTTAAAGTTAAAGCCTAAGTCAAGCCAAAGTCAAGCCAAACTTGGAGCCAAAGTTAAGCCAAACTTGGAGCCAAAGTTGGAGCCAAACTTGGAGCCAAAGTTAAAGCCAAGCCAAACTTGGAGCCAAAGTTTGGTTGTCTTAATGACCAAAATACCCTAGCTTTGCATGGCCTATAAATAGCAAGCATTGTGCACTTGTTTCATCATCCATTTTCAAGACAAAATCAAGAGCAAAAATCACTCTCTATATCTATTATTCATAGTTATATTTCAAGTATTGGAAATTGCAAAGAAATAGTTAAAGCTTGCAATCACAAAAGGTACGATCCTTAGTCGTTGTTATGTTTAATTTTTCTTTCAATTTATAGTCGATAAAACTCAAGAACGCGAGTCGTAGCCATGTACGATTGTCGTTCTCCGTGTTCTTCACGTGTTCTTGAGATTTTCTTCATTTTATAGTTGTTATAATGTTCAATTTTCTTTTATTGACAAGCTCAAGAACATAAGTCGTAGCCATGTACGATTTTTCGTTCTCCGTGTTCCTTATGACTTGAGCAAGTCGTTGTTATGTCGAATTTCAATTCATAGTTTAAAGCTCAATGAACATACGTAGTGGTCATGTACGGTTTATCCGTTCTCCGCGTTTTCGTATGTTCTTGAGCATTTTTATAAATTGTTTTAATCAATTATGCAAGCCGTTATAATGACCAAATTTTGTCAATTATAAAGTGTCATAATCACTTATGTAAGCAGTTATAATGCTCAAATTATTTCAAGTAAGAAAACCAAAAGCTCAAGAACATAGTCGTTACCATGTACGGTTTTTCCGTTCTTCGTGTTCTTCGTGTGTTCTTGAGCAAAAGTCATAAATCTCTATATATGAAGGTTTATGATTTTCTTATTTTATGTTATAAAGTGTTATTGATTGTTAGAACATGTTATCTTAGCAAATTAAAGCTTAAGGTATCATGTTTTATCAATTCAGTCAAAGACGTTTTGAAACAGTTTCTGGCAGTCCCCTTTTTGTCAAAAACTGTGTAAATCAGTAAGGAATTTCGAACTTTGGTCTAAACATAAATTGTAGAGACGGAAGTTACGAACGCGTGGAATTTTGAACGACTCAAAAATGTTTTAAAACGAAAAAGTTATGGCCGTTTAACTGAGCCGGGGTCTGACAGCCAATGTTGCTGTCCACTTTTTATAAAGTCACTTAAAAATGAGTTTTTGAGTTTGAGAATTTTCCAATTAAAACCACCTATGGAAATAGTCTAAACAAGTTATAAAAACATTTATTAAGAAGTAAAATTCGATAAACTAATATTCGAGTATGCGTAAACAAATTATGTAGGCATTTAACGCTTTACCGGGAAAACCCTAAATTGCTTCAAGGCAAGTTTTCTATCCTTAACCTTTGTTTACTTTCTCTTGATGTGATTTATACATTTTTTAGAAGCAACGTGTTATAAATCTTTGATATGTGAGTTATTGCTTCTTGTTTCGGCATAACTTGAAAAATGAAATGCTTATTCGCGATATATTTCGAATCATGCTTTATTTTATCAAACCAAGTTGTCTTGGGGCGATCCTGACATGTGAAGTAAACTGAGATGAACGAATATGTACCACTGTTCATGATTAGTCCAGTGTAGTGTATGTTATGCATAACATAGGATGTCGTTAGGTTGATCCCCTTTCTATATCCACTGTAAATGGTTCTAAGTCGAAAGACAAAGAACAGTTCTAGGTCTAACCACCACTCAGTCTTACTATGTTAAACATTTGTAATATCAATTGTTGTACCATAAATCTTTAAAATCCATATCAGTGTGAGTTCACTTATATGCTATGTGTTAGACTTGCTGAGCTTTTGTATGCTCACCCTTGCAAATAAACCTAAATTGCAGACATACCCGAAAGTTCCGGTTCTAAGAAGAAGAAAGGAAAGAAGAAATGCATAGATTAGTTTACATGCTTTATTAAATTGCTTGTCTTTTTGTTTTAAAGTCTTGATGACTTATGTAATATGAACAAGCAAACCGTGTAACCAACTCTATATTAATATATACCAAGTTTCATCACATATTCTTGTTATGTCTTTACTTTGATTAAACTTAGAATTGTTAAAACTTAACATAGTATTGATAATGATCTATTTATCTGGATGAGGATCGGTAAATAACTTGTGAGTGTTGTACATCCGAGACAGGACTAAGCGATGTTGACTGGTCAAATCCATCGTTAAGGTTCCTCGGACCCAGGTATAACTCGTTATTACTATTCTGAATGTCAGATAAATAGGATTATTGATATGAAGAGATATCACTATAACCAAATATGTTTCGAGTGAGGGTTTTAACTAGTTGGGTAATGTTCTGTACGGAAAGAGAATTTTGCACCGGACAAAGATACAACCATTTGTCACGGATAAAGATGCAAACATTTATCACGGGTGAAGATACAAACATTCACCGCGAGATTCTCTGTTCCCAAGAGCCGTCCTAATGATTTAATGCCGTGGATATTGGAACATGTAAAGTTATAGAATATCTAAATCTTAAGGATAAAATGTCATAATTGGGTATTAAGTCTCTTGTATCGATTACAAGGGCTTGATATAAAATAATGAAAGATCTTTGGGAATTAAGATGAGAACTTTGTTTATGAATAAAGGAAATCATCCATAAACCTAATGATTTAGCATTTTATAGTGAGCGTCAAGTTAGCTATAGTAAGTATAGTGATTTGGGGGCGTCACAGGTTGGTATCAAAGCTGTAGATTATAGCTCTAAGGTAACGAGTATCTTAGGATATAATCTGATGGAAGTAGGACTAAATGGACTTGTGAAAAGTCTATAGATAATTAAAAGACAAATAAAACTTAAACATAAAATGTTATAAGACAATACGTTAAAAAAAAAAAAAAAAAAAAAATATATATATATATATATATATATATATATATATATATATATAAAATGTTACTTGAAAGAAATATACTAATTAAAACTAAATTCTTGTGTAGGATGGCTGTTATTCCAAGTTGGGAAGAGATAATGCAAGCGAACGCACATCCTGTGGTCCTCGAAAGTGATCCCGAGGAGGATCCAATTGAAGATCCAGTAATAGATCATGCGGGTGATCACCCCGTGATCAACTTTGTGGACATGTCTGATGATGATGATTTTGATGAAATTCAACACGACATGGATATTTTAGACGCCGAGGATGGCGATCCAGAATCTGAGTTGGATGAAATCATTGAAGAAATGAATGAAGAAGAAGCGGAACAAGGGGCATTGTTGGACGCAGCTACTGAAAGAATTGAAACTCTTGAAATGATGTGGTTGGAGGAAGTTGAGAGAAACCATGCACAAGAGATTCAGTTAGCCATCAAAGAAGCCGAAATGCTCCAGCTGCAGGAAGCACTTGCCCATGAAAGGAATGAACGTCGCTATTCCTATTGGGAACTCCACAATGAGGTGGAAGATTTCCCCATAGCAAGGAATGAATCGGGCTACGAGATCAATCGATCTGTAGTTTCGAGTATGCTAAATAGGGCTTTTAAGAAAGTCAATTAAAAAAAAAAAAAAATTGTAATATTTAAGTTATGCTTTATGTGTGTAATATTAGCATTCCCATTTTTATAAGGGATGTTAATAATAGTAAAGTGAAATTATTCACTCGGTTAATAATAGTTGTAATGTGTGGAAGTTTATAAATACAAATTTTGTTATCAAATATGATGTGTAAAATTTTCTTTATGCTTGCATATTTATACTTGTCTTTCTTTTATTTTAGAGAAATGGCACCACCAAACACAAGAGCAAGAGTGACAGCACATGCTAGTAATAGTAGTAGTGAAAGTGTTGAGCAAACACCTAGTGATAATCAGACCGCCGAAAATCCTATGCAACAATTTGTTAATATGTTAATGAGTGCCATAGTAAATCAAACAAATCCACCCCGAACACACACAACTACGTTTAAAGACTTTAAGAACGTAGGACCTCCCGAATTCCAGGGAACCACTGAACCAATCGATGCCCAAAATTGGGTTACCGAAATTGAAAAGGCTTTTGATATAGCTGAGGTTGGGGAAAACCAAAAGACAAAATTTGCTGCCTATCTGTTAAAAGGCGAAGCGAACTTTTGGTGGGAATCCAACAAATCAAGGGCGGGAGAAGGTGTAATCACTTGGGAAAAGTTTAAGAAATTATTTTTCGAGAACTTTTTTCCAAGTAGCATGAAAAATCGGATGGAAGTCCGGTTTTTAAATTTAACACAAGGGGACATGACAGTGCCCCAATATGCCACCAAGTTTAATGAACTCGCACGTTTCGCTACTCATCAAGTGGCGACAGAGGAACGTAAAGCGAGGAGGTTCGAAGAAGGGTTAAAACCCTGGATTTATGGCAAAGTTGCCGTATTACAGCTAGAGAATTTCTCTCAGCTTCTAGAGAAAGCCATCATTGCCGAAGGCGGCACTGATGCCTTTAATAAATATAAAAAGGAAAAAGAAAATAAAAAGAATCATGAGGGGGGGTCTAGTAAAGGAAGTAATGGTGGGGGGAATAACAAAAGAAAATTTAATGGTGGGGGAAATACACAGAAAGAGGGAGATAACAAAAAGAAAATAGAACCCTGTAAGACATGTGGCAAAGGCCATATAGGAGTATGTCTTAAAGGGAAAAATATTTGTTACAACTGTAAACAAGAGGGGCATTTAGCCACCACCTGCCCAAACCCAAAGAAGGACACCTGCTTCAACTGTGGAGCAACGGGACATCAAGCCAAGATGTGCCCTAAGAAAGGAGGAGAAGCGGGAGGGAGCAAGGCGAGTAACGTCGCCCCGACAACTACACCTGGAGGCCCGGGCCGTCCAACGGCAAGGACTTTCAACATGTCAGTGAGAGATGCGGTAGCATCTCAAGATGTAGTGTCAGGTATCATTCCGATCAACTCCATAAATGCTTATGTGCTATTTGATTCGGGTGCTTCTTGCTCATTTGTTTCACATGAATTCGCTAAGAAATTTAACATGCCTAGTGAGAATTTAGACTTTCCCTTGAACATAGAAATTGCTAATAGAGAGATAATACCTGTTAATCACATCTTTAAGAAATGTTGCATAGCGATTAAGGGTCACGATTTAAAGGTGGATCTTATTCCCATTCAATTAGGGGAATTTGATGTAATTATAGGTATGGATTGGTTAACTAATCACAAAGCGGTGATTGATTGCCAAAAGAAGTGCGTCAACCTTCTGACCACGTCGAAGTCAAAGGTCGTTTTTAACGGGAATCAATTTCCAAGAAAATCTCGTTGTTTGTCAGCAATGCAAGCAAATGGATTACTTAAGAAGGGGTGTCAAGGCTATTTGGCCTATATCGTAGATACTCAACGAAAAGAGTTAGATATAGATCAAATACCAGTTGTAATGGAATTCACGGACGTATTTCCCAATGACTTACCCGGTCTCCCACCTGATAGAGAGATCGAGTTTGTCATCGACTTAGCACCGGGAACTGCACCAGTTTCAAAGGCTCCGTACAGGATGGCACCTGTGGAGATGAAAGAGTTGATGGTTCAGCTACAAGAATTATTGGAAAAGAAGTACATTCAACCTAGTGTTTCTCCATGGGGAGCACCTGTGTTGTTTGTCAAAAAGAAGGATGGAACTTTAAGATTATGTGTCGACTATCGTGAATTGAATAAGTTGACCATAAAGAATAAGTATCCATTACCTAGGATAGACGACTTGTTTGATCAATTGAAGGGAGCTGAACACTTTTCTAAGATTGATCTACGGTCGGGGTACCATCAACTAAAGGTTAGAAAGGAAGATGTGCCGAAGACAGCATTTCGAACACGTTATGGACATTACGAATTTCTAGTGATGTCCTTTGGATTAACGAATGCACCGGCAGCATTCATGGACTTGATGAATAGGGTTTTTAGGTCTTGTTTAGATAAGTATGTTGTAGTGTTCATCGATGATATTCTTATATACTCGAAAACACTAGAAGAACATGCTGTACATTTAAGAAATGTACTAGAAACCTTACGGAGGGAACAACTCTATGCCAAATTTTCAAAATGTGAGTTCTGGCTAGAAAAGGTTCAGTTTTTGGGTCACGTGATTGACAAGAACGGAATAGCGGTGGATCCATCAAAGATAGAAGCAGTTATGAACTGGGAACAACCGAAGACCCCAACCGAAGTGAGAAGTTTCTTAGGTTTAGCGGGGTACTATAGACGTTTCATTAAAGATTTTTCAAAAATAGCAACCCCACTAACCAACTTAACAAGGAAGACGGTGAAGTATGTATGGACGGATAAGTGTGAAGAAAGCTTCCAAGAGCTAAAGAAGAGACTAAGCAAGGCGCCGGTATTATCATTACCTGATAATAGTGGAGGTCTTGTAGTCTATAGTGATGCCTCACATAAAGGATTAGGTTGCGTGTTGATGCAACATGGGAAGGTCATTGCTTATGCTTCGCGGCAATTGAAAGATTATGAGATAAGGTATCCTACTCACGATCTAGAATTAGCGGCGGTAGTATTTGCTTTAAAGATATGGAGGCATTACTTGTATGGGGAGAAGTGTGAAATTTATACTGATCACAAGAGTTTAAAGTATATTTTTACACAACGAGAGTTGAATATGAGGCAAAGACGATGGTTGGAATTGATTAAGGATTATGATTGTGAAATCCTATATCATCCAGGAAAAGCCAACGTAGTTGCAGATGCACTAAGCAGGAAGAATCAAGAGAAACTAAATATGTTAACAACTCAGGATGAGTTGCTCAAGGAATTTGCTAGACTCGACATTGAAGTGAGGGTTCCTTCCATCTCAACGAGAAAATTATTTGTAATGGAGGATCACTCAACTTTATTGGGAAAAATCAAGGAAATACAAGAAAAGGATGAAGAGTATGAGGAAATGAAAAATAAGATAACAAAGAATGTGAACAAAAGGTTCAAATTGGACAATGATGGAATCATAAGGTTTGAATCAAGGATATGGGTACCTTCGGTACAAGAGTTGAAGGAAGAAATTATGTCAGAAGCACATAGTACTAAGTTTTCAGTCCATCCAGGTAGCACCAAAATGTACAAAGACATAAGTCAACATTTCTGGTGGCCAAACATGAAGAGGGAGGTGGCTGAATTCGTTAGTAGGTGTTTGACATGCCAACGGGTAAAAGCAGAGCATCAAAGACCAAGCGGGTTGTTACAACCGTTGGAAATTCCAGAGTGGAAATGGGAGCATATTACAATGGATTTTGTAGTAGGACTTCCAACCACACAAAAGGGTCATGATGCAATTTGGGTGATAGTGGATCGACTAACCAAGTCTGCTCACTTTCTACCAATTAAAGTTAAGTTCACCCTAGATAGATTAGCCAAATTATATATTAAGGAGGTTATATCTAGGCATGGGGTTCCAGTTTCAATCGTGTCCGATCGAGACCCAAGGTTCACATCGAACTTTTGGAAAAGTCTTCAAGAACATCTAGGGACACAGTTGAGATTAAGTACGGCTTACCACCCACAAACAGATGGTCAAAGTGAAAGGACTATCCAAACTTTGGAGGATATGTTGAGAGCTTGTATGATGGATTTTGAAGGAAGCTGGGAAGATCACTTACCTCTGGTAGAATTCGCTTACAACAATAGTTATCACGCTAGTATAGGAATGCCACCATATGAAGCTCTATATGGAAGGAAGTGTAGAACACCGATGTGTTGGGACGAAGTCGGTGAACGAAAGATGTTAGGGCCAGAATTGGTTCAACAAACAGCGGAGGTAGTTCGAACAATTCAACTGAGGTTACGAGCTGCTCAAGAAAGACAGAAGAGATATGCCGATCTACATCGACAAAAGAGAGACTTTGAAGTCGGTAGTCATGTTTTCTTGAAGGTATCTCCCTGGAAAGGGAAGATTCGTTTTGGAAAGAAAGGAAAATTGAGTCCAAGGTTTATAGGACCATTCGAGATATTACGAAGAATAGGTGAGGTAGCTTATGAAGTAGCCTTACCTCCAGAACTGGAACATATACATAATGTATTTCATGTTTCAGTATTGCGTCCCTATAAACCCGACTACAAACACGTAATTAATTACGAACCAATCCAGATTGAGAAGGATCTCAGCTATGAAGAGATTCCTATTCAAATCGTTGATAGGAAGGAACAAGTCTTGCGAAACAAGGTCATACCTTCAGTCAAGGTCATATGGAGAAATCAATCCATGGAAGAAGCAACGTGGGAATTAGAGGATAAAATGAAGATAGAATACCCACATTTGTTTTCTTAATTGTATAAGTTAATTTCGGGGACGAAATTCTTTTAAGGAGGGGTGAATGTAATATTCCGAACTTCCGAGATAGTTGTAATCCGAATTTATAGGCATAAATAAATATTATATTACATCTAATATGTGTTATGGAATTTTCATGTGTGTTTATTTTTGTGTTTCGTTTCAAGAATCCAACTTAAACAATTATTAGAAAAATAAAAGTAAAATTTTTGAAAACCTAAAACTAGGGTTTGGAGAAAACCTAAACCCTAATTTTAGAAACCCTAAGGGTTGAACCCTAAGGTTCAAACCCTAAACCCTAGAAAGTACTATTCACAAATACGCGTATAAATACGAAAATTATACGGATAGAATACGAAAATAATACGATAATAATACGAAAATTATACGGTATAAATACGAAAAAGTCAACTGTGAATAGTAAAAGTCAAGTATACTACATGTATACTTGATTAAGATTAAGGTTAATTAAAATTAAGATTAACCTAATAAGTTTAGTTGGTGAATTAAGAAACTAATCAACCAATCAAGTGGCTAGCTTTAGTAGAGAATTAACCGATGTTGAGTTAGTTGTTAACTCTAGTTAGTAGTTAAAGTTAAAGCCTAAGTCAAGCCAAAGTCAAGCCAAACTTGGAGCCAAAGTTAAGCCAAACTTGGAGCCAAAGTTGGAGCCAAACTTGGAGCCAAAGTTAAAGCCAAGCCAAACTTGGAGCCAAAGTTTGGTTGTCTTAATGACCAAAATACCCTAGCTTTGCATGGCCTATAAATAGCAAGCATTGTGCACTTGTTTCATCATCCATTTTCAAGACAAAATCAAGAGCAAAAATCACTCTCTATATCTATTATTCATAGTTATATTTCAAGTATTGGAAATTGCAAAGAAATAGTTAAAGCTTGCAATCACAAAAGGTACGATCCTTAGTCGTTGTTATGTTTAATTTTTCTTTCAATTTATAGTCGATAAAACTCAAGAACGCGAGTCGTAGCCATGTACGATTGTCGTTCTCCGTGTTCTTCACGTGTTCTTGAGATTTTCTTCATTTTATAGTTGTTATAATGTTCAATTTTCTTTTATTGACAAGCTCAAGAACATAAGTCGTAGCCATGTACGATTTTTCGTTCTCCGTGTTCCTTATGACTTGAGCAAGTCGTTGTTATGTCGAATTTCAATTCATAGTTTAAAGCTCAATGAACATACGTAGTGGTCATGTACGGTTTATCCGTTCTCCGCGTTTTCGTATGTTCTTGAGCATTTTTATAAATTGTTTTAATCAATTATGCAAGCCGTTATAATGACCAAATTTTGTCAATTATAAAGTGTCATAATCACTTATGTAAGCAGTTATAATGCTCAAATTATTTCAAGTAAGAAAACCAAAAGCTCAAGAACATAGTCGTTACCATGTACGGTTTTTCCGTTCTTCGTGTTCTTCGTGTGTTCTTGAGCAAAAGTCATAAATCTCTATATATGAAGGTTTATGATTTTCTTATTTTATGTTATAAAGTGTTATTGATTGTTAGAACATGTTATCTTAGCAAATTAAAGCTTAAGGTATCATGTTTTATCAATTCAGTCAAAGACGTTTTGAAACAGTTTCTGGCAGTCCCCTTTTTGTCAAAAACTGTGTAAATCAGTAAGGAATTTCGAACTTTGGTCTAAACATAAATTGTAGAGACGGAAGTTACGAACGCGTGGAATTTTGAACGACTCAAAAATGTTTTAAAACGAAAAAGTTATGGCCGTTTAACTGAGCCGGGGTCTGACAGCCAATGTTGCTGTCCACTTTTTATAAAGTCACTTAAAAATGAGTTTTTGAGTTTGAGAATTTTCCAATTAAAACCACCTATGGAAATAGTCTAAACAAGTTATAAAAACATTTATTAAGAAGTAAAATTCGATAAACTAATATTCGAGTATGCGTAAACAAATTATGTAGGCATTTAACGCTTTACCGGGAAAACCCTAAATTGCTTCAAGGCAAGTTTTCTATCCTTAACCTTTGTTTACTTTCTCTTGATGTGATTTATACATTTTTTAGAAGCAACGTGTTATAAATCTTTGATATGTGAGTTATTGCTTCTTGTTTCGGCATAACTTGAAAAATGAAATGCTTATTCGCGATATATTTCGAATCATGCTTTATTTTATCAAACCAAGTTGTCTTGGGGCGATCCTGACATGTGAAGTAAACTGAGATGAACGAATATGTACCACTGTTCATGATTAGTCCAGTGTAGTGTATGTTATGCATAACATAGGATGTCGTTAGGTTGATCCCCTTTCTATATCCACTGTAAATGGTTCTAAGTCGAAAGACAAAGAACAGTTCTAGGTCTAACCACCACTCAGTCTTACTATGTTAAACATTTGTAATATCAATTGTTGTACCATAAATCTTTAAAATCCATATCAGTGTGAGTTCACTTATATGCTATGTGTTAGACTTGCTGAGCTTTTGTATGCTCACCCTTGCAAATAAACCTAAATTGCAGACATACCCGAAAGTTCCGGTTCTAAGAAGAAGAAAGGAAAGAAGAAATGCATAGATTAGTTTACATGCTTTATTAAATTGCTTGTCTTTTTGTTTTAAAGTCTTGATGACTTATGTAATATGAACAAGCAAACCGTGTAACCAACTCTATATTAATATATACCAAGTTTCATCACATATTCTTGTTATGTCTTTACTTTGATTAAACTTAGAATTGTTAAAACTTAACATAGTATTGATAATGATCTATTTATCTGGATGAGGATCGGTAAATAACTTGTGAGTGTTGTACATCCGAGACAGGACTAAGCGATGTTGACTGGTCAAATCCATCGTTAAGGTTCCTCGGACCCAGGTATAACTCGTTATTACTATTCTGAATGTCAGATAAATAGGATTATTGATATGAAGAGATATCACTATAACCAAATATGTTTCGAGTGAGGGTTTTAACTAGTTGGGTAATGTTCTGTACGGAAAGAGAATTTTGCACCGGACAAAGATACAACCATTTGTCACGGATAAAGATGCAAACATTTATCACGGGTGAAGATACAAACATTCACCGCGAGATTCTCTGTTCCCAAGAGCCGTCCTAATGATTTAATGCCGTGGATATTGGAACATGTAAAGTTATAGAATATCTAAATCTTAAGGATAAAATGTCATAATTGGGTATTAAGTCTCTTGTATCGATTACAAGGGCTTGATATAAAATAATGAAAGATCTTTGGGAATTAAGATGAGAACTTTGTTTATGAATAAAGGAAATCATCCATAAACCTAATGATTTAGCATTTTATAGTGAGCGCCAAGTTAGCTATAGTAAGTATAGTGATTTGGGGGCGTCACAGGTCCGATGAACCTTAACGATGGATTTGACCAGTCAACATCGCTTAGTTCTGTCTCAGATGTACAACACTCACAAGTTATTTACCGATCCTCATCCAGATAAATAGATCATTATCAATATTGTTTTAATATTTAACAATTCTACATTATATCAAATTTAAAGACATAACAACATTCTGATGATAATAATTTATATCATTCATTTAATATTCGGTTACATGTTTGTTTGTTCGTATTACAACAGTCATTATGACTTATACAAATACAAGTAATAAACATGAAAACCTAATCTACGCTTCATCTTTACGTTCAAGATCTTCTTAACGTTCATCTTTAATCTGCAAATAAGGTTTTATTCGCAAGAATGAGCACGACGGCTCAGCAAGTCTAACATATTATCACATACACAGTTTATGCTTTCATATAAACTTTAACATGCTTTGACTGAACATACATCTCAGTTAATAATCATATTAATTTATGCTTTAACAATAAACATATTTTATACATACTCATATGCATCATCAAATATCAATTAACATTTAACAGTTAATCAATAACTAACACTTAATCATTTAATCACATAAGACCTTCATTCATGTACTTTCACATATAAACTATCACATAATAACATGAACAATCTTAGAACATACTAAATAACACATAAAAGTTTAGAACTTGCCTCAAATTGAAACTAGGGTTTTCCGGCGGAGCGTTAAACCCTACACAGTCATTTAGTGCATAAGCGGTTAGATTCATCGTATTATATAACTTCATAAGTCTTATATTAACTTATTTAAACTATTTCAATAGGTGGAATTATTTGGAAAATTGGCTAACTCAAAAACTCATTTTTAAGCCAAATTTTCGGATTTGGGCAGATTGTTGGACTGCCAGACCCCGGCTCAGTTAAACGGCCATAACTTCTTCGTTTTAAAACATTTTTTAGTCGTTCAAAATTCCACGCGTTCGTAACTTCCGTCTCTACAACTTTCATTCAGAAAAAAGTTCGAGATTCCTGACAGATTTGTACAGATTTCGGCCTAAAGGGGACTACTCTAAAACTGATTCATATTTCTGACCTCTTTTATAGTAACGGCCATAACTTTGTCATACGAAAACATTTTTGAGTGATTCTTGAGTCTAAATTGCTTAGAATTTCATGATCTACAACTTTCATTTAGGTTTCTAAGGCAGATTAAGACTTTAAAGTTTCGGAAATTTGCAAAAATATTCTGCGACGATATTAAACTTAACTTTCTTTGATCCGATTGCTAAAACATGATACCTCAAGCATTAATTTGCTAAGATAACATGTTCTAACACTCCGTATCACTTCATAACATAAAAATAACAAAATTATAAACCTACTTATATGGAAATTTATGACTTTTTCTCAAGAACACGAAGAACGAATCGAAGAACGATAAGAAAAATCGAACATCGTAACGGCTTGTGTTTTGAGCTTTTTAACTAAATACTTGAAATGAAATGGACAGTATAACTACTTATAATTTATATTTCACTACTCTAGACATAAAATAAATCGAGCATTATAGCTATTCACATATACTCTACGAATTGAAAAATTACATAATAACAACTAGAGATTACCTCTTGGAGTGCAAGCTTTGACAACAATTTGTGCAAGGCTTCAATACTCATCAACAAGATTAATCTATCAATATATCTCTCTAGCTTTGTTGCTCTAATTTACTTGGTGAATTGGTAAGGATTATGAAGAGTGAAGACTCCTATTTATAGGATTTTCCAAGTTAGGGTAAAATGGTAAAAATGACAATCAAGCTTTGGCTCCAAGTTTGGCTTGGCTTTAACTTTGGCTCCAAGTTTGGCTTATACTTTGGCTCCAAGTTTGGCTTGGCTCCCACTTTGGCTCCAAGTTTGGTTTATACTTTGGCTCCAAGTTTGGCTTGGCTCCAACTTTGGCTTCAAGTTTGGTTTATTCTTTGGCTCCAAGTTTTGGCTTGACTTTGGCTTGGCTTAGGCTTTAACTTTATCTACTAACTAGAGTTAACAACTAACTCAACATTAGTTAATTCTCTACTAACTTGTATACTTGACTTTTACTATTCACAGTTGACTTTTTCGTATTTATACCGTATAATTTTCGTATTATTCTCGTATTATTTTCGTATTCTATCCGTATAATTTTCGTATTATACGTGTATTTGTGAATAGTGATTAGGGTTAGGTTATAACCCTTAGGGTTTCTAGGTTTAGGGTTTAGGTTTTAACCTTTTCTAAGTTTAACCAAACCCTAGTTTAGGTTTTCCAAACCCTAGAATTAGGTTTTTAGGTTTTAACCTTTAAATAACTTTTCGATTTTAATAAGTGTTAAGGTTAATTACTTGAACCGAAACACAAAATCCTTCACATAGATAAACTACATAACACATTTAAAGGTTAATACAAGCTTTATAAATCACATAACACATAGTTTAGGTTAAAAGTTTAACCTTTAATCGTAAACGAATCGTAGTTTCGAGTCGTTTTTAATCTTTAATATAGCTCAATGTATTGTTGAGCAATCGTTTTTAGGCTTTTAAATTAACAACCTTTATCATATTTTGACAGATCACTTTTAAAATATTTGGGATATTACAAGTAAATCTTACTTTATCTGTTCTAAATATATAAGGTTATTATTGAAATTAATTTTGCGTATTTTTTAAATTTAAAATGAATAAATTTGCTCAATTTTAATATATATAATGATGATTTTTTTTAAAATTTATTATTTCGTAATATTTAGTAATTGTGTAAAATCGAAGAAATATAAGATCCTCTTTCTTCATATTTTTTCTGCTTCAAATCAATTTGCTAAACGAATTCCTTGAACTGTTCTTTAACAGTTTCATCCTCTTAATTTCTTGTTATTGATAATCAATCCTAATTCTTTACTGATTAAAAGTTTCCAACCATTATTTGTCTCATTTCCCATATTTTTTTTTATTTGCATCTTCTATTCTTATGTTTAGTCCCACATCAAATACATTACTATATTTTTTCTTCTTTTATTAGTTTTTTATGCGTTTTGGAGATCTCTAAATATACGTGAGATGCAATATAAATTGGTAAGATTTGTATTTAGTCATGGAAACACACAAATAAACATACTAGTTAGAAGTAGAAGAATTAGGCAAAAAATTGGGCTACATTTCTATACTTCTTGAAAAGATGAAATACAACCAAAGTTTGGCAAAAAATTGGGCTACATTTCTATACTTCTTGAAAAGATGAAATACAACCAAAGTTTATAGAAGAAAATAAAAGGTTAACTAACCCTGATTGAGGCTTACGGGGGCATATCAATCCAACCTGATAATTAAGTTGTTTAGATATATAATAGGGATAAGCTTGTGAGGTTAGTCATACATATCTACTATCTTATCTCAGGTATGTGTAATTTATCGTATGTGTAATCTCTATATATATATCATGTACTGTAATCCATCAACCTTAAGCTAATATTAATTCATTCACTACAATCAGAGTTATTTTGAAAATGAATCAACAAATAGAATAAATTATTTATTTCCATGTACTGAAGAAATTGGGGTAGGACCCCATACATCACATGCAACTAAATGTAAAATAGAGCTACTAGATTGATCGAACCCTAATAGAGGAAGCCTGACTGGCAATGTTTTATTTGAACTGATGGGTAACCCATTTTGAGTGATGACATGACGTAGAACGCGATCATGTGGGTGGCCCAAGTGGCGATGCCAACTATCCATACTAGTGTGTTCTGAAACAAATGCGGAAGGAGAGAATTTTGGTGTAGTACGAATAGTGTACATCCCATCCTCAGTCGGTCCGCTTATGATTATTTTCTTGGAGATGCGATCTTTAACAAGAAAACAAGATGATGAAATTCAAAAAATACGTTATTGTCATGACAAAATTGTTGAACAGAAAGAAGCTTTTTAGATGCGTTAGGGACATGGAGAATATTTTCTAGTCGAAACGGGCGGTTATTAAAATTTAAAGTAGCAGAACATGTGACGCCCCCAAATCTGGGCCCACACAGCCCAAACTTGAGTCGTCAAAAGACTACAACAAAATTATTACAACAAAGCACAACGTACTACAATACAGTGTATAATAATACACAACTAAGTCTTCACTATTATTGCCACACTATTTTACAAAACGTGAAGACTATGATAACTATTCCTCGGACCCTCACTCCATTCCCCGGCTAGACCCTGTTATGTTTTCATTTCCTGTTGAAAAACAATGGAACAAAAGAAAGGGTGAGCTCAAATAGCCCAGTAAGAAATATCATGACTAAGATAATGACGAATAAATTATCATTAGCCTTCAACAGTTGAGTTCTTGATAGAATACAATAGACTACAAGGTTTATATCAAAAACTGTAGTTAAATTCTTAAACAACGTTCAGATAAATAATAGCAGCGGAATGAGCAATCTATTAGAAGAATAATGCAGACTATAATGTCCACTCGCTTCTCTTTTTCGTAAAAACATCATCAACTTTTATCTTTTGAAATACCATTAGTCATGATAATATAAATTCACAGTTCCTGATCATAATCATGCACATCAACAGTTCATCTTTGCACTACGGGCCAAAGATATTCAATATAGCACCAACGGTCATGATTATACCAGATTCAGCCTTTGGTCATAATCATACCAATCAACAGTTCATCTTTGCACTACGGGCCAAAGATATTTAATATAGCACCAGCGGTCATGATTATACCAGATTCAGCCTTTGGTGATAATCATACCAAACAACAGTTCATCTATGCACTACGGGCCAAAGAGAACTTTCACCACGTGCCATAAAAGACACCGAACAGATGTATCGCCTTTAACCTATTATATCGCCTTTAACCTATCATCTGTTCAACAAATATATCACATCTGTGCCCCCGGCCACAGATATTCACAACAGCTTGATTTTTGGATGATTAGAATGATATAAATGATGAACAGAAGAAATAGGATAACAATAAGTATCGGAAGTTTACTTTGTACAGATTCAAATAATGTCCAAATTGTCAACATGATGTGGAGTGAAATTTAAAAATGATATTCAAGATCCACAGTTCAGAATAACGGTTACAATTCAATAGAAAGGTTCACGTAAATAGGAAGGTTCAGTTGAAATAATGAAGTTCAACTATTATGGAACATATAATACTTTCAGGAATTATAGAAGCAATAGTTCCATAATAAATTTTGATTTAGGAGTATGAAAGAAAATAATATCCCTTACCGTAGCAGGTTTGATTAACAAAAGGTGAAGGAAATTAATACAAAGGGTTATTCACCAACAGGCGGCAATCCGCTCCGTAAGGTTATTCCCACAATTTAATAGAATTTGAGTACAAAGAGTTATTCACCAAACAGACGGCAATCCGCTCCGTAAGGTTATTCTCATAGATTAATAATGAATGAATACGAAAGGTTATTCACCAACAGGCGGCAATCCGCTCCGTAAGGTTATTCCCACAATTTAATACATGGAAATAAAAGGCACGTCTTATGAGTAAGGAAGAAACAATATTATTATCGAGAATCAAATAATGATAATCCCTTACCATAGTACGTTTGAATAATGGAAGATGAAAAAGATGGTATCCCTTACGAATAGTAAATTTAAGAGTATGAAAGAAAATGACATCCCTTACCATAATAAGGTTAAGAGTATGAAAGAAAATGATATTTCTTACAAGTAAGAAAAGAAAATGACATTCCTTACCGTAATAAATTTAAGAGTGTGAAAAGAATGATATTCCTTACCTTGATATTGTGAAATAAGTTTATAGCCGAACAAATCCTTCATTGTTTGTAGCAGTAAAGAATCTGACTTTTGAGTCTTCTAGAGTTTTTAAAATTTCTTTATGTTTTTAAAATAATGTTACTCTCGGAAAGATAGACGGCATAGACTCAAGAATCACTCAATTCGGAGTTAATATGAATGAGTTATGAATTTTCAAAACTAAGACTGAAAATAGTGACGAAAATCAGAATAGGTTACGGTTTTTAGTATTTTAAGGCATGAAGATGATTTCAGATGACTTTTCTTCCTTCTTCAAAGTTGTAGAGGACGAAAAACTGAAGAGACAGGCTTTTAATTCATTAAATTCTGATAAATAATGAATTTACTATGATTTTTCGAAAGAGTTACTGTACATAAGAAAATTCCACTCGGGAATTCAAAGAAGAATGCAAAATATTTCAAAACTATGAATGACTTAAGAACACTTAGAGAGAACTTATACAAAGAAGTATTTAGAGAGTGGAAGAAATGTATGTAAGAATGTTATGAAAAATTTCTTAAGTTAAATCCTCTATTTATAGCCAAAAATCTTATCATAAACAAAATTTCCTAATTTAATCCAAACCATTCATTTCATAACACCTAACTTTATATTATAAACAAATAACTTTATCAATTCAATTATTCAATAATAATTCACACTTTAATCTATACCATTCATTTCATATCACCTAACTTTATATTATAAACAAATAACTTTATCAATTCAATTATTCAACAATAATTCACACTTTAATATACACCATTCATTTCATATCACCTAACTTTATATTATAAACAAATAACTTTATCAATTCAATTATTCAACAATAATTCACACTTTAATCTACACCATTCATTTCATATCACCTAACTTTATATTATAAACAAATAACTTTATCAATTCAATTATTCAACAATAATTCACACTTTAATCTACACCATTCATTTCATATCACCTAACTTTATATTATAAACAAATAACTTTATCAATTCAATTATTATGACTAATTATTATAAATACAGTATAGTTAGCTCTTAGATATCAAGTCAATTAATTAATGAAATACAACTGTTTAAATAACATCATAATAGAGATAACAATAATGTAAAAGAAAGCATACGTTACTGTGTAATGACAATTATTGATTCAATAATGTGAATTACTGTGCATATGTTACTGTGACAATTATTAAGTTCAATAATTTTAAAAACAGTGCAGCAACAATTATTGACTCAATGATATAAAATACAGTGTAATGACAATTATTAAATCAATAATGCAAAATACTGTGTAACAACAATTATTGAATTGATAATATAAAATATTATGCAGTGACAATTATCGATGAAATGATGCGTAACAGTTACGGTGTCAATTATCAGACCAATAATATGAGACACTATGCAATACCGTGTGTTACTGTAGAGTACCGTGTGCTACAGAAAATACCATAAACTACCGTATGCTACTATTCTTTTATCACCGGTATTTTAACAGTTCCGTTGACTATTTTTATTTAAAAAGGTTACTTCTGTCGTTTTCTATATCCGACAAATATTCCGTTGTGGGGTCCACCAATAATTTATTATTTCGGCGCCGTCGTACGGCACGAATATTCCCCGACCAAACGAACATTCCCCGACAAAGCGAATATTGTCCGACAAAATAAAATTTGCACATAACATCCTTAACTTTCAATTTTGTTAATTTAACCACTTACTGTTTCAAAAAAATATATATGAAGAAAAATTAAATTTTGTATTTCATAAAATTCGGGGTCTTACAGAACAACTATGATGAATAGGGGCGGTATTACCATTGGCAACCTGCAATTGGTTATGGCCAGAGTATTCGTCAACACGGTTCACACCTATAAGGTTCGGTGTAATGTGATAATTCGCTCCCGAATCTGGGTACCACGGTAGTGAATGGAGAGAGATATTGTTAGTTGGCAGGGACATGGAGTGATGGACAGCATTGTAGGCCGACAGAGTAGAGGATTGCGATTGAAGTGGTGGAGGGGAGGTGATTCTTTGTGGACGATAATAACAATGGAACGAGTCATGGTTAGTGTGGCCACATAATACACACTTTGGCCTTTGAAGTTGGGAGGATTGAAGATAGGAATTGGAGGAGTATGAACGCCCACCCTGGTTCCCACGGCCACGTCCTCGCCCACGGTGTCTGTTTTGTTGCCGCTATCCCATATTGGCAGTTGGAGTAGAAGTTTCGGTGGAAAGTTGAAGTGCTTGAAGATTTGGTTCATGAAGAAATTCATAGCTTTGACACATACCTAATAGATCGGAGTAGGGAATGGGAGTGCTGTGAAGAGAAAGTGAGGATTTCAGGTTGTCAAATTCAGGTTTCAAGCCTTTGAGAACTTGAACATTAAACTCAGTATGGGAGAACGGTTGTTCGCCATCGACGAGTTCATTGGAAACAGATTTCAAGCTTTGAAGGAAGGAAGTAATGGATTCATCTGGTGATTGTGGTTTTTGCATTGCAAGATGGAGTTGGTGGATACGAGTAGTGATGGTATTAGCAAATGCCGTTGAGAGTGCATCCCAAACATGCTTGGATGTGCTGAGACCAATAACAAGAGGAATGTTGTCTACAGTTAGGGAGGAGATAAGAAGACTAACCAAGAGTTGATCTTGATTATCCCATAATATGGCTGCCAGATTAAGGAGAGATTGATCTGTATCAGGAATGGGCAGAGTAGCAGCAGGGCGTGGGATGGTACCGCCAACGTAGCCATAAAGATTTTGGCCACAGAGGAAAGGCTAAACTTAGCTGTGCCATAGAAGAAAGTTTCTGGGTGTTAGTTTGATTGATAGGAAATGGTGGGCTTTACTGAGCGTGATGGTGGTTAGAGGAGCTGGATTTGGGGAGATGAGTGGTTTTAAAATGGAGGAGGAGGGTGAAGAGTTAGCCATGGGAAAGTAAAAAAAGAAATATGAGTTGTAAGGCTTTGATGCCAAAATAACTCTGATTGTGGTGAATGAATTAATATTAGCTTAAGCTTGATGGATTACAATACATGATATATATAGAGATTACACATACCTTAGTTAGATAAGATAGTAGATATCTATGACTAACCTAATAAGCTTATCACTATACAAAGGTTATCTAAACAACTTAATTATCAGGTTGGATTGATAAGGTTTTCATAAAAATTCTCGTAGAATTGAGAATGAAGTTTTCATTTTCAACATGTCAGATTCTGAATTAGTAATTGTATCCAATTTTCAAAAAAAAAATCACAATTATTTCGTGTTTTTTTTTTTTTTTGGAATGGAATATTTATGAAATCTCCATGAATAGGATCAAACCTTATTACATGGTATTTATATGAGGTTCCTATTTCTTATTCTTAAGAAAATCCTCGAGAGGGCTTAGTTGATCTATGATTTTTGCTTTATCTTTCGTTTCCTTTTCATTTGTTTCGAGAAATATATCGATCAATTTTGATTCTTTCTTTTTCTCTTGATTCTTTTTCGATTAAGATGTATATGTAACACCCCCAAAATTCCCGCACAAGTTACAGCGGACCTTGTGCATTAAACTTCATATATTTATCAACTTAACCAATGATCCCATAATCATATTGGTTGAATTAGTCTTATTTTAGACTATACATTAAAAATTTCTCGTAACTTTGTCCCTAAATCTTAAATTGATCCCAGTCTCATTAATTATACAAGTATCAACTTGTAGTTTATCCGTATAAATGAATAACACCATATATAACAATCCAATTTTAACCTTAATTTAAATATTCTATAACTTTACATATTCCAAGACTCACGGTATTAAATTATTAGGACGGTTCTTGGGAACAGAGAATCTCATTATGAATGTTTATATCTTCATTTGTGATAAATGTTTGCATCTTTATTCATAACAAATGGTTGTATCTTTCTCCGGTATAAAATTCTTTTTTGTCCGTACAGAACATATCCAACTAGTTAAAACCTTCACTCGAAATACATTTGTTTATAGTGATATCTCTTTATATCAATAATTCTACTTATCTGACATTCAGAATAGTAATAACAAGTTATACTTGGGTCCAAGGAACCTAACGATGGATTTGACCAGTCAACATCGATTAGTCCTGTCTCGAATGTATAGTACTCACAAGTCATTTACCGATCCTCGTTCAGATAAATAGATCATTATCAATACTATTTTAAGTTTTAACAATTCTAAGTTATATTGAAATAAAGACATAACAACATTCTGATGATAATAATTTATATCATTCATTTAATATTCGGTTACATGATTTTCTTATTCGTATTACAACAATCATTAAGACTTTATACAAATACAAGTAACAAAGCAAGAAAACCTAATCTACGCTTCATCTTTATGTTCATGATCTTCTTAACGTTCTTCATTAACTATAAATAAAGTTTTATTCACAAGAATGAGCACGATGGCTCAACAAGTCTAATATATAGCACATACGCAGTGTATACTTTCATATAAACTTTAACATGCCTTGATTGAACATAATTCTCCATTTATTATCACATATAACACATCATAACAATTTATATCACATAGACACACAAGGTGTACAAATTGTGTTCATAACTCGTAAACATAACACATAATAGTTAGAAGGCTTGCAAACATCACTTAAAGACTTCACATAATAGCTATTACATAACAACATGACATTACACATCTCATTTATTATTTTAATAATATTACACAAGTAAAACATAACAAGAGTTCGAAGACTTTCACAAATAACACATAAAAGTATAGAACTTGTCTGATTCGTTTTAACGTTTACTTTAATTTTGACATTCAATCGTACGGCCTACAAAGTATGTGATTTTAACATTTATATTAGTCAAAAACAATAACCTTAAACTATTCTCCAACTTAACTATCTTATTTCAATAGTTTAATTTCGTTTTGAATGGTTTTATACTTCTCGACAAGTCTCGACTGAACAAGACCCTAAGTTTCGGACAAAACCTTCAAAGTACAACTTTTTTGGAAGTTTTAAAACTCTGGTGGGTTGGAGCGGTCGCCCTATAATTAAGTTTATCTGGGGCGCGGCCGCCCCAAGTATGCAACACATTTCTTAAGTGTTGGTTGCCCGGACCTCTTTCATTGGAATAGGCATAACTCTTTCATTTATTAACATTTTAGGGTCATTCTTGAATCTAAATTCATCAGAATTTTATGATCTATAACTTTGTTTTAGGTTGCTAAGCCAGATTCTAAAAGTAAAGTTTTGAAAATCAGTGAACAAAGTCAGAATGCATACTAGTTCATACTTTCTTTGACCCTCTTGGTAAAACATGATACCTCAAGTATAAATTTACTAAGATAACATGTTCTAACACTCAATAACACTTCATAACATAAAAGTAATAAAATCATAAACCTACTTATACGATTTATGACTTTTACTCAAGAACACGAAGAACGAATCGAATAACACGAAGAATACGAAGAACTAAGTTTCATCATTCTTGGTTTAGCTTGCTAAAACATGGTGCCACAAGCATGAATTTGCTAGGCCATCATGTTTCAGAACTTTATAACACTAAATTACAAAATCATAAACCTGCTTATGAAGAAAATTATGACTTTTGCTCAAGAATACACGAAGAACACAAAGAACGAAAAATCGTACATAGTAACGACTTATGTCCTTAAGCTTTTGGATTTCATACTTGAAATAATTTTTGTATTATAACTGCTTACATATGTGATTATAAAACTTTATATTTGACAAAATTTGATCATTATAACAACTTGTTTACTTGATTATAATAATTTATAATTATTACTCAAGAGCACACGAAGAACACGAAGAACGACAATCGTACACGGCTACAACTCGCGTTCTTGAGCCTTTAAACTAAAAATTAAATGAGCATTATAACAACTAACGATTTATCTCTCGAAGTGCAAACTTTAACTATGTCTTTACACTTGATTCTTGTCTCACAAGAACTCTCTCTATATTTGTTCTTTAGCTCTCAAATGGTGAAGAACTAATGAACATTAAGCCTTCTATTTATAAGACTTTCAAAGTTAGGGCATTATGGACATTGGGTTAACTCATCATCACTTTGGCAAGTCATCATGGTTAGTCACCAAGTCATCATCATTTTGAAAAATCACCATGGTTAGTCACCATGGGTATTAGGTTAACTCATCATCACTATGCTTGACAACTCACTAAGTCCAATTTTACTTCCAAAATGACTAGCCAAAAATGTATACTTACATATTATGTAAGTATACTACATTTTCATAATACCAAGTATGCTCTCAAAATCTCTACCAAAATTAGTAGCTACTATTGTTGACTTTTACTATTCATCGATTGACTTTTCGTATTTATACCGTATAATTTTTGTCTTATACTCGTACTATTCTCGTATTATTTTCGTATAATTCTCGCATACTTTTCGTATTTATGAATAGTAAATTTTAGGTTTTCTAACCTTTAGGGTTCAACCCTTAGGTTTTAGGCTTTCTCAAATCTTAAATTTAGGTTTTCTCCCAAATAACTTTTATTGCTTATTACGCATTTGTGTTCCATACAAAGACTATATCCTTCAACGGAACGTTCAAAAATAGAAAACGTTTTCGTTTGAAGAGCATTTTACGTTTTATTTTTGGAAAAAATATTAGTGGCTCCCTGGTATCTATTTCCCGTATAAATACTATATCATGAAATATAAAAAGTCAAAATGTCGAAAAGAACGTTCAAAAAGACAACAAATGTTTTCTCATAAATCGTGTCATTGTCGTCTTTTTTCCCTGAAAATTTTATTGGTTTCTTGACATTTAAACCTCATATTAACACTATGTTGTGAAATACGAGAAGTCCTACAGATGAAAAAAAAACGATCAAATGAATGAAAAGTGTTTTCTCGTGAATAGTACTTTTACACATTTTTCGAGAAAAAACTTTTAATGACTATTACGTGTTTTCAAAGCGTGGGAATGATGAATATCGAAAAGGAATGTTAATTTGACCTACACATTTCTCTTGAGAGCCTAGGTTATTTTCTAGGGTTTAGGGCTTAACTTTTTTTTTCCAATTTAGGTTTTTGCCCTAAATTGACTTCTGATTTTTAATAAGTGTTAATGTTAACTACTTGAACCAAAACACAAAATCTTACCCATAGATAATTCGCATAACACATTCAAAAACTCAATTCAAGCTTTACTAATCACATAACACATAGTTTAGGTTAAAAGTTTTAACCCACAGTCATATACGATCGTATTTTTTAGGCCTTTCTGATAGCTCAATGTATACTTGAGCAATCGTTCTTAGGGTTTGAATTGACAACCTTGATTAGATCTTATTAGATCATTTTTTGAAATATTTGGGATATTATAGTATAGATCATCTTGTTTATGGATTAACGAAAATGTATAAACTTTATCTGCCTCTGCCATTTCATGAGTCTTTTCATTTTTGTGTATGGTATTGTCACTCCCTTTGGCAGTATCCACTAATTCGGAACTTCATTTGAAAGCCGTATTTTGACCCAAATGTTTTCGAGATACTGTTGATAACCAACGAATGGCAAGAACTTTTCTTTGTGTGAATCCTATTTCAATTGGAACTTAATGAGTCAATCCACTTACACGCCTTACTTTTACTGCTATATCGAGGTTACTCCACGTATTGCTTGACATAAAACAGATAGTGAATTTGTTTGTGTCTTTTGTTGAATCTTTTAAATTGCTCGATAAATAATTTAATAAACCAATGATTTTTTTTTTCATGTTTCAGAATATGGTTAACTAACATGCTAACTAATCAATTACGATAAATTTGATCGAATTTTTTAGTTTTTTCTTTTATAGTACTTTGACATTGAAATATAAGTAGGCACACTTAGAAGGAGTGTTGAATAAGTGTGGAGTAAAACTATGTCCAATTTTTTTAATTTATTTAAACAGTAAGTAATTCAGTTTGTTAAATAGCTGATTTCACTTTGTTGATATGAAAATTGATTTAGACTGTTAATAATTTTATAAGATAAGACAAGATAATTATTTTGCTTGTATTAAATGAAGGCCTGAGTTGAAATGAATAAGTTTTCTCATAAAATATATATGTTTAAGTATTCAAAATGTGTATTACAATTCAAAATTGAAAGATGCAATGAACGAATAAAATTAAACAATCAACCACATGAACATAAAAGATTTTTACATGGTTCGGCCCCTATCATCTACTCTAGTGGCCTACTCTACGTCCAATACCAACTAGTATTGGAGACTCCTTTATTATTTAACTTGGTTTACGAACAACCCCCTTTATAATTCAAGTTTCCAACCTTTGAGGACTAATCCTCTCAAGCACTTATGCTCACCTTGTGCAAACCTATGCACTCCTCGAGTACCTCTATTCATCGAGCTCTTAAGCTCACTTGGAACTTGAATGTAAAGACCCCTAATCCAAACTGGATTAGAAAACAACATTTAAAGATGATATAAAAAATTAAACCAACAACTATGATCAAGGCAATATATATATATATATATATATATATATATATATATATATATATATATATCAAGTCAAAGCTCAATACTAAATGCAATGATCAAGTAAACAAAGAAAGATATCACCAGTTAAGCTCGAGTATGAAAGCTGAAAATAATTTGATTTTGTTTTGAAACCCTTAAGCTCTTAATTATGCTTCATTTGAAAAAATAATAATTGTAGAGAATATGAAGTATTGAATTCAAAATCTGATCAGTATATTCTCTTTCTCTCTATCTAAGTTCTCTCCATCTCTCGGCTAGAAGAAGCTAGTTAATTTATATATAGAGCACTACAAGCCGTTACATAGACCATAAGAAAAGTTATTGTTAATGAACATGCAAACATATAGATTGAGATCAATTAGGAATTAACAGAATTGCAACGGTCTGAAAATATTTTAACAAGATTATAGATTTGTTACCATAGCATGGATCATGGATATTACCGTTAGGATCAATTTAGATAGATTGATTATCCCATGAATAAAGCCTGACAAATTTATTCCTTTAATCAATCACCATAACTGATTTTCGGTTTATTATGTATAGATTAATTCTATTATATCCGATTAGATTAATCATGTAAAATATCTATCTTTGAAAAGCCCACATATCTTATTCCCATAATTAGATCCAATCAGTATAATTGATTATAAAAAATTTAGACAATATATGATCAATCAATTTTGGTAATACAATAAATATCAGTCAACATATTTAATCATGGAAAGTCCAATCAATTTATATAGTAACTGATTTAATGTCAATCTACCAATTAAGATTATCTAGATTTAATATCAATCAATCAATTAATTTTGATAATCTAGATTTAAAATAAATCAATCAATTATGATAATCTAGAATTAATATCAATCAATCAATTAATTATGATAATCTAGATTTAAGATTAATCAATCCATTATGATAATCTAGATTTAAGATCAATTAATCAATTATGGTAATCTAGATTTAATATCAATTAATTAATTAATTATGATAATCTAAATTTAAGATCGATCAATCAAATATGGTAATCTAGATTTAATATCAATCAATCAATTAAGATTTATCAATCAATCAGTTAAATTTGACTCTTGATTACCAATTAATTAATTAGTCAACAGATTTATTTATGGAAAGCTTTAATCACTTCCATCAATTAATTATTCCATTAAATCTTAATTAACTAATTTTCTCCAACATGAAAAGTTCAATCACATAATACCAAGATGACATAATTGATTTATACTCCTTTTCAAAATCTATTAGATTTAATTAAATCCCTTTTTAAATATCAAGATAACCAAAAATCATTTTTTCATAAAACATTATTATTGTTTTTAATTACTTTATGGAAAAATTGGTTTTAACCTTCCATATTTAATATGACATGCAATCCTATGAGCTTTGGTTGAAATATAAATCAATACTAAGATCTTAAATGAAATCCTAGAAGCCCAATGTAGATTTTCAAGATATTCTGTCCAGTAGTTTCTCAAAATTCTACAAAATAAATTCAGCTTGTAATTTAGCTTGCTGCATGACAGTGCTTTGTCTTTCTTAATCCAGCTTACTGTATTGATACACATTAATGTTCTGATATCTAGGATACTGAATAAGACTGTTGTATAAAAGAATTTTGATTTTTTGATCCAGCTTTGCTAGTCAGGATGTTATATTGCTGTGTAGTAATCTAGTTTACTCTCCAGTTAGTTGCATTGCACATTTTAACCTACTACATATATCTTATCATATAATAACACAATTTTATCACAAAGATAAAGTCATCATCAAAACCAAATAAGGGAGTGTGTGTGACCAAGTCAACAGACATGACATGAGCGTGAAAGGTTCAAGAATCAGTTTTCTTTTTTATAAGGGATAAAATCACTTATTTCGAGTTTTTTACTCTATATTGTAGGGTGAATCTTAAAAGATATGAAAGATCTCCCTCCACACCGCACATACGACTTTTCGCAGAATTTTATATGTATTTATGAGATTGAGTATGGAATTTCATTTACTCACTTTAAATTGAATATCCCTTTTTCTCTTGTTTATGTTAGGATTGGATTTATTTATTTTTTATAAATATTTATACGATTGAGTCCCTGGGTTTTTGACATTGAGTAAAAAGAAGTGTTTTGAATCATTGCTACTTGACTTAGACCTGTTCTAAAAAAAGTAGAGGTATTTCAAATTGTTTGTTGACACAAAAAAAGTGAAGGAAAACCTTTGAAATTATTTCAATATTGAACCTTGGATATGTAATAGTTCTGAATCGAATCTCTTTAGAAAGAATATCTTTTGTCTTATGGTAGCCTGCTCCAACCCCCCTTACGAAACTTTCGTTATTGGGTAGCCATAAACTTCACATGTTTCTAGCGATTCATATTACTTCATCAAATGATACAAGTCTTGGACACGAATCTACAACGCATTAGAACACCCTTGTTGACGATCCTTTACTCTGACAGCATCTAAAGTTTCTTGAACAATGTGATATCTCACAACGGGTAAATCCTTAACCCTTCCCTCTCTTACTAAGATTACAAAATTTTCTTGTGAATTATGGTTAATACTTGGTATATAAGTAGTGATTTAATTTCAAATCCAGAGGTTAATCATACTCTGACAACTTAATTTACATTAGGCAAAGATTCTTTTTTGGGGGAGATAGTGAAAAAATTAATAGATAAAGTCACCCTCACTGCCACTCTGCAAAAACGTACATGAGATTTTCACCTCATATGACTTCTTGTTCAATTCATTCGAAGTCATTGGATCATCTTTCGTGTTCGAGAATCCCCTCTCCTTTTCCACTCCATCCCAAAGAGTAACTAGGACCAATTTTGTCATGTTTTCATGTTTCAATTGAATACTTTCTATTTTTTGTTATTCTCAAACTCAAAGGAGCATATTATTCTCTTTACCAAATATATGTGTATTCAATCACGATCTTATCATAAGAATAAGACATCTTTCTTGATCAATCTCTTTGTCCCTCATTTTTTGAGAATGAGAAAGATCATTTTTCAAGTTTGAATGTGTTCGTTTAGGGTATGAGTTCTTCTATATTTACTTAGTTTACTTATTTTATTTTTTATTGAATATTTTTCCTCTTTTATTTTTATATAATTCTTTAAGTCCCATAAGTTTGATCCTTTAGAATTTGACCCATTTTTTCATTGAGCGAATGGTACGAAATAAATCAGATTAATTTTTCAATCAAAAATACTGTGAATCTTCGATGTTTTCTCTTCCTATATCTCATAGATACAGTGTTTGAATTAATAAAAAAACATATTCTTCTATATGAATCGATATTATTCCATTCCAATTCCTTCTCGATACCTCCCAAGAAAAATCTCAATTTGGATCCTAAATTGATGGGTTAGTTTGAACTTATCCATGCGGTTATGCACTTTTTGAATATGAATCTTTTTTTTTTCCTGAAAGATCCCAACTTTTGTGTTTTGGTGGGTCTCTGAGATCCTTTTGATGACCTGTGTTGAATGAATATCTATATAATTCGATCGATTGCGTAAAACCCGCGATAGCAATAGAAACGGAAAAAGTATACAAAAAAGACAGTTCTTTCTATTATATTAGTATTTTCTATTAAATTAGATTAGTATTACTAATTAGTGATCCCGACTTAATGAGTCTTTTTTTTTTTATGATAAACTATTAGCGTCAATCTTATATTTTGTATCTATGGATCGAGAAGAAACGGAGCTCAACGGGAAGAAGGTTGTATCACAATGAGTGACGTGCATTACAAAAATTTGTTTCTATCTAGATTTGTGATATGTGATACTCCAGTATTATTCACTCACCATAAGTAATATGCCATTACAAAAAGTTTCTCATATCTAAACTAGTATTGCATTGCATAATACATATTTTACATAATTAATAAGAAGTTTGATGTCTATTCAAGTATAAATATTGTATCGCACTTGTTCATGTGAAAACTGAATAATCCCTCACTTTGTAATATAACTAAATCTTTTATGTTCACTTTGGAATATGTAGTTCATTACATAATCTTTTATGTGAAAGAAAAGAGTCACCAAAATTTTTTAAATATAGTATTTAGGGGATCCGGCTCCTCTAAAATTTCTAATGTATTCTGATCTCAACCCTCTAATCAGGATTTATGGTTAAATTGTGGTCATATTTTTATTAATTTAAGTCTTTTAATTAGATAATATCCGCCTCTCATCAGACATATCAATTTCTCTCTCCTATCAATATCATTCTTATAAGTATATGTACACAAAAATTAACTATAACATTGATCATAATCATTAAATGTGTGTGCATGACACAAATTTTAATATAAGCATATATTTTTTAATGACTAAGATCAATATAGTGATTGATTTTATGATTGATTGTTGTGTATTTAGACTTATCATCATTATTGATAATGTTCCATTAGTTTTGTAGGCCACATAATCATGTATGTCTCACTAATCTATTATTTATGAATAAAAAATCAAAATATGTAAGGAATTATATTTTATAGGTTTTTAAATTATTAGTTAATTTACCATCGCCCATATTACATTATTTTTTTGTGATTTCAATTATATATTTCATTCGTTCTAAAATATAAGATTTGTTTTAAATTTTATAAGAAAAATTACTCTTTTTATTCTAAAATTAGATATACATTTTTTTTAGTCTGTTCTAAAATGTTTAATAATATATTTTTATTTTACAACTATAAAGTGATATGATATTTTTAATTTGTCTTTATTTTTTTACTATTATTTTTAATATTAAATCACCACAGCTGAATTTCTAACTAATACTAAGATTATGTTTAAAAATATAAAATTATTCTTAAAAATAGTTGTTTTATAAATACATCTCTAATTTTAAAACAAAAATAGTGTCAAATATTGGAACGAAAGTTGTAAATACTGATGTGGAATCACGGGTACATATTTGATTATTTCTTACGTCCCACATTGATTGTACGTAACTTAATGTTTCTTTTTATATATACAGTTTTAAATTTATAGTTGCATCACTCACCATGAGTGATATGTATTATGACATGGTTTAGGTCTATTTAAATTTAAATTAATAATTTGTTAGCAAGTCTTGTACCCATCCAACATGGATGGGTTTGTCTTCTGTTTTCATGATTTTTCATTTTCTAATACAAATGACTAAAATATGAAATATTTTACGTAATTAAATAATAAGTTTGAATTCTTTTCAAGAATAAATATTATATTGCGCACTTATTCATGTGAAAATTTTATAAATGTTCATTACATAGGCTTTTTTATGTCGCAGAAAAGTAGAAAAATAAATTCTGACGTATTGTGTTTATGCTACACTTAATATACTTAATGCCATATATATATATATATATATATATATATATATATATATATATATATATATATATATATATATATATATATTATTGTTTTTCAATTTTATTTGAGCATAATTTATCATGAGTGAGATGCATTACAAAAATTGCTTATCATAATTTGTAATATATATATATTTTAATTTTTTCATTATCTAATACAAATGTTAAAACATTTCATGTTTTACATTATCTACTGCAAATGAGTGAGATTCTCTTTTTCTTGCACTTGTGTTGGTTGCTCAGGGATATACAATGATTTTTTCCGTATCTATTAGTATAATATAATACTGTAAGAGATAATCTCAAATTCATTTTTTTTGAGTCAATTTCGTTAGTAACGGATCAATTCACTGAGTCTGTCTCTTCTCCTTCGCTCTTCCATCTTCCGACTTTTCAATCGACCTCTTCTTCGTTGTTGTTCCATCTTCTCACCTTCGCTCCTCCATCCTTCAAGTTTTCAATGGGCTCTATTTTTCAGTCTTATTTAACTCGGATTACTCAAATTTAGACTTTGCCTCTGGTGCATCATCTTCGATTCCTTCCAAAACTTCGCCGGAAACATCTTCGTACACATCATCATCGTTGGGGTTTTCGTCGGTATTGCCTCTTCTCCTTCATCGTTCTTCCACCTGCAATCTAAGGTTTTATTACGAAAGGCGAAGCAACAGAGCACTGTCTCTCCAAAATTGGTGAGTTTTGTTCCTATTTTACTATTCCATCACTTTTTGTTGCACGCATAGATTGTTAATTCGTAAAGAAATTTTTCTTACCCTTTTGTAAGACCAGCTTGGGATGATAATTTTATAGTGTTTTTGTCGAAATAATGATAGAATCCCAAATCAATTTCACCACTAAAAGTTTTCTCAGGTATGAAACAGAAGTAGTTGGATGAGGGATTTTGCCCAAGCTCTGATGAAGCCTTGAAAATCGAGGATACCCATTTCAAGACTCTGTTCTGTAAAGGTAAGATCTTGCTTAATCTTAACAGGTAAAATACGGCTTTGTAGTGCTTTAAGACTGCAATTCTTGATCTGCAGGCCAATGGAAATGCTGAAACCCTTAATGGGTTCTTACATAAGTGCAAGAAAAAGGAGTCTTTATCAAAGACGGGAGTTTTTGATATCTTTGACTGGATACTTGATGGGAAATCAAGAAATCTGAGATTAGTGGGCGTCACCTATTTGCAACCAAGAACATTGATAGTGGGACTTTGTTGTTGGTCACAAAGCCTATTGCCACTAAGAGAGGTATATTCCCCCAATCTGATATTGATAACTTTTTAGTTGGACTAACATTTTTATCATGGACTTTGAAACTGAATTAGTTGATAAATAATACTCAAATTGGTGCTATTGTACAATTTCATTATTGATAGTTTTGATATTGCATAAATGCATCGTTTTCTCTAAAAGAGATTGCGGGGTGGTGAGCGAGTTTTTGTGAATTGGGGGAAGAGAAACAATTGCTAAGTATGAATGGTTCAAACTCAATTTCTATGGTGTCATGAAGGCAGGCAAGTCTTTCTTTAGAACTCTTAATGGATATGTTTCACTCTAATTTTATATCTACAAACTTATGTACTTAATGAATTTTCTTTCTAATAAAAAAATATTATGTGAATAAATGAAGGTGGACTAAGCAAGTGTCAGTGATTTTGGAAGTAGAAGGGGAATGAAGCTTAAACACGTGGGTTTTGATTGTGTTGATCATACTTGATGTTTTCTTTTTCTTAATTTGGGTTCAATCTATTCGTTTATGATGTTATACTTTCGGAATTGTTTGTATCTTCTAGGTTATCCTCTTTAGGATGTCGATTTTTAATGAAATTCATAAGCTAGGGAATGTAAAATATTTGACCTTAGAACAATTATAACTTATAACAAATTATTATTTGGTTATATATGTGTTACATGTTATACTTGAACAAAAAAAATGATATGCCAAAAAAATTGTTTGTCCTATAATGCAACATTGCCCATGCCTTGCACGGGTATCATGCTTGTTTTATATAATGATTATAGTATAAATATTGAATTGCACTTATTTATGTAAAAACTAAATTATCATTCACTTTACAGTAGTTCATTAAATAGTCTTTTTATGTGGAAGAAAAGAGTCATCATAAATTCTAAAGTATAGTGTTGAAATTGGCTTATATTTCGGTGGACTCGACTAATATTTTAATTTTATTATAAATTTTGAAGTATAGTGTTGGAATTGGCTTATACTTCAGAGTGTTCAACTAGTATTTTGGGTTTTATTTGTTTGAGTTCATGTTATAGCAGTTAAAGTTTTCTAGTTATATATATAAATATATCAAACAAGAATACGGTGAACTTAGGTATATCTTGGATCGTTTACTTTGTATTCTTCCTTACTTTATGTGAGATTGTTTGTAATATTCAATCTTAAATCTAACATATACTCCATCCGTTTTAAATTATAAGATTATTATTATTTTTGAAAGTCAATTTATTATATTTTCAAACTCAAAATTAAAATGATTCTTTAAAGATTATAAAAAAATAAATTTTACAATGAATATTTAAAAAATAGTTTACATTATTATTATTAGATTGACTAAAACTAAAAAAAGTCATATTAAGTTTGAAATTAAAATTGATTTTAAAAAGTTAATAATTATTTTATATTTTAAAACCGTTGGAGTAGTATTTATGCTAGAATACACTTATTTCTTAGGTCCCACATCGAATGTATATCTTCTTATATATATTATTTCCCTTTTGTTTCGGCATCGCTCACTATGAGTGATATGCATCGCAAAAGTTGATTATTATGTCTTGTCATGTTATTTACTAATCTGCAGGTACAAGTCTTCTACCCATCCAACAAGGGTTGATTTTTGGCTTTTCTTTTAATTTTTTTTTATTGTTTAGTACGAAAAAAAAAAATAGCCAAAAAATTGAAGAAAAATAATTACGCCCGAGTACATCATATCGAATATATGCTAGAAAGTGAGTGATATTTATATATATAAAGTTAAAAAGGACCACAATTTTTTGTTAGATTCTCTTTCCCCAATAATATAGCACTTGCCCTTCTAAGCCCTATACTTTTTTCTACATTATTCTTCTCATCCACCCATAATCTTGTTCATTGTCGGTCGTATGTGGCATTTTCTAATTGATTTGATACTTTACCTCAAAGATTGTAAGCCATGGAAAACCTACACTCTCCTTGGTCCTCATCTCATGGATATATGCTATACTATATATAAGAAATTTTATTAACGACAGTTCTAGAAACATATCATCAACAGTTTCTCTCTTTATCTATTTATATACACAACCAAAACTCCATCATCGCTCATTACCAATAACCAATTGAAAAAACCCTATTTTCCTCAACATGGCTAGATATTACAACAACTCTTCTTCTTACTATGACTACCTCCAGTATATCTCTTTACCTATCCATTTATTCTTCTTTTTAGCCATTCTTTTCCTTTTCTTGGGCTTAAGATGGTACATAAACTATGAGTCCATGTCTGAGGACTTCATGGATCAGTTAAAGCTTATTCTTATGGTCTCTCCTGTGGTTCTTCTTGTTGTTGTTCATTGGCTGTCGAGGAGCGATGACCGGAATCGCGTTCTGTTCGTTGTATCACTGCCGGAAAAAGATTCTATACATAGAGCTGGAGGGTCTCCATGGGGAGTTGGGATTTTGCTTGTGTTTCTTTTGGTCATGATCTCTTACCAAACTTCCTTACATGAACGTTGGTTTTCTTTCTAGAGTAGAAGATAAAAGCTAAGGATTATATGATGGTGTAATTTATGTTGCAATTATTTGTAGCTGTAATGCAAGAGAATTAATTTTCTTGCTTGTAGTTCATTTTAGGCCTAGTTGAGTTTCTGGTTTTATATGGTATATATTCTTTTTGTTGTGTTGTAGTTGGCTTTTTTTATGTGTCACTAATCCACTAACAAGTTGTGGCTTATATTAATACAAATTAATTGGTTTTAGACAATATAATTATGAAATAAACTCAAGAGTGATGCCATGTATAACTGACAAATATTTACTTATATAAATACATAAAATAGAAAGAAAAAAAATAAACGCATTTATTAATTTTTTTTTATCGCTTTTAACAAAGTGTATCAAAGTCCCCCTTATGAGTACAGTAATTGTTATTGTTCTTACTATTTTGTCCTTGGACAGGAAGAATACTAAGCTATTCTTCATTGCGATGCCGTCAATACAACTTTTTTCTATAAAAGATTTTTGTCCGGTGACCATAGTTTTAAAATACGTAAGACCATTAGAATATTCAGCAAAATACAAAATAATTTAAATACAATACATTGATAATATATACATGAACTATATTATAATCATAATACGATATTTAAATAAAAATAATTTTATCCAACATAAACATTTATATTAATGTATCATAACCCTATCACCGCTTAAAATTGTATAGAACTTTAACTCAACACACAAAGAAGAGCCTGAGTCCATAAAACTACTTTGCTCCATCCAATTACAACACTTGGAAGTTGAAACTCAACAACAATTTTTCTAACTAAGTTATGCAATATACACAATAGTTTCACAATGTTTTGATAGAGGCAATAGTGCAATTAGGAAATATGAGGTATATGATGAAATGAATCAGTTCAACTTTAAAATTTCAATAACAAACAATGAAGGCTAAAGTTGACTTTTACATATATTAAAGATACTTAGTGTTACATACATGAGCTATAATTGCCAAATTTCAAATAATAATAATTGCCAAGATAATTAATAATGGAATAATAATAATAACTAATTTTGTTCCTCAGTCCTGATCAAGGGCAGGTGATAGGACGGTCCTGAATGTTGGGGAACTTCCTGGGCAAAGTGAGCAAAGGTTCTTCTTTTGATGAACCTTTAGCAGCTAGTGCTATTGAGAAGCCTAAGGCCCTTGCAACTGGGACAGCAACAACATTCTCTACTTGAATGTACGTATGTAATATGTAGGCACGAAAATATTATGTACCTTGCTAAGATTAGGGTTCGTTGTTGTGGTGGAGGCGAGAAATTCGCAAAAGAGTATGGAATCGGTTAATGGATTGGAGAGGGGAGAAGAACCGGTGAGCAATTATCCGAATAACATGTGACAGAACTCTCGGGGTCCTAACGTAGTCGCTAGTGTCCAAGATCTGTGTCAGGTGTTTGGGGATCTCCAATGAATCCAAGTTAGGCTTAGGGATCCAAGTGAAGTCACAAGTGTCTCAAGCCAAAACTCGATTCAATGTCGTTCGCACCTCCAAAGAATCTTTCAAGCTCCTTTCCTTCCAGAGAGAGAATCCTTCAAGTAGCCAAAGTTCCAAAAGTCCCCCTCTTCATGAAATGAGGAGGGCTATTTATATAGTTCCTGGCTTAGAGTCATGTGCCAGACATATGACTCTGGGAAAATTTTTAGAAATACCCTTAGTAATAGAAAAATTTCTAGAATATTCCTGGGTACCCGGATAATGCCTAAATCAACTAATTCTTTTAGCCATCAATCTAATCTCTCAATCGATTCTCAATATGAGATGCCCCCACGAGCCTTCTGCCTCGGGACTCGTGATGACACTCCTCGGATTATGTTTTTTTTTTTTTATCTTTATTCGTTCGTTCGTTGTTCGTTATTAGTTATTCGTTATTCATTTATTTTTGATTTGTTCGTTTAAGTTCATTTAATTCATTATGTCAAATGTAAATCCTAATTTCATTCATGGGCTCACATTTTTCCCCGCACGTAAGCCACGCCTTCAAAGTGACGATCGTGCACGAAAAAAATTTAAGTTTTCAAATGTTTTTTTTTCCGAATATTCTTTGCGCTAAATTCTTGGCAAATAAAATAATAATAATTATTATTATTTATTTATTTATTTTGGAAATTAAATGGACCTTAGGGTCGAACCCTAGGTAAATAAGTATTTGAGCCGAACCTTCATTGCCGAATCCTAATGGGAAACAAGTTCGAATACTTGTGAATTTATTACATGTAGAATCCACGCTAGCATCTATATATTATAAGCTTTAATTAAATTTCAAAAGCAAACATAATCCGTACAAGGCCATCCATGCATATGTAAGTTTCAAAACATACTTTATAAGTTTCAAAAAGCATGCCATGCAAATTTTGAAAAAATTGTAAAATGCAAGTGGGCCGCACATAGATATTTATGTTCAAAGGATAATGCTATGCAAGCTTTAGAATTTGAAAATTTGAATTACCTAAGTGGGCCATATATATGATTCTTAGTCTAATAACCTTCCCCTTTAACAAGCATATTACTTTCCAATTAGTTTCAGTGAATCACCAAGGTTGATATCAATTAGTTAATTCACGTGAATAACGCCCCAATTGCAGCTTCAGCGAATCATCGAGATTGATATTAATTAATTTCCCGAACGATCATGCATTAAATTTTTTAGCAAACAAAGAAAGTCAATCTTGGGTTATGAGAGAAGTCCTAAGGCCGAACCCTAATGCATCTTTGAATCCTTGTGGGTAATTAGGTGGCGCACTATTCTGGCCTTCATTATAAGAAAATATATATATGTAACTCAAGAATGAAACTTCATTCTAAGTATGCCATTCAAGTTATGAAACTTTATTATAAATTTATACATGTCATGCAAACTCTGAAGCTTCAAAAGCCAGTAAATCCATGGGAGCCATCCATGCGCATATAAGTTTCAAAAGCAAATTTTATAAGTTTCAAAAGTATGCGAAATTAATGCTAGCCGTGCATATATATATATATATATATATATATATGATTGATTTAGTACTTTCCCTCTTATTGGATAGTTGATTCATGTTAGCCACCATAATTGATATCCATGAGTTACCTCCTGAATCTTAAGCGGAAAAAAATTTGAATCTTAGTGGAGTTCATGAAGTTCAGTTTTTTATTATTATTATTATTATTATTTAAATTTATTTATTTATTATTATTTTTTATGTAATTTGCATTTATATATATATATATATATATATATATATATATATATATATATATATATATATATATATATATATGTATATATTATTTCTTATTTTTTTCAATTTTTTAACAGTTGCTTACTCGTACCTTTTCTTTTCAGGTTTTTGTAATCTTTTTACCAAACCAAGTCTACTTATTGAGCATCGGACTTAGTTTTCGTCGGTTATTTGTCAAAGAGACGTTTTCTCGAGGCGCCTTGTTGTAGTCGGGCTTTTACCATGGTAAGCAATTTGTTTTATGTGCTTTCTTTCCCATAGGTTTCCCATGTCAATTATTCATTCTTATATCAAACATTCATGGTTGCAGGCTAGTTCTGAAGATCGTGCCATAGATCCCAAGGTCGCGAAACCACCACCACATGTCACTGATTGGAGGAGAGCTCCTTTCTTCGGAGATTACGACCTTTTTTGGGACCGTGTCAAGAATTACGATAGACACTCTTTTCCTCGCCCCGACAAGGAAGGCTTGTATCTCTATGCTATGGTTTACGAACCCTGGGATAGCTATCCTAGTGCAAATCGTATTCCCCATATGTGCATTGAGATGCAGGAGTACCCATACAGTCCGGTTCGCTTCTAACTTGATACTTGCCATCGACTTTAGGGATGGCAGCACTGGACATACGAGATTCTGTGAAACCCTGACGACATGAAGAGGCTCGAGAATGCTGGCATCCTTCAATGCATCTGTAATGTCCGAAAATTTTTGAATCTCATTATAAATAAATTGTGACTTTATGAAATGAATATTTATGAACGAATTTAAATCTTGGTGTAACTAATTAGTAAATTACTATACGATGGGGATTAAATTTAAAGGAAGTCCAACTAATGGGTTAAATTAAATTAGTGGACTAACCTAATATTATTAATATGAAGAAATTTATAAGATTTTGAGATAATTAAATATTCAATTAAATTTGAATATACCAAGTCTAATTAGATTAAGTAAATTAATTAATAAAATTATTATTTAATAATATTATTTTAAATTGACCCCAAATAATTAATTTTGTAGCAACACAAATTTTGGTAATTTAAAACCAATTATGCTTACAATTGCATTTGGGCAATAACAATTCACCCCATCTTATTTGCTCAATATTTTCCCAATTGGGCCATCAAATGAAACAAAGTAAAACAAGAACTAGCCCAGCCTTATTACCCAATCCAACAGCCCAAGTAATTTCCTTAACCCGGTTGGACAATAGTGACACTGAAATCGGGACGGAAACAGGGAGAAAGCTGAGCACGCATGGTGTGCACAGCTCAAGGTTTCAGCTGCCAAGAAAAAGAGGAACAAGGCAGTCATAGGGGGGGGGGGGGCTGTAGGGTCGGCTTCCACATAACTTGTCCGCAGCTGAGGGAGTATAAGCAGGACATCCATCTTCTTTCTCCTTCACGTCCATTAAGCTGAGAGAGAGAGAAACCGGGAGTAAGGAGAGAGAAACCGAGAGCAAGAAGGGAGGAACCGAGAGCTGCCACGAGCAACAAGAGTGATACAGAGAGAGAAACATTTGGATCAAACATCGAAGGCACGAAGGATCGCCATTTATAGTCGAACTTCCGGTCCAAGAGGAGAGAACCGCAACAAGGGTAACCCAACGTTTCTGTTATTCATGTATATTATTTGGTTGATTATTAAGATAGCTTGCTACGATTCAGATACATATTTGTTAATTAGTTGCCGTGTTGATGTGTTACGTTGTTGCTGAAATTTCTCTTTAAGTTGTTTTTGGTTTTGGGTCATTCTTGGTCGAGTATGTGCTGCGTTTGGGGATGTGTCGGCAGGTCTGGTAAGTAGTAAAACCCATTTGGGTGGCCTATGTGCTTCACAGTAGTGTAGGGACGCATGTAATAATCTCTTGCACTCTCATTGCTCGACCAAATTACCGAAAGAAACTGACTTGTAAGCTATACACTATTCCGTGCTACCGTTACAACCTGGGTTGCGTATGGAGTGTGTGTATGTGCGGCTGCTTGGGGGTTTTCCTACTGTGCTAAAAACGCAGGTGTGTGTGTGTGTGTGTGTTCTGCTACATCTGGCCTAGGTAGGGAGAGTTAGCAGCAGGGGCTGCGTGTGTGTGTGTTGCTGCTGCGTGTGTGTGGCCGTGTGTGTGTGTTGCTGCTACCGATCAGGGTCGGATGGCTGGAGTGTAGCAGAATAGCTATGTAGTATTGTTGGTGGTGTGGGTCTAGGTGATGTATGGTGTGCGTGTGTGTGCTGTTGTTGCTACTGCTGCCGATTATGTTAGCAAATGGGGGGCTGGGACGGTTAATGCAGCAGTTTTGCTATTTGATGTTGTAATGTGTTATTAAAACCATACACTTAATTGCTAATTATTTAAAATAATAAAAGCCAAATGGAATTATGGGTTATTACAATAAGTTATTAATTATTATTTACATGACTTGAATAATAAAAGGGTAACAAGCTATTGATTATTAATTAAGAAATAAATAACGAATCAAGTTAGCTTGTAACAATTTACTTAAACTTAAATAATAATTAAGAGTTGGTAAATTAATTTCTATTATTAAATAATAAGGAAAAGTTATTATTATTTATTAGGATATTAAATAATGATTGAGGGCTATTAAACTAGTTGTTTAATTTTTAACACTAAGTGAGGTTTAATTATTAAATCATTATCAAGATAATAATAATTTAAGAAAATAAGTTATTATTTATTAAATATTAAATGATAAATAAGGATGTTTAAAATTTAACTATAATTTCCCATGAGTTGGAAAGTTAATTATTTCATGGATATTAAATAAAGGTAGTAAGTTTATCAGTGGTCATAAATAAGAATAGTTAAGTAATTAATTGTTGTTCAATGAATATTAGATGATAATTAAAGAGAAATAAAGTTGATAGCAGAATTACTTATTATTTAATTAACATTAAATAATGAGTAAAAGTAACTAATTAATTATTTAACTAACATTAAATAATGATTAAAAAGAGATCAAGTAATAAAGTAATTAATTATTGGGATTAAATAATGACTAAATAGTAGTCGAAGTAACTAATCTTTATTCAACATTAAATAGTGATTAAAGAGTAATAAAATTAATTAATTAATTATTATTTGATTAAATAATAATTAAAGAAAGATAAGATAAAATAATGTAATTACCTATGATTTAACTTGTAATAGGTAAGGACAATTAACTACTTGTTATTTAATTCGTAGTTACTTAGTATTTAACTAATAATGATAGTGGACGATTAAATTATTAATTTACTTATAATAATAGTTAGTGATTAAATTATTACTAAATAATTAATAATAATAGCAATGGATTAAAATGTTATTAATAATTAATAATATTAGTCGACAACTAAATTATTATTAAAGGATTAATAATAATGATTAAGAATTAAAATATTAACAAAAGGGTTAATAATATTAGAAAGAGATTTTAAATATTATTAAGGGAATTAATAATATTGGTAACCAATTATGATGTTATTAATTAACATCAGTAGGTGATTTAAATAGTAAAGGAATAATATTGGCACATAATTAATATATGGGGGATATTATCTGTTTAGCCAACGTATTGGTAAATATTATGCTATGTATTTAAATGATAATTGATTTAGGTAATTTACGTAAAGCGATTATGTGTTATACTAATTTTTAGGTCGACATTTTAAATGTTAGGCCTTCAAAGAGGAATTTAAATTAAGCAACGTAGACGCAATTCGCGCATCAGGCAAGTTCCTCAACCTTACTCATATTTTTATTGAGCAAGTTACCCCGACTTATTTTGATATTACAATTTATTTCGCAATCAATATTTTTGTTATTCACATATGGTGCCATTGAATTCATATTCCATTCTTGAATTATGAATTATTTGAAGTTCTTACCTTCATGAACTAATTAAAAGGGAAGTCTAAGCCATTTGTTCGGCTAGACATGTGTGTAAATTATTTTAAAAACTATCCGAACCATGGTGGTACGGATTCTTAAACTGAGGAGAACAACCCATAATGGGGAGCAACCTAAGTATCAAATAAACGATACATACAGAATAAATGTTATGCATACACATAGAGTACGAGAGGCTGATCCCCTCAAGTACAGTTCTGGACATGTAACTTAAGAGGGTCAATCAAGAGACTGATTCCTCAACAGATGTTCATGGTCTATTGGACCACTCAGCATTTCAATGATCAATTATTATTCGCGCATTGATCATATTGTTCAGATATTTTTCCTGAGTTCATTGGATCATTCAATTATTATTCAATCATGACATAACTCATATTATTCATATAAAACTTGCTGAGCAAGCTAGTTGCTCACCCTTGCTATGTCATGACATTTTATTGTAGCTAAATCTGAATGTTCAAATAAAGATAAGGGAAAGGGGAAGATAAACTCGTAGACGTGCTGGGGTACTAAATGTCCATGGTTATGTTTTGTTTAAGTCTGATTACATGTAACACGAATCCTATTGTATATTAAATTCGTGATGTATTTTGTTAAGGTTTCGTACCTTGGGACTAGTAGTTAACCCTTTTGTATAAACAACATATGTTTATTTTTTTTGCAATAGATATTGTGTGTTGTTTTGGGATGTGTATATGATATAGTTGTATTGGATCGTGAGCACTGAGTTCGAGGTACTAGTACCCGAATTTGGGGGCGTTACAGCATCTATCTGTGCAGGGATCTCCATATTCACCAGGACCATGACGCACTTAACATGTTGCTCTCCCATTGGTGCTCTTCTACTTCCACATTTGTCACAGCATGGAGAGAGTTTACCCCTACCTTAGAGGATGTTTATGCCCTCTATCAATGAGTTTTTTCTTTCACCATTTTATTTATCAATTCCCATTTATACTTTAAACCGTACTTACTTTGATTTATGTATTCTTTTCAGCCTTCCAGTACACGGCTCATATCCTTGTGTTCTAACCAGCTTATCTGATAGGGACCGTGAGTGTGTGACATACATGATAAAAGCCTTCAAGCGAGCCTCACGCTTAGGCTCACGATACAAGGGTGATGAGCTACTTCCAGACTTCGATACCCTTAATCGCAAAAAGACCTCATAGCTTTCTTGGGTGCGCTACTTTTTTCGCGACTACAAGCCAACTAACTAGAATAGCACAGTCTACAGTGACTTAGTCCTGACCACTCATGAGACCCCATGCCCCTTTCCATTGGCTGCTTATCTAGTCATGTGGTTGTCCCGTTTTATTTTTCCTGGCTCACCGCTGGACTACCCTTCATCACGTATGCTCTGTCTAGCTACTCTACTAGCCCGTGGTGTATGGGTTCCTCTTGCTCCTTTGTTCTTAGGGACGTTGTACCGTCGTCTAGATGAGATTAACTTAGCCATGGAGGAATCCATTGGACGGTACATCTCTCATTCAATTTATTGTTTCCTCTTCATTATATATTTCTCTTGCTTATTAATCCCTTCCTTGATTTGTCTAGGTATAACGTGAACTGCTTCGCACCAGGCTCCTTCCTTCAGATCTTTCTCTTTGAGCGCTTCCCTCATTATGTTACCATGATGCCTTCTTCAAAGAAAAGAAAGACGACGTTAGAGCCTTTCACATCACCTAATATTGACCATAAGGACACCTCCGATTTGCGACCGTACATCGACGATTTCTTTTCCTTCATCGCCCGTCCATATACCATTACTGAAAAAAATGGTGCACTTCCTCATTTTTACAAGGATGAACCTCGTCACTTTGCCAATTTCAAGGACTTACGAGGATCACCTCTTTATTGGTTCATCTTCCTCCGAGTTGTTGAGTTGCCCTACTTTATAGAGGATGATGAGTTTGGGACTGTGCCATATTCTCCTCAGAGAGCCATGCGACAATTTGGCTTCGACCAGTACCGGTCTTTTGTCTTACCTGACACTGGATACGATTCTGGAGATTATGAAGGGGCTTTGAAGAATTTTATCTCTTCATCCGATTCTTTTTCATGGGAAATTCCTACACCGTCTACTTCCTACAGTGATCCTCTACTTTTCATCATTCCCAGTGCTACCCATCAAGGACAGTACTCCGTTATTGAGCAAAATCGTTGAATTGTCGTTACAAAGTTGTGGCAACATGACACTGTATTTGTGACGACCCCAAATCCGGGTTACTTTAACCTCGAATTCGGTTCAACACTAGTAATACATTTTCCTTATTGTTCATGAATTACAACAATATTATAATTGATAAATAATCATTTATTTATAATTTTACAACATCTCTTTCTATTCCAGAATCGAAATCTTTATACATTCCTAGTATGTCTCAATATCTTACATGATACGACATTCTATTACAATCAATTTAAGTATCTAAGACTCATAATACATACCAACCAATTTTTATACTACACAATCATTTACTTGTCCAATTCGGACTAATATCTACAACAGACATTTAGATCTTCAGTGAAAGTACTATGCTTTCCTGTTCCTTGATCTTTATCGAGAACTTCAAATAATTTGAACTATCTGAAAATGTTGGTTTAGGCAAGAGTGAGCACGACGGCTCAACAAGTTCAACAGTTACACATAACACATTACATGCTTCACATATTATACATGCTCTGCATTTTATTCTTACATCATGCATTTCATGCATTTCATTTTACGAATGTTTCATACTTCTTATGCATCACATACAATAAACAACTAGCATCTAGCAAATCATGCTTCATATCGGTACATATTTCATATGTAACCATATCTCATGTTAATCATATATCACAAATATCATCAAAATATCTTCATGTTAATAATATAACATCAAATTGTAGCATATTAATGCATATAGGAGCAAGTTCTGAAAAACTTGCCTAATCGCTTCTACCATTTACGCTTATTTGCGTCATTTGCTCAACCTACAATTTATATAGGAAATTAAAATAATCATTAGATATAATGACTATTACTTAGCCTTTATATAAGACTCTAACTTTAAATTATTAACACTTAAGATGTCCGACAAACGAACCCTTAAGTTCTGAACAAAAACACTATACGATCTTCGTACAACCCGCTTTTAATAAGTTGTCTAAATTAGTCACAAAGGACTATTTATATTGGTTTAATTCAATTAAACTTTCTTCTTAATGATTTGGGCATTTAATAATGTACCAAATACCTCAAAATATTATCTACCTTTGATAATATATAACTACATTCAAATATTATTAACCATTTAATAATATTTTAATCCCTTATTAATATTATTAACCATTTAATAATATTTCTAATCTCTTACTAATATTATTCACCATTTGATAATATTTTAATCTATTATTAATATTATTAACCATTTAATAATATTTTAATCACTCATTAATATTATTAACCATTTAATAATATTTTAATCACTTATTAATATTATTAACCATTTAATAATATTTTAATCTCTTATTAATATTATTAACCATTTAATAATATTTTAATCACTTATTAATATTATTAACCATTTAATAATATTTTAATCTCTTATTAATATTATTAACCATTTAATAATATTTTAATCACTTATTAATATTATTAACCATTTAATAATATTTTAATCACTTATTAATATTATTAACCATTTAATAATATTTTAATCACTTACTAATGTCATTAATTATTTAATAACATTTTTATCATATACTAATGTTAGTACTCATTTCATAACATTTTAGTTACTTACATATTTAGTCATTTAACAATTCTCAAATCCTTTAATGATTATTTAAATAATAATCTCTTAATTAATTAACCCCATTTATTATTTAATATTCATTAAATAACAAATGATCATTTTATTCACTTTATCTCCCTTTAATTATTATTTAATATCTTTTAAATAATAATTAACTAATTATCCTTATTTATTAAAATAATAAATAATTACCTTATTAACTTCATCTTTCTTTAATTACCATTTAATATCCTTTAAATAATAATTAATTAGCTATTTATTATTTAATATTAATTAACTATTTATTATTCAATATTAATTAAATAATAAATAATTATTTTATTAACTTCATATCCTTCTTTATTTATTATATAATAATAAATAATTAGTTATTGTATTTATTTACTTTAATTATTATTTACCATCAATTAAATAATAATTAATTATAATAATAGTTTTTATTTACTCTATTTATTATTTATTATAAATAATAAATAATTATTAAACTTGAGTCCCAAATTAATTATATTAATTTTTAAGTATTTTTATCCATTTTGGACTTAAATGACCCGAATCGACCCATCCCGAATGGCCTGACCCGACCCGGAAAGAAAAACTCACTAGCCGTGAACAGTACCAAAGGCCCCGACCCTCCTTTTTAGTGCAAAACAAGGGCCCCGACCCTTGTGTTGCAGAAACTTCAGAAATGCCATTTTCAGATTTTTTAACTTTTGCTCGTTTGATTAAAACTACCATAACTCCTTCATTACAAAATATTTTGGGGTGATTCTTGAGTCCATTCTCATTATAATTTCCCCCTCTACAACTTCTCTTTAGATCACAAATCCAAATTCCAAATGTATCTATGCTTAAAATCGCTCACAAGGGAAAAATGAAAACTAACTTCACAATCCTTGGTTTTAAAAATCATATCTTAACCATAACAACTCATATGAACATTATACCAACTAAGTTTTGTTCTTAACTTATATATTTACCATATCAAAGAAGAAAATCTCATACAGAATCTCTAGCTTTCAAAATGAAAGGCTATAAATCACAACCCCAACTAGGGTTTACCGGTAAAAATCTATATGAACATTTCTACCATTTTTAAGCATACCGCTCATACCAAAACATGATTTAACTATATGAAATCATGAATCTACCTATATATCATAGATTTAGACTTCTAGACCATCAAAATAACTTTTGATCGGTAAAAAATATATTTTAACCGTTCAAATCATATTTAGACTACAAAAATGAACTAAATAAAGTTTAGAGCACTTTTTAACCTCTTAGATATGGATGCTCTCCTTCCTCTTGACATGGTCTTGGCTTGTGACTCCACCTTGATCATTCTCTAGTAATTTTCCTTACTGGATCATCAATCTCCCAAAGCTTGCTTGCTTTTCTCTAGAATGCTCTCTCTATTCTCTCTTGGAGTTCTTACAAAATGACTAACAAACCTAGCAAATAGATGGAGCATTCTATTTATAGAACCTCCCTAGACTTGCTTAACATCTACTAATCAACCAATGCTAGTCAATTAGGAGCTTAATCTTGCTTACTATGCATGGAATGACTACTTGATAGACATTTTGATTGACCCTTTGATTGACTAGGGTGGTTGGGGGTTACTTGCACCAATTTACATTCCAAAATCATCCAACAAGCTAGCTTTATATCCATGTGGGCCACAAAATTCGGGATTGACCATTTATTTATCCAACTTGACTTTATTTTTAAGTCCTATATAATTATATAAGTATCCATATATATATACACCAATATATGTATCCATATTCACCTATACAAACTTATTGGGCTCCACTTTGGATCTTAGAATTAAATTCTATTGGGCTCATTCAATTAATTTGTTTGGGCTCAATTTATATCACACATTGGGCTAGTATTTACATAACTATGCTACATTTAATTAAAATAAGCATTGGGCTTATTTAATAATTCACATGAACTAGTAATTAAATTAATTACATGGGCTACTAGGTAAACTTAATTGACTTAGTTTAATAACTCATTTGGATTTAAAATATAATCCAATTAGACTTACCTTTAATTATCCTACCACACTGGGTTACATAATTAACTCACTCATAGTTAATTCTCAACACTACCTTTATTTACCTAGCAATTAACCAATGATTGGTTAATGCTCTCTCTTGTCTACCAACTAGGGTTATTCAATTAACCCTACACGAGTTAATTCTCTACACTCAATCAATACTTGAAATGCTTCTCCCAACCATTGACCATCATTTGACTTTTAATGGTTTGGGCTACATAACTTACTTTTTATTGGGCTCTCTTATTTAATTACCCTCTTCATGTAAATATTCCCATATTGGCTAACACATATAATCCTTTTGGGCTAGTCCACTAGTAGTAATTAAATTACTTGGACTCTTCATGAGGTTAAATCTTTAAATTTATTTGGACCCCTATATAAATCATCAACAAGACTTACAACAATTAACATATTGGGCTTGTTTTAATCTCACCTTTGAATTCTATACCTCAACTTAATAATTAAGTTAATTTCATAATTAATTACTTCTTATTATTGCCATCATCAACAATAATTCTAGCTCCTCTATAACTTTAACTCATAACTAATATAATTAATTTAATTAATTATATTTCATGACTTTCCTTCTTACTTCAAATTTAAACCAATTAATTTATTAGTTTTTATTGAGTATTAATTTACTCATCTTCTTGTTTGGCTAACAAACACAACTCTAGGAATATATAACTATGTATATATATCCTTATAATCGTCTTCACTTCTCAAATGAATTTATTTCCTTAATAAATTCTTTATATGCATCATAAAATATTTCCACATTTAATTTCTAACAAATACATTATGTTAAAAAAAAATATTTTACCCATTTTCTACACATCTTACTTATCACATTCTAGGTTTTAAACCTTAACTTTTAATAAAATCAATTAAGATATTATTTAAAATCTTGAAAATATTTGGGATATTACAGTATTATCCCAAGAAGTTTCTCCTTCCCAACAACTCGAATGGACTAAACTACTATGTGCCCCCAAGTCAAATGCTCACCTGGAGAAATGGCCTATCAGTACCTGACTCCTTGACCGTGAGACCTTCAATCCTCAACCCTCTTCACATACTGATATTGCTACTTCCCGTCGTCATTTATCATGGGCTTTATGTCATGCACCCCCTTAGGCTCCTCCCCAGTGACCCTCTGCCGTCGAGAAGACGCGTATTACTCGTTTGAGAGCAAGGGGACCTACTGCTACCACCCTTGCTCCAATGCCGTATATGGAGACCGACATCAACCCTTCTGATAATAGGGTCATCAGGTAGACAGTAAATGAGACCACAATCATTTTGAAGCAATTGTGTAAATGTCTCACTGATGATGTAGCTCCTAGTACACTAGTCCGTGAGGATCCAACCTTGAAACGCCGAAAATTTGTGGTACACTTTAAACTGTTGCATTCATTTCCTTTTTATCAATTGCATGTTCATCTTCTATTTTCCTCATGTCGTGCCTTGCTTATTTTTTTTTTTTAGATTGTCGAGGACGAGGATGATGAAAATAATGTTCCTAATATTATACTGAAAGCTGTTGAGAATAAAGCTGACTCTACCCATGGTGAACCCTCTCAACCTGTTAGGACTACAATCGAGCCTTCTCTTCCGAATGAGCCTCATGTTAGTTTTAGAGCAGATCATTCCTTATCTAATGTTGGGTCAGTTTTAGCCCTTAATAGCACTGTTCCTGATAACCCCGAGGGTACCGATGACAGCCATGTTGTGAATACTAGGGTTGCGAGTCCCTTTCCTCCGAGAGAGAATCCTTCGAGCCTTGCTATTGATTTTCCTCCTCCCCCGAGGGATTCTTTGGAGAGAGCAGTTGATAGGGAGGGCACGAGTGCAAATTCACCGGGTGGGTCAATTCACAACATCTTTGACATTGAATATGTAAGACCCCGAATTTTATGAAATATAAAATTTAATTTTTCTTCATATATATATTTTTTATAAAACAGTAAGTGGTTAAATTGATAAAGTTAAAAGTTAAGGATGTTATGTGTAAATTATATTATGTCGAATAATATTCATTTGGTCGGGGAATATTCGTTCTATCGAGGAATATTCGTACGACAGCTCCGTACGAACCAATCATTGGTGGACCCCACAAGGAATAATTGTCGGATATAGAAAATGATAAACAATTTTTAAATGGTCAATAGTACTATCACTTTTAATTGTTAAAATATCCGGTGGTAAAAGAATAGTAATATACGGTATTACAAGTAACATATGGTATTGCATAGTAGCACACGGTATTGTATAGTAGCATACGGCATTGCACAGTGTTTCGTATTATTAAACTGATAAAGTGGTTATCGTACAATGTTTGACTTTATTGTCACATGCACAATAATTCATATTATTAAATTGATAATTTTCACAGTAGCATATACACAGTAATTCACATTATTGAATCAATAATTGTCATGACACAGTAACGTATTCCTTTTTTTTACATGCTTTATGCATGATTGTTATATCTATTATGATGTTATTTAAACAGTTGTATTTCATTAATTAATTGGCTTGATATATAACTCAAAAGGCCAACTACACTGTATTTATAACAATTAGTCATAATAATGAATAAGTGTGAATTATTGTTAAATAATTGAATTGATAAAGTTATTTGTTTATTATAATAAATAATATAAAGTTAGGTGATATAAAATGAATGGTATAGATTAAAATTTGAAATGGATGGCGTAGATTAAAAATGATCTTTAAATGAATGGTTTAGATTAAGAAAATCTTAAAAGATGAAATGAATGGTATAGATTAAAGATAATATAAAATTTGAAATGGATGGTGTAGATTAAAGATGGTCTTTAAATGAATGGTTTAAATTAAAGAAATCTTAAAAGATGAAATGAGTGGTAAGGATTAAACATTATCTTGAAATGAACGGTTTGGATTAAATTAGGAAATCTCGGTTATGATAAAAATTTTGGCTATAAATAGAGGCATTAACTTAAGGATTTTTCATAAACTTCCTTACTTGTTCTTTCTTTCACTCTCTAAATACTTCTTTGTGTAAGTTCTCTCTAAGTGTGCTTAAATCATCTTGAGTATTTGTGAAGATCTATAAGTGTACGAGTACTGTTCAAGTTAATTAACCTCATTTAAATCAATATTCAGTCACGTGTTAAGGTAAGGAATATCATCTTCTTTCATATTCTATTATTTAAACTTACTACGATAAGGGATTATCATTATTTGATTCTCACAAATAATATCGTTTCTTTCTTACTCATAAGATGTGCCATTTATTTTTATTTCCATGTATTAATTTGTGGGAATAACCTTACGGCGCGGATTACCGCCTGTTGGTGAATAACCTATTGTATTCATTCCTTATTAATCTTTGAGAATAACCTTACGGTGCGGATTACCGTCTGTTTGGTGAATAACTCTTCGTATTAAATTTTTATTAAATTGTGGGAATAACCTTACTGCGCGGACTACCGCCTGTTGGTAAATAACCCTTTGTATTTATTTCTTATTTGTCTCTTGTGGAAATAATTTGTCTACGTGAATTATCACATGACACTTTTATTCCATATTCGTTTGTAATATCATTTTCTTTCATATTCGTAAGTGATATTATTTTCCTTTATACTCATAAGGAATACCATCTTTTTCATCTTCCATTATTCAAACTTACTATGGTAAGGGATGTTAATTTTCTTCACTTTTTGTTAATTAAACTTGCTACGGTAAGAGATATTATTTTCTTTCATACACCTAAATCTAAACTTATTATGGAACTATTGCTTCTATAATTCTTGAAAATATTATATGTTCCATAATAGTTGCACTTTATCATTTCAATTGAGTCTTCCTATTTACGTGAACCTTTCTATTGAACTGTAATCGTTATTCTGAACTGTGGATCTTGAATATCATTTTTGAATTTCACTCCACATCATGTTGACAATTTGGACATTATTTGAATCTGCAAAAAGTAAACTTCTGATACTTATTGTTTATCATGTTTTTTCTGTTCATCATTTATATTATTCTAATCATCCAAAATCAAGTTGTTGTGAATATCTGTGGTCGGGGGCACAAATGCGATATAATTGTTGAACAGATGATAGGTTAAAGGTGATATAATAGGTTAAAGGCGATACGTCTATTCGGTGTCTTTTATGGCACGTGGTGAATGTTCTCTTTGGCCCGTAGTGCAAAGATGAACTGTTGTTTGGTATGATTATGACCAAAGGCTGACTTTGGTATAATCATGACCATTGGTGTTATATTGAATATCTTTGACTCGTAGTACAAAGATGAACTGTTGTTTGGTATGATTATGACTAAAGGCTGAATCTGATATAATTTTGACCGTTGGTGTTATATTAAATGTCTTTGGCCCGTAGTGCAAAGATGAACTATTGATCTACATAATTATGACCAGAAAATGTGAATTTGTATTATCTTGACTAATGGTATTTCAGATGATAAAAGTTGATGATATTTTTCCTAAAAAGAGAAACGAGTGGACATTATAGTCTGCATTATTCTTCTAATAGATTGCTCATTCTGCTGCTATTATTGATCTGAACGTTGTTCAAGAATTTAACTGTAGTTTTTGATATAAACCTTGTAGTCTAATGTATTATATCAAGAACTCAACTGTTGAAGGCTAATAATAATTTATTCGTCATTATCTTAGTCATGATATTCTTTACTGGGCTATTTGAGCTCACCCTTTCTTTTGTTCCATTGTTTTTCAACAGGAGATAAAAACGTAGCTGGGTCTAGCCGGGGAATGGCGTGAGAGTCCGAGGGATAGCTATCGTAGTCTTCACGTGTTGTAAAATAGTGTGATAATAATAGTGAAGACTTAATTGTGTATTATTATACACTGTATTGTTAAACGTTGTTCTACCTTGTAATAATTTTGTTGTAGTCTTTTGACAACTCAAGTTTGGGTTGTGTGGGCCCAGATTTGGGGGTGTCACAGTTGGCATCAGAGCTTAGGGATATGGTCTTTAATGGAGATCTGGGGTTAGAACTAGGAGGGGAGAGACGAATATAATCAGTCACCAGTGTGTCCTACCTAAATTAGATTTTATTATATAAACGAATCGATTTGAATGTAGGAGCAATAAGTGATGAGTCAGTTTGTTTAAACTAACAATTATTTTGGGATCACAGTTAAATATGGCATATGAAAATCAGGAAGTTAATAATGGAGTGCCCGAAACAAATGTAGCTGCGAATCAAGAGGCGACGAATAATCTTCCTACAAACTCAGAGTTGAATCTTTTGCCTAAGACAAAATTTATTCGTGTTCTATCCAGGAAGGATGAAGGCGAAAACTCTACTACAGTCGTTCCAAATCCTTTCTTAGAAGCAATTAAAGGATGTAATGAACTTGCAGAAATTATTGCCTTTAATCTGCTCACTAATTAGAAGAATCATATCACCTGGTTATGCTCGATAACAAATGATCAGAATATATGGACATTTCATATCAGTCTTTGGGATTTATGGTGTTCCAGCTATGATTTTCAAGATTATTTGAAAATGATGTTTCTATACTTTTGGGCATTATAATTTAGAGGAATTCAGGTTAAGTTAGTCACTATCGTGGAAACTGCAGTCTATCGAAAATACTATTTTAATGGAAATCATTGGTACGTTACTACTGATGAAGTTGATGAATCCGAGAAACAATTTGCTAGAAAATTATTCAGTGGTATTCCCATGGTTGAAATACGTGAAGATCTGGATGAAGTATTCGAAATTCGATTTGACGATAACAGTCAAGAACCAAATGAAGTGATAACCGGTAAGCTATTTATAAATTCTTGTGAAGTTTATGCCATGTTAGATACTTGCTCTACCCAATCTTTTATCTCACATACGTGTGCTCAACGTTTAAATTTGACTTCGAAAAACTTAGACTTTGACTTATCAATTGAAACCCCATTGGGAGAAATATCTATCACATCTATTGTCTATAAATCTTGCCTAGTTCAAATCAACAACCTCACATTACCTGTTGACCTTATTTCTTTGGAGATGCATGAATTTAATGTGATTTTAGGAATTGATTAGTTGACTATCCATCATGCTAAAATTGATTGTTTTCATAAGATTATTAGTTTTCATATTCCTAGTCAACCTGTCATGCAAATTCAAGCAACTAAACCATTGAAATCTGTAACTGTTATTTCTAGCCATAAAGTCATTCGTTTATTGAAAAATGGATGCCAAGTCTTTTTAGCTCATGTCACTGATTTGAACAAAAACACGTCAAACTTGAATGATATTTCTATTGTTAATGAGTTTCTTGGCTTTTTCCTGAGGAACTTCCTGGCTTACCCCCAAACCGAGAAATTGAATTCTATATTAACCTTAAAATCGGTACTAAGCTTATTTTCAAAGCCCCATACCAAATGGCTCCCATAGAACGCTAAGAGTTCAAAATTTAATTATTAGATATCGGTAGCATTCGTTCTAGTACAAAACTTATATCGAGCGAGAAATGCGAGAAAAGTTTTCAAGAACTCAAGAAAAGACTTGTTTCAGCTCCTGTTCTGACCATACCATCGGGATCGGGAGAATTTGTCATCTACAGCGATGCTTCAGGCAAAGGTCTAGGTCGTGTTCTTATGCAACATGGAAAGGTTATCACCCTATGCATCTCGACAACTCAAAGATTATGAGAAAACTTACCCTACTCATAATCTAGAGTTGGCAGCGGTCATTTTCGTGTTGAAAATCTGGAGACACTACTTGTACGGAGAGAAAGTGGATATCTATATGGATCATAAAAGTCTCAAGTATTTCTTCACTCAGAAGAAACTCAACATGCGATAACGACATTGGTTTGAGCTGTTGAAGGATTACGACCACACAATCCAGTATCACCCGGGAAAGGCGAACGTTGTAGCTGACGCTTTGAGCAGAAGATCTTATGCGAGTACAAGTGCACTGTTGACAATGCAAAAACGTATTTTGTACGACTTGTAAAAGATGGAGATAGAGCTAAAAACACCAATGACCCACTTGAAGATTGCGCACGTACGAGTAGAACCAGCTTTAATCGATAAAATTAAAGTTCCTCAAGCTACTGATCCGGAGCTGATGAATATGATGAAGAAAGTACAAGAAGGTGTTATTCCTAAGGCAAGAATCGACGAAAAAGGAATACTTTGAGTTAACTCTCGACTCTGTGTTCCTAACGATCCAGAATTGAAGCATAAAATCATGATGAAGGCACACAACACGCCGTTTGCAATCCACCTAGGAGGTACCAAGATGTATCGAGATCTTCGATATACATTTCGGTGGAACAATATGAAAAGGGAGATTGCAGAGTTTATCTCATGGTGCCTAACTTGTCAACGTGTCAAGGCAGAGCATCAAGTACCTAAGGGTCCATTACAACTACTTGAGGTTTTCGAATGGAAGTAGGAACACATCAATATGAATTTTGTGACTGGTCTTCCCAAAGTTTCTTAAGGCTTAAATGCAATTTGGGTCATCGTAGATAGATTGACCAAATTCGCTCATTTCTTGCCTATACGAGAAAACTTTTCACTTGAACGTCTTGTCGGTATGTACATAAATGAGATTGTGAGATTGCATGGCATGCTAGTTTCCATAGTTTCTGATTGAGATCCTAGATTCACTTCACGATTTTGGATCAATCTACAAAAAGCTATGGGCACTGAGCTACGATTCAGTTCTGCATACCATCCTCAAACAGACGGACAATCGGAAAAGACGATCCAGACCCTCGAAGATCTTTTGAGACTTTGCGTACTAAACTTCAAAGGAAGTTGGGATAAATACTTGCCACTGGTTGGCTCGTAGTGCAAAGATGAACTGTTGTTTGATATGATTATGACCAAAGACTGAATCTTGTATAATCATAACCGTTGGTGTTATATTGAATATCTTTGACCCGTAGTGCAAAGATGAACTGTTGTTTGGTATGATTATGACCAAAGGCTGAATCTGATATAATCATGACCGTTGGTGTTATATTGAATGTCTTTGGCCCGTAGTGCAAAGATGAACTTTGATCTGCATAATTATGACTAGGAAATGTGAATTTATATTATCCTGACTAATGGTATTTCAGATGATAAAAGTTGATGATATTTTTCCTAAAAAGAGAAGCAAGTGGATATTATAGTCTGCATTATTCTTCTAATAGATTGCTCATTCCGCTGCTATTATTGATCTGAACGTTGTTCAAGAATTTAACTGCAATTTTTAATATAAACCTTGTAGTTTATTGTATTTTATCAAGAACTCAACTGTTGAAGGCTAAGTCATTATCTTAGTCATGATATTCTTTACTGGGCTATTTGAGCTTACCCTTTCTTTTGTTCCATTGTTTTTCAACAGGAGATAAGAATGTAGTTAGGTCTAGCCGGGAAATGGAGTGAGAGTCCGAGGGATAGTTATCGTAGTCTTCACGTGCTGTAAAATAGTGTGATAATAATAGTGAAGACTTAATTGTGTATTATTATACACTGTATTGTTGAACGTTGTTCTACCTTGTAATAATTTTGTTATAGTCTGTTGACAACTCAAGTTTGGGTTGTGTGGGCCCAGATTTGGGGGTGTTACAGAATACTTGGTGAGTATTTTTCTACTGTTATTACCCTTTTTGATTATTCTCCATTTTTTTATTGTTATTATTATTTTTTCCCATAATTTCTTACTATGCTTTTATCTCTTTTTCAGTCTAAACATTTGGGACACTTGTCTATGCCTCATGAAGTCCTAGTTGCATTTGATTCCCTTCACCCTGGTTGTGATGCTTCATTTTTGGATGATCTATGCTTTCCTCCCGATGACGTGGAGCAAGTAGGACAACAAACAATTCCAAAGCTTATGAACCCTGTTACTCCAGATACTATAACTGCTTCACAGATATCCCTTACTAGAGCCCCCTTCAATCCAACAAGAGGACTTATCGCTTGGAAAGGTTTTCATGTTGCTATCTCCGACCAAGAAATCCCTGAGCGTATCATAGCCCGTTATCCACAGATTCTTAATCGGTTTAATGCTCATAGTGCCTTCTTCCAAACCCTGGTATTGGATCGACTCGCTTGTTTGGTATCCAGTCGCTAGAAATATTAAACTTGGATCAAATGAGTTATGAGGTTAATGACCTCATTATGGTTGGCTTAGACATGTCTCCCCTTCCGCTCTAGGTTAGACCTCATTTTTTAGAGCCGTCGTATTGCTATGCTACATTCGGAGGTGACCTTACAACATCACAAATATAGCTAATCTACAGTGAAGCGTTCTAAGCTTCAAGAAATCGTAGCCGAATTAAAACCAGACTTCAGAAATATGAGTCTGCTATTGAAGATCTCGAGGGGGTAATGACATCTGTCGCCAAAGCTCGTGATGCAGCGGTTGGCTGTTTAGAGAGTTTGGCTATTCCCCCACTCCAGTTTGATATATCGTGGCCTTTAACTCATGGCCTTCTGTAGTAGTGTTTTTTTTTGTTTTAAAAGAACTCATTTTTTGTATTATATTTCGGTTATCGAAAACATTTTTTATTCATTATGCACTGTTATGAGTCGTCCTTAATTTGAATCCTTATGAATCAATATTTGGTCCTTGAATCTTAAATCACTCAAATTAATTTTTTTTAAAAATGTGTATAAAATAACATGGATAAATATTTTCTAATCATTTACAAAATAATCACTTTGTATAAAATTATTTGTCGAGACATAAGTGAAAGTTGAAATATTTTTATTAATAATCATCTTACTTTTAACGAAAAGCATAACGTTTCAAATAAGAATCTAATTTTTCAATTTCAATCGTGTTTTTAATGAATAAAGCATAGCGTTCGGCACTTTTAGAGATAAAGTGTAAATTGTCGGATTTGAGGACTTTGTCTGGTCGGGGTGCCTCAATCACTTTTGAAGGTAAAGTATAACTTGTCAGGTCCGAGGACTTCGTCAAGTCGGGGTGCCTCGATCACTTTTTAAAGATAAAGTATAACTTTTATGGTTTGATGACTATCTCATGTGTAATATTTCTTGACCCATTTCAAGTTTAGGGGGCTGGAGATAGCATCAGATCCCACACGAGATATCTTGCAATACCCGCTTTCGGAGATCTCTCGTACCCTAAACAGGCCTTCCCATTTGGGGGAAAATTTGGTGGTTGGTGCTCCACTCATAACCTGATTCGTTGTCTTGAGCACTAAATCCCCCACTAAAATCTGTCGGGACACCACTGTAGTATTGTATTATCGCTGCAGTCGTTCATGGTACCGTTCCAGTTTCTCCTTAGCCTTGTCTTGGAATTCAGCTAAAGCTTCTAAAGTAGCCGGTCGATTTTCTTCCTCAACTAAGCTTTAAAGTCTCATCCTGGCTGAAGGAATCTCTATCTCAGCAGGCAAAACAGCTTCTTCACCGTATACTAGAGCATATGGGGTCTCTCTTGTAGGTTTTCTCTTCGAGGTTCGGTAAGCCCATAATGCCATTGGTAACTGTTCTACCCATTCCTTTGGATGGTAATCTAGGGTCTTCGAGAGAATCTTGATTAGAGTTTTATTTGTGGTTTCTGTCTGTCCGTTACCTTTTGGGTAGTATGGCGACGACTTGTAATGCTTTACTTTGTATCTGTCCATCAATCTTTTGACATCCCTATTTATGAAGGGTGTCCCATTATCTGACAAGATGATCTTCGGAATCCCAAAACGGCAAATGATATGTTCTTTTATGAAATTCGCAACTGTTGGTCCCGTGGTCTTCTTTAAAGGAATTGCTTCCACCCATTTTGTACACATCTCTGTTACAGTCAGTATCCAGATGTTCCCTTTTGAGTTTGGATGAATAGGACCTATGAGATCCATTCCCCATGTATGAAATGGCCAAGGCGATGTTACAGTTCGTAGATCCACAGCAGGGGCATGTACCAGGTTCCCATAGATTTGGCAAGCATAACACTTCTTGACAAACTCTAGGCAATCTCTTTCCATTTTTGGCCAGTAATACCCATAATCGATCAACTGCTTGTACAGTTTGGCTCCTCCTTAATGTTCATCCCTGTGCATCTGGTAGATCAAATCATTACCCTCACCTATCTCCAAGCACCGTAGAGGTTTGCTGTTGAATCCCCTTCTAAACAGCTCTCCATCCTGTAGGCAAAATCTCTATGATTTCTTTTATATTATATTTGCATCCTTTTTTTCGGTAGGGAGGATGCTACTCTGTAAGAACTTCATATACTGAACCCGCCAATCCGCTATGTCATCTATGAAGGCGCACTCATCCTCCCTAGGGTATTCTTGACACGAAAGACATCGTCGTTGCAATTCCTCTGCTTCTTTCTTCATTTCAGACCAATAATACCTTTATCGCTACAACCGTCGATACAACCCAATATCCGCCAACTCGCAGTTATCTCCATGCACTTGATACAGGACTTTCGTTGATTCATTCATCCTCAAGCATCGTGCCAAAACTCCATCTAATTCTCTATGGTACAGTATCCATTTGATTATGCGGTACTTCTAAAGTTCTGCCAACAGTATTGTCCCCTCTTTTGTCTGTAATTGATGAGAAATTGGATGCTTATAATCATCCGCCAACTCCTTGGGGAACGACTTTAACACTGTGGTTGGGAGGGTTCTCTTGATCACCTTTACATTCATGTTTTCACCGGTGACATATACTCTGGATGCTACTGTTGCCAATGCATCAGGCTGCTTATTTTGTTCTTTTGGCACTGATTACTACCTTTATTTAGGTCATAATATCTCTTAATAAACTCATGTCTGAATTGGTAAGAGGCAAAAGTTGTTTATTAAAATTTCGTTTACCTCTTAATTGTAAGAAAACAAAAAATAATGTCCAAATCATTAAAAGCTGTCTCTTAATGATTTTGTTTTTATTTTTTTAAATATAAATACACTTCAAAATATTATCTACTCATTTTTATTAAATTGAATATTCAAAATTATTAAATAAAATTTTACCCTTTAAAATGGTAAAATAGTGTCATTAAGAGCAAATTCACTTTTTTAGTTATCAAACAGTTTTTTAGATTCAGATGTTATTTCACTCAGATAATCTAATTTATTAAGTTATACTAATAATTCATATCTCAATTATTCAGTTTTATTAAATACAACCTTAATAGAATTTGGGCATGAAAGTTGCTCCGCGCGTTGATTGGATAACCCTTGCTATGAAAATTAGGGTAACCAGTTGTTGTACTATTGGGAGTGAATTAGTTTCTGTATGTGTTCTTTGTATATTTAATCTTGCTTTAAAGTTTATGTGTAGTAAAAATGGGCAAAGAATCTCTTATCTTTTCTCGAGCCCTGTTGTGTTTTGTTTTGTCAAATAGATATTTTGGTTCTTCTAGTGATGCTACAAACATCTGCAATGGAACAATCATATTAGTATGCAAAAGGTATTTATAACCAAGTTGTATAGCTGGCTAGTTCACACGGCTATTGCATACCTAGGTTTGTAAACGGATATATAAAGATTCAAATACAAAGGTATTTGTATATGAAAAACTAATATCTTGTCTGTATTCGTATTTGGTATTCGACATATTTTAAAAATACTATCCGTATTTGGTATTTGAAATAATATCCGAATACGGATAATATTTTATTTTATTCGAATGAACAGATTATTCAAATATCTGAGTATCCGAATTCGTTTATCAGTTACCTAAGAAATAATTTATTCAGATTATTTACAAATTTTTTAAAAAAAATGAATAATTACACATCACCATTTAAAATTTGTCGAGAATGTTATTATCCATCACTGATCATAAAAATCAATCAAAATTTAAACATCTTACAAAAAGTATCAAATTGACCGTATTTTCAATGAAAGTTTATCATACACTCTTATTTTCGCGCATAAGTTTTAAAAATAAAATATTTGTAACAAACTAATAACTATAATTTTCTTCTTGTAGTATATAATTTTTTCGTTAAATGATACATTTTAGACATTTTACACTTTACAACAATAAAAATACATTAATTACATTTAAATAAATTTATTTCAGTTTTTAATATTATATTTTAAAGTGTTATTTTCTATTTTCTAAAAGTGAAATGACATATTTTAAAAATAATTTTTTATGCTAGTAAAAATTAATTATTATATATGTAAGGAAGGTTATTTGAAAAAATTATGTTTACTTATACATACACACACACACACACAAGTTATTCAGATACGAATACGAACCTGAATATCGAATATTGAATATCCACTATCCATCGAATTCATTTATGGTCGGATGTTAAATGAATACGAATATACATATATCCGTACTTGTATCTGTTTATCTACAGATACTTTAAAATCGAATAGACATATATCCATTTTGTTTCAAATATGAATATTTTTCATAAAAATTTTGAATATGAATGCAGATGGATACGAATTTTTCGGTTACCATTTACAACCTTATGCATATCCACATTCGTTAATTGAATTTACTAATTATTTATTTTACTAATAATCTTTTCCATGGCCTAATTACAAGTTGATATATATATATGAAGATCTAAATGTGCAAAATAGTGTAATATTTTTACTGAAATATTGCGACAGCTACTCTTACTAGTGGCTGGAGCAGAAATTTTAACATTCTAGCCGATAGTTTTACTAGCGGCTAGTAAAAAATTTGTACCATTTTGCACATTTTAAAATCTTCATATGGACGGTGTAAAATCAGTTTACTGGATTAATGCACATATCAACCATTTACTATTGATATATATATATATATATATATATATATATATATATATATATATATATTGTTAGCAATTAGTATTATTGGCTTTAATTATTGTTTTCTATTAGTTAATAGTTTTGAATTAGCATTATTGGCTTTAATTATTATTTTGTAATTAGATTATTAGTAAATAGTTTTGGATTAATATTATTGGCTTTAATTATTGTTTTATATTTAGATTATTAGTTAAATAGTTTTGGATTAATACTATTGGATTTAATTATGATTTTGTATTTAGATTATTATCTTTGTAACTTTAAAGTTGTAACGCCTTCAAATCCATATACTCATTACATCGGACTTAGTGCATTACAATACAACTTCTATCTTCATATTTACAACAGTCAATCTATAATATAATAAATACAACCTTGCTTTGATACCAATTAATACAAAATTCATTCATTCCAGAGTCCGCAACCATTACAATCTCTTATTACATTTTCAAATCATTATGATCTATTATGTACATCTTAAGCTAAGTACATTATGATTAAATCTGTTACATTGATTATGAGTATCCCTGAACTCACATTCTAAAGTTAACTCTTCTCCATTACATTCTTCTTTGACTAATCCTCTATAACTTATAATATTAACACTCATCTAGCATAGTTAGAGGCTATACAAATAAGTTTTGTAGCATTACAAGATATAACTACCTCAAAAGGTTTCCACCAACATATAAGATCATTTCGAACAACAGGGGTTCACCACCAAAAGTTTAAACTGTGAGTACTTCTATTTATTATTCATTCCTTTAACTATTGTCTTTTTTTGAAACCTTCGAAGTTCTCAACTTAACTGCAAAAGTTCATTTAAAGCAAAAGTTGGCAATTACGTTACTCAGCAAGTTTAACAGATATCAATATAACACATAATTCATATTTTCAACATACTTCACCTTTTTCATGCTTCACATTTTATACATACTTCATGTCTCTCATGCTTTTATATTTATTCATATTTCATACTTGTCATGCTTAGCATTTATACATGCTTCATAACTTTAATTCATAAAGTTCACATAAAACTAGTTACTTGAGTCATCAATAAATATCAACAATTACCACATTGTTGCACGAAGTACACATTAAAACAAGTTCAAATGAATTGCACATATCACAGAAAAATTGCACATAACAACAAGTTCTGAGAAACTTTCTTGTACCGGCGTTTTACCACTACGTTAACTTCGGCGTCCTTTGCATGATCTACACAATATGTGGGAACCAATAATACAACCTTAGTCCATGTTTGACCTTAGCTTAGTCCTATTTTAAGACCTGAACTTTAAGTTATTATTCCTTTGTATCGCCTTCATAATTAATAATGACGGCATACAATCCGTTATTTATGTAACTTTTAACTACTTTGATTTTCAAACGTTCATTATACTAGTTTATGTTACTAGTTTCTTTAGCCCACTTTAAGTTTGTTTTATCATATTCCTCGTATTGGTTTAATCTAACCACGTACATCTAACCACATACACCATTTATACCTCCAATCATCTTTCTGGACCTTTTATAATGTAACACGTCATAGCCGAATCCCACTTAATTAATTAAGAAAATGAATATATATTTTTTGAAAGTTCCAAACCAGCGCCGGAGCACTCCATTTATATTGCATAGTAGCATCGGGGCATTGCATGATAGAAGCCGAAAAATTGTCTAGTGCCGAGGCACTGCAAAAAGACTTACACTCAGTGCCAGGCGCCGCATACTAGAAACCTACTTTGCATTTTTTTATTTTCATACCACTTTTGAAAAATCTTAACTTGACCACTATTGATTTGATTAAGACCAAATTTGGACAGGTTCTAGATCGTACAACCTAATATTTATTGAAAATAATAGTTGATTAAAGTCTTGAAAATCTATGTTCAACACGTTTTTCACATTTATAGTTTTCCGTCAACAATCTATAAAACTCCTTTTTTGATTTGTTTTTTCCATTCCAATCACTTGGAACAACTTTAAAACTCCTAAATATACCATATACAACCTATGGTTATCAAAAACAACTATCATTAAACAAATTACTCGTTTAACACCCTCTTTTGAAAACCAAAGTTTCAAGTTAGGTTTATACACAATATAATCTATCATACTATGTTTTGTAAACCATAAATAGTTTGAAAACATCAACTATACATTCACACATTAATCATCCAAAGTGGACACTTTGAGTTCAAAGTTTAGTATAAACAACCTGTTTAGGCTTTTTATCAAGCACATCATGTGCATTCATTAATGCGGCTTAAATCTTGCCTTTAGATGGTTTATTATGCATAAGTTGTGATGAATTCATTACTACCAATCCACAACATTTAACTCAATCTCCCACAATAAATATATTCATAAAATGAACTAGTTTTAAGTTTAGAGCATTATACTTTTTTTATTTCTTTCTTCTCATGGCTTGAGAGGAGGTGTTAAAGCTTCATCTCCTCTATGCTAGCCTCACCCAAACATGGCTCCTACTAAATTTTTTTTTCCCATTATTTGCTCTCAAGCTCTCTCTCTTTCTCACTATATATTTTACTCCCTCCACCAAGCCTTTCTCTACAAAATGGCAAAACTCCTCCAAAATGGCTTGGCAAACCTTATTTATAGAAAATCAAGGTCAAGGGAAAAATGGTCTTTAGCCATTACTAGGGAGGGGCAAAATAGTCATTTGGCCATCTTTCTAGGAAACTTCCTAGAAATTTCCTTCAAGGATACATTAGTCATTAATAATTTTCTCTAAGGATAAAATGGTCATTTCATCATGATTAGGAAATTTCCTAAAGGACATGCTAGTCATTATTAATTTTTATTAAGGGCATAATGGTCATTTGGACATTACAAGAAAATTTCCTCTTATGATACATTGGTCATTAGTAAATTTCTCTAGGGCCAAACTGGTCATTTCATTATTACTAGGAAACTTCCTAGCAATTTTCTTAAGGACATGTTGGTAATTATTAATTTTCTTTAAGGACAAAATAGTCATTTAACCATCACTGGGACACACTGGTTATTAACTATCTCCTTGAGCGTAAAGTAGTCATTTCACATAATTTCCTACAATTAGGCCCCACAATGCTTTTCTTCATTTTTCTTTTTCTTTTAAATTGTATACTTGCATAAATACACCAATGCATGTATACATATACATTATCTTTCAATTACATCTAATTATACATATACCAATGTAAATTCATAATTCTCTACAATTAATCCAATCATGGTCATTTTAAATTTAGCCAATTAATTCTTCCATACAAAATACATTTTAATTTCCACACTTGCCCAACCTTTTCTAGAGCTCTTTCATACATTGTCCAACTAATTTAAATTAGTTAGCTTATATATCACTCCATTCGTATCTTGAATATATTAATCCCTTTATTGGATCTTACTCCATAACCTCATAATTAATTTAAATCCTTAAGGTTGCCACACAATGTCAACCATTCAAGCTTTGTTAATTAATAACATAAGCTTAATTTCATAGTACGTATAATTAACTTAATTAATTATCATTTTTAGTATTGTCATTCAAGGTCAATATTCAAACTTGGTTAATTTAATAACATAAACATAAATTATATTTTATATGATTAACTTAATTAATCATTACTTTTACTTTCATGTCAACTCTTTAGTTAATTCAAACTAATTAAATTAATTAGATTGTTTAACTATTAATTTCTCTTTCCTTAACACACGAACATATATACATCACATCATTTACACTTAGGAGTTTCCAAAGGAAATTCCTTTTATTAACATATCATTATTTGATCTTTTTAGTCATCACATTCTTTCCTCTTTTAAGAATTCCTCCCCGGAATCACTACTACTGTAACACTTTATTTCGATCTACATCAAACTCTTATATAATTGTTTTCATCAAGTACCTTATCGAATTATTTTGACAAATGTATTACATTACTTCACCTTTCGCTTCCTATCATCATCACATTCCCCTTTTATTTCATGAAAAGGTCATACATATGAATACCTGTAAATTTTTCACAATTTTATATTACAGCATTCCACTTTTTAGTCATAAGACTCCATCTATTGAAGTCACCCCATTGCTACTATTTCTTTCTCATTTCTTACTCTTTATCATATTTACATTAAGTTCCCATTTTATTTTCGTTTAACCATAATAATTTATCCATTATTATTAATTATTTATCGAGTCACTAAAATACCTTACTTTAATGATTGATCTACTAATATCTCTTCATGGCTTCCTTGGTGCCTTTTGCCACAAAAGTTTCTTACATATTAAATCATATATGTTCTTTCTAGCACATAATTTTAAATTGATTAAAAATTTAATTATTTCTTTACACATTTCATTTTCTTAATCTAGGTTTTACGTCTTTAACCTTTAATCGTATTTAATTACGTTCTGAGCCTTATTCCTTCTGCAATGGTTACCATTCAACTTCCTTATACAGGGATCATCATACATTATTATCTCATCATTCATATTTTCTAGCCTCATAATTATTTTGAATATCACAAAAGTTTTGACATAATAGTAATCTTTGTTTGAAAAAGAATTAAATATTGAAAGAATATTTTTGTAAATATTCTCATAATTATTTTAAAAGGAATAAAAATGCTGTTAAATAATAGATTAGTTATCCGAACGATATCTATTTGTTCTAAATTTATATTTAGGATTGTTTGGCTATTTATTTTATGTTCAGCGATATCAAGGTAAGTGACTTTCGAAACTATTTAGTATTTTCCAAAAATTATATAGTGTAAGTAACTTTCAAAACTATTTAGTATTTTTGAACTGTATAATGTAAGTGATTTTGCAAACTATTTAGTATTTTATAATTATTGTTTATATTTATGCATGATTTAGTAATTATTTGGATGCCTAAATGTATTGTTAAAAAAAAATTTATACTTTATTTAAGGCTTCCATTTGAATGAAAATGTTGCACTTGTATTTTGTTAAAAACGTCAATTATCAAAATAGAATTTTGATTTAGAAAATGAGATTTATTTGATTATGAACTGTGAAACAATTATAATTTTGAGCATCGATAATATTGAGAAATTAATTTTAGAAACTTCAGTCCGACTACGTATAGAACCCGTTAGTATTTCACATTAGTTCCATAATTATATTGGACCTACTAAGGTTCACAACTTTAGATACCCTGAGAGAGAGAGAGAGAGAGAGGGGGGGGGGGGGGGCTTCAGGGTGCGTGCTTCATCAATCCCTTAGTATGGTGCGTGATCATTGACATTATCTAACTTAAGGGTCGTTGTTAGTTCACAGAGGCACACAAGTGATCTAGAAGGGGGGGGGGGGTGAATAGATCTATTGAAAACTTTTTCTTTAACTTCAAAAGTTTATTACTAATTAATTCATTTAATTAAGATTTGTTTACACAGCAGGATATTAGTTTGAAAACTCCCCTTAAAGATTTGTAAAGCAGCTTCACTGAGTTAAGGCTATATTGGAGAAAGTCACTTGTTAAATAAACCAATTAACAGTCATATGTATATATGTATATATATATAAGACAGAATGTAAATAACTGAATGTAAATGACACCAGAGAGTTTTAAGTGGTTCGGAGACTAAAACACTCCTACTCCACTCTTCTACTACAAAGAGTAGGAAATCCACTAAGGATGGTTCACACAGAACCCTTCAAGCTCATTAGCCTGGAAACTCTGATTCACTAAGAACCCTTCAAACCTAGCAGGTTTGGCTAATTTAGTCACTTAGACAAGGACAGTACTGCCCTCTTCAAGTCCAACAGACTTGGCCCCCTGCTTGTTGATAGATGTTGGAATTGCTACTGAGTTTGTATTTTAAGTCCCATTGTCCTTAAACACTCAGTGGCAGGGTGTGATCATTCTTGGAATAATATTGAGTTCGGCAATGATACTTGACTTCTTTATATGCTCAATATCTTCTTGCGATCACCCATTATGCTACTAGGTTGTTGAACTTCAGCTCTTTTGGTACTTGATAACTTCTCGAGACGAACTCCTGAGATGACTGTGAAGCTCATTCTTTTCGGTACTCAGTTGTTCCTTGTTATCATAGATCGTTTATAGCTTCTCAAGATGGGCTTCTGAGATGACTGTAATGCTCATTCCTTTTGGTACTCAGTTGCTTCCATGTCTGTATCAAGTTGGCATTTAAGCTTCTCTCTACCATGTGCCTAGCAGCTCTGAACACTTTTCTTGTAATTGAGTCATTTATCTTTATATCTCTCTCAATTTAGTGTTTGTGTTCTGATGGATCGTAGAGTCCTTCAGCATATTCATTTTCTGTTTCACTCTACGATCAGTTGTTGTCTACCATCATCTCACTTGTATTCTTAACAACTTCTCCTTCTGTGTGTTATTTTAGCCTTTATATCTCTGTGCATATATTACCATTGAAAGAAATCCCGTTGGTTTCATTTAGCTTTGTGCAAATCTTAATATCTTCGATGTTGACTTTCTAGCTGCTTGTGTCAGTGCTTTTCCCTTTTCTAACATGTTCTGATATATTAACCTGTAGCTCAACTTTCTCTGAATTTATAGTTGTTGCACTCCCACAGTTGTTCAGCAAGGATTATTATTTCCTTTGTTAATTAATCTTCTGATTCATCAATAAATATCTTCCTTGACTTTTAGAACCAACTGTTCTGATGCATTCAGAGATGTCCCATTGGTCTGACTTTATTCACCATTTTCCTGAGTAGTGGGTCCTGACTTAGTTGTTTAGGCACAAAGTATTCTGTGACTCTGACGTGCATCTTAATTTTCAAGAGCACTTACTCTTTCTTGAATCTGGGGGAGGAGTATTCTCTTTCCTCTCACACTATATTACAGTTATGATTCTTTGTTGCTTATTGATATCGTAGAGTGACTGTCTGCTTATCTGGACTCTACGAATTCAGCTCCACTCGTTATTTGAAGTATGTCGTGTAAATGGTTGAGTTGGAGCGAACTTCTCTTTTACTCTGCAATCTTGCTTTTGTGATCAGATCGTAGAGTTTGTCTACAGTGCTTTGCTTTATGATTTCGTTCTATGATCTTGTCCCTTTGTTCAAATCGTAGAGTTTGTGAACTGTCGTGCTTCTTAGTGAAATCGTTGAGTTGTTGTCTATGTTGGCACATTCTTTGATTCTACTCAACGATTGTTCCATGTGTGGAGCACTTTTCTGTAATGTCTTGTCATCCTGTATTACTCCACGATTTCTTTTGTTTGTGCAAATCGTATAGATATCGTATGCTTGCTCTGTAAGTTTACTTTACGATCTTGCTAGAACGTGTATATCGTAGAGTACATTTCTTCTCTGGTTCAGCGTTAACTACAGGCTTGCTTAGCTGTCTGTTCGACGATCGTAGAGTTCAGCTCTACGATTTGTACTTGATCAGTTCTTTAATTTTGCTTGTAAATTCAGTAGACCTCTTGCACATCTGACTTTCTTTAATGATCGTAGAGTTATCCTAGTAAGGAGTCGTATAGTTCACTTTACGATCTATACAGAATCGTTGAGTCTTCTTTGCAAGGAATCGTAGTGTCCGTTCTACGATCATATAGACTGATCAGATCAAACATAAGATCAACCTAACAGATTTGATCTTTTCCAACTAAGTCCTTTCTTACATTGTTACATCATTATATTGAAAGGACTTTACAGACTCTGATATACATAAAATACAGCAATGATTCATTCTTATGCTACTCTGCTTATATCATACAACTTTTATGCAGAGCGACTCTTACTGAAAGATCAACCTAACATTTCTGATCTTTAAAATCTAAGTCCTTTGTACACATATATCTTTTAAAAGGACTTTACAACATTTGAATCTCCAACTTTCATTTTCTTTTATGAGACAAGATAGTTTTCAGCAAGATCATATTTATGTTAAACAAATGTCTGGATTTATATTATTTAGACATAGGTAAAATATCATACACACATGATCATGTAGATACCTAAGTTGATTAACATATAATCATTTTGTCATTTAAGCACATAAACACTTTCAGAGTATCTACGCACATAATCACTTAAGCACATAAGCACTTTGTCAGATACACATTGACAATCAACTATGTAAGCACATTTACCAAAATCATTTTTGCACAACAATTATCATCATCAAATCAAAACAACCTTCAACAGCCGTATTACAGGACCGCTGTAACCTTAGTCAACAAGGTTATGGATTGAAAGATATATCGAATATATTGAAATTGTTTTCGAATTGTATTTTGTGATTATTGATTTTTGTTTTGAAAAGTATATTGACAGTTGTTATCGAGCAAAAAAATGTTATTTTCGAAAAGTATATTGACTATTGTTATCAAACAAGAAAAATGTTATTTTTGAAAAGTATATTTACTATTGTTATTGAATAAAAAGTTATTTCGAAAAAGTGTTTTGTAAATTGTACTTGATCCACCTAAATAGTAAAGATTGTCATTTGCTGAGTTTTACCGCTCACCCTTACATTAAATTTTACATTATACTTTGTTAAAAGTCAAGCAGTGTGATACTTTTGTGGATGATTGAAGATCTTTTAGCTATGACGTTTATTAGTAATTTGAATTTGATAAGACTTTTGTGTCGGGGATCTGCACCTCCAAGTTATGTTTTCGTTTTTTAGTTATTGATCAATTAGAGTGTAATTTTGATTGAAAGATTGTTGGATTTTAAGATTAGTATCATTGAGTTGTTATTTTAGATATATAATTAAGAAAATGGTAAATATAATAAATAATACTAATTATAAGATTTATTATTTTTAAAAGTTAAATGAAGCACACTAATCTTGAATTAAAAATATGTTGAATTAAATTTTAAGCGTCAATATGGATATAATATTTTGATGGCACGTAAAATGTCAAGAGAAATTCAAATATTATAATTGCAAAGAAAGGTGTATATATGATCATTGCCTTTGCATAACATTTTTATAAAAACATTTATTTACTGTAATTGTATAAAAAAACATATTTTTTAAAAAAAAAGTGTCTTTAGGTTCCAACTATCTATTGATAAATTGATTTAAGGTAATTACTAACAAATAAGTATCAGTTTCTTAGTATTTTAACAAAAATATATACTTACAACCGTTAAAAGATTAATTAAAAAGACAATTCTTGCACATAATTAAAAAGACAGCCCTTGGCGTGCGGGGGCGTGCATGACCTTGAAGTAGTCTTTGAGCCTGGGAAAAGTCTTGCGAGTAAAAGAGACGGTCATATGCAATGTTTTGGAAACTACAGCTTTTTTGTAGCTTTGTTTATCTACTACGTTTGAATTAAAATAATGGAATTAATGAATAAATAGAATAAAAAAGGAAATATAATGATTTATTTTATTTCGAATGAGTCATTTCATACCATTACTTAAGAAATAAAATTCAAAAATTTAACAGGAATGTGAATAATTCATTCTATTCTAGTAAAATACCCAAACACAATTTTTTAAATGTACATTCTATAGTGTTAAATTAAATAGAAATTAACACGTAAACACATAAACTTACATATGAGTTAATTAATATCTACGAAATAGAAGCGGTTGAATCAGAATGCTCAATCTAGAAGCAATCCCACGTACGTAGTTATTACGATACCATATACAAATGTTTCTCGTCAAAACGGAGTTGTTATTAGCAACAATACGAACAAACTCTATAGTATTCATGCCAAATATACCCAAACCTATTGATGAAAATTTGAAAATAGTTTTGATGGAAGCTTGACGTAGGTTTGGGAGTATTCAGTAGTCTCCTCTTCCAGTAGTAAAAAATATTGATCGAAAATTATTGTATGATGTTGATCACTGCTTTTGACAAATAGAGAAGGAGAGAATGATATATGGGGCCAGTTTTAATTCTTTTTTTTTCTCTCTATTTTATTAACAAAGAAAATAAAATATTACATCTATTTTAAATTTTAAGATCGATATTGACTTCATAACAATCAATTTTAAACATTTTTATACTCAAAATGAATACAAATTCATTTAGTTTATGTCAATAAAATTATGAATATCATAAATTATATAAAAAAAATACTATTAAATAAAAAATTATTATTTTTAAAATTTATATAAATTATGCCAATTTTAAATTTAAAAATATCTCAAATTAAATTTTAAAAAATTAATATTAATCTTATAATTCAAAATATTAAAAGAAGTTTCGTATAATTCTTTTCATACAGCAATATACATGAACTTCCGGATGATTCAAAAGTGGCAATGTTATTAAAATATTTAATATCACATCTTCAATTTAATACTCACTTGAGATTTAAAATTCTAAACATTACCTTTGGCGAAACTCCGAGTGTGTTTATCAACTTTTACTAAATACCAATTACTTTATCCGTTAAATATTGAATTTTTTTTATTATCGTTTAAATGTATTTACAATTTAAACAAAATCTTCAACCAAATTAAGGTAGGATATTGGTTCATGCATTTTGATGTATTTACTCAACCAAATCACAAGTAGTGAGCAAAAGAGACGGTCATGTGCAAATGTTTTGAAAATTACAACTTTTTTTGTAGTTCTGTTTACTCTGACTGATTGAATTTAATTGGGTCGCGACTTATATTTTATAGTTTACTATAAGAGGATTAAGAGATAATCTTATATGATTCTAGTAAGAATTATATATAAAATTTTAATTATTTTTAAAATAGAATATATGAAAAGGTGCATTATTATTTATAAAACTATCTTTTCATTAATTCTACATTAAAAGTGAGCAAAACTATTATATACTATATAAGCATAAATGAAATAGTATAATTTACTTATAAAACTAAAGGCAAGGGTTTGGAAATGGTCACAATAACGTAGTGCAAAGTACCATCTACCCGTGTTCGGGTCGAGTTCGCATCGCAAAGTCTCATTGGCGTATTAAGCGTATTTTGAAAATTCTTTCAACCTTTTAGGCGCTCTTTGAAAATTCTTTCAACCTTTTATAATAGGGAATTGATATTTTCATATGTATTTTTAATATTTTCACATGATACTCTCTCACATGAGAATATAGTGGGTCCATATTCATGTGAGAGAGAACCATGTGAAAATATTAAAAATTCATGTAAAAATAATATTCCCCTTTATAATATACTATTTCATTTTCTATGATTGTCTTTCTTCTTTTTGAAAATTCTTTCAACTTTTTAGAATACACTAGCTTATTCTTTTGGATTATTTTTAATTTATTTGAAAATTTTGACAGAGAATTCACTCGAGACACTAAATAAATAAACTTGACATATATTGTGAAAATATTTGCATGTAACCTTTAGTAAAATCATAACGGTAAGGCATAATAAACACTTTAATAATAAGGAATACTTGTGTCAATCGATTATGTTCCATCTTTTTCTTTAATAAAACTATAATGACGAGATAATAAACACGTTAAAGACAAAAAAATATTCCTATAAATGTAATCTATTCTTCAGTTCTGTCTTTTCATTGCTGTTTCTTCTCTTGAATATTAAAACATATATTGATAGTTGCTTTGTAGGAATGACACCTAATTTGTCTATATATGTGGAATTTCCATACCAATGTAGAATTTTCATAACATTTAGCCCATACATTAAATTTAGGGCTAAATATACTTTCATTTTACGGAATATCATTAAATTTATAATTTATTTTTAAAAGTAATTGAATTTACATATCGATACATATAGTTTTAAAATTTGTTAAAATTTAATTAAAAATATTAATATTCAAAGTCTTAATATTAAAATATCTAATCTAAATTATTCAAATTCAAAGTGTATTTGAGCCAGAATTTAGTATATACACGATTTTCATATCCTAATAATATAATGTGAGAGAAAGGAATGATGTGAGACAAGAAAAGTCACGGGGTGGAATTAGAATTATCTCTATTACACGTGTAATCTAATTTATTTTTTTTCTATACATGTAACGTCACAAATATTATTTTCAAGGACGTCAATTAAAAAACACCCTCTGCAAGAAAGTTCGTGAAGTCAATTTTTTTGCTAAAAGTTCGTGAAGTCGAATGTAATTGTTAGTTTAAATACTTAAATCACCTTATTTTCCCTTCTCATCCAACATTTCAACACTTGCATTAAAAAAACAAAGGAAGAGAAAATGATCAAGAACAACAACTTAGCAGCATCTCTCCTTATATTCCTCATCCACCTAATTTCACATGCTCAGATTTCACATGCTCAGGCTTGTAGTCCGAGTGGGGAAATCCAGGGCAGTAGTCCACCTCCCGGAGGATGCAAGCAAGAGAATGGCGCCGAATGTTGTGTTCAAGACAAGAGTTACACCACTTACGAGTGTTCACCTCCAGTCACTGGCAATACTATGGCAACTCTTACCCTAAATAGTTTCGAAGAGGGTGGAGATGGAGGCGGTCCACCTGCATGCGATAACCAACATCACAATGATGACACTCCCGTTGTGGCATTATCGACTGGATGGTACAATGGAGGGTCGAGGTGTGGTAACAAAATCTCGATCTCCCTAAGTGCTAATGGGCCAAGCGTAGATGCCATGGTTGTGGATGAGTGTGACTCTACTAGGGGATGTGACGAGGAACATGCCTATCAGCCTCCGTGCCGAAATAATATAGTGGATGCTTCTAAAGCTGTGTGGGAAGCCTTAGGTCTCGATGAGAATGCGGGCAAGTTTGATATCACCTGGACCGATGCTTAATTAATAGATCATTGTTGATTGTTCGTTAAAAATGTCATCAATGTTGTTTATGTCATGTTTTTTCAGTGTTGTTTATGTCATGTTTTTTCAATGAATAAAAGTAATGGTATGTTTTGTGCTTTTATGAAACTCTGAAATTTGAGATAATGACGGTTGATTCTCATATTGTGAAGCAAACTGAAATAGGCTGAACGAAATTTTAGAGACAATTTTGTCAGTAATCATGGTGGATCCAAAAACTTCATCATCTTGTCACATCAGAAGTGCTTAATATGAATATTGTCGGTGACTCGGTGTTAATTTAATAAGCATATTACCAAGCTGAGTTATGAAAATTTAGTTCAATATATTAATGTGCTTCTCTCTCTCTCTCTCTCTCTCTCTCTCTCTCTCTCTCTCTCTCTCTCTCAATTCCGCTTATTAATATTAGAGGGAGGGATATATTACAAATTGACAAACAATATGAGAGAATCATAGTTTTTTATTTTATTTTATGAAAAATTGGATACCCGGGTTAGCATCGTACATTTTCATGAGCTAGAACTCTGAAAATATTTTGATTAATATGAGACAGAATCCCATAGTTAGTTATTTACTCCTTACATTCCACAGTTAAAAACATATTTTTCTTTTGTCTAAAATTGGGGATAAGTTTATATTTTAGACTAACCTGAATTTACTAACGTACTCTTACTTTACCAAATATTATAATGCCACTGTAATTACATGATTTCTAGCCATATTAAGGATAAATGTGAAGAAATTATATTTTGCCTTAGATACACTTTAAGCATTTAAGTTTTCTCTTTTTTCAACTTTAAGCTTAATGTTTTAACCCTAACACATTAAATCTTACTGTCTTTAAATTTTATAAATAAACTCTTATGGCCACCGACATTTAATAACAGGTTTGAATGAGAGTACTTTGAGTAATTTCACTCTTAAATATCTTTGGAGACACATAAAATTGTAGGCATGTAGTTAGTGTGTGATGAAGAAATAAAATAGAAAAAAATAATTGGAGCCAGTGTAAACGATATATACCTTTAAAAGACTTAATTGCCCTGATTGATAAAAAATCTTAAATATCATGAGATGAGAGTATTTACAAATATATCTCTAATTTTAAAAAGATGGGAGTATTTTTACTCTTCCAAGCATGATATATATGAGCGTCTCATGCAATGCAAAATTAATTATTCAAGATCATAAAATACTTTACAAAGTTGTAATAGTCAAATTAAATGTTTTCAAATTAGATATTGTGTGTGAGAGAGAGAGAGAGTTGTGTATGTAGAATGCTACTAATTTGAAAGCATTTAATTTGACTGTTATATATATATATATATATATATATATATATATATATATATATATATATATTGTGAGAGAGGAAGAGAGTTGTGTAGAATGCTACTAATTTGAAAGCATTTAATTTGACTATTAAAACTTTTAAAGTATTTTATGATCTTGAATAATTAATTTTGCATTGCGTGAGACGTTCATAGGATCAATAAATAAAATTGACGGTCTCCTCTTCCTTCATTCATGGGGTATAAAATATAGAAAATATTGATTGAAAATTATCGTATGATGTTGATCCCTGCTTTTGAAAAATAGGGAAGGAGAGAATGGTATATGGGGCCGGTTTTAAATTTTTTTTTCTCTCCTTTTTTTTTCTTAACAAAGAAAATAAAATACTACTTTTGTTCTAAATTTTAAGATTGGTATATAAAAGTCAATTTTAAATATTTTCAAATTCAAAATGAATATGAATTCATTTAGTTTATGTAAGCCGTTATGATACCCAAATTATTTCAATTATGAAAACCAAAATCTCAAGAACATAAGTTGTTACCGTGTACGATTTTTTGTTCTTCACGTTCTTCATGTGTTGTTGAACAAAAGTCATAAATTTCTACATAAGTATGTTTATGATTTTATAATTTTGTGTTATGGAGTCCTAAAATATGATGTCCTAGCCTGATACACTAGGGATATCAAGTTGTAATAAAGGAACAATGAAGCTTAGTTCTTCGTGTTCTTGAGAAAAATCATGAAATCTTACATAAGTAGGTTTTTAATTTTGTTATTTTTATGTTATTGAAGGTTTTAGTGTTAGAACATGATGACATAGTTTTTTAATGCTCGTGGTATCATGTTTTATCAATTGAATCAAAGAAATATAAAATAGTTTTTGAGCAGTCCACTTACCAGTGAATTCTTTGCAAATCGGTTAGGAATCTGTCTTGGCCACCTCCATGAAAGTTGTAGAGACGGAAGCTACGAACGCGTGAAATTTTGAAAGACTAAAAAATATTTTAAAACGAACAAGTTATGGCCGTCTAACAGAGTCGAGGTCCAACAGAAAATAATCTGCCCAAATCCAAAAATTTGCCTTAAAAATGAGTTTTTGAGTTAACCAATTTTTTGAATAATTCCACCTATTGAAATAGTTTACATAATTTAATATAAGGCTTATGAAGTTATATAATACAATGAATCTAACCGCTTATGCACTATATGATTGTGTAGGGTTATTTTAACAAGTTTATGCTTAGTGTTTATTATACTAAACACCAAGGCAAGTCTTCTATCATTTATTTGTTATGTGATAGTTGTTGTGTGAACATGACATGTGAAAGTATATATGTAAAAGTTATTTGTGATATTGAATTGAGAGATATGTTAAGTTAAAGCATATTAAAGTTTATATGAAAGCATAAACTGTGTATGTAATATTTGTTAGACTTGCTAAGCCGTCGTACTTATTCTTGCGAATAAAACTTTATTTGCAGTTAAAGAAGAATGATAAGAAGATCTTGAACGTAAAGAAAAAGCGTAGACTAGGTTTCATGTTATATTATTTGTATTTGTATAAAGTCATAATGATTGTTGTAATACGAACAAACAAATCATGTAACTGAATATTATGAAGTGGTATTATTATATTATCATCAAATGTTGTTACGTTTTTACTTTGATATAATTTAGAATTGTTAAAGATCTATTAATCTGAGTGAGTGTATTGGTAATATGGACTGATCCTATTATGCTGATACTCTGAACTTCAGATAGATTGTTAAACATTAAAACAATGTTGATAAATAACTATATGTCTGAATGGGGATATTGATTAATATTGTGAGTGTTGTAAGACCATAGATTTAACACCGATGAAGAAACCAAATTCATCGCAAGGTTGCTTTGTTCTAAGTACAAGTGTGTTAATAATATTGTGAAATTCAGATAAATAAGAAATATCGATAAGAAGAGATATCTCTATAAAGATATGTATTCAAGTGAGGGTATTGAATAATATGGTATGTTCTGTAAGAAAAAAAAAATCTTGCCATGGATAAAGATACAAACATTTATCGTAAGATTCTTTTGTTCCAAGAACCATCCTATTATTAATATTGTGAAACATGGATATATTGACATATAGAATGTCTAAATTTTAAGGTTAAAATTTGGCCGGTATATATGGTGTTATCCATGTATACGGATGAACTATAAGTTGGTACTTGTAGAAAGGATGAGATCGAGATAAAGTTAAGATCCAAGGACTAAGTTAAGAAAAATTTTAATGTATAGTCTAAAATAGTGTAATTTAACTAATATGATTATGAGATCATTGGTTAAGTTATAAGTAAAGAAAAGTACGAGTCAATCGCAAGTCTAGGCGGCCAGCGCTCAGATCTGGGGGCGTGATAGTTTCGTAGAGAATTTACTCGTAAATTGTTATCATAGTGAATAAATAGGTTTGACATGTAACGCCCCCAAAATCCCCGCGCTTTCGATGCGGCGGACCTTGTGCGTTAATTTCGTACATCTATCGACTTAACCAATGATCCCATAATCATATTGGTTGAATTAGTCTTATTTTAGACTATACATTAAAAATTTCTCTTAACTTTGTCCCTTGATCTTAACTTAATCTCAGTCTCATATGTATACAAGTATCAACTTGTATTTCATCCGTATTGTCGACGCCGGGATTTCGCCGTTTCGTTTTTTAATAATTAAAATGCCCTTTTCCAATTTTAGCCTTTTGAATTAAATGTGGTTTAGAAAAGGGTCGGCTTAATGTCGACGGGTTTTGAGAGATCGATATTTTATGAGCCAATTGACCAGAGTCGCCAGTTGGTATATTTGAAATGGATGTACCAACTCATCCGAATTTATTTTCGTAATCGCTGGCTCATATGTGACTCCGATTAATTGGTCCGCAAACCGAGATTCATAGAGTTCGGGGGCTTGCTTAAGCGAGGGGAAGGTGTTAGGCACCCCCCGACTTCCGTGAAACACGGTTACCGCAATCTTGATATTTTCCTATCCTTTTTAAATCCTAAAATGTGTGGTTTGCGTGTGTGTGCGTGCGTGCCTAGATGAATGTTTGTGGTGCGTTTTGCATAAAAGTTCGCTTTTATTTTTATATGGCAAAAGTGTTATCTGGAAAGTGTTTTGGACGTTCTTTGACCCAAATGACGAGGCTTCGCTTTTTATAAGAAAGATTGATTTTAATTTCGAAAGCGTTGAGGATTTTTTATTTAGATGTCTTTTTAGAAAACAATAGTTTTAAACTTTTGTCAAATAGGAATCGAGACTATACATTGCCTTCTAACAGTTAATATAAATAAATCGAGGGCAACTTCTAGAACTCTTTAACCCTATGCACAAAGTTTAATGAAAACATTTATTTATTTGCAAAATCGTTTTTTGTGACGTTTTAAAACCAACTAAAGCCTATTCATCAATTATGGATTAAAGTTTACCAAAACACTTAACCTTTAAACCTCGTGAATCTAATATCCTAAATTTGCTTGATTTTATAAAATCTTCCTTATTTGCCTTATTTTGAAAACCATTTTTCCGTGTCGTAAATTAAAACATACATCCCAAAACGTGTCGGGGTTATCTACGGGCATGTAAGCCATCCAGACAACCCCAAACACCCACAATCACATATTTTATTATTATTACGGGGCCTTAACCCGAACACGACTTGGTATCGTTTTAAGGCCCGATATTACAAAATACACATCCATGGACTCTATACAAGGATTACATATGCCGAAACGTCCATCATCGGGGTTCGATCACGGGGATCTCCCCCCTAGGCTTACAATCATCCTATCACAGCACAACCAATACTAAACAAATTTAACAAGATCTAGACATTTGCTATCACATTATATAACCCAAATATCACAAACCCAATACTACGGCGAATCTAACAATACTAAACTCGTTACGGTGTTATATGGATCAAAATCCCCATGCCAACATTCCAAACCGTTCATGAACACAACAAACTACATCTCACCATACGGATGTCATTGGGATATTAGGAGGAAGTCTCGTTCCAATGGAACCCTCGCTAAACATCCCTAATCCATGGATCCTCAATGATATTACAACATACTATATTAAGCAAAATCAAAACAACAACTATTCAACACCAAAATAAGCGAAAGATTAAAGAAAACACTTCATTTCACCTTGCAATACACCAAGACAAGCTTTATATTCCAAGATTTGAACCAAGACTACAAGAAATCCTTACTACTTGAGCAACAATCCACAATTTATCATTCAAAACACCTCCACCCGAGCCTTTCTCTCTCCTCCCGCGCTCCTTCTCTCTCTAAAATCTATTATTTCTCTCTCCTTTTTTTCTCTCGGACGCAGATCTGGACGCTTAATAGAGTTCCGAAGGCAGCCGCAGGTGCAACTGCGGCTGGCCGCAGGTGCATCTGCGGCTGACTTCGCTGGCCGCCCGCGCCGAACCTCGGCTGTCGTGTGCCGCCCTCGAGCCGCGAACCTGCCCCTTTGTCGGTGGCCGCAGGTGCATCCGCGGCTGTCCGGCTTGCTTTTCTCGATTTCCGTGCCGCGCGGTCTTAATTCACCAATTTCTGCGGTATTATTTCGGAAGGCTGTATTTTTGCGATTCGGAAATCCCTGGGAAACGTGCCATATTGTTCTGGGAGGCTAGTTCGGAGGGCTGCGACTTGATATAGAATTTGATAATTGTGCCTGGCTTTCAGGGGGCGCTGCCCCCTTTCCACCACCGCCAGCTGACCGGCGAGCTGGGCGCTGCCCGGTGAGCGAGACCCCCGAATATCGTAAGCGGAGTGGCCATTAGTCGCCCTTTGTGGTCAGCTCAAGTTTTCTGGGTCAACTGTTCGCCTCGCCTCAAGTGACCGGATGCTCGTTGTCCGTTGTGGCGGCTTTGACCGTAAATCGCTGGAGTGGCTTTGTGTTGGGGTCCACCATTCTTTCCGCATGTCGGGTCAAATGACAATTTTGTCCTCCTGCCAGGGTTAGTAGAGAAATGCAAAATTTGGGTGTCTACACGTATAAATGGATAAAACCATATATAACAGTTTAATTTTAACCTTAGGATTTAAATATTCTATATACGTCCACTTGTAACGGTCTCATTCGTACTACAAGTATCAATATACAAAGATATCTCTTCATATCAATAATCCTATTTATATGGTATTCAGAATAGTAATAACGAGTTATACCTGGGTCCGAGGAACCTTAACGATGGATTTGACCAGTCAACATCGCTTAGTTCTGTCTCAGATGTACAGCACTCACAAGTTATTTACCGATCCTCATCCAGATAAATAGATCATTATCAACATTGTTTTAATATTTAACAATTCTACATTATATCAAATTTAAAGACATAACAACATTCTGATGATAATAATTTATATCATTCATTTAATATTCGGTTACATGTTTGTTTGTTCGTATTACAACAGTCATTATGACTTATACAAATACAAGTAATAAACATGAAAACCTAATCTACGCTTCATCTTTACGTTCAAGATCTTCTTAACGTTCATCTTTAATCTGCAAATAAGGTTTTATTCGCAAGAATGAGCACGACGGCTCAGCAAGTCTAACATATTATCACATACACAGTTTATGCTTTCATATAAACTTTAACATGCTTTGACTGAACATACATCTCAGTTAATAATCATATTAATTTATGCTTTAACAATAAACATATTTTATACATACTCATATGCATCATCAAATATCAATTAACATTTAACAGTTAATCAATAACTAACACTTAATCATTTAATCACATAAGACCTTCATTCATGTACTTTCACATATAAACTATCACATAATAACATGAACAATCTTAGAACATACTAAATAACACATAAAAGTTTAGAACTTGCCTCAAATTGAAACTAGGGTTTTCCGGCGGAGCGTTAAACCCTCTTGGAGTGCAAGCTTTGACAACAATTTGTGCAAGGCTTCAATACTCATCAACAAGATTAATCTATCAATATATCTCTCTAGCTTTGTTGCTCTAATTTACTTGGTGAATTGGTAAGGATTATGAAGAGTGAAGACTCCTATTTATAGGATTTTCCAAGTTAGGGTAAAATGGTAAAAATGACAATCAAGCTTTGGCTCCAAGTTTGGCTTGGCTTTAACTTTGGCTCCAAGTTTGGCTTGGCTCCCACTTTGGCTCCAAGTTTGGTTTATACTTTGGCTCCAAGTTTGGCTTGGCTCCAACTTTGGCTTCAAGTTTGGTTTATTCTTTGGCTCCAAGTTTTGGCTTGACTTTGGCTTGGCTTAGGCTTTAACTTTATCTACTAACTAGAGTTAACAACTAACTCAACATTAGTTAATTCTCTACTAACTTGTATACTTGACTTTTACTATTCACAGTTGACTTTTTCGTATTTATACCGTATAATTTTCGTATTATTCTCGTATTATTTTCGTATTCTATCCGTATAATTTTCGTATTATACGTGTATTTGTGAATAGTGATTAGGGTTAGGTTATAACCCTTAGGGTTTCTAGGTTTAGGGTTTAGGTTTTAACCTTTTCTAAGTTTAACCAAACCCTAGTTTAGGTTTTCCAAATCCTAGAATTAGGTTTTTAGGTTTTAACCTTTAAATAACTTTTCGATTTTAATAAGTGTTAAGGTTAATTACTTGAACAGAAACACAAAATCCTTCACATAGATAAACTACATAACACATTTAAAGGTTAATACAAGCTTTATAAATCACATAACACATAGTTTAGGTTAAAAGTTTAACCTCTAATCGTAAACGAATCGTAGTTTCGAGTCGTTTTTAATCTTTAATATAGCTCAATGTATTGTTGAGCAATCGTTTTTAGGCTTTTAAATTAACAACCTTTATCATATTTTGACAGATCACTTTTAAAATATTTGGGATATTACATTCAACCCAACTTACAAGAATTTCGTCCTCGAAATTAACTTACAATTCACTTTACTCATTTAATATCATATTTATAAGTGCTATAAATATTCAGGATATTACATTCTCTCCTTCTTATCAGAATTTCGTCCTCGAAATTAACTTTAAAATTACTTTAGTCATTTAATATCATATTTATAAGTGCTATAAATATTCAGGATATTACATTCTCTCATTCTTATCAGAATTTCGTCCTCGAAATTATAATATAATCATCTCCAATTTACTCTTCAATATGAATTTTCTAAATTCATCTTTTACTCATATTAAACTTCCAATACTTTGATTAGGTCTGAACAATGTTCACTTATCTCTACACATTTTCTTTTATCAAACTTGACGTTCAGTCTCACTCTTCCTTTATTTAGGATTCTTCAAACTTATATTGCTGTCAATCAAGACCTTGACCTTTTTTTAAATACTATGGATGCTAGATGACCCACAAGTTTAACAATCACTTGGATTGACAAACACTATTCTTGTGTAGCAATCAAATAAGATTGAGAACACTCGTGACAGTACATTAGGTGATCAGCCTGTCGTACCATATTATCTCTTAAAGACGCGGTATGTTGCATCAACCGGAATCATATGTCCGTTTACTTATCATAACCAGAAATGTCTAGCCAAAACAATTGGCATTGACTCATATTTAAACCATTCAAACTTTTGAAAAGCAATTTTATGACTGTATACCGCACCTTGCAATGTGCGTTGATAACTCATCATGTATCATCTTCACACCAGGTTAAATGGGGTGTTGATGAATAAATCATTTTTATCCTTCACATTAAATTCGCCTAGCCAAAACAATTAGCATAGACATAAGAATAACATAGCCAAAAATTTTCCATTTTTGAAAATCAATTTTATGATTTTTATCACACCCACATCCCTATAACTGTGCATTGATGATCTTCGATCATAACCACAACATTTGACCATGTGTTCATGATAAAATTCATTAAATTTAACTCTATCTAGCTTGAAAAATTAGCATAGATGTAGTTAACAAAATTTTTCAGTTCAACTAGTGAACAATTCTTTTCAAAGGCACTCAAGTGCGAATATAACCATAAAGATCTAGCATAGCTAGAAGATTTTTGAAATACCCTCAATCCTCTATCTTTTCCATTATTCTCTAACCATAACACAAGTTTTGCAAATATATAGTAATATAGTAAACTGGTTGGTTGTTTTAACCACAAGAACAAATATATCAGTTCCCCTTCTTATCAACACGGGATTGAAAATGTCTCAGTTCATATCAGTCTGTTCCAATATTCTTACCGAAATGACATTCGTAGCCGTATCTCATAGTCGGTTCGACTGACATATCATAGCCCCCGCCCATACAAGGGTTCGTTCACTCAGTAACTAACATACAAATATCTTTTAAAACCATTAGTTTTGCCGTAACAACTAATAACTAATCAATATACATATGAGTGAAGAATTAACTTCTCAGAATATATACAAAGAAGAGTTGACACAAGATTTTAATTTACTTATCAATATAGCAAACTGAGTTATTCCTCCACCCAAGAACTAATGAATCAGTTCCCCGTCTCATCAACACTATCCTCAAATGATATCATTCAGTGTGTAACCCGCTTTGAGAACACTGACCATGAATCATTCATACCAACAGTGTAGTTAGATCGGTTCTCTGAAGCATATTAAACTCTTTCCCATACAAGAGAGTCGTTCTACTCAGTTTTACTAATATGAGTTTTCAATTGCAATCTCTAATCGTTCTCTATAACTATCTTATGAATTCCCTGAATTCATTAATGTATCATTTACAACTCATTATAAGCTTAATTCTTACAATCTCCAAATAAAGTATCTCCAAATGAATTTCTCATTAACGTATCTCTATGAGTTTACTCATCTCTTATCTTAGGTATAATTACACATAATACCAAACATACCATTTCATTTTTATGAAACAGTTTCACACAAAAACCAATAAGATTATTTTATCTTATTGCTTGCTTTGAGAACTCTTTATGAGTCTATTTAACTTCAGATATTCTCGTAAACAGTTTATCTTTATTCAATATATTACATTCACATAATAATTTTTATGTATTAATATTTTAATAAGATTTATGCGTATCTTTTAATTATATACGGACTCTTCACAAGTCCATTTCTTTTTTAATCCATCAGATTATACTCCAAGGTACTTGTTACCTCGAAACTATAATCCACTGCTCTGATACCAACTGTAACGCCCCCAAAATCCCCGCGCTTTCGATGCGGCGGACCTTGTGCGTTAATTTCGTACATCTATCGACTTAACCAATGATCCCATAATCATATTTGTTGAATTAGTCTTATTTTAGACTATACATTAAAAATTTCTCTTAACTTTGTCCCTTGATCTTAACTTAATCTCAGTCTCATATGTATACAAGTATCAACTTGTATTTCATCCGTATAAATGGATAAAACCATATATAACAGTTTAATTTTAACCTTAGGATTTAAATATTCTATATACGTCCACTTGTAACGGTCTCATTCGTACTACAAGTATCAATATACAAAGATATCTCTTCATATCAATAATCCTATTTATATGGTATTCAGAATAGTAATAACGAGTTATACCTGGGTCCGAGGAACCTTAACGATGGATTTGACCAGTCAACATCGCTTAATTCTGTCTCAGATGTACAGCACTCACAAGTTATTTACCGATCCTCATCCAGATAAATAGATCATTATCAACATTGTTTTAATATTTAACAATTCTACATTATATCAAATTTAAAGACATAACAACATTCTGATGATAATAATTTATATCATTCATTTAATATTCGGTTACATGTTTGTTTGTTCGTATTACAACAGTCATTATGACTTATACAAATACAAGTAATAAACATGAAAACCTAATCTACGCTTCATCTTTACGTTCAAGATCTTCTTAACGTTCATCTTTAATCTGCAAATAAGGTTTTATTCGCAAGAATGAGCACGACGGCTCAGCAAGTCTAACATATTATCACATACACAGTTTATGCTTTCATATAAACTTTAACATGCTTTGACTGAACATACATCTCAGTTAATAATCATATTAATTTATGCTTTAACAATAAACATATTTTATACATACTCATATGCATCATCAAATATCAATTAACATTTAACAGTTAATCAATAACTAACACTTAATCATTTAATCACATAAGACCTTCATTCATGTACTTTCACATATAAACTATCACATAATAACATGAACAATCTTAGAACATACTAAATAACACATAAAAGTTTAGAACTTGCCTCAAATTGAAACTAGGGTTTTCCGGCGGAGCGTTAAACCCTCTTGGAGTGCAAGCTTTGACAACAATTTGTGCAAGGCTTCAATACTCATCAACAAGATTAATCTATGAATATATCTCTCTAGCTTTGTTGCTCTAATTTACTTGGTGAATTGGTAATGATTATGAAGAGTGAAGACTCCTATTTATAGGATTTTCCAAGTTAGGGTAAAATGGTAAAAATGACAATCAAGCTTTGGCTCCAAGTTTGGCTTGGCTTTAACTTTGGCTCCAAGTTTGGCTTGGCTCCCACTTTGGCTCCAAGTTTGGTTTATACTTTGGCTCCAAGTTTGGCTTGGCTCCAACTTTGGCTTCAAGTTTGGTTTATTCTTTGGCTCCAAGTTTTGGCTTGACTTTGGCTTGGCTTAGGCTTTAACTTTATCTACTAACTAGAGTTAACAACTAACTCAACATTAGTTAATTCTCTACTAACTTGTATACTTGACTTTTACTATTCACAGTTGACTTTTTCGTATTTATACCGTATAATTTTCGTATTATTCTCGTATTATTTTCGTATTCTATCCGTATAATTTTCGTATTATACGTGTATTTGTGAATAGTGATTAGGGTTAGGTTATAACCCTTAGGGTTTCTAGGTTTAGGGTTTAGGTTTTAACATTTTCTAAGTTTAACCAAACCCTAGTTTAGGTTTTCCAAATCCTAGAATTAGGTTTTTAGGTTTTAACCTTTAAATAACTTTTCGATTTTAATAAGTGTTAAGGTTAATTACTTGAACAGAAACACAAAATCCTTCACATAGATAAACTACATAACACATTTAAAGGTTAATACAAGCTTTATAAATCACATAACACATAGTTTAGGTTAAAAGTTTAACCTCTAATCGTAAACGAATCGTAGTTTCGAGTCGTTTTTAATCTTTAATATAGCTCAATGTATTGTTGAGCAATCGTTTTTAGGCTTTTAAATTAACAACCTTTATCATATTTTGACAGATCACTTTTAAAATATTTGGGATATTACATTCAACCCAACTTACAAGAATTTCGTCCTCGAAATTAACTTACAATTCACTTTACTCATTTAATATCATATTTATAAGTGCTATAAATATTCAGGATATTACATTCTCTCCTTCTTATCAGAATTTCGTCCTCGAAATTAACTTTAAAATTACTTTAGTCATTTAATATCATATTTATAAGTGCTATAAATATTCAGGATATTACATTCTCTCATTCTTATCAGAATTTCGTCCTCGAAATTATAATATAATCATCTCCAATTTACTCTTCAATATGAATTTTCTAAATTCATCTTTTACTCATATTAAACTTCCAATACTTTGATTAGGTCTGAACAATGTTCACTTATCTCTACACATTTTCTTTTATCAAACTTGACGTTCAGTCTCACTCTTCCTTTATTTAGGATTCTTCAAACTTATATTGCTGTCAATCAAGACCTTGACCTTTTTTTAAATACTATGGATGCTAGATGACCCACAAGTTTAACAATCACTTGGATTGACAAACACTATTCTTGTGTAGCAATCAAATAAGATTGAGAACACTCATGACAGTACATTAGGTGATCAGCCTGTCGTACCATATTATCTCTTAAAGACGCGGTATGTTGCATCAACCGGAATCATATGTCCGTTTACTTATCATAACCAGAAATGTCTAGCCAAAACAATTGGCATTGACTCATATTTAAACCATTCAAACTTTTGAAAAGCAATTTTATGACTGTATACCGCACCTTGCAATGTGCGTTGATAACTCATCATGTATCATCTTCACACCAGGTTAAATGGGGTGTTGATGAATAAATCATTTTTATCCTTCACATTAAATCCGCCTAGCCAAAACAATTAGCATAGACATAAGAATAACATAGCCAAAAAATTTCCATTTTTGAAAATCAATTTTATGATTTTTATCACACCCACATCCCTATAACTGTGCATTGATGATCTTCGATCATAACCACAACATTTGACCATGTGTTCATGATAAAATTCATTAAATTTAACTCTATCTAGCTTGAAAAATTAGCATAGATGTAGTTAACAAAATTTTTCAGTTCAACTAGTGAACAATTCTTTTCAAAGGCACTCAAGTGCGAATATAACCATAAAGATCTAGCATAGCTAGAAGATTTTTGAAATACCCTCAATCCTCTATCTTTTCCATTATTCTCTAACCATAACACAAGTTTTGCAAATATATAGTAATATAGTAAACTGGTTGGTTGTTTTAACCACAAGAACAAATATATCAGTTCCCCTTCTTATCAACACGGGATTGAAAATGTCTCAGTTCATATCAGTCTGTTCCAATATTCTTACCGAAATGACATTCGTAGCCGTATCTCATAGTCGGTTCGACTGACATATCATAGCCCCCGCCCATACAAGGGTTCGTTCACTCAGTAACTAACATACAAATATCTTTTAAAACCATTAGTTTTGACGTAACAACTAATAACTAATCAATATACATATGAGTGAAGAATTAACTTCTCAGAATATATACAAAGAAGAGTTGACACAAGATTTTAATTTACTTATCAATATAGCAAACTGAGTTATTCCTCCACCCAAGAACTAATGAATCAGTTCCCCGTCTCATCAACACTATCCTCAAATGATATCATTCAGTGTGTAACCCGCTTTGAGAACACTGACCATGAATCATTCATACCAACAGTGTAGTTAGATCGGTTCTCTGAAGCATATTAAACTCTTTCCCATACAAGAGAGTCGTTCTACTCAGTTTTACTAATATGAGTTTTCAATTGCAATCTCTAATCGTTCTCTATAACTATCTTATGAATTCCCTGAATTCATTCATGTATCATTTACAACTCATTATAAGCTTAATTCTTACAATCTCCAAATAAAGTATCTCCAAATGAATTTCTCATTAACGTATCTCTATGAGTTTACTCATCTCTTATCTTAGGTATAATTACACATAATACCAAACATACCATTTCATTTTTATGAAACAGTTTCACACAAAAACCAATAAGATTATTTTATCTTATTGCTTGCTTTGAGAACTCTTTATGAGTCTATTTAACTTCAGATATTCTCGTAAAGAGTTTATCTTTATTCAATATATTACATTCACATAATAATTTTTATGTATTAAGATTTAATAAGATTTATGCGTATCTTTTAATTATATACGGACTCTTCACAAGTCCATTTCTTTTTTAATCCATCAGATTATACTCCAAGGTACTTGTTACCTCGAAACTATAATCCACTGCTCTGATACCAACTGTAACGCCCCCAAAATCCCCGCGCTTTCGATGCGGCGGACCTTGTGCGTTAATTTCGTACATCTATCGACTTAACCAATGATCCCATAATCATATTGGTTGAATTAGTCTTGTTTTAGACTATACATTAAAAATTTCTCTTAACTTTGTCCATGGATCTTAACTTAATCTCAGTCTCATATGTATACAAGTATCAACTTGTATTTCATCCGTATAAATGGATAAAACCATATATAATAGTTTAATTTTAACCTTAGGATTTAAATATTCTATATACGTCCACTTGTAACGGTCTCATTCGTACTACAAGTATCAATATACAAAGATATCTCTTCATATCAATAATCCTATTTATATGGTATTCAGAATAGTAATAACGAGTTATACCTGGGTCCGAGGAACCTTAACGATGGATTTGACCAGTCAACTTCGCTTAGTTCTGTCTCAGATGTACAGCACTCACAAGTTATTTACCGATCCTCATCCAGATAAATAGATCATTATCAACATTGTTTTAATATTTAACAATTCTACATTATATCAAATTTAAAGACATAACAACATTCTGATGATAATAATTTATATCATTCATTTAATATTCGGTTACATGTTTGTTTGTTCGTATTACAACAGTCATTATGACTTATACAAATACAAGTAATAAACATGAAAACCTAATCTACGCTTCATCTTTACGTTCAAGATCTTCTTAACGTTCATCTTTAATCTGCAAATAAGGTTTTATTCGCAAGAATGAGCACGACGGCTCAGCAAGTCTAACATATTATCACATACACAGTTTATGCTTTCATATAAACTTTAACATGCTTTGACTGAACATACATCTCAGTTAATAATCATATTAATTTATGCTTTAACAATAAACATTTTTTATACATACTCATATGCATCATCAAATATCAATTAACATTTAACAGTTAATCAATAACTAACACTTAATCATTTAATCACATAAGACCTTCATTCATGTACTTTCACATATAAACTATCACATAATAACATGAACAATCTTAGAACATACTAAATAACACATAAAAGTTTAGAACTTGCCTCAAATTGAAACTAGGGTTTTCCGGCGGAGCGTTAAACCCTCTTGGAGTGCAAGCTTTGACAACAATTTGTGCAAGGCTTCAATACTCATCAACAAGATTAATCTATCAATATATCTCTCTAGCTTTGTTGCTCTAATTTACTTGGTGAATTGGTAATGATTATGAAGAGTGAAGACTCCTATTTATAGGATTTTCCAAGTTAGGGTAAAATGGTAAAAATGACAATCAAGCTTTGGCTCCAAGTTTGGCTTGGCTTTAACTTTGGCTCCAAGTTTGGCTTGGCTCCCACTTTGGCTCCAAGTTTGGTTTATACTTTGGCTCCAAGTTTGGCTTGGCTCCAACTTTGGCTTCAAGTTTGGTTTATTCTTTGGCTCCAAGTTTTGGCTTGACTTTGGCTTGGCTTAGGCTTTAACTTTATCTACTAACTAGAGTTAACAACTAACTCAACATTAGTTAATTCTCTACTAACTTGTATACTTGACTTTTACTATTCACAGTTGACTTTTTCGTATTTATACCGTATAATTTTCGTATTATTCTCGTATTATTTTCGTATTCTATCCGTATAATTTTCGTATTATACGTGTATTTGTGAATAGTGATTAGGGTTAGGTTATAACCCTTAGGGTTTCTAGGTTTAGGGTTTAGGTTTTAACCTTTTCTAAGTTTAACCAAACCCTAGTTTAGGTTTTCCAAACCCTAGAATTAGGTTTTTAGGTTTTAACCTTTAAATAACTTTTCGATTTTAATAAGTGTTAAGGTTAATTACTTGAACCGAAACACAAAATCCTTCACATAGATAAACTACATAACACATTTAAAGGTTAATACAAGCTTTATAAATCACATAACACATAGTTTAGGTTAAAAGTTTAACCTCTAATCGTAAACGAATCGTAGTTTCGAGTCGTTTTTAATCTTTAATATAGCTCAATGTATTGTTGAGCAATCGTTTTTAGGCTTTTAAATTAACAACCTTTATCATATTTTGACAGATCACTTTTAAAATATTTGGGATATTACATGACATATATTCTAAAGGTATTTGCCTGAAACCTTTAACAAAACTATAGTGGTAAAGGATAATAAATACCTTCAGGTTAAAGAATACCCGTCTCAATCTATTTTATTTCATTGACATGGTGCTTCTACCCAATTTATCAGAATGGTTGGATGATATTTCCGTCCCTCTAACTTGCCACCCATTTTCAAAACCGTCATTTACCCCTAATTTCAAAAAATTTATTTTTTATTTTTGAGATAATAATTAAAATTTCAAAAAAAATAGTATATATTATATGAATTCATATAATATAATATATACTAAATTTTTTTTAATTAACGCTTACATATAAAACAAAATTTTAAATACAACAAAATTAGTGTATACTTATAACTGCAAAATATATTTTTTAATAAAAATTAAAAAAAAATACAAAGACCTTGTTATTTTCTTTTCCTTCTTTACCAAAAATTAAAATTTTAACATATAAAATATACTAGTTCAAATTTTAAAAAATAAAAACTTTAAAATTTTTTAAAATTTGAATTATAGCATATATGTTAAAATTTTAATTTTTGGTAAAGAAGAAAAATAAAAGAACAGGGGTTTTGCATTTTTATTTTAAAAATATATTTTGTAGTTATTAGTATACATTAATTATCTTGTATTTAAAAAATTGTTTTATATGCAAGCGTTAATTGAAAAAAAATTAGTATGTATTATATGAATTTTTTTAGTAATTTCTCACCAGAAAATATAATTTCAAAATTTTTAATTTTTTTTTTGAGATAATATTTAATTTTTAAAGCTAAGTTATTTTTTAAATTTTGAATTAGTATAGTATATATGTTAAAATTTTAATTTTGGTGAAGAAGGAAAAGACAAGAACAGGAGCTTTATATTTTTTTTAATTTTAATTTTAATTTTAAATATATATTTTGCAGTTTTAAGTATACTCTAATCCTGTTTTATTTAAAAATTTGTTATATATGTAAGTGTTAATTAAATAGTCCTATGATGGGGGATTAAATAGTCCTATGGACTTTTTTTTTTATTATTCATAAGACTATTTATGTGGGATTATATAATCCCATGAAAAATTTGGGATTAATAGTCCACTTCATTTTAAGCTATTAAATAGCTTTATAGGACTATTAGTCCAACATTAAAGGATTAATAATCCTTCATCAAAGGATTAAATAGTGTAAAGTAGTATTAAATTAACGTAAATAGTTCAATCTCGTGTATGTTTTTTTATAAACAAACATAACATTGATATCTTCTCTTGAATATCGAAACATATATTGATAGTTGCTTTATAAGAATGACACTTAATTTGTCTATATATGTGGAATTTCCATACTAATGTAAAATTTTCATAACATTTAGGCCCATACATTAAATTTAGGAATAAATACACTTTCGATACACGAAATATTATCAAATTTGTAATTTAGTCTTAAAAATAATTAGACTTACAAATCAATACATAAAGTTCTAAATTTGTTACAATGTTGACTACCCATTTTACTGGACGTAAGGTTTGGAATTATCAGTGGGGAAGAGAAAAAAATACACTACATAAAATTGATGGTCCCGTTGTCCTTTATGCATGGGGTAGAAAATATAGAAAAGATTGATTGAATATTATTGTATGATGTCTATCACTGCTTCGAAAATAAGGAAGAAGGGAATGACATATGGAACCACTTTTAATTTTTTTTTATCTCCTTTTTCCTTTTTTTTTTAACTTCTTAAGAAAGAAAATAAAATATAAAAAAGAAGTTTCATATGATTTGTTTTCATATAGCAGTATACTTGAACTTCCAGATGATTCAAAGAAGGCAATGTTATGATTAAATTTAATTAAACAATTAAAAATGTTATGGTTAACATAAATTCTTTGGTGGCGGGCGTTAATTTTACAGAAAATTCTGCTCCATGTCAAGTCAATAACATAAATCCTTTGGTGGCGGGCGTCAATTCTTTTGTGGCGTCTGTAAGAGAAGAAAATTTTAAGTGTTAAGAATTTAGATTAATACTAACATTGGTTGATTCCATGTTGTTGCTGCTGATAAATAGATTTTATATCTATTTATTAGGTATTTTTGTTCTTAATTATTTGTGAGTTTTTAAGTATGTTTAGTGTATTAACTAATTTATTTAATTTTACGCATTATTATTATTTTTAGTAATTTTATATTATTTTTATTCAATTTATATTTATTTTTGTAGGAGAATTAAAAGCTGATAGCAAAATCGTAATTAAATTGAAATAATACTGGCCGCGCCATGCGCGCGCACATGAAAATGGTTGCAACATGGCGCGACGCCGTTTTGGCAATTGACCGGTATATCAATGTTCGCGCAATGCGCAGGCATGGGCAGCATCAGAAAAATAAACTGCACCATGCGTGGATGTGGCTGGAAAGAGAAAAAAACAAACACGCGCGGAGCAGCTTTTATTCTTGTTTGGCAGCTTCTTGTTTCTTTTTCTCTCTCATGCGTAGCAGTTGGCGTGTATTCAATCTCCACGTGGGTTCCTTCCGATTGCAGCGTCCATTAGCAATAAATTAAATAAATCCAATTGTAATCTGAAATAGGAAAATAAATATAAATTTTATATTTTATTATTTTTTATTTTAGATCCTATTAGAGTTTGGAAATTATAAATCCTATTAGGGTTAGGAGGATTATGCAACCTATAAATAGAGGGATTGAGATACAATGGGATGAGCAACATTTATTAGAAAAAATTCTCTGTTTTATTTTTTGGTGTTTTCTACAACTATGTGTGACTAAATTATTTTTCTTGATTTAAGTGACTGAAGCCATCAAGATTTATACACTGTGAGATCTAATATATTTTAATTGTTCAATTTATATTTTGAGTATTGAATATTTTTTTGTGCTTAATTTTATTATTGGTTTGTTTAATTGCTAGGAGCGCTACGCACTAAGCAGGAAGAATCAAGAGAAACTAAATATGTTAACAACTTAGGATGAGTTGTGTAACGCCCCCCAAAATCCCCGCGCTTTCCACGCGGCGGACCTTGTGCGTTAACTTCGTACCTCTATCGACTTAACCAATGATCCCATAATCATATTGGTTGAATTAGTCTTATTTTAGACTATACATTAAAAATTTCTCTTAACTTTGTCCCTGGATCTTAACTTGATCTCAGTCTCATAAGTATACAAGTATCAACTTGTATTTCATCCATATAAATGGATAAAACCATATATAACGGTTTAATTTTAACCTTAGGATTTAAATATTCTATATACGTCCACTTGTAACGGTCTCATTCGTACTACAAGTATCAATATACAAAGATATCTCTCCATATCAATAATCCTACTTATATGGTATTCAGAATAATAATAACGAGTTATACCTGGGTCCGAGGAACCTTAACGATGGATTTGACCAGTCAACATCGCTTAGTTCTGTCTCAGATGTACAGCACTCACAAGTTATTTACCGATCATCATCCAGATAAATAGATCATTATCAACATTGTTTTAATATTTAACAATTCTACATTATATCAAATTTAAAGAAATAACAACATCCTGATGATAATAATTTATATCATTCATTCAATATTCGGTTACATGTTTGTTTGTTCGTATTACAACAGTCATTATGACTTATACAAATACAAGTAATAAACATGAAAACCTAATCTACGCTTCATCTTTACGTTCAAGATCTTCTTAACGTTCATCTTTAATCTGCAAATAAGGTTTTATTCGCAAGAATGAGCACGACGGCTCAGCAAGTCTAACATATTATCACATACACAGTTTATGCTTTCATATAAACTTTAACATGCTTTGACTGAACATACATCTCAGTTAATAATCATATTAATTTATGCTTAACAATAAACATATTTTATACATACTCATATGCATCATCAAATATCAATTAACATTTAACAGTTAATCAATAACTAACACTTAATCATTTAATCACATAAGACCTTCATTCATGTACTTTCACATATAAACTATCACATAATAACATGAACAATCTTAGAACATACTAAATAACACATAAAAGTTTAGAACTTGCCTCAAATTGAAACTAGGGTTTTCCGGCGGAGCGTTAAACCCTACACAGTCATTTAGTGCATAAGCGGTTAGATTCATCGTATTATATAACTTCATAAGTCTTATATTAACTTATTTAAACTATTTCAATAGGTGGAATTATTTGGAAAATTGGCTAACTCAAAAACTCATTTTTAAGCCAAATTTTCGGATTTGGGCAGATTGTTGGACTGCCAGACCCCGGCTCAGTTAAACGGCCATAACTTCTTCGTTTTAAAACATTTTTTAGTCGTTCAAAATTCCACGCGTTCGTAACTTCCGTCTCTACAATTAATATTTAGACCAAAGTATGAAATTCCTGACAGATTTGTACAGATTTCTGCCTAAAGGTGACTGCTCTAAAACTGATTCATATTTCTGACCTCTTTTATAGTAACAGCCATAACTTCGTCATACGAAAACATTTTTGAGTAATTATTGAGTCTAAATTGCTTAGAATTTCATGAGCTACAACTTTTATTTAGGTTGATAAGGCAGATTCAGAATTTAAATTTTCGGAAATTCGCAAAAATATTCTGCGACTATATTAGACTTAACTTTCTTTGATCCGATTGGTAAAACATGATACCTCAAGCATTAATTTGCTAAGATAACATGTTCTAACACTCCGTATCACTTCATAACATAAAAATAACAAAATCATAAACCTACTTATATGGAAATTTATGACTTTTTCTCAAGAACACGAAGAACGAATCGAAGAACACGAAGAACAAAGTTTCATCGTTCTTCGTTTCGACTACTAAAACTTGATGCCACAAGCATTATTTAGCAAGGCCATCATGTTTCATCATCCCATAACACTAAATTACCAAATCATAAACCTACTTATGTAGAAATTATGACTTTCACTCAAGAACACGAAGAACGATAAAAAAAATCGAACATCGTAACGGCTTGTGTTTTGAGCTTTTTAACTAAATACTTGAAATGAAATGGACAGTATAACTGCTTATAATTTTGATTTCACTACTCTAGACATAAAATAAATCGAGCATTATAGCTATTCACATATACTCTACGAATTGAAAAATTACATAATAACAACTAGAGATTACCTCTTGGAGTGCAAGCTTTGACAACAATTTGTGCAAGGCTTCAATACTCATCAACAAGATTAATCTATCAATATATCTCTCTAGCTTTGTTGCTCTAATTTACTTGGTGAATTGGTAAGGATTATGAAGAGTGAAGACTCCTATTTATAGGATTTTCCAAGTTAGGGTAAAATGGTAAAAATGACAATCAAGCTTTGGCTTCAAGTTTGGCTTGACTTTAACTTTGGCTCCAAGTTTGGCTCATACTTTGGCTCCAAGTTTGGCTTGGCTCCAACTTTGGTTTATACTTTGGCTCCAAGTTTGGCTTGGCTCCAACTTTGGCTCCAAGTTTGGTTTATACTTTGGCTTGGCTTAGGCTTTAACTTTATCTACTAACTAGAGTTAACAACTAACTCAACATTAGTTAATTCTCTACTAACTTGTATACTTGACTTTTACTATTCACGTTTGACTTTTTTCGTATTTATACCGTATAATTTTCATATTATTATCGTATTATTTTCGTATTCTATCCGTATAATTTTCGTATTATACGTGTATTTGTGAATAGTGATTAAGGTTAGGTTATAACTCTTAGGGTTTGAACCCTTAGGGTTTCTAGGTTTAGGGTTTAGGTTTTAACCTTTTCTAAGTTTAACCAAACCCTAGTTTAGGTTTTCCAAACCCTAGAATTAGGTTTTTAGGTTTTAACCTTTAAATAACTTTTCGATTTTAATAAGTGTTAAGGTTAATTACTTGAACCGAAACACAAAATCCTACACATAGATAAACTACATAACACATTTAAAGGTTAATACAAGCTTTATAAATCACATAACACATAGTTTAGGTTAAAAGTTTAACCTCTAATCGTAAACGAATCGTAGTTTCGAGTCGTTTTTAATCTTTAATATAGCTCAATGTATTGTTGAGCAATCGTTTTTAGGCTTTTAAATTAACAACCTTTATCATATCTTGACAGATCACTTTTAAAATATTTGGGATATTACATTCAACCCAACTTACAAGAATTTCGTCCTCGAAATTAACTTACAATTCACTTTACTCATTTAATATCATATTTATAAGTGCTATAAATATTCAGGATATTACATTCTCTCATTCTTATCAGAATTTCGTCCTCGAAATTAACTTTACAATTACTTTAGTCATTTAATATCATATTTATAAGTGCTATAAATATTCAGGATATTACATTCTCTCCTTCTTATCAGAATTTCGTCCTCGAAATTATAATATAATCATCTCCAATTTACTCTTCAATATGAATTTTCTAAATTCATCTTTTACTCACATTAAACTTCCAATACTTTGATTAGGTCTGAACAATGTTCACTTATCTCTACACATTTCCTTTTATCAAACTTGACGTTCAGTCTCACTCTTCCTTTATTTAGGATTCTTCGAACTTATACTGCTGTCAATCAAGACCTTGACCTTTTTTTAAATACTATGGATGCTAGATGACCCACAAGTTTAACAATCACTTGGATTGACAAACACTATTCTTGTGTAGCAATCAAATAAGATTGAGAACACTCGTGACAGTACATTAGGTGATCAGCCTGTCGTACCATATTATCTCTTAAAGACGCGGTATGTTGCATCAACCGGAATCATATGTCCGTTTACTTATCATAACCAGAAATGTCTAGCCAAAACAATTGGCATTGACTCATATTTAAACCATTCAAACTTTTGAAAAGCAATTTTATGACTGTATACCGCACCTTGCAATGTGCGTTGATAACTCATCATGTATCATCTTCACACCAGGTTAAATGGGGTGTTGATGAATAAATCATTTTTATCCTTCACATTAAATCCGCCTAGCCAAAACAATTAGCATAGACATAAGAATAACATAGCCAAAAATTTTCCATTTTTGAAAATCAATTTTATGATTTTTATCACACCCACATCCCTATAACTGTGCATTGATGATCTTCGATCATAACCACAACACTTGACCATGTGTTCATGATAAAATTCATTAAATTTAACTCTATCTAGCTTGAAAAATTAGCATAGATGTAGTTAACAAAATTTTTCAGTTCAACTAGTGAACAATTCTTTTCAAAGGCACTCAAGTGCGAATATAACCATAAAGATCTAGCATAGCTAGAAGATTTTTGAAATACCCTCAATCCTCTATCTTTTCCATTATTCTCTAACCATAACACAAGTTTTGCAAATATATAGTAATATAGTAAACTGGTTGGTTGTTTTAACCACAAGAACAAATATATCAGTTCCCCTTCTTATCAACACGGGATTGAAAATGTCTCAGTTCATATCAGTCTGTTCCAATATTCTTACCGAAATGACATTCGTAGCCGTATCTCATAGTCGGTTCGACTGACATATCATAGCCCCCGCCCATACAATGGTTCGTTCACTCAGTAACTAACATACAAATATCTTTTAAAACCATTAGTTTTGACGTAACAACTAATAACTAATCAATATACATATGAGTGAAGAATTAACTTCTCAGAATATATACAAAGAAGAGTTGACACAAGATTTTAATTTACTTATCAATATAGCAAACTGAGTTATTCCTCCACCCAAGAACTAATGAATCAGTTCCCCGTCTCATCAACACTATCCTCAAATGATATCATTCAGTGTGTAACCCGCTTTGAGAACACTGACCATGAATCATTCATACCAACAGTGTAGTTAGATCGGTTCTCTGAAGCATATTAAACTCTTTCCCATACAAGAGAGTCGTTCTACTCAGTTTTACTAATATGAGTTTTCAATTGCAATCTCTAATCGTTCTCTATAACTATCTTATGAATTCCCTGAATTCATTCATGTATCATTTACAACTCATTATAAGCTTAATTCTTACAATCTCCAAATAAAGTATCTCCAAATGAATTTCTCATTAACGTATCTCTATGAGTTTACTCATCCCTTATCTTAGGTATAATTACACATAATACCAAACATACCATTTCATTTTTATGAAACAGTTTCACACAAAAACCAATAAGATTATTTTATCTTATTGCTTGCTTTGAGAACTCTTTATGAGTCTATTTAACTTCAGATATTCTCGTAAAGAGTTTATCTTTATTCAATATATTACTTTCACATAATAATTTTTATGTATTAAGATTTAATAAGATTTATGCGTATCTTTTAATTATATACGGACTCTTCACAAGTCCATTTCTTCTTTAATCCATCAGATTATACTCCAAGGTACTTGTTACCTCGAAACTATAATGCACTGCTCTGATACCAACTGTAAACGACCCCAAAATCCCCGCGCTTTCCACGCGGCGGACCTTGTGCGTTAATGTAACACCCCCAAAATCCCCGCACTTTCCACGCGGCGGACCTTGTGCGTTAACTTCGTACCTCTATCGACTTAACCAATGATCCCATAATCATATTGGTTGAATTAGTCTTATTTTAGACTATACATTAAAATTTTCTCTTAACTTTGTCCCTGGATCTTAACTTGATCTCAGTCTCATAAGTATACAAGTATCAACTTGTATTTCATCCATATAAATGGATAAAACCATATATAACGGTTTAATTTTAACCTTAGGATTTAAATATTCTATATACGTCCACTTGTAACGGTCTCATTCGTACTACAAGTATCAATATACAAAGATATCTCTTCATATCAATAATCCTACTTATATGCTATTCAGAATAGTAATAACGAGTTATACCTGGGTCCGAGGAACCTTAACGATAGATTTGACCAGTCAACATCGCTTAGTTCTGTCTCAGATGTACAGCACTCACAAGTTATTTACCGATCCTCATCCAGATAAATAGATCATTATCAACATTGTTTTAATATTTAACAATTCTACATTATATCAAATTTAAAGAAATAGCAACATCCTGATGATAATAATTTATATCATTCATTCAATATTCGGTTACATGTTTGTTTGTTCGTATTACAACAGTCATTATGACTTATACAAATACAAGTAATAAACATGAAAACCTAATCTACGCTTCATCTTTACGTTCAAGATCTTCTTAACGTTCATCTTTAATCTGCAAATAAGGTTTTATTCGCAAGAATGAGCACGACGGCTCAGCAAGTCTAACATATTATCACATACACAGTTTATGCTTTCATATAAACTTTAACATGCTTTGACTGAACATACATCTCAGTTAATAATCATATTAATTTATGCTTAACAATAAACATATTTTATACATACTCATATGCATCATCAAATATCAATTAACATTTAACAGTTAATCAATAACTAACACTTAATCATTTAATCACATAAGACCTTCATTCATGTACTTTCACATACAAACCATCACATAATAACATGAACAATCTTAGAACATACTAAATAACACATAAAAGTTTAGAACTTGCCTCAAATTGAAACTAGGGTTTTCCGGCGGAGCGTTAAACCCTACACAGTCATTTAGTGCATAAGCGGTTAGATTCATCGTATTATATAACTTCATAAGTCTTATATTTAACTTATTTAAACTCTTTCAATAGGTGGAATTATTTGGAAAATTGGCTAACTCAAAAACTCATTTTTAAGCCAAAATTTCGGATTTGGGCAGATTGTTGGACTGCCAGACCCCGGCTCAGTTAAACGGCCATAACTTCTTCGTTTAAAAACATTTTTTAGTCGTTCAAAATTCCACGCGTTCGTAACTTCCGTCTCTACAATTAATATTTAGACCAAAGTACGAAATTCCTGAAAGACTTGTACAGATTTCTGCCTAAAGGTGACTGCTCTAAAACTGATTCATATTTCTGACCTCTTTTATAGTAACAGCCATAACTTTGTCATACAAAAACATTTTTGAGTGATTCTTGAGTCTAAATTGCTTAGAATTTCATGAGCTACAACTTTTATTTAGGTTTCTAAGGCAGATTCAGGCTTTAAAGTTTCGGAAATTCGCAAAAATATTCTGCGACTATATTAGACTTAACTTTCTTTGATCCGATTGGTAAAACATGATACCTCAAGCATTAATTTGCTAAGATAACATGTTCTAACACTTCGTATCACTTCATAACATAAAAATAAAAAAATCATAAACATACTTATATGGAAATTTATGACTTTTTCTCAAGAACACGAAGAACGAATCGAAGAACACGAAGAACAAAGTTTCATCGTTCTTCGTTTCGACTACTAAAACTTGATGCCACAAGCATTACTTAGCAAGACCATCATGTTTCATCATCCCATAACACTAAATTACAAAATCATAAACCTACTTATAAGGAAATTTATGACTTTCACTCAAGAACACGAAGAACACGAAGAACGATAAGAAAAAGCGAACATCGTAACGGCTTGTGTTTTGAGCTTTTTAACTAAATACTTGAAATGAAATGGACAGTATAACTACTTATAATTTATATTTCACTACTCTAGACATAAAATAAATCGAGCATTATAGCTATTCACCTATACTCTACGAATTGAAAAATTACATAATAACAACTAGAGATTACCTCTTGGAGTGCAAGCTTTGACAACAATTTGTGCAAGGCTTCAATACTCATCAACAAGATTAATCTATCAATATATCTCTCTAGCTTTGGTGCTCTAATTTACTTGGTGAATTGGTAAGGATTATGAAGAGTGAAGACTCCTATTTATAGGATTTTCCAAGTTAGGGTAAAATGGTAAAAATGACAATCAAGCTTTGGCTCCAAGTTTGGCTTGGCTTTAACTTTGGCTCCAAGTTTGGCTTATACTTTGGCTCCAAGTTTGGCTTGGCTCCCACTTTGGCTCCAAGTTTGGTTTATACTTTGGCTCCAAGTTTGGCTTGGCTCCAACTTTGGCTTCAAGTTTGGTTTATTCTTTGGCTCCAAGTTTTGGCTTGACTTTGGCTTGGCTTAGGCTTTAACTCTATCTACTAACTAGAGTTAACAACTAACTCAACATTAGTTAATTCTCTACTAACTTGTATACTTGACTTTTACTATTCACAGTTGACTTTTTCGTATTTATACCGTATAATTTTCGTATTATTCTCGTATTATTTTCGTATTCTACCCGTATAATTTTCGTATTATACGCGTATATGTGAATAGTGATTAGGGTTAGGTTATAACCCTTAGGGTTTCTAGGTTTAGGGTTTAGGTTTTAACCTTTTCTAAGTTTAACCAAACCCTAGTTTAGGTTTTCCAAACCCTATAATTAGGTTTTTAGGTTTTAACCTTTAAATAACTTTTCGATTTTAATAAGTGTTAAGGTTAATTACTTGAACCGAAACACGAATTCCTACACATAAGTAATTCACATAGCACATTTAAAAGCTCAATTCAAGCTTTACTAATCACATAACACATAGTTTAGGTTAAAAGTTTAACCTCTAATCGTAAACGAATCGTAGTTTCGAGTCGTTTTTAATCTTTAATATAGTTCAATGTATTGTTGAGCAATCGTTTTTAGGCTTCTAAATTAACAACCTTTATCATATCTTGACAGATCATTTTTAAAATATTTGGGATATTACATTCAACCCAACTTACAAGAATTTCGTCCTCGAAATTAACTTACAATTCACTTTACTCATTTAATATCATATTTATAAGTGCTATAAATATTCAAGATATTACATTCTCTCCTTCTTATCAGAATTTCGTCCTCAAAATTAACTTTACAATTACTTTAGTCATTTAATATCATATTTATAAGTGCTATAAATATTCAGGATATTACATTCTCTCATTCTTATCAGAATTTCGTCCTCGAAATTATAATATAATCATCTCCAATTTACTCTTTAATATGAATTTTCTAAATTCATCTTTTACTCACATTAAACTTCCAATACTTTGATTAGGTCTGAACAATGTTCACTTATCTCTACACATTTCCTTTTATCAAACTTGACGTTCAGTCTCACTCTTCCTTTATTTAGGATTCTTTGAACTTATACTGCTGTCAATCAAGACCTTGACCTTTTTTTAAATACTATGGATGCTAGATGACCCACAAGTTTAACAATCACTTGGATTGACAAACACTATTCTTGTGTAGCAATCAAATAAGATTGAGAACACTCATGACAGTACATTAGGTGATCAGCCTGTCGTACCTTATTTTTTTAAAGACGCGGTATGTTGCATCAACCGGAATCATATGTCCGTTTACTTATCATAACCAGAAATGTCTAGCCAAAACAATTGGCATTGACTCATATTTAAACCATTCAAACTTTTGAAAAGCAATTTTATGACTGTATACCGCACCTTGCAATGTGCGTTGATAACTCATCATGTATCATCTTCACACCAGGTTAAATGGGGTGTTGATGAATAAATCATTTTTATCCTTCACATTAAATCCGCCTAGCCAAAACAATTAGCATAGACATAAGAATAACATAGCCAAAAATTTTCCATTTTTGAAAATCAATTTTATGATTTTTATCACACCCACATCCCTATAACTGTGCATTGATGATCTTCGATCATAACCATAACATTTGACCATGTGTTCATGATAAAATTCATTAAATTTAACTCTATCTAGCTTGAAAAATTAGCATAGATGTAGTTAACAAAAATTTTCAGTTCAACTAGTGAACAATTCTTTTCAAAGGCACTCAAGTGCGAATATAACCATGAAGATCTAGCATAGCTAGAAGATTTTGGAATACTCTTAATTCTCTATCCTTTCCATTATTCTCTAACCAAACACAAGTTTTGCAAATACATAGTAATATAGTAAACTGGTTGGTTGTTTAAACCACAAGAACAAATATATCAATTCCCCTTCTTATTAACACGGGATTGAAAATGTCTCAGTTCATATCAGTCTGTTCCAATATTCTTACCGAAATGACATTTTCGTAGCCGCATCTCATAGTTGGTTCGACTGACATATCATAGCCCCCGCCCATACAAGGGTTCGTTCACTCAGTAACTAACATACAAATATCTTTTAAAACCATTAGTTTTGACGTAACAACTAATAACTAATCAATATACATATGAGTGAAGAATTAACTTCTCAGAATCTATACAAAGAAGAGTTGACACAAGATTTTAATTTACTTATCAATATAGCAAACTGAGTTATTCCTCCACCCAAGAACTAATGAATCAATTCCCCGTCTCATCAACACTATCCTCAAATGATATCATTCAGTGTGTAACCCGCTTTGAGAACACTGACCATGAATCATTCATACCAACAGTGTAGTTAGATCGGTTCTCTGAAGCATATTAAACTCTTTCCCATACAAGAGAGTCGTTCTACTCAGTTTTACTAATATGAGTTTTCAATTGCAATCTCTAATCGTTCTCTATAACTATCTTATGAATTCCCTGAATTCATTCATGTATCATTACAACTCATTATAAGCTTAATTCTTACAATCTCCAAATGAATTTCTACTATCTCCAAATGAATTTCTTATTAACATCTCTCTATGAGTTTACTCATCTCTTTTCTTAGGTATAATTACACAACATACCAAACATACCATTTCATTTTTATGAAACAGTTTCACACAAAAACCAATAAGATTATTTTATCTTATTGCTTGCTTTGAGAACTCTTTATGAGTCTATTTAACTTCAGATATTCTCGTAAAGAGTTTATCTTTATTCAATATATTACATTCACATAATAATTTTTATGTATTAAGATTTAATAAGATTTATGCATTTCTTTTAATTATATACGGACTCTTCACAAGTCCATTTCTTTTTTAATCCATCAGATTATACTCCAAGGTACTTGTTACCTCGAAACTATAATCCACTGCCCTGATACCAACTGTAACACCCCCAAAATCCCCGCACTTTCCACGCGGCGGACCTTGTGCGTTAACTTCGTACCTCTATCGACTTAACCAATGATCCCATAATCATATTGGTTGAATTAGTCTTATTTTAGACTATACATTAAAATTTTCTCTTAACTTTGTCCCTGGATCTTAACTTGATCTCAGTCTCATAAGTATACAAGTATCAACTTGTATTTCATCCATATAAATGGATAAAACCATATATAACGGTTTAATTTTAACCTTAGGATTTAAATATTCTATATACGTCCACTTGTAACGGTCTCATTCGTACTACAAGTATCAATATACAAAGATATCTCTTCATATCAATAATCCTACTTATATGATATTCAGAATAGTAATAACGAGTTATACCTGGGTCCGAGGAACCTTAACGATGGATTTGACCAGTCAACATCGCTTAGTTCTGTCTCAGATGTACAGCACTCACAAGTTATTTACCGATCCTCATCCAGATAAATAGATCATTATCAACATTGTTTTAATATTTAACAATTCTACATTATATCAAATTTAAAGAAATAGCAACATCCTGATGATAATAATTTATATCATTCATTCAATATTCGGTTACATGTTTGTTTGTTCGTATTACAACAGTCATTATGACTTATACAAATACAAGTAATAAACATGAAAACCTAATCTACGCTTCATCTTTACGTTCAAGATCTTCTTAACGTTCATCTTTAATCTGCAAATAAGGTTTTATTCGCAAGAATGAGCACGACGGCTCAGCAAGTCTAACATATTATCACATACACAGTTTATGCTTTCATATAAACTTTAACATGCTTTGACTGAACATACATCTCAGTTAATAATCATATTAATTTATGCTTAACAATAAACATATTTTATACATACTCATATGCATCATCAAATATCAATTAACATTTAACAGTTAATCAATAACTAACACTTAATCATTTAATCACATAAGACCTTCATTCATGTACTTTCACATACAAACCATCACATAATAACATGAACAATCTTAGAACATACTAAATAACACATAAAAGTTTAGAACTTGCCTCAAATTGAAACTAGGGTTTTCCGGCGGAGCGTTAAACCCTACACAGTCATTTAGTGCATAAGCGGTTAGATTCATCGTATTATATAACTTCATAAGTCTTATATTTAACTTATTTAAACTCTTTCAATAGGTGGAATTATTTGGAAAATTGGCTAACTCAAAAACTCATTTTTAAGCCAAAATTTCGGATTTGGGCAGATTGTTGGACTGCCAGACCCCGGCTCAGTTAAACGGCCATAACTTCTTCGTTTAAAAACATTTTTTAGTCGTTCAAAATTCCACGCGTTCGTAACTTCCGTCTCTACAATTAATATTTAGACCAAAGTACGAAATTCCTGAAAGACTTGTACAGATTTCTGCCTAAAGGTGACTGCTCTAAAACTGATTCATATTTCTGACCTCTTTTATAGTAACAGCCATAACTTTGTCATACAAAAACATTTTTGAGTGATTCTTGAGTCTAAATTGCTTAGAATTTCATGAGCTACAACTTTTATTTAGGTTTCTAAGGCAGATTCAGGCTTTAAATTTTCGGAAATTCGCAAAAATATTCTGCGACTATATTAGACTTAACTTTCTTTGATCCGATTGGTAAAACATGATACCTCAAGCATTAATTTGCTAAGATAACATGTTCTAACACTTCGTATCACTTCATAACATAAAAATAACAAAATCATAAACATACTTATATGGAAATTTATGACTTTTTCTCAAGAACACGAAGAACGAATCGAAGAACACGAAGAACAAAGTTTCATCGTTCTTCGTTTCGACTACTAAAACTTGATGCCACAAGCATTACTTAGCAAGACCATCATGTTTCATCATCCCATAACACTAAATTACAAAATCATAAACCTACTTATAAGGAAATTTATGACTTTCACTCAAGAACACGAAGAACGATAAGAAAAAGCGAACATCGTAACGGCTTGTGTTTTGAGCTTTTTAACTAAATACTTGAAATGAAATGGACAGTATAACTACTTATAATTTATATTTCACTACTCTAGACATAAAATAAATCGAGCATTATAGCTATTCACCTATACTCTACGAATTGAAAAATTACATAATAACAACTAGAGATTACCTCTTGGAGTGCAAGCTTTGACAACAATTTGTGCAAGGCTTCAATACTCATCAACAAGATTAATCTATCAATATATCTCTCTAGCTTTGGTGCTCTAATTTACTTGGTGAATTGGTAAGGATTATGAAGAGTGAAGATGTAACGACCCCGAAATTCGACCCATCTTCTTACCTTAAATTTCGTATTTATTAAACATTATCTTCATAAGGTCCGAATTCCGGTTCGTTAGTAATTCTTTATTCTCCTTCTTGAATCCCTTTATTGATTTGAAAATCAATAATTACCAAATTTTCGGGTATAAATTTTTCTTTTTCTCAATCAATTCATTAAAACATTTGGATATTCAAAATCTTAATTCCTCGATCCTAGTCCCTGGATCGCAACATTTACTTTTACTTTCTATTACACTTCATTTATATTCTGTACATTCATCCTTCTCTTCTCAATTCATACTCATGAATCTTCTTTTCATTACATAATCATTCCTTAATACTTTTATCGTTCAACATTAGGTTTTAAATACTAATCTTTACTTGATTCATCATAATCCTTATTTAGAATTATTCTCAAATTCCTGGGGTATCACAAATACTATGTGTTATGTAGGTTATAACCGATATAGGTATGATTGATTGTAAAGTTACGTGTTAGGTGTAAATCGAACTTATATATTAAAAGTAGCACGTACCAAAGTTAAATGAGTAGATTAACGTCTATGATCTAAAAACTAATTAGTTGGCCGACATTGTTAACTATGTAGGCAATATACGTAATGAGGTGTTAGCGTTAAGCGTAAACAACAACCGAAGTAAGTTTCTTTTACTTATGCGCACTTCATTATTCTGTGCAAACTTTTTGAATTCAAGTATCACTATTCGAACCCATTAGTCGAGGTTCAAATATATGTTATTGTATGATCACACTTACGTGCATTTCAAACGTCATTCAATTATTGAATTGACTTTAAGTATTAAAGCCCTAATGCATAAACTGTTATGGAAGGCGAGTCTAAGCCATTGGTTGGCTAGACCAATAATGTCATGATAATTTGAATTCTATACTTCTTAGTGCTAAACCAAACCATATTGTAATGGTGCGGTATCTGTTAAAGCTGAAGTGAACAACCCTCATAGAAGGGGCTTAAAACTATAATTTTGGATATAATTCATATATGGTGTGATTGCGTCGCTAGATATTTTATATTGTGCACAATGTATCAGTACGATGGATTGATCCCCCAAAGTACACATCTTTGGTTATTATCAATTGTTATATAGATTGTTAATTGTCTTAACGATATTGGTCTTATGACTATTGGTTATGTATAGAATCATTCTACTAATTATGGAATCCATCCATAATTAAGTTTAACACTTTTAGCGTACCGAATCAATAATTTAAATAATTAACATTTACTCCACTAATTAATTTAATTAGCTCATTTCATTTATACAATTTATATATATTGCACAATTAAATTTAATTACTTCCTTCCATAAATTGTTTCTCAAACAATTGAATTATATATTTTAAATATATTTACATGTTATTCAATATGAATTTAATTTATTTATTTAATTCTAATATATATATATATATATATATATATATATATATATATATATATATATATATATATATGATATTGAACCTCAATTCATATATAATGTACATCCGTTTGACATAATATATTAAGTCATTACACAAATATATTACATTTATATGTAAACTACTAAACTAATGAGTTTAATTAACCCCCTCAATAAAATACATACATTAATTCACTAATTTAATTAAGCGAATTAATTATCTTGTATATGAAATTTAATTCCTCAAAATTTAATCCATTGCGCGCCACAAAAGGCATAATATTATATTAACAAATAAACTTTCTTCGCTTCCACAATTCATTTCGTAGTGAATTCAAATATTTTAATTTAATAGTTAACTACCTATTAAATTTCATGAATGTATATATTTCCACATTTAGATATATACATATTTAATCTTCCACATAAATCACATATTTAAATCTTTATTATTCACATAACACATAGATTAGGTTAAAGATTTTTAATCTCTTAGTTGTATACGATCGTAGTTTCGAATCGTATTTTGTCTTTAAGATAGCTCAAGGTATGCTTGAGTAATCATTCTTAGGTTTTGAATTGACAATCTTAATTTGATTTTGTAAGATCATATTTGAAAAGTTTGGGATATTACATTTACCCCAACTTATTGGAATTTCGTCCTCGAAATTAATTTACAAGTAATATCATATTTATAAGTTCTATAAATATTCAGGATAATACATTATCTCCTCCTTATCAGAATTTCGTCCTCGAAATTTGTTGTATACTCATGCAACATACATAACTTTCTGCTTTCATTCAACATAGCTAGTTTTTCAACTAAGTTTTACATTCTCTCCTCTCTCTACCCATCTTACCCCTTTCTAACATTTATTCCAGAAGATTGAAATGTCTTTCAGGAATCTTCACAATTGTTCAATAACTGTGAAGCAACATGAATAAATAAGAGTAGCTTTTCCTTTAAAACATAAAACTTTTGTTTTCAAAACAAAACTTTTGCTTTTCTTTTGCTGAGGGGTCACAAAGACCATGAACTCGTTAAGAATATTAACAATCACAAAGACTGCAATATTCATGGGTCATATAGACCAGGAATATGAGTTTACGACGCAACCGCCACTCTTTTTCCTTGGTCATCACTGGTACGCTAGGTGATCAGCCTATTGTACCCTTTTTCCTTTTCTTTTTTAGTTGAACCATGTTAACCAACCCACATATCATATCTCCTTTTTCAGGGTTGTTCACCTCAGACTTTTAAAAATATTTTCCTTTTATCCATTTTCTGGATTCCAAAAACATTTACTTATTTCTTTTCAAAACGGTCTAGCCGAAACAAATGGCAGAGACTCACAACAATAAACTGTTCGTTTATTTCAAACTTGAACTTTTCAAGAATGCTGTCATTGGCTCAAAATTTGAACCCATTTCATAAGCTAAAAACAAAAATCATTTAAAGGCTTCATAATACCGCACTATCTTAGCAGTACGTTGAGAATTCGGTCATTCAAGACCTCTTAATACCGTACCGTCATAGAAGTACGTTGAGAATTCCGCCATTATATCATTCCACACCACATTCAACAATGTGACAATGATTTCATAAATACATTTTGAAGTTTTCAAATAACTTTGGTCTAGCCGAATCAATTAGCATAGACCCATGAATCACAAAATTTTAAAAATCACATTTTAATACTTGAACCAAAACATTTCAACGGTCTAGCATAGCTAGAAGAGTGGATTGCCTACCCAATCCTAATAATCTCTTCATTTGCTTCCTTTCCTTAACTCTTTTAAACCTTTCTTATAATCTTATATTTTTTATATTTCCTTAATCTTAGCCAATATATGAGAACTATATCTCTCAACTTATGACTCTCTATTCTAATCCCCCCATTGTTCATCAAACTTGCCACGCACTTTGGTTCAGGAACTTACCACAATCATATGGTTTGAGGAGTTTGTCCTAGTCAGGCCAAAGTCGCCCATTCGCTGAGGGTCTCCACCACATAATCATGAGTCACGAATTTACCATACGCTTGGGTTTTCAGAACACGCAACTAACTTTACTCTCTATCTTCCTATGTATCAGGCACATATAGAAGAAAAGAATTACCTTCTCAACATACATAACTGATACCGTGACGCTGGACCTCCACTGATTGTCACAATAGGAAGCTAAGTAAGTACAATTCCCCGCCCATACAAGAAAGTGCACACTCAGCCACTACCACGAGTCCTCAATGAAAAATCCCACATACCCTAACATTCCTCACTTTCCTTTACTCAACTTTTCCTTTACCTTTCTTTAATCTGATATGAATTTTATCGATTCATATCTTACTTTTCATAACTCATCAAGAGTCCCTTCTATCTTTGATCACTTAAGATCTCATAACCATTTACTATCTCTCAATATCTTATCTTAAGATGTCCTTGATCATTTCTTAATTCCTGAATCCCCAAAAATTCATTTCTTACCGACTCAACTCATCTAGAGTTCATTTCCTTACTATTTCATTCTTTCACAAAAAAGTCATAGCCTAAGGTACTATTACCTAAGGTCTATAACCTAACCGCTCTGATACCAACTGTAACGACCCCGAAATTCGACCCATCTTCTTACCTTAAATTTCGTATTTATTAAACATTATCTTCATAAGGTCCGAATTCCGGTTCGTTAGTAATTCTTTATTCTCCTTCTTGAATCCCTTTATTGATTTGAAAATCAATAATTACCAAATTTTCGGGTATAAATTTTTCTTTTTCTCAATCAATTCATTAAAACATTTGGATATTCAAAATCTTAATTCCTCGATCCTAGTCCCTGGATCACAACATTTACTTTTACTTTCTATTACACTTCATTTATATTCTGTACATTCATCCTTCTCTTCTCAATTCATACTCATGAATCTTCTTTTCATTACATAATCATTCCTTAATACTTTTATCGTTCAACATTAGGTTTTAAATACTAATCTTTACTTGATTCATCATAATCCTTATTTAGAATTATTCTCAAATTCCTGGGGTATCACAAATACTATGTGTTATGTAGGTTATAACCGATATAGGTATGATTGATTGTAAAGTTACGTGTTAGGTGTAAATCGAACTTATATATTAAAAGTAGCACGTACCAAAGTTAAATGAGTAGATTAACGTCTATGATCTAAAAACTAATTAGTTGGCCGACATTGTTAACTATGTAGGCAATATACGTAATGAGGTGTTAGCGTTAAGCGTAAACAACAACCGAAGTAAGTTTCTTTTACTTATGCGCACTTCATTATTCTGTGCAAACTTTTTGAATTCAAGTATCACTATTCGAACCCATTAGTCGAGGTTCAAATATATGTTATTGTATGATCACACTTACGTGCATTTCAAACGTCATTCAATTATTGAATTGACTTTAAGTATTAAAGCCCTAATGCATAAACTGTTATGGAAGGCGAGTCTAAGCCATTGGTTGGCTAGACCAATAATGTCATGATAATTTGAATTCTATACTTCTTAGTGCTAAACCAAACCATATTGTAATGGTGCGGTATCTGTTAAAGCTGAAGTGAACAACCCTCATAGAAGGGGCTTAAAACTATAATTTTGGATATAATTCATATATGGTGTGATTGCGTCGCTAGATATTTTATATTGTGCACAATGTATCAGTACGATGGATTGATCCCCCAAAGTACACATCTTTGGTTATTATCAATTGTTATATAGATTGTTAATTGTCTTAACGATATTGGTCTTATGACTATTGGTTATGTATAGAATCATTCTACTAATTATGGAATCCATCCATAATTAAGTTTAACACTTTTAGCGTACCGAATCAATAATTTAAATAATTAACATTTACTCCACTAATTAATTTAATTAGCTCATTTCATTTATACAATTTATATATATTGCACAATTAAATTTAATTACTTCCTTCCATAAATTGTTTCTCAAACAATTGAATTATATATTTTAAATATATTTACATGTTATTCAATATGAATTTAATTTATTTATTTAATTCTAATATATATATATATATATATATATATATATATATATATATGATATTGAACCTCAATTCATATATAATGTACATCCGTTTGACATAATATATTAAGTCATTACACAAATATATTACATTTATATGTAAACTACTAAACTAATGAGTTTAATTAACCCCCTCAATAAAATACATACATTAATTCACTAATTTAATTAAGCGAATTAATTATCTTGTATATGAAATTTAATTCCTCAAAATTTAATCCATTGCGCGCCACAAAAGGCATAATATTATATTAACAAATAAACTTTCTTCGCTTCCACAATTCATTTCGTAGTGAATTCAAATATTTTAATTTAATAGTTAACTACCTATTAAATTTCATGAATGTATATATTTCCACATTTAGATATATACATATTTAATCTTCCACATAAATCACATATTTAAATCTTTATTATTCACATAACACATAGATTAGGTTAAAGATTTTTAATCTCTTAGTTGTATACGATCGTAGTTTCGAATCGTATTTTGTCTTTAAGATAGCTCAAGGTATGCTTGAGTAATCATTCTTAGGTTTTGAATTGACAATCTTAATTTGATTTTGTAAGATCATATTTGAAAAGTTTGGGATATTACAGAAGACTCCTATTTATAGGATTTTCCAAGTTAGGGTAAAATGGTAAAAATGACAATCAAGCTTTGGCTCCAAGTTTGGCTTGGCTTTAACTTTGGCTCCAAGTTTGGCTTATACTTTGGCTCCAAGTTTGGCTTGGCTCCCACTTTGGCTCCAAGTTTGGTTTATACTTTGGCTCCAAGTTTGGCTTGGCTCCAACTTTGGCTTCAAGTTTGGTTTATTCTTTGGCTCCAAGTTTTGGCTTGACTTTGGCTTGGCTTAGGCTTTAACTCTATCTACTAACTAGAGTTAACAACTAACTCAACATTAGTTAATTCTCTACTAACTTGTATACTTGACTTTTACTATTCACAGTTGACTTTTTCGTATTTATACCGTATAATTTTCGTATTATTCTCGTATTATTTTCGTATTCTACCCGTATAATTTTCGTATTATACGCGTATATGTGAATAGTGATTAGGGTTAGGTTATAACCCTTAGGGTTTCTAGGTTTAGGGTTTAGGTTTTAACCTTTTCTAAGTTTAACCAAACCCTAGTTTAGGTTTTCCAAACCCTATAATTAGGTTTTTAGGTTTTAACCTTTAAATAACTTTTCGATTTTAATAAGTGTTAAGGTTAATTACTTGAACCGAAACACGAATTCCTACACATAAGTAATTCACATAGCACATTTAAAAGCTCAATTCAAGCTTTACTAATCACATAACACATAGTTTAGGTTAAAAGTTTAACCTCTAATCGTAAACGAATCGTAGTTTCGAGTCGTTTTTAATCTTTAATATAGTTCAATGTATTGTTGAGCAATCGTTTTTAGGCTTCTAAATTAACAACCTTTATCATATCTTGACAGATCATTTTTAAAATATTTGGGATATTACAGTTAACTTCGTACCTCTATCGACTTAACCAATGATCCCGTAATCATATTGGTTGAATTAGTCTTATTTTAGACTATACATTAAAAATTTCTCTTAACTTTGTCCCTGGATCTTAACTTGATCTCAGTCTCATAAGTATACAAGTATCAACTTGTATTTCATCCATATAAATGGATAAAACCATATATAACGGTTTAATTTTAACCTTAGGATTTAAATATTCTATATACGTCCACTTGTAACGGTCTCATTCGTACTACAAGTATCAATATACAAAGATATCTCTTCATATCAATAATCCTACTTATATGGTATTCAGAATAGTAATAACGAGTTATACCTGGGTCCGAGGAACCTTAACGATGGATTTGACCAGTCAACATCGCTTAGTTCTGTCTCAGATGTACATCACTCACAAGTTATTTACCGATCATCATCCAGATAAATAGATCATTATCAACATTGTTTTAATATTTAACATTTCTACATTATATCAAATTTAAAGAAATAACAACATCCTGATGATAATAATTTATATCATTCATTCAATATTCGGTTACATTTTTGTTTGTTCGTATTACAACAGTCATTATGACTTATACAAATACAAGTAATAAACATGAAAACCTAATCTACGCTTCATCTTTACGTTCAAGATCTTCTTAACGTTCATCTTTAATCTGCAAATAAGGTTTTATTCGCAAGAATGAGCACGACGGCTCAGCAAGTCTAACATATTATCACATACACAGTTTATGCTTTCATATAAACTTTAACATGCTTTGACTGAACATACATCTCAGTTAATAATCATATTAATTTATGCTTAACAATAAACATATTTTATACATACTCATATGCATCATCAAATATCAATTAACATTTAACAGTTAATCAATAACTAACACTTAATCATTTAATCACATAAGACCTTCATTCATGTACTTTCACATATAAACTATCACATAATAACATGAACAATCTTAGAACATACTAAATAACACATAAAAGTTTAGAACTTGCCTCAAATTGAAACTAGGGTTTTCCGGCGGAGCGTTAAACCCTACACAGTCATTTAGTGCATAAGCGGTTAGATTCATCGTATTATATAACTTCATAAGTCTTATATTAACTTATTTAAACTATTTCAATAGGTGGAATTATTTGGAAAATTGGCTAACTCAAAAACTCATTTTTAAGCCAAATTTTCGGATTTGGGCAGATTGTTGGACTGCCAGACCCCGGCTCAGTTAAACGGCCATAACTTCTTCGTTTTAAAACATTTTTTAGTCGTTCAAAATTCCACGCGTTCGTAACTTCCGTCTCTACAATTAATATTTAGACCAAAGTACGAAATTCCTGACAGATTTGTACATATTTCTGCCTAAAGGTGACTGCTCTAAAACTGATTCATATTTCTGACCTCTTTTATAGTAACAGCCATAACTTCGTCATACGAAAACATTTTTGAGTAATTCTTGAGTCTAAATTGCTTAGAATTTCATGAGCTACAACTTTTATTTAGGTTGATAAGGCAGATTCAGAATTTAAATTTTCGGAAATTCGCAAAAATATTCTGCGACTATATTAGACTTAACTTTCTTTTATCCGATTGGTAAAACATGATACCTCAAGCATTAATTTGCTAAGATAACATGTTCTAACACTCCGTATCACTTCATAACATAAAAATAACAAAATCATAAACCTACTTATATGGAAATTTATGACTTTTTCTCAAGAACACGAAGAACGAATCGAAGAACACGAAGAACAAAGTTTCATCGTTCTTCGTTTCGACTACTAAAACTTGATGCCACAAGCATTATTTAGCAAGGCCATCATGTTTCATCATCCCCTAACACTAAATTACCAAATCATAAACCTACTTATGTAGAAATTATGACTTTCACTCAAGAACACGAAGAGCGATAAGAAAAATCGAACATCGTAACGGCTTGTGTTTTGAGCTTTTTAACTAAATACTTGAAATGAAATGGACAGTATAACTGCTTATAATTTTGATTTCACTACTCTAGACATAAAATAAATCGAGCATTATAGCTATTCACATATACTCTACGAATTGAAAAATTACATAATAACAACTAGAGATTACCTCTTGGAGTGCAAGCTTTGACAACAATTTGTGCAAGGCTTCAATACTCATCAACAAGATTAATCTATCAATATATCTCTCTAGCTTTGTTGTTCTAATTTACTTGGTGAATTGGTAAGGATTATGAAGAGTGAAGACTCCTATTTATAGGATTTTCCAAGTTAGGGTAAAATGGTAAAAATGACAATCAAGCTTTGGCTCCAAGTTTGGCTTGACTTTAACTTTGGCTCCAAGTTTGGCTTATACTTTGACTCCAAGTTTGGCTTGACTCCAAGTTTGGCTCCAACTTTGGTTTATACTTTGGCTCCAAGTTTGGCTTGGCTCCAACTTTGGCTCCAAGTTTGGTTTATACTTTGGCTTGGCTTAGGCTTTAACTTTATCTACTAACTAGAGTTAACAACTAACTCAACATTAGTTAATTCTCTACTAACTTGTATACTTGACTTTTACTATTCACGTTTGACTTTTTTTCGTATTTATACCGTATAATTTTCGTATTATTATCGTATTATTTTCGTATTCTATCCGTATAATTTTCGTATTATACGTGTATTTGTGAATAGTGATTAGGGTTAGGTTATAACCCTTAGGGTTTGAACCCTTAGGGTTTCTAGGTTTAGGGTTTAGGTTTTAGCCTTTTCTAAGTTTAACCAAACCCTAGTTTAGGTTTTCCAAACCCTAGAATTAGGTTTTTAGGTTTTAACCTTTAAATAACTTTTCGATTTTAATAAGTGTTAAGGTTAATTACTTGAACCGAAACACAAAATCCTACACATAGATAAACTACATAACACATTTAAAGGTTAATACAAGCTTTATAAATCACATAACACATAGTTTAGGTTAAAAGTTTAACCTCTAATCGTAAACGAATCGTAGTTTCGAGTCGTTTTTAATCTTTAATATAGCTCAATGTATTGTTGAGCAATCTTTTTTAGGCTTTTAAATTAACAACCTTTATCATATCTTGACAGATCACTTTTAAAATATTTGGGATATTACAAGTTGCTCAAGGAATTTCCTAGACTCGACATTGAAGTGAGGGTTCCTTCCATCTCAATGAGAAAATTATTTATAATGGGGGATCACTCAACGTTGTTAGGAAAAATCAAGGAAATACAAGAAAAGGATGGAGAGTATGAGAAAATGAAAAATAAGATAACAAAGACTGTGAACAATAGGTTCAAATTGGACAATGATGGAATTATAAGGTTTGAATCAAGGATATGAGTACCTTCGGTACAAGAGTTGAAGGAAGAAATTATGTCAGAAACACGTAGTACTAAGTTTTCAGTCCATCCAGGTAGCACCAAAATGTACAAAGACATGAGTCAACATTTCTGGTGGCCAAACATGAAGAGGGAGGTGGCTGAATTCGTTAGTAGGTGTTTGACATGCCAACGGGTATAAGCAAAGCATCAAAGACCAAGCGGGTTATTACAACCGTTGGAAATTCCAGAGTGAAAATGGGAGCATATTACAATGGATTTTGTAGTAGGACTTCCAACCACACAAAATGGTCATGATGCAATTTGGGTGATAGTGGATCGACTAACCAAGTCTGCTCACTTTCTACCAATTAAAGTTAAGTTTACCCTGGATAGATTAGCCAAATTATATATTAAGGAAGTTATATCTAGGCATGGGGTTCCAGTTTCAATCGTGTCCGATCGAGATCCAAAGTTCACATCGAACTTTTGGAAAAGTCTTTAAAAACATCTCGGGACAAAGTTGAGATTAAGTACGGCTTACCACCCACAAACAGATGATTAAAGTGAAAGGACTATCCAAACTTTGGAGGATATGTTGAGGGCTTGTATGATGGATTTTGAAGAAAGTTAGGAAGATCACTTACCTCTGGTAGAATTCGCTTACAACAATAGTTATCACGCTAGTATAGGAATGCCACCATATGAAGCTCTATATGGAAGGAAGTGTAGAACACCGATGTGTTGGGACAAAGTCGGTGAACGAAAGATGTTAGGGCCAGAATTGGTTCAACAAACAGCGGAGGTAGTTCTAACAATTCAACTGAGGTTACGAGCTGCTCAAGAAAGACAGAAGAGATATGCCGATCTACATCGACAAAAAAGACACTTGGAAGTCGGTAGTCATGTTTTCTTAAAGGTATCTCCCTGGAAAGGGAGGATTCGTTTTGGAAAGAAAGGAAAATTGAGTCCAAGGTTTATAGGACCATTCGAGATATTACGAAGAATAGGTGAGGTAGCTTATGAAGTAGCCTTACCTCCAGAACTGGAACATATACATAATGTATTTCATGTTTCAGTATTATGTCCCTATAAACCCAACTACAAACACATAATTAATTACAAATCAATCCAGATTGAGAAGGATCTCAGCTATGAAGAGATTTCTATTCAAATCGTCGATAGGAAGGAACAAGTCTTGCAAAACAAGGTCATACCTTCAGTCAAGGTCATATGGAGAAATCAATCCATAGAAGAAGCAACGTGGGAATTAGAGGATAAAATGAAGATAGAATATCCACATTTGTTTTCTTAGTTGTATAAGTTAATTTTGGGGACGAAATTCTTTTAAGGAGGGGTGAATATAATATTTCGAACTTCCGAGATAGTTGTAATCCGAATTTATATGCATAAATAAATATCGTATTACATATAATATGTGTTATGAAATTTTCATGTGTGTTTATTTTTATGTTTCGTTTCAAGAATCCAACTTAAACAATTATTAGAAAAATAAAAGTAAAATTTTTGAAAACCTAAAACTAGGGTTTAGAGAAAACTTAAACCCTGATTTTAGAAACCCTAAGGGTTGAACCCTAAGGTTCAAACCCTAAAAAGTATTATTCACAAATACGCTTATAAATACAAAAATTATACAGATAGAATACGAAAATAATACGATAATAATACGAAAATTATACGGTATAAATACGAAAAAGTCAACTGTGAATAGTAAAAGTCAACTATACTACATGTATACTTGATTAAGATTAAGGTTAATTAAAATTAAGATTAACCTAATAAGTTTAATTGGTGAATTAAGAAACTAATCAACCAATCAAGTTTCTAGCTTTAGTAGAGAATTAACCAATGTTGAGTTAGTTGTTAACTCTAGTTAGTAGTTAAAGTTAAAGCCTAAGCCAAGCCAAAGTCAAGCCAAACTTGGAGCCAAAGTTAATGCCAAGCCAAACTTGGAGCCAAAGCTTGGTTGTTTTAATGACCAAAATACCTTAGCTTTGAATGGCTTATAAATAGCAAGCTTAACTCACTTGTTTTCTCATTAATTTCTAAGGCAAAATCAAGAGCAAAATCACTCTCTATATCTATTACTCTTAGTTATAATTCTAATTTTGGAAATTGCAAAGAAATAGTTAAAGCTTGCAAATACTAAAGGTACAATATTTAAAAGTTATTATGTTCATTTTTTCTTTCGTCTTTAATTTTTCAAAAGCTCAAGAACGCGAGTCGTAGCCATGTACGATTGTCGTTCTCCGTGTTCTTCACGTGTTCTTGAGCCTTTATATACTTTGTAGTAGTTATAATGTCGAATTTCAATTCGTAGTTTAAAGCTCAATGAACATACGTAGTGGTCATGTACGGTTTATCCGTTCTCTGCCTTTTCGTATGTTCTTGAGCATTTTTATAAAAAAATTTAATCAATTATGCAAGCCGTTATAATGACCAAATCTTGTCAATTATAAAGTGTCATAATCACTTATGTAAGCAGTTATAATGCTCAAATTATTTCAAGTACGAAAACCAAAAGCTCAACAACATAGTCGTTACCATGTACAGTTTTTCCGTTCTTCGTGTGTTCTTGAGCAAAAGTCATAAATCTCTATATATGAAGATTTATGATTTTTTTTTATTTTATGTTATAAAGTGTTATTGATTGTTAGAACATGTTATCTTAGCAAATTAAAGCTTAAGGTATCATGTTTTATCAATTCAGTCAAAGAGATATTGAAACCGTTTCTGGTAGTCCCCTTATTGTCAAAAACTGTGTAAATCAGTAAGGAATTTTGAACTTTGGTCTAAACATAAATTGTAGAAAAGGAAGTTACGAACGCGCGAAATTTTGAACGACTCAAAAATATTTTAAAACGAAGAAGTTATGGCCGTTTGACTGAGCCAGGGTCTGACAGTCAATGTTGCTGTCCACTTTTTATAAAGTCACTTAAAAAATGAGTTTTTGAGTTTGAGAATTTTCCAACTAAAACTACCTATGGAAATAGTCTAAACAAGTTATAAAAACATTTATTAAAAAGTAAAATTCGATAAACTAACATTCGAGTACGCATAAACAATTATGTAGGCATTTAACGCTTTACCTAGAAAACCCTAAATTGCTTTAAGGCAAGTTTTCTATCTTTAACCTTTTTTTACTTGCTTTTTATGTGATTTATACATTTTGTACGAGTAACGTGTTATAAATCTTTGATATAAGAGTTATTGCTTCTTGTTTCGGCATAACTTACAAAATGAAATGCTTATTCGTGATATATTTCGAATCATGTTTTATTTTATCAAACCAAGTTGTCTTGGGGCGATCCTAACATGTGAAGTAAACTGAGATGAACGAATATGTATCACTGTTCATGATTAGTCCAATGTAGTGTATGTTATGCATAACATAGGATGTCGTTAGGTTGGTCCCCTTTTTATATTCACTATAAATGGTTCTAAGTCGAAAGACAAAGAACAGTTCTAGGTCTAACCACCACTCAGTCTTACTATGTTAAACATTTGTAATATCAATTGTTGTACCATGAATCCTTAAAATCCTTATCAGTGTGAGTTCACTTATATGCTATATGTTAGACTTGCTGAGCTTTTGTATGCTCACCCTTGCAAATAAACCTAAATTGCAGACATACCCGAAAGTTCCGGTTCTAAGAAGAAGAAAGGAAAGAAGAAATGCATAGATTAGTTTACATGCTTTATTAAATTGCTTGTCTTTTTGTTTTAAAGTCTTGATGATTTATGTAATATGAACAAGCAAACCGTGTAACCAACTCTATATTAATATATATCAAGTTTCATCACATGTTCTTGTTACGTCTTTACTTTGATTAATCTTAGAATTGTTAAAACTTAACATAGTATTGATAATGATCTATTTATCTGGATGAGGATCGGTAAATAACTTGTGAGTGTTGTACATCCGAGACAGGACTAAGCGATGCGGACTGGTCAAATCCATCGTTAAGGTTCCTCGGACTCAGGTATAACTCGTTATTACTATTCTGAATATTAGATAAATATGATTATTGATATGAAGAGATATCACTATAACCAAATATGTTTCGAGTGAGGGTTTTAACTAGTTGGGTAATGTTCTGTACAGAAAGAGAATTTTGCACCGGACAAAGATACAATCATTTGTCATGGATAAATGTGCAAACATTTATCATGGGTGAAGATATAAACATTCACCGCGAGATTCTCTGTTCCCAAGAGCCGTCCTAATGATTTAATGTCGTGGATATTGGAACATGTGAAGTTATAGAAAATCTAAATCTTAAGGATAAAATGTCATGATTGAGTATTAAGTCTCTTGTATCGATTACAAGGACTTGATATAAAATAATGAAAGATCTTTGAGAATTAAGATGTGAACTTTGTTTATGAATAAAGAAAATCATCCATAAACCTAATGATTTAGCATTTATAGAGAGCACCAAGTCATCTATAGTAAGTATAGTGATTTGAGGGCGTCACATACTATATACGGAGCCTAACCCTTTGTGCTGTAAGTCACGAACAATAAGACATCCAATTTTGAGAAAGGCCTTGTTGATGGCTTTTTTTATAAAAGACCTCCTTAGTTAAATTTTGGCATCGATGGCGTAGGCAATCTGCGGAAATCGTATTTTCGGGTATGTTTTCTAGTGCCAAGGCACTGCAAAAAGACTTACCCTCAATGTCGAGTGCTGCATACCAGAAACCAACTTTGCATTTTTTGATTTTCATACCACTTTTGAAAAATCTTAACTTGACCACTATTGATCTGATTAAGACCAAATTTGGACAGGTTCTAGACCGTACAACCTAATATTTATTGAAAATAATAGTTGATTAAAAACACTTCATTAAGACCTTAAAACAAAGCCTTAAAAATCTGTGTTCAACATATTTTTCACATTTATAGTTTTCCGTCAAAAATCTATAAAACTCATTTTTTGATTTTTTTTTTACCATTCCAATCACTTGGAACAACTTTAAAACTCCTAAATATACCATATACAACCTATGGTTATAAAAAACAACTATCATTAAACAAATTACTCGTTTAACACCCTCTTTTGAAAACCAAAGTTTCAAGTTATGCTTAGATACAATATAATCTTTCATACTATGTTTTGTAAACCATAAATAGTTTGAAAACATCAACTATAAATTCACACATTAATTACCCAAAGTGGACACTTTGAGTTCAAAGTTTAGTATAAATAACCCGTTTAGGCTTTTTATCAAGCACATCATGTGCATTCATTAATGCGGCTTAAATCTTGCCTTTAGATGGTTTATTATGCATGTGATGAATTCATTACTACCAATACATAACCATTCTTATATCTCTGGATCCACCTTGATCCACAACATTTAACTCAATCTCCCACAATAAATATATTCATATAATGAACTAGTTTTAAGTTTAGAGCATTATACTTTTTTGATTTCTTTCTTCCCATGGCTTGAGAGGAGGTGTTAAAGCTTCATCTCCTCTATGCTAGCTTCACCCATACATGGCTCATACTATTTTTTCCCCCCATTATTTGCTTTCAAGCTCTCTCTATTTCTCACTATATATTTTACTCCCTTTACCAAGCCTTTCTCTACAAAATGGCAAAACTCCTCCAAAATGGCTTGGCAAACCTTATTTATAGAAGATCAAGGTCAAGGGAAAAATGGTCTTTAGCCATTACTAGGGAGGGGCAAAATAGTCATTTGGCCATCTTTCAAGGAAACTTCCTAGAAATTTCCTTCAAGGATAAATTAGTCATTAATAATTTTCTCTAAGGATAAAATCGTCATTTCATCATGATTAGGAAATTTCCTAGAAATTTTCTAGAGGACATGCTAGTCATTATTAATTTTTATTAAGGGCATAATGGTCATTTGGACATTACAAGGAAATTTCCTCTTAGGACACATTGGTCATTAGTAAATTTCTCTAGGGGCAAACTGGTCATTTCATTATTACTAGGAAACTTCCTAGTAATTTTCTTAAGGACATGTTGGTAATTATTAATTTTCTTTAAGGACAAAATAGTCATTTAACCATCACTGGGACATACTGGTTATTAACTATCTCCTTGAGGGTAAAGTAGTCATTTCACATAATTTCCTACAATTAGGCCCCACAATGCTTTTCTTTATTTTTCTTTTTCTTTTAAATTGTATACTTGCATAAATACACTAATGCACGTACATTATCTTTCAATTACATCTAATTATACATATACCCATGTAAATTCATAATTCTCTACAATTAATCCAATCATGGTCAAATATTAACCATGATTATTTTACTAAAACATGTTACATTGGTTATATATATATCATCCTCCCAACACATGTCCAATTATTTGGGCTACAAAAATAAATTCTCATTAGGCTTCTTTTATTTTAAATTTAGCCAATTAATTCTTCCATACAAAATACATTTTAATTTCCACACTTGTCCAACCCTTTTCCAGAGCTCTTTCATACATTGTCCAACTAATTTAAATTAGTTAGCTTATGTATCACTCCATTCGTATCTTGAATACATTAATCCCTTTATTAGATCTTACTCCATAACCTCATAATTAATTCAAATCCTTAACGTTGCCACACAATGTCAACCATTCAAGCTTTGTTAATTAATAACATAAGCTTAATTTCATATTACGTATAATTAACTTAATTAATTATCATTTTTAGTGTTGTCATTCAAGGCCAATATTCAAACTTGGTTAATTTAATAACATAAACTTAAATTATATTTTATATGATTAACTTAATTAATCATTCCTTTAACTTTCATGTCAACTCTTTAGTTAATTCAAACTAATTAAATTAATTAGATTGTTTAACTATTAATTTCTCTTTCCTTAACACACAAACATATATACATCACATCATTTACACTTAGGAGGTTCCAAAGGAAATTCCTTTTATTAACATATCATTATTTGATCTTTTTAGTCATCACATTCTTTCCTCTTTTAAGAATTCCTCACCGGAATCACTACTACCATAACACTTTATTTCGGTCTACATCAAACTCTTATATAATTGTTTTCATCAAATACCTTATCGAATTATTTTGACAAATGTACTACATTACTTCACCTTTCGCTTCCTATCATCATCTCATTCTCCTTTTCTTCCATGAAAAGGTCATGCATACGAATACCCGTAAATTTTTCACAATTTTATATTACAGCATTCCACTTTTTAGTCATAAGACTCCATCTATTGAAGTCGCCCCATTGCTACTATTTCTTTCTCATTTCTTACTCTTTATCATATTTACATTAAGTTCCCATTTTATTTTCGTTTAACCATAATAATTTATCCCTTATTATTAATTATTTATCGAGTCACTAAAATACCTTACTTTAATGATTGATCTACTAATATCTCTTCATGGCTTCCTTGGAGCCTTTTGCCACAAAAGTTTCTTACATATTAAATCATATATGTTCTTTCTAGCACATAATTTTAATTTGATTAAAAATTTAATTATTTCTCTACACATTTAATTTTCTCAATCTAGGTTTTATGTCTTAAACCTTTAATCATATTTAATTACGTTCCAAACCTTATTCCTTTTGTTATGGTTACCATTCAACTTTCTTATACAAGGATCATCATACATTATTATCTTATCATTCATATTTTCTAGCCTCATATCTATTCTGGATATCACAAAAGTTTTGACATAATAGTAATATTTGTTTGAAAAATGATTAAATATTGAAAGAATATTTTTGTAAATATTCTCATAATTATTTTGAAAGGAATAAAAATGTTGTTAAATAATAGATCGATTAGTTATCCGAACGATATCTATTTGTTCTAAATTTATATTTAGGATTATTAGGCTATTTATTTTGTGTTCAGCGATATCGAGGTAAATGACTTTCGGAACTATTTAGTATTTTCCAAAAATTATATAGTGTAAGTAACTTTCTAAACTATTTAGTATTTTTGAACTGTATAATGTAAGTGATTTTGTGAACTAATTAGTATTTTAAAATTATTGTTTATATTTATGCATGATTTAGTAATAATTTGGATGCCTAAATGTGTTGTTTAAATTTTTTTTATACTTTATTTAAAGCTTCCATTTGAATGAAAATGTTGTACTTGTATTTTGTTAAAAACTCGGGTCAATTATGAAAATAGAATTTTGATTTAGAAAATGAGATTTATTTGATTATGAACTGTGAAACAAGTATAGTTTTGAACATCGATAATATTGAGAAATTAATTTTAGAAACTTCAATCTGACTACGTATAGAACCCGTTAGTGTTTCACATCAGTTCCATAATTATATTGGACATACTAAGGTTCACAACTTTAGATACCCTTCAGGGGGGGCTTTAGGGTGCGTGATCATTGACATTATCTAACTTAAGGGCCGTGTTACAGGGCCGCTGTAACCTTAGTCGACAGGGTTGTGGATTGAAAGATATATCAAATATATTGAAATTATTTTCGAATTGTATTTTGTGATTACTGATTTTTGTTTTGAAAAGTATATTGATAGTATTATTGAGCAAGAAAAATGTTATTTTCGAAAAGTATATTGACTATTGTTATCGAAGAAGAAAAATGTTATTTTCGAAAAGTATATTTACTATTGCTATTGAACAAAAAGTTATTTCGAAAAAGTGTTTTGCAAATTGTACTTGATCCACCTAAATAGTGAAGATAGTCATTTACTGAGTTTTACCGCTCACCCTTACATTAATTTTTACATGATACTTTGTTAAAAGCCAAGCACTGTGATACTTTTGTGGATGATTGAAGATCTTTTAGCTATGACATTTATTAGTAATTTGAATTTGATAAGACTTTTAAAATTTATATAAATTATACCAATTTTAAATTTAAAAATATATCAAATTAAATTTAAAAAAAAATTAATATTAATCTTATAATTCAAAAAATTAAAAGAAGTTTAATGTCACATCGTCAATTTAATACTCACTTGATATTTAAAATTCTTAACATTACCTTTGGCGAAACTCCGAGTGTGTTTATCAACTTTTACTAAATACCAATTACTTTTTCCGTTAAATATTGAATTTTATTTATTATCCTTTAAATGTATTTAAAATTTAAACAAAATCTTCAGCCAAATTAAGGTAGGATATTGGTTCATGCATTTTGATGTATTTACTCAACCAAATCACAAGTAGGAAAGAGACACATGACCTTGATGGTCTTTAAGCTCTGGAAAAGTCTACTGACTAGTGAGTAAAAGAGACGGTCATGTGCAATGTTTTGAAAATTACAACTTTTTTTTTGTAGTTCTGTTTACTCTGACTCATTAATTGATTGAATTTAATTGGGTCGCGACTTATATTTTATAGTTTACTATAAGAGGATTAAGAGATAATCTTATATGATTCTAATAAGAATTATATATAAAAATTTAATTATTTTTAAAATAGAGTATATGAAAAGGTATATTATTATTTATAAAACTATTTTTTCATTAATCCTAAATTAAAAGTGAGCAAAACTATTATATACTATATAAGCGTAAGAGAAATAGTATAATTTACTTATAAATCTAAAGGCAAGGGTTTGAAAATAGTCACAATAACATAGTGAAAAGTACCGTCCGTCTGGGGTCGGGTTCGCATCGCAAAGTCTCATTGGCGTATTAAACTCATTTTGAAAATTCTTTCAACCTTTTAGGTGCTTTCTGAAAATTCTTTCAACCTTTTATAATAGGAAATTGATATTTTTACATGTACTTTTAATATTTTCATATGATACTCTCTCACATGAGAATATAGTGGATCCCATATTCATGTAAGAGAAAATCATATAAAAATATTAAAAATTCATGTGAAAATAATATTTCCCTTTATAATATACTATTTCATTCTCTGTGATTCTTTCTTCTCTTTGAAAATTCTTTCAACTTTTTAGAATACACTAGTTTATTCTTTCGGATTATTTTTAATTTCTTTGATAATTTTGATAGAGAATTCAATCGAAACACTAAATAAATAAACTTGACATATATTGTGAAAATATTTGCATGTAACCTTTAGTAAAATCATAACGGTAAGGCATAATAAACACTTTAATAATAAGGAATACTTGTGTCAATCGATTATGTTCCATCTTTTTCTTTAATAAAACTATAATGACGAGATAATAAACACGTTAAAGACAAAAAAATATTCCTATCAATGTAATCTATTCTTCAGTTCTGTCTTTTCATTACTGTTTCTTCTCTTGAATATCAAAACATATATTGATAGTTGCCTTGTAGGAATGACATCTAATTTGTCCATATATGTGGAATTTCCATACCAATGTAGAATTTTCATAACATTTAGGCCCATACATTAAATTTAGGGCTAAATATACTTTTATTTTACGGAATATTATTAAATTTATAATTTATTTTTAAAAATAATTGAACTTACATATCGATACATATAGTTTTAAATTTGTTAAAATTTAATTAAAAATATTAATATTCAAAGTCTTAAAAGTAAAATATCTAATCTAAGTTATACAAATTCAAAGTGTATTTGAGCCAGAATTTAGTATATACACGATTTTCATATCCTAATAATATAATGTGAGAGAAAGAAGTGATGTGAGACAAGAAAAGTCACAAGGTGGGATTAGAATTATCTCTATTACACGTGTAATCTAATTTATTTTTTTTCTATACATGTAATGTCACAAATATTATTTTCAAGGACGTCAATTAAAAAACACCCTCTGCAAGAAAGTTCGTGAAGTCAATTTTTTTGCTAAAAGTTCGTGAAGTCGAATGTAATTGTTAGTTTAAATACTTAAATCACCTCATTTTTCCTTCTCATCCAACATTTCAACACTCGCATTAAAAAAACAAAGGAAGAGAAAATGAAGAACAACAACTTAGCAGCATCTCTCCTTATATTCCTCATCCACCTAATTTCACATGCTCAGATTTCACATGCTCAGGCTTGTAGTCCGAGTGGGGAAATCCAGGGCAGTAGTCCACCTCCCGGAGGATGCAAGCAAGAGAATGGTGCCGAATGTTGTGTTCAAGACAAGAGTTACACCACTTACGAATGTTCACCTCCAGTCACTGGCAATACTATGGCAACTCTTACCCTAAATAGTTTCGAAGAGGGTGGAGATGGAGGCGGTCCACCTGCATGCGATAACCAACATCACAATGATGACACTCCCGTTGTGGCATTATCGACTGGATGGTACAATGGAGGGTCGAGGTGTGGTAACAAAATCTCGATCTCCCTAAGTGCTAATGGGCCAAGCGTAGATGCCATGGTTGTGGATGAGTGTGACTCAACTAGGGGATGTGACGAGGAACATGCCTATCAGCCTCCATGCCGAAATAATATAGTGGATGCTTCTAAAGCTGTGTGGGAAGCCTTAGGTCTCGATGAGAATGCGGGCAAGTTTGATATCACCTGGACCGATGCTTAATTAATAGATCATTGTTGATTGTTCGTTAAAAATGTCATCAATGTTGTTTATGTCATGCTTTTTCAGTGTTGTTTATGTCATGTTTTTTCAATGAATAAAAGTAATGGTATGTTTTGTGCTTTTATGAAACTCTGAAATTTGAGATAATGATTGTTGATTCTCATATTGTGAAGGAAACTGAAATAGGTTGAACAAAACTTCAGAGACAGTTTTGTTAGTAATCCATTATTTATATCAGGGTGGATCCAAAACTTCATCATCTTGTGACATCTGGAGTGTTTAATATGAATATTGTCAGTGTGTCAGTGTTAATTTAATAAGCATATCACCGAGCTGAGTTATGAAAATTTAGTTCATCATATTAATGTGCTTCTCTCTCTCTTAATTCCGCTTATTAATTTTAGAGCGAGGGATATATTACAAATTCACAAACAATATGAGAGAACCATAGCTTTTTATTTTTTTTTAATGAAAATTTGATACCCGGGTTAGCATGGTACATTTTCATGAGCTAGAACTATGAAAGTATTTTGATTAATATGAGACAGAATCCCATATTATGGACCTGAATTTCTTAAGATACCATTATTTTTATTCTTACTTTACCAAATATTATCATGCCGCTGTAATTATATGATTTATAGCCATATTAAGTATAAATGTGGAGAAATTATATTTTTCCTTAGATACACTTTAAGCATTTAAGTTTTCTCTTTTTACAACTTCAAGCTTAATGTTTTAACTTTAACACATTGAATCTTAATGTGTTTAAATTTTATAAATAAACTTTTATGACCACCAACGTTTAATAATAGATTAGAATGAGAGTACTTTAAGTAATTTTACTTTTAAATATCTTTGGAAGCACCTAAAATTGTAGGCATGTGGTCAGTGCGTGATGAAGAACTAAAATATGAAAAATTAAATATTTGAGCTAGTGTAATTAACGATATATACCTTTAAAAGACTTAATTGCCCTAATTGATAAAAAAAACCTTAAATATCTTGGGAAACACAGAAAATTGTAAGCGTGTGATCAATATGTGATGAAGAAGAAAAAGGAGGAAAATTGGAATTAATATAAACAATATATAATCTTAAAATACTTAATTTCTCTTTATTTTGAGTCAAGTAACTTATTCCTATTGAGAGAGAGAGAGGGAGAGTTGTGTAGAATGCTAGTAATTTGAAATCATTTAATTTGACTATTACAACTTTGTAAAGTGTTATATATATTCTCTTGAATAATTAATTTTGCATTGCATGAGACCAGGGGTAGGTCTAGCCTCTTAGTTTAGTGGAGTCAATTTTTTTTAAAAATAAATCATAAAAAATAAAGATAATAAAAAAAATCCCAAAACTAAATAATACTCAAATATGATTTACAATAACATTTTTTGAGACTTCATTGCTTAAAATTACTGCATGATAGCCTTATTTTCAATAAGTGCAAAAATATCATGTTCAATGTACGTTACTAAATAATCATTCATTCATCTACTCATCTTTTATCAATTTTTATTCGGGGTTGATTTGCAAAAATATCATGATACCCTCATTTTTAATAGTTGTAAAAGTCCACAAGTAATTACTAAATTTATGAAACTACAAAAAAGATAAAGCTAAAGAAAAATATTTCTTTGACGGGTCCACGTCATAACTGGAAGACTAGAATAGAAAGAGTAGAATGAGTACAAGTTTAAAATAACTAATAATTTTTTAATCTAAAATTTTATATTTTTACTAAACACTGTAAAAAAATAAAATAAAATTTGAGACGCTCATAGAATTGCCCCCACTGCCCATATTCTAGATCCACCCATGTGAGACGCTCATAGAATCAATAATTAAAATTATGAATATCAAATCGATTACTTTGGTGTCAAATTGCTAACATTATTCAGTGGTTCATGTCGCTCTACTATCCTTGCTGGCCAAGAAATTCTACCGGAGACTAAATACAACAAGCTTGACGGAAGGTTTGGGAGTATGCTTGGGGAAAGAAAAATAGACTAAATAAAATTGCTGGTCTCCTCCTTTTCCTTCATGCATGGGGTAGAACATGAAAAACTTACAAATTCAAAGTGTTTTTGATCCAAAATTTAGTATACACAATTTTCATATCCTAATAATATAATACGAGAGAAGAGAAGTGATGTGAGACGAGAAAAGTACTGACATGATGGGATTAGAATTATCTCTATTTACATAAATTTTATTATGTTGATATAATATTTGTATTGTTAAATTTATATCGTGAGAAATCGAAGCTGGATAAAACAGGTATAGTGAAGTGAATCATAATCACATATGATGTCTTGTCCACGGTGGGTATTGAACTTTCATTGTTGAATATTCACTTTCTGCTTAACATGGTGTGAATGTATGAAGGTGATCGGGAATCCTCATAGCCTAACAAACCTTGGCTTTAGTCTTGTCCTAACAAACTTTTTGTCTTTCTAAAAGACCAAAAATATGTAATATCAACTCGTAAAATAGTATGAATTTTTGTATTAGTTTATTTATCTTTTTTTATTTGGCTTATTAATTAATAAAACTGTTACATATCCTTTGAAGTCCACAATATATACTAATACTGGATACATTATTGTACTGGTAATAATTGTTAGTTAGTACGTATGTTCATCATATCCGATTTAGGGTCAGACTGTCATGCTTTTGGTCTTTAAAAAGTTTATATTTTTTTTATTGTATTTGTTATAACAACTGTTTGCATTTTAATTTTAACGTCTTTCTTCGTAGGCCAACAGAAATACAACTTGTTATAACTGCGAAGGGAGCTGGTTTTGCACCTAATTGTGTAGTTGACATGGTCGAAGTCGTTAACATATTATATCATTGGCATTTACTTTAAGATTAATGATTAATGACCAATGTGACACCTTGATATGTTGTCCAGGCACTCTATGAGCCTAATTTTATTTGAAATAGTCTTGGATTAAACTAACAATAGCCTTATGGACATTGTTTTTGAAAGGATTTCGGGCACGAGAAAGGAAGGAGCCTTCGCCCCCTGCAAGAAAGTTCGTGAAGTCCAATGTAATTGTTAGTTTAAATACTTAAATCACCTTATTTTCCTTCTCATCCAACATTTCAACACTCACATTAAAAAAACAAAGGAAGAGAAAATGAAGAACTACAACTTAGCAGCATATCTCCTTATATCCCACATCCTCCTAATTTCACATGCTCAGAATTAATTGTAGTCCGAGTGGCAAAATCCTGGGCAGTAGTCCACCTCCCGGGCAATGCAACCAAGAGAATGGCTCCGATTGTTGTGTTCAAGACGAGCGTTACACCACTTACGAATGTTCACCTCCAGTCACTGGCAATACTAAGGCAACTCTTACTCTAAATAGTTTCCAAGAGGGTGGAGATGGAGGCGGTCCATCTGAATGTGATAACCAATATCACAATGATGACACTACCGTTGTGGCATTATCAACTGGATGGTACAATGGAGGGTCGAGGTGTCTCAACAAAATCTCCCAAAGTGCTAATGGGCGAAGCGTAGATGCCATGGTTGTGGATGAGTGTGACTCTACTATGGGGTGTGACAAGGATCATGCCTATCTGTTAGTAATTGATTCGGGTTGGACCCGTGGATCATGGACATCTACTTGGGTATGGATATGGGATAACCCAATTTGTATTGGAAGAGTCCCATATCACTTTGAAGTATTTTAGATAATACTTGACATGGTCAGGACTCTATATGAGATAACTCTCCTGATTTAGTCAATAGTAGACTTATCCCATATTAATAGGTATTCATCGTTAAAATACTGATACGCTTGCATTGTGTAGGGCTAAGGAAAAATAACGTGTTATTTTTCTCATACAGTTTTTCTCTCTAATACTCTCTCTCTAGTATTTCCAAGCTTCCATCAATTAGCTTGGGTGTACTTGGTGTGAACACTTGAGTTAGTTCACATATACCGTTGCTTGTAACAACTCTATATTGGTGAGAAACGTTCGTGAGAAGGTTCGTAGTAGCTGTGTTCGTTGTGTTGCTCGTAGATTTGGCATTCCGGTTCAACCGCTTCCCCTACGTGGATACTAACCTATTCATATGTAAGTTGATATATGTTTACGTGTTAGTTTCCAATGATTCTTACATTGGCATCAAAGCTTGTTATGCTTAATCTCGCATAAATAATATGCCATTTTTTTTTTCATTCACTAGAAAGCTTGAAATAGAACATTAATGGCATAATATGCTAGAGTACATCTTAGAGGCTGAAATTACAGTATGTTGTAGTCCAAAAAACATGCTAAAATACCTGTAATTTGTTGTTGCAATAGCATTTATATTTTGTGAGAAAATGCAAACCCTAGTTAACATTCTTGTTTCATTCACGTAAAAATCTGTTTTTCTACAGAAGTTGATATTTTATTTTCTTTACATAATAAAATAGTACACGTCTCCACGATTCCAGAAATATAAAGTTTGTAATTTTTGGACATCTGTAGAATTAGTTATGATTTTTTGAAAAAGAGGTACATAATTGCAATTTTGCTTCTAGTATGCCGAGGAAGAAGACGACGCTGACTTCAGCACGCGTCAGACCGCGTGTATCCGCGAGCCAGCTAAAAAAGGGGCAGCGACGACGCCCACTCGCGCCTGAGGCGAGTGGGTTACACGCGCTTGCTTCTGCAATTTTTTTTAACAAAAATTTTTTACAGAAAATTTTATTTTTATTTTCTGGTCAAATTAATATTTTTTCAGCAAAGAAAAATATTTTTAGAAATTGTTTTTAGTTACTTAAAGTGCCATAAAATTATTTTAAAAATGTCCAGAAATGTTTTTTGGGCCAATTTTTTTTTTCTTGAGTATACAGAGGCATGATTACAAGTTCTCCACTGAGAGGCGTTGAGAAATGGTTTGATTAAGTGTTTTAAATTATTTTACATTCAATTATTATTTATTTGAAAAATAATTGAATTAAATAGTAAAATTTTTCAGAAAAATACAAAAAATTTACAGCATCACATTTTCATGTATATATGTTGTTAAAAAATTTTGGTCATTTTTTGAGAAACATAGTATTTATTATCACACTTATTATTGTGTATTTGTGTGTATATATTATGTTAATTATGCATATTTGTTGCGTTTGTCCCCTTAAGACTTGACCAAAGACATCCGGCTTTCTAGTGGTAGCTATGATGGGCCCATTCATACACATACCCCTTGTTTGATATTGCATGGTGTTTTGAATGGACCAAAAAGGGTTGATATTTAACTATTTTTGGAGACGAGCTCTCACTTTGTGATAGAGACCTGAGATACAATAATTATGAGAAGACAAGTGCAACATTCCCATTTTTTATTAATAGATTGATGTAGTAGGTATCTTTAATGTAAAAATTTTGGTATTGGTGTATTAATATCGAAGCCTTGTAATTAAATGTAATTTTGCACTTGTTCTTCAATTAATTGATTTTATCTCCCAAAGTATAATTAAATTATTAATAAGGGTTTTTTGTTAAACCCCGTCCTTATTTTTGTTGTAATGGGCTATTTGGATTTTGTCATATAAAATAAAATTAATCATAATTATTTATTTTATGAAATGGAATGATGATTATGAGCTTAGCGATTTTTCGATTTCTATTCATGGACTAAATAATTGTGATTAATTAGGATTTAATGACAAAATTATTATATGTGTGCTAATATTCATATTTCGTGCGACCTTATTGTAGTGAAATGGCCTCTAAAAATGTCATTACTGACCTTAACAAAGGTGAAAAATTGGATGATAAAAATTATTACCTTTGGTCGAAGAAAATTCAATATCTGCTTAATGAGTTAGATGTGCTAGAAACCTTAACCACCACTATAGAACCGCCTGAGGAGGGCATTACTGTACAGCACCGTCGAGACAAACAAACCTACGATGAGTGGGTCAAAAAGGATCGTTGTTTGCGCTTTACTATGTTAAGCAGCATGCACAACGACCTTATTGGCGAATTTGAGTCCTACAAAGGAAATGTGGGATATGCTCAAGAAGTCCTATGGTGGGACTACTGCTACTAGGTTACACGAGCTTAATTATAAGTTGGACCGTTACAGAAAGGAGCCCAAACACACTATGGTGGAGCACCTTCGTGTAATGTCGTCAATGATTCGCGAGCTTAGTGTAGTTGGCACAACCCTCACTGAAGAGAAACAGATTCAAGTTGTGCTCAGGTCTTTACCTGATACCTGGGAGCCTTTCACGGTGACTATGATACATAATGATAGTATCAAAACTCTTGCTGATCTGAGAAGACACCTTGAGCTTAAATATGAGCGTCGTGGTGCAAAAGATGGAAGCTTTGTCTTAATTGCTCAAGCTAGTCTGCGCAATGCAAAAGGCAAGCGCAAGAGACAAGCAAAAGGCAATGATCAGGTTAAGACTGATGCACCAAATAAGAAGGGTAATGCTAAGCGTCGTAGGGGCAAAAGAGGAGGAAAAAAGAAGATGACTTGCTATAACTGTCAGAAGGTTGGACATTTTGCTCGTGAATGCACTAAGCAGAAAAAGGTACAATCTAAATTTCTCCATTGCGATGAATACTTTGTGTGTTCACATGTTTTTCTTGCCCAATTTGATTCTTCGTGGATTATTGACACAGGAGCAACCAAGCATGTAACTCGCGATAGGGAGGGATTCACCGAGTACCGACGAGTTTCCAAAGGGAGCCAAAGTTTGTTCATGGGGAACAGTTCAGAGGAACAAGTGCTTGGTTTTGGCACTTATCAGCTGACTTTGCGAAATGGCCGCACACTGATCCTTGAGGACACACTTTATGTACTAGGAATTTGACAGAACTTAGTTTCAGTTGTAGGCTTAGTTAGAGTTGGATATTCTTTTTCCTTCGATAGTAGTAGCGTATCTATTTACTTTCATAATAATTTTGTAGGACATGGTACTTTATCGGATAGTTTTTATGTTTTGAATAAAGGTGAATCCCATTTTTCTTATATTGCTTCTCATGATGATATTGTTAATGAATCATTGAAATTGCATGCTAGATTAGGTTATATTGGTCAAGATAGGATGACTAGGCTAGCTCGAGAAGGCCTTTTAGGCTCACTCACTAAAGTTAACATACCAGTATGTGAACCTTATTTAGGAGGTAAGGCAAAAAGAAAACCATTTGGGAAGGCAGTGAGGGCCACTAATCCTTTAGAGTTAATTCATTCAGACATTTGTGGTCCAATGAATGTTAGAGCACGACATGGTGGTGGTAACTATTTCATCACTTTTATAGATGATTATTCGCGATATGGATATGTCTATTTGATTTCTCATAAGTCAGAAGCATTAGACTGTTTTAGACGCTTCATTTCTGAAGTTGAGAATCAAAGGGATAAATCCATAAAGGTTCTTAGGATCGATCGTGGCCGCGAATATTTATCTGAGCAATTTAAAGGACTCAGTGAGGAAAAAGGTATCATCAGACAGCTAACGATTCCTGGTACTCCGCAACAAAATGGTGTTGCAGAAAGAAGGAATCGTACGCTATTAGAGATGGTTAGATCGATGATGGCGCAAGCTGATCTCCCAGTTAATTTTTGGGGGGATGCACTTTTGACTGCTGCCTACATCCTTAATCGCGTGCCTAGCAAGTAAGTTACTTCTACACCATATGAGTCTTTCGAAAAAAGAAAACCAACCTTAGATCATTTAAGACCATGGGGGTCGGCAAGATATGTACGCATTCCTTCCCAACAACTTGGGAAGTTAGACTCTAGAGGAAATAAAGGTATCTTTATAAGGTATCCTGAACACTCAAAAGGGTTATGTAATGATATGCGAACAACCTGATGGAGTAATGACTGAGATTGAATCACGAGATGTGAAATTCATAGAGAATGAGTTTCCAAGCAGGGCTGACAGGAGAAATGATGATGAGCTATATGAGATGGTCGAATCAGTGGGAGACATTTCACCATCACTTAGCGAAGGAAGGGAATTTGATTCTCATCGTTTTGTCGCTAAGGATAGTGGGAATGACTTACCGCCTAGCAGGGCACCTGATTCACAAAAACTTGAACCACGTCGAAGCAAACGTGCAAAAGTTCCTCGAAATTTTTTTGAAATTAAAGAGAAATCCCTTCTCGTGCTTGAAGGAGAGGCCCTTATGTGCGCTCTAAATGATGATAATGAGCCTACCACATATAAGGGAGCTCTCACTTCACCTACTCATAATAAATGGATAGATGCTATGAAGGATGAAATTGGTTCTATGGGAAAGAATCAAGTTTGGGAGTTGGTTGATCTACCGCCTGGTCGTAAGGCCATTGGAAATAAATGGGCTTTCAAAATTAAACGTAAGGCGGATGGATCAATCAACAAGTATAGGCTCGTCTCGTGGCAAAAGGGTTCACCCAAAAGAGGGTGTGGACTATGAAGAGAAATTTTCACCAGTTGTGAGAATTAGCTCTATTTGCCTCATTTTAGCTATTGTCGCACGTTTAGATTTGGAGCTTTATCAGATGGACGTTAAAACTGCATTTCTATATGAAAAACTAGATGATGAGATCTATATAGATCAACCAATTGGCTTTAAGGTCAAGGGACAAGAGCGCAAAGTGTGCAAGCTTAAACGTTCCATTTATGGCTTAAAGCAATCATCTAGACAGTGGTACTTTGGATTTCATCGAGCCATCATAGCTGATGGGTTTACGATGATTGAAGAAGATCATTGTGTGTATGTTAAGCGGGTCGACAAAAGCTTCATGATCTTATGTTTGTACGTTGATGACATCTTGATAGCTGAAAATAATATGAGATTGATTGTCGCCACTAAAAAGTGATTGTCATCTAATTTTGAGATGAAGGACATGGATGAAGCAGAATTTGTACTCGGAATTAAGATCCATAGGGATCGTTCTAAAAGATTTTTAGGATTAAGTCAAGAGAATTATATAAAATCTATAGTAGAGCATTTTCTTATGCATAATTCTAAACCCGCTGACACTCCCATTGAGAAGGGTCATAAACTAAGCCAAGATTTTTGCCCTAAGACTGATCAAGAAAAAGAACATATGGTTCGTGTTCCTTATGCAAGTGCAGTTGGTAAGTTAATGTATGCAATGATGTGTACACGCCATGTGACGTCCCCAAATTCGGGTTCCAAATACCCGGATCTGATCATCACGATCCAATACAAACATTCACCTCTAAACAACATACAATAACTAAATGCGGAATAATAAACATATGTTGTTCATTCAAAAGGTGTTACTAGTCCCAAGATACGATAACCTTACACAAAAGTACACAAATACCCTTAATATAGTACTTAGGGTTTATATTACATAACAATTAATTTAATTAACTACAAGGCTGCATCTCGAAGTCTATCACTTCATCTTTCCTTTACCCTTGTTCTTTCCCGAAGTCTCGGGTTGCACTGCAATAAGGTTTCATGCTATAGCAAGAGTGAGCAACTAGTTTGCTCAACAAGTTTAAATAACAACAAGGAACAATATATCATGAATGAAAGGGAATAGCTGAACAATTCAATAATGTGAATAACATAAGCAGGAATAATAATTTGCTTTTAAAATTAGGATAGTCAAATAGACTATGAGCTATAAATATCCACTGGAGTCAATAGCAGGTTGACCCAATGATTACTACCAGAAATATGTACCCGAGGGGATCAGCCTCAGTACAATATGTGTATGCATAACATTTAATTTTCGTATTTTTGTACCTAATATTAGATACAGGGTACTCCCCTATAATAAAGGGGTGTTCATAATAGTCTAAGAATCCGCATCTTCAATGATTTGGATAGCTTTTAAAATCTTTAACATAAATGTCTAGCCGAATAATGGCTTAAACCTACTTTGAACAGTTCTTTAAATAATAGAACAATAATTAAGTACAAGTCAATGACTGTACGATATCAAGTGCAATAAGTGCGAATAACAACAATATCGATGTGGAATAATTGTAAAGTAATTAAACCACTCAAAGCATGCTTGGAAATAACAGTTCAAGCTTAGATAAATAATTTGCTCAATGAAATGAGTTTAGAGATAAGGAACTTGCATGTCTGCTCAGCTACAATAAATGTCTAGCTTTAACTAACTGGCTTTGAAAGACCTAACATTAATAAAGTTGGTCTAATAACTAGTACGACGTATTTGCACAACTATACGCTCACTAAGGAACTTATATACCACACATAAGTACTAACACATAAGTTACATTAGTCGAAATAATATTATTAACCTTATATACCCTCAATCAGATTAGGTTAATAATTTAATAAGTTAGAAAATATTTTTCTTAAGCGTTGGACACTTATTAAACCCTTAAACAACTTATTACAGTTGTTTAATTAAAGCATAATTGAATTCAATTTATTTTATTAACTCAATCTCTACTTAATTACTATTTAATCTTGATTAAATAGAAATTAATTAATTCACTCTAGTTATTATTTAAAATAAATAATAACTAATTGTACTTACTTATTATTTAATAATAATTAAATAATAAATAATTATTGATTTAATTTTAACCTTCTTTAATTTAATATTAATCAACTAATAATTAATTAATTAATTAACCTCACTTATTATTTAATTTAAGAAAATTAAATAATAGTTTACTAATTTTAATCCTCTTTAATTATTATTTAATGCCAATTAATTATTTAATTAATTATTTAATTAATTTTAATTATTATTTAAGGTTAAATAATAATCAATTCATCCTTATTTATTATTTAAATTAAATAATAAATTATTATTCTAATAACTTAATTTCCATTAATCGTTATTTAATGCTAATTAAATAATAATTAATTACTTAATTATCCCTATTTATTATTTAATAATATTTAAATAATAAATAATTAATCTATAAATTTTTATCTCTCTTTAATTATTATTTAATAGGAATTAAATAATAATTTGCTAATTTATCACCTTTATTTATTATTAGCATTTTAAATAATAAATAATAAATTTATTTCACTTAACCATGATTTAGCTAACTATATTAATATTTAAAATATTTAAATATTAAAATTAATGAAAAATATCCTCCCCAATACCATTTTTGTATTATTATTATTATTTTTGTTATAATTTTAAATTAGTTTTCAAATATTTAAATTAATTAAAATTAACCCGAATGGCATTTCTGTAAATAAGTTAAAAACTGATCCGAGGGTAAAATAGTAATTTCGCCAAGAAAAACACGGAGGGGCAGAATTGTAATTTCTGCCAAAATTCGATTACCGCACATTGCGCGTGCAGACATAAAGAACGGCTCAAAACGGTGCCGTTTTGAGAAGCCGAAAACGGCTTCCGCGCGTATCGCGCGGAGTAACTTTCTACTGACGTCAAACGACGTCGTTTGGCTCCGCGTCCTTCAGCCAAAATAGCTTGCGCGCATTGCGCGGAAAACCTTTAATTTTTTCCCTTTGCAGAACGTGAACAGTGTTCCGGCAATACACATTTTAAATAAAAATATACCATCAAGTAAGCTTTAACTCTTCAATAAAAATCCAAAAAAATTACCAATCACCTTATATCAATTTATAACATGAAAAATTAATTTTTCATGATTTAATATCATTTTTTTATATAAAAATTTTTACATCACATAACTACCACAAATTATAACTTTTTGTGTATAACTCTATTTTGAGTGATTCAAACTTTGTTTTTTTTTCTCATGATTTAATGTTCTATAATATTAGAATATCAAACCTAAGTGTTATAAAAATATTTTTTTTTGGTCATAAATTCCAAAACTTGTTTACACACTACTAAACACATGTTTTTAACATATAAATGATACCAAAATACAAACCAAGCATATTAAACTCAAACATGGCATAAATATTACCACTACACATTATTAACTATATTAACATATTTATACACACATGTTAGTTTATTTAATTTAAAACAAAAATTAGATTTATAATAACCATTACCTTGATTTAATGGCTATCTTCCTTTTTCTTCCAAAATAAGTGGTGAAAGAAGATGACATGAACCAAGAACTCCTTCTCTTGATAATTTTGCTCTCAAATATATTTTTTCTACACTCTCAAATGCTCTCTAGCTTGAAAAGTAGAAGAAGAAATGACCAACATAAACTCCTAAATTGTAAGTATACTTACAATTTGGATAGATATAAAATCTATATCTATTAAAATTGTCATCATGAGATAGCAAGGATACTTACACAAGCTAACAGATTAGGTGAAAAGAGGCATGGTTTCATGTACTTGAAAAAGAAATAAATCAAAACAAGCAACCTACTTAATAAATGAGAAATAATAAAATATAAAAAGAAAATCAACTCACACACACTCTCTCTCTCCTCTAGTATGCTCGGCTGATAAGTCTTCTTGTCCCAAAATCATAGTCACTTGCATTTTACTTTAGTAAATAAATAGTTTTATTAAGTATTTTTCAAGTGGGCCAATCATTGAGCTTTATTTTAAATACCAATTGGGCTCCTATTAAATTATTTGGGCTACTAATTTGCCAAATTTTATTATTCTTCACTTGAGCCACTAATTGATCCATGTTGGGCTAATTTATTAATTAACACATTAATTATTCAATCAATGATTAAATAAATAATTAGATTGAATAATTAATTAAATACTCTAACTCATTAGTATTAAATTACTAAATTGACTAATAAATATTATTATTAATATTTCACATTATTTACATTAATTAATAATCATATTAATTAATTTATTATATTTAATTAACTCATTATATTCAATTTAATTAAATATTTAATTAATAGGAAACTTATCAATTATTTTGATATTAAAACTTTAGGGTTTGTTTACTAATTTAAATAACATATTAGTGACCCCCTTTAATTAATTCTAGTAATTAATCACATAATTATTTAATCACGTAATTAATTAATCACATATAAAGATTTAAATAATCTCGTAAAACTAACTCGTTAGAAATTAAATTATTAATTTAATTAATAATGACGTGGAAATTCTAGGACATTACACGCCCCGACATAAGTTTTGCAGTGGGGATGGTTAGTCGATTTCAAAGCAATCCTAGATTTGCTCATTGGGTGGCAGTTAAGAGAATACTTCGATACTTGAGAGGCACCTTGAACTATATGTTGTGTTATCAGGGTGGTGAGCTACGCTTACAAGGGTATAGCGATGCAGACTGATCTAGTGACTTGGATGAACGCAAGTCTACCACTGGATATAACTTTTTGCTTAGTGGTGGGGCCATTAGTTGGTTGAGCAAGAAACAACCATGTGTTGCTTTATCCACTATGGAGTCAGAGTATATTGCATGTTGTTTTGCAGTACAAGAGGCAGTATGGTTACGGAGATTCTTTAAGCGCTTGCATGTTGGATCGCATTCGAGTGATCCTGTCACTATTCACTGTGACAATACGGCTGCTTTGTCTGACGTTAAGGATCCCAAGTACCATGGAAAAGCCAAGCATATTGAGACCAAATTTCACTACATTAGGGATATTGTGGCACGAAAGAAGGTGGTCCTTAAACATATCTCTACAAGCAACATGGTTGCTGATCCCTTAACTAAGCCCATTCCTAAGGATGTTTATCGAGCTCATGTTAGGAGCTTGGGACTTCGTAGGCCTTGATATGTATTATGCTTGTTGATGGACAACTTTTGGATATTGTTTATTGTTTATTTTTATGCAATAAATGTTATTACATAAAGTTGATTTCTATTCAGTTCTATGTTTTAACTTTTGTATATATAAACACACATATAAAATGTGACAAGGCAAAATGGTTGATCTACTCACACGGATAACCTGCCTCGGCGCTTGTAATAGCGAGCGAGATGAGGCTATATTGTGGAGGTCTAAATGGTAGGGCACCATTTTTGAGACACTACGATTTAGCCGCCTTGGCTGGGTCCAAGAAGAGGTATCATTATATACCGAACACTTGTAAGAAGTGTAGCCTTGTTTTCTGGGTTTGCCGGAGATTAGATTCATACTGGATAATATCTTAAGTAACTAGGGATGTTTTCAAAGGTTAAACACTAGAGAGCGATTAGCTATTGTCCGTACGGTGTTATTTTAGCTAGAGCGACATTATTTTTTAGAGCTCCAGCGTAACATGAGAATTGTACCTCGTGTGCAAGATTGGCGACATAGTACAGAAGAGTGATGTGGTGGATACCTATCCAATCACTATGTGAGCTCTGTACAATAACTATTGTCCTTAGTTACTTAAACCTATGTCATGAAACAAAGACTTTGTATTGCTACTTTAGCTTGTATTCCTAAGTTCACATAATGAGGTTCCATGGGTACTTGTCTAAGAAAGCAGCATAGTTAATGAAGATTGACATGAGAGTTTAGGGAAGACAATTGTCTGACATCACATTCAGTCGTTGGCTATGCTATGCACGCGCAACTATTTTAAACTTTATATATTACATTATATGTATATTTTTTAAAAGTGAGCATACCAAGACAAATGGGGTTGAGTGTATTTCGAAAATGTAATTAATGAGGGATTCGAAATACTCAACAGAATGTGATCGACTGGTCTAGGACATGACGAGTTTTTTTTTGGAGATGCTTCATATTAGTTATGATGGAGACTTAATATATGAGCTCTCGCCCTTGATATTATTTATTTCTCGTCTGTCGCACGCCAAGGCACTTGTATGAGGAAATCTAGAAATGATTGAATTTAGATGAGTACGTATCTTTATATCCTAAGTATCTGAGTGGGAGATGTTAGTAATTGATCTGGGTTGGACCCGTGGATCATGGATATCCACTTGGGTATGGATATTGGATAACCCAATTTGTATTGGAAGAGTCCCATATCACTTTGAAGTATTTTAGATAATACTTGATATGGTCAGGACTCTATATGAGATAACTCTCCTGATTTAGTCAGTAGTAGACTTATCCCATATTAATAGGTATTCATCGTTAAAATACTGATACGCTTATATTGTGTAGGGCTAAGGAAAAATAACGTGTTATTTTTCCCATACAGTTTTTCTCTCTAATACTCTCTCTCTAGTATTTCCAAGCTTCCATCAATTAGCTTGGGTGTACTTGGTGTGAACACTTGAGTTAGTTCGCATATACCATTGCTTGTAATAACTCTCTATTGGCGAGAAACGTTCGTGAGAAGGTTCGTAGTAGCTGTGTTCGTGGTGTTGCTCGTAGACTTGGCATTCCGGTTCAACCGCTTCTGCTACGTGGATACTAACCTATTCATATGTAAGTTGATATGTGTTTACGTGTTAGTTTCCAATGATTCTTACACTATCAGCCGCCATGCCGAAATAATATAGTGGATGCTTCTAAAGTTGTGTGGGAAGCCTTAGGTTTGGATGAGAATGTGGGCGAGTTTGATATCATCTCGACCGATGCTTAATTCACTACAAGAAAAAGGCCTAATTCCGACGGAACTTTCCGTCGGAAATAAACCTATTCCGTTGGAATTATAATATTCTCGACAAAAAATTCGATCGACAATTCGGACGAAAATAACCGCGTCGGAATTAATTTCGTCGACAATTCGGTCGAAAATAAATAATCCCCGACGTATTTCTGTCGTCGGAATCTTCGTCGTAATTCTTATATACCCGACAGAATAATTCCGTCGAAAATAAATAATTCCGTTGGAATTCGAATTATATCTTCGACGGAAATTCCGTCAGAAAATCAGTTCGTCCGTCGAATATAAGTACTTAATTTCGACGGACATTCCGTCGAAATTAAGTTTATTCCGCCGGGAATAGCCCTCTCGGTAATTAGAAAATTAATAATTTAATGCAATAATTCCGATGGAAATTCCGTCGTAAATACCTAATTCCGTCGGAAATACAAGAATTTTTTTTAAATGGTTTTTTTGCTTTTTCAATGCCAGGTTTTAAAACCACATTTTTTGTACCTGCTTTATCCTAACAACACAACAGCAATCCATTCTTTATGTTCACACACTTGATATAAATATAAACGACAACACGTTATAAAATAAATTATCGTACTTTACAAAACTAAACCAAATTACGATAAATTACAATCAATTAAGTTAAATTAATTATAACTAAATTATAATCTACAAAGAATCATCGCCCAGAGATCGAGGGTTCTGCTGTGGTGTATGAAAATCATCGTTGTCACCCCCCCCCCCCCCCCCCCGCTCGCGATCGGCATCGTCAGCATGCTCGAAATTATCATCCTGTTAATACAATTACAAATATCAGTCATTAGTCAGTACTTGAGATAAAAATTCATAGTTAAATAATTATTACAGAACATACAGAATATACAACTTAAATTGAACAACATACCTGTGCAGTCGGGCGCTGAGTCAGCATCGGGCCAAAAGCCTCCAACAACAGAGTAGTCACCATCCGAATCACCTCGTCTCGTATCGCGGCGAACTGCTCCGGAGATATCCCCGTACTCTCGACACTGGCCCCTGCTGCAACGTCCTGAGCAAGCTGATGAAGACGAGCACTGGTAGGTAGGCTCTGACTACGGAATATCAGATCCGTACGAAACGTCTCCAACACCGCCGCCATAACCCGTTGGAACAATGCGTCGTCCAAGCCAGCGCCCGTATGAGATTGTCCAACATGTCCTCTCGAACGCAGGCTAGAACCTGCAACATTAAATATAACACACAAAAAATGAAATATCAATATAAATTTTGAGTAAACGAGCAACATACTACAATAAATACCTCTGGTTAATGTATATGCCGGCACCCTCGGCAGCCCCAACACTCGATATCTGCTCGTAGTGCTACTTGGGGGATCTTGAGACGCGACCCAAAGAGCCATCTCCTCATCCCTAGATAAGCTAACATCGGACGGAGGGATGGTAGAATCTCCCCTAGAAGCATGCAACTCAGCTACACGCTCGTCCCGAAGGCTCTGAAATCGGTCCTGCAATTTATTATGTATATTGTAGTTTATTGACTCATTTAATTAAGTGCATGATACTAATTATTACATAACTTTATAAAAACTCTTACCCGTATAGCTGCAGCTGCCTGTGACATACTACATTTCTTTGGCGTGTGGGCTCTATCCCAGAACTCGATCATGGTGGGAGGTCGTCCCAACTCACCGCCCTTGACCTAACAAATAAAATTTTAATTTATCATTTATTTAGTATATATTTTTATGAGAATATTAAAGTAAACTAAATATATACATACCGATTTTACTTCTTCAAATGACCGTGAACCCGTAGTATGTACTACTCGGAGCTGGCTACGATTTTTCTTCATTTGTTCTGATTTTTTTTTGAAGTCGTCAGCATCCCAATGAGTACACATGACCTCCCATGCTGCATCTGAGACAATAGGGGGTTGATGGTCTCGAATAGTAGTCCCGGGCTGGTCTACAACTGCCCGGGCAGCCCTATGTCTTATCTCGTACAACCAGCCGGCATAGTTCTTCGCGACATGTGCAATAATAACACCGTCGCCTGTCGCCTGAGAGATGCCCTCCTCATATCTAAAATAAATCTAAGAAAACGAACTAACTTATCAAAAAAACTAAATTGAATGTGTAAGTAGTATGTACGTATACAGTTTAAATTATTTAAAATAACTTACGTGAAATTCACGTAACACGGTATCCATGAAGGAGACATCATGCTGCGCGTACTGCGTAAATCGCATGCAGCCAATGGGGAGGTGTGTCAGACATATGGCGTGTAAAGTGGCTTTAGCCACAGGATCCATAATACTGCAAAACAAAACAAATAACGCAAAGTTATGTTTATTGTTTTACAAAATAAATTAATTCACCTTAACATAACGCTATTTTACACTTACTACGCAGAGCCGACATCTACGCGGACAATATGCGCAACAGCTGGCGGGCGACCAAATAACCCGAGGTTCGTCCCTCGAGGACGTCGTCTAGCAGTATCTGTAAGTAAAATTGAATAATAAATAGTAAGCAAAGTTAATAAATCAATTCCCAAAACATAACCTACAAATAGTAAGCAAAACAAATTAATATTTAAGAAAATCTACTACCTGACGATGATGACCCGCCCTGAGTTCCGTCAGATGATCCTGCATGACCACCACCGCGCCGACCGCTACCACTATGCCTAGCCATAAATGTACTACTGAAATACAAAAATAAAATGCAATTAATATGCAGTTAATTAATTTAATTAAATAAAATACACTTCTTAAGTTTAAATGTAATACGTCGTCAAACCCATCAGAATCATTTTCATAGTTATCCTCGGATTCTGACACGACTTCTTCATTATCAGTTTCGTCGTCAACCACATCTTCCTCGACTTCATCATTATCGGGTACGTCTTCCTCGACTTCATCGTCAACCAGGTCTTCCTCGACATCATCATTAATCGGGTACGTCAATGACATCTACCAACAAATCGTCGTTATGTAGGACTACCTGACTGGATTTGCTAATATCATCCTGCAATGGCTCATCTGTCCCAGACATATTACTATAATCGAATGGACGAGTCTTTGTTGTGAAAACTGTATACCAGGGACTTTTACAATTTACTACATTAGATGCGTAATAAACTTGAGTCGCTTGACTGGCTAATACGAATATGTCAGCAGAATGTAACTTTGGCTTTATATTTACTGTGACGATTCTATTACGATCAACTTTAACACCTTTCTCAGTATCAAACCAGCGACATTTAAATGTAACTACCTTTTTACCCCCGGGATAATTGAGCGTAATTACTTCCTCTAAATATCCATAATAATTGGACTCCGAATCTTGGTAACAACTGCCCAACACGACAATACCAGAATTGACTGAAGTCGGTTCGTTTATGTCATCGACATTAAATCTATACCCATTGACGATACAGCCGGGGAATGAACTAATCAATTTGTAAGGTCCTTCGATGACATCTTTAAAACGCACATAATTATTGTCTTTTGCAACCCTTCTCTTAAACCACTGTTGAAAATTTGTAGTCGTGAATGATTCCAACTGTACTGCATTTAAGCTCGGGTTTAAAGCACATGCTTCGTCTTCAAATGCACTGAAACGTTATAACACGATTTAATTTTAGACTAGGCTATTAAAAATTAAAATTTTATAAATAGTATTTACTTACGTTATGTATGACGATACTTTGGGCATATTTAGAAGCACATATGTAGACACAATTTTCAAATCTTTTTCGCTTAAGTACGTCATCGTCTCATGGCCAAATGGTTTAGCCGGATAAGAAAATACAGCTAACTCATCAACACATGGTTGGACTCCGACGACCTCATTTCGACTTAAACAATTGTGTTTCGTTTTGACAACATCTTCAAAATACAATGAGCTGAAGTTGACAAGCTCTTCCTCCGTGTACCGTTCAACAATAGAACCCTCTATACGAGCTTTATTCTTTACTTTCTACTTTAAACGACGCATGTACCTAAAATACATTAAATAAGTTCACAAACATTACGAATATGAGTTATAAATATCATCAACAAAGAAATGTAGACGATAATACCTCTCAAACGGATACATCCATCGATATTGCACAGGTCCTCCATGCTTAAGTTCATATGGCAGATGAATAGGCAAATGCTCCATCGAGTCAAAAAACCCCGGAGGAAATATCATTTCTAACTTGCACATTGTCATGACTATATTTTTCTCCATTTGCTCCACGTCAGTATACCTTATAACCGTTGAACATAGATCTCGAAAGAAATTTGAAAGTTCGGTTAAGGCGTCTACAATTTTTCTGGGTAACATCTCGCGAAATGCAATTGGCATCAACTTCTGCATGAATACATGACAATCATGACTTTTGAACCCAGTAATTTTCAACTGTTCAACCTTACTACAACGACATATATTAGAAGCATATCCATTTGGGAGCTTCAATGCACTTATCCATTTGCAGATGTCTTCAACTTGTTGCTTGGTTAAACAGAATGGAGCTTTAGATTTTGAGTTGTTTTGTCGAAGCCACAAATCAGGCCATATGTTAAGTGCCTCCAGATCTTTCCGTGCATTGTCGTTGTCTTTTGTTTTACCACTCGCATCTAGCACGGTGTAAAACAAGTTCTCAAACACATTCTTTTCTGTATGCATTTGATAGGGCTAAATTATACGATATTTTTATTCCCTAATACTTAGTTTTTATATTTATTGTGTGCTTAAATGTTTAATTATTTAGCTTATTTTGGTTTTAATAGGTTTTATAGGATTTTAGTTAATTTATGTTAATTTAGGTAATTTTATAATATTTTTATATTTCTTGTTATTTATGTGTTTTTATTTATTTTAGGTGTTTTATTTATTATTATGTGTTTTTAGGATTTTTTGTATTTTTATATTATTTTTATATTTTATTTTGTAGGAAAAATAAGCTTGGGGGGCAAATCTGTAAATTCTGCAAAAGTAAAGTGGCAAAATGGTAAAAAACCGGCGTTGATGGCAATAATGTAAATAAGTTGAAGTTGGCGACCGGTGGCAATATCGTAATTTCAGCAGAAAGTTGGTCTGCGCGCAATGCGCGCGTTAGTGAGCAGGCAACGAGCTAAAAACGACGTCGTTTTGCGTCCGGTGCAGAAAGCCTCCGCGCAATGCGCGGAGGAGCGTGCTGACGTCAGCGACGCGGAAGAGAGAAGGCCAGCTGTCAGCGCGTTTTTGGTCCACTGTAGCGGAGGCTTGTTTGGCTACGCGGTTTTGGTGCCAGATCAGGATTTTCGGGATTTTGAGCATTAATTTGATTCCAAATTGGATTTCTTTTCCACATTAGCTTAGGATTATTATTGTATTTCTATAAATATATTAGGAGACTCATGATTTCAGTAGTTTTATAATTATTAGCAGATTGTTAGAGATAATTAGGAGCTCTCTCTCTCAGGTTTTTCTTATCTATTATTTTTATTATGTTTGGCTAATTTTATTATTCAGTTCTAGGGAATTTCAAACCCGATTATAATTAATGATTTAATTAATTCAGTAATATTATTTATTCTTCCTTATATGAAATTATTTATGATAATCTGTTTTAATTGTTTATTTGATATTGGATTTGATTGATTTAATTTTGGCCTGTTGATTTAATCAAATTATTATCAATTGCTAGATTTAGGAATTATATTACGTGTAATTGATATTGTTCCTAATCGTTGGTGGTGAATAGTGATAGATGATTGTGGTCAAGCTTTTATTTATTGCTATGGTTATCATGATGTAAGTTAAACAATCCGAGCTTATGAGATTGTTGCTTAAAATAATCTAATTTCTTTGTGATTAATGCTTCAATTATATTAAATTTAGAGAGCTTGTTCTAGGTTGTATAATGGTTAGAATCTAATGAAGAGCTTGTTTTGTTAGATTAAAATTATGGGAAATTTCGGATAGCAGAGCTTGTTGTTATCTAGGGTTATTAGTTTCATGGAAGGATAAAAATATATTTGGATTGATTGATCTATTAATTGTATGGGTGAGATTGAACCGAAGAACTGAAGTCTTTAATTTATTAATTAATTTTATTAATTTACTTTTATTTATTTAGTTAATTATAGTTAGTTCAAAACCCCCAAATCTAATTTACATTGCATAAAAATAAATTAATCATTCTCTGTGGGTTCGACCCTTGCTTGCTATTATACTGAGTTTGTGATTAAAAGTAAGGATTAATTTTGGAGTGTTAATGACAGCTACCAAATTTTGGCGCCGTTGCCGGGGAATGATTTTAATTTATTTTTGTGTTTTTGTAAATTTTCTTTTAATTTAGTAATTTTTCTTAGATTTTATTTTTATAGTTTTTCATAATTTAATTGAGTTTTGCAGGTTAAGGATGGAGGACATGCGTGATTATGTTAATGAGGTAAATATTTCTTCTCATGAGCAACAAACGGATAGTCTAACTTCTTTTGTTTATCAAATGGCTGTAGGTACTTGTAGGATTTGTGCGACAATAGGACACCCAACTGATATGTGCCCAATGCTTCGAGAGGAGTCCTATGAACAAGTCAATGCAGCTGGTGGTTTCCTTGGGCATTTCAGCTATGAGAATTCACCAGTGAACTGGCATGAAAATCAAAACTTTCCAAATAATCCACAGTACATGCACCCATATCCCCAACAACAACATGACCAATCGTCTAGTTCTGACATATCTTTAGAAGATATGTTTAAAGATTTCATGACTCAAGCACAACAATTCCAACAAGAGACAAAAACTTCCATATATAATTTGGAGAATCAATTGAGTCAGCTTGCTACCACAATTGGTCAATTAAATTCTCAAGGGTCATTCCTTCAAACACCGATGCAAGATGAAGCAGACAACATCAGTGCAGAACCGGACAATATTGATGTAGAAAATGATGTTCTTTGTGATGATGACATGCTTAAGGTGGAAGAAATTTTTGGGAAAATAGATAAAGAGAATTTAGAGGATGCAAGTACGAACAGTTTGAAGTTAGAGGAAGAGGAAGAAGAAATTGAGCTAAAACAAGATTTGAAGGACGCTGAAGCTGCATTCAATTCTTTACCAATGATTTTATATAGTCAAGCGATTAGTTCCATTCCATTACATGCTACTCACGACAAATTTTTATGTTTTGTTTTGCAGGATCCCATTCCGAATATAAAGAATCTCTCCAATCATATTAAATATTTATTCATTGAAGAGGGAGTAAAACGTTCATGTCACGTGCAAGCGAGATTGAATCTACCAATGAAGGATGACGTGATGGATGGGGTACTCAAAATTCATGAAGTAGGAGTGACGTAGTACTTTGACCTGCTGTCGAGCCAATGACAATAAACAAAGGCGCTGCTTGGGAGGCAACCCAAGAAATCAGATTTGCATTTCTTTTCCCTTTTTCTTTTTATAGTTATTTGTGCCTATTTCTTTGCATTATAGTTTACATTGGGGACAATGTAAATTTTAAGTGTGGGGGAAGGGATTTAGGATATTTATTTTATTTTTAGGAAATTTTAAAAATTTGTATTTATTTTATTTTTAGGGAATTTTAAAATTTTGTTTTATTTTAAAAAAAAAAATTTGTTTTATTTTTAGGGAATTTTTAAAAAAATTTAAATTTTGGAATTTTGTGGGTAAATTCACTGCAAACCCTCACGAGACAAAACTCGTCCACTTGGGGTAACCTTGGGGTTTAAAGGCTTGTTGCACGTGCTAAGTGTAATCGTGATTCCTACGAAAATGGGGTAGTATTTTTGTTTATTTTTATTTTTATTTTTACTTTTAGGATGTGTCACTTGAGCAATGAGTTATTTGAATTTTAATTTTTAGCCAATGATAAAATTTTGATTTTTATTTTAATAACTCTTGGAAAAATGATAAATTTTTGCTTAGTCTGAATTTTGACTTTTTATTGATTATTACTTTGTTTGAGATCTTTAAAATTTTTATGCACTTATATCCATCTATTTGAGCTAGTTTTAATAAAGAGAAAGTTTAAATGGTTAAATGCTTATGAAAGATATTTTTGAACTCTATATCTTATTTGATCATTATTTGAAGTAAAATATAAGACGAAATATAATTTGGAAAAGATGATTTAGGTAATTTTTCTAGGATTATTATTGAAAAAATTATGTGGTGGGTTGAGATGGAGCGTAAAACGCACTCACTCATAAACACATGAAAAAGCGAGATGGAGCATAAAATGCACTCACCGTGAAAAAAAAATGAAGAAAAAATGGGAAGGAGCATAAAATGCACCCATTAAAAGAAAAAAAATTGAAAAAATATATATATTTGAAAAAATTGATATTGATAATCCTAGTATGTTTCATTGATTAAAAACCTTTTGATCTTCTGATATATATTTGTCTGTATTAGCTGAAAGTGATGAGAAAGATAAGTATTTTGAGTTTTGTTGTATGTCTTTTATAAGGTAATTAATAACCTAAACTTATCTGAGTTTTAATTAGTTTGATACATTTGGATACACACACACAAAAAAGATCTTGAGTAGAGTAAGATTAATAAATATGTTAGAGTTCTAGATTTTGCATGGTTTTGAAACTTTCTATGAGTTATCATTTAAAAAATCTTTGAGGTTGATGTGAAGTTCATATTAATTTATTGCTCATGTAAAAAGTCGAGTTAGTTGAGTCGCTTTAGTCTGTTGGGCTAGTTAGATTTATTTTATTTTTGTTTATTTTTATTTTTGTTTTGCCCGAGGACGAGCAAAAGCTAAGTGTGGGGGTATTTGATAGGGCTAAATTATACGATATTTTTATTCCCTAATACTTAGTTTTTATATTTATTGTGTGCTTAAATGTTTAATTATTTAGCTTATTTTGGTTTTAATAGGTTTTATAGGATTTTAGTTAATTTATGTTAATTTAGGTAATTTTATAATATTTTTATATTTCTTGTTATTTATGTGTTTTTATTTATTTTAGGTGTTTTATTTATTATTATGTGTTTTTAGGATTTTTTGTATTTTTATATTATTTTTATATTTTATTTTGTAGGAAAAATAAGCTTGGGGGCAAATCTGTAAATTCTGCAAAAGTAAAGTGGCAAAATGGTAAAAAACCGGCGTTGATGGCAATAATGTAAATAAGTTGAAGTTGGCGACCGGTGGCAATATCGTAATTTCAGCAGAAAGTTGGTCTGCGCGCAATGCGCGCGTTAGTGAGCAGGCAACGAGCTAAAAACGACGTCGTTTTGCGTCCGGTGCAGAAAGCCTCCGCGCAATGCGCGGAGGAGCGTGCTGACGTCAGCGACGCGGAAGAGAGAAGGCCAGCTGTCAGCGCGTTTTTGGTCCACTGTAGCGGAGGCTTGTTTGGCTACGCGGTTTTGGTGCCAGATCAGGATTTTCGGGATTTTGAGCATTAATTTGATTCCAAATTGGATTTCTTTTCCACATTAGCTTAGGATTATTATTGTATTTCTATAAATATATTAGGAGACTCATGATTTCAGTAGTTTTATAATTATTAGCAGATTGTTAGAGATAATTAGGAGCTCTCTCTCTCAGGTTTTTCTTATCTATTATTTTTATTATGTTTGGCTAATTTTATTATTCAGTTCTAGGGAATTTCAAACCCGATTATAATTAATGATTTAATTAATTCAGTAATATTATTTATTCTTCCTTATATGAAATTATTTATGATAATCTGTTTTAATTGTTTATTTGATATTGGATTTGATTGATTTAATTTTGGCCTGTTGATTTAATCAAATTATTATCAATTGCTAGATTTAGGAATTATATTACGTGTAATTGATATTGTTCCTAATCGTTGGTGGTGAATAGTGATAGATGATTGTGGTCAAGCTTTTATTTATTGCTATGGTTATCATGATGTAAGTTAAACAATCCGAGCTTATGAGATTGTTGCTTAAAATAATCTAATTTCTTTGTGATTAATGCTTCAATTATATTAAATTTAGAGAGCTTGTTTTAGGTTGTATAATGGTTAGAATCTAATGAAGAGCTTGTTTTGTTAGATTAAAATTATGGGAAATTTCGGATAGCAGAGCTTGTTGTTATCTAGGGTTATTAGTTTCATGGAAGGATAAAAATATATTTGGATTGATTGATCTATTAATTGTAAGGGTGAGATTGAACCGAAGAACTGAAGTCTTTAATTTATTAATTAATTTTATTAATTTACTTTTATTTATTTAGTTAATTATAGTTAGTTCAAAACCCCCAAATCTAATTTACATTGCATAAAAATAAATTAATCATTCTCTGTGGGTTCGACCCTTGCTTGCTATTATACTGAGTTTGTGATTAAAAGTAAGGATTAATTTTGGAGTGTTAACGACAGCTACCAGCATTACATCTATACAGTGACGGACTGAAAGCGACTCCCAGTACGGTAACTCAAAGAACATGGGCGAATGCGTCCAGTTATGAGCCTTGTCGTAACCTTGGGCCCTATATTTACTGTGCTCCTTCCCTGGTGGTGGAAAGTTAAGATCGTTCAGCCAACCAAAAATCTCGTTGCCTGACAATCGACCGACAACCCCCTTTTTCTCTGTTTTTCTATTAAACAGTGTCAACATCTTTCTGTAACTGTGATCAGCAGGCAAGAATCTACGAGCAGTACCAAAGAAACTAATTTTTCGGCCATGTTTTAGATGTGTGCCTTGCACATCCCCCACACAAACTGGACATGACAACTTTCCGTGAGCCGACCACCCACTGATGATCCCAAGTGCCGAAAAATCTGTTATAGTCCACAACAAAACTGTCTTCATCAGAAAATTTTGCTTTATTGATTTGTCATAAGTCTGCACCCCCGTCTCCCACAGCATCTTAAGTTCATCGACTAACGGCCTAAGATACACGTTTATGTCCTTTGTAGGACTCTTATTCCCCGGTATGAGTAAAGTCAAGAACAGATACGGATCCTTCATGCACATTGACGGTGGAAGATTGTAAGCTACCATGATCACTGGCCACACAGAGTATAGTTGACTAAAATTATTAAATGGACAAAATCCATCCGTAGCCATGCCAAGCCTAACATTCCTACTTTCCTCTGCAAATTGAGGAAAATTAGCATCAAACTTCTTCCACTCATCTCCATCTGCGGGGTGAGACAACTGACCAGGCACAACGTCCCTTGTTTTATGCCAAGTCATATGCGCTGCAATGTGGGTCGACATGAATAGACGCTGAAGTCTCGAGGCAAGCGGAAAGTACCTTAAGATTTTTTTAGGCACGCGCTTAGTTTTCCCCCCACGTTTAGTTGTCTTGTAACGAGGCATGTTGCAAATGTCACACTACAGTTTATCTATGTCAGCCCCATAATATAACATGCAATCCTGCTCACAAGCATCGATCTTTGTATACCCCAAATTTAAACCCTTGACCATCTTTTTAACTTCATAATAACTTGAGGGCAGAGTGTGACCCTTTGGTAAGAACTCGCTGATAAGCCTAAGCAACTCATTGAAACCTCTCTCACTGCATCCATGCTCATTCTTGAAGTGTAAGAGCTTCGTCACTGCAGATAACCTGGTGTGCTTATCATTTCCATCGTACAATGGGACAGCAGATTCGGATAGTATATTGTAAAAGGCTGCTGCTGTGTCCTTTGGTTCTTGATGACCAGTTATTGACGACTGCTCATTTGCACCCCAATCAATATTGTTAGGGCCATACGCATCAACCAACATCTCCACGGCATCATAACTATCATCGTATCGATCGTAGTGAATTGGTTGACCTATACTGCCACTTATTTCGCTGAACTCAATTGACTCTCCGTGATGAATCCATAGAGAATACCCATCTACAAACCCACGTGAATACAAATCGTACTTAATGTTGTCGGCTTTCTTCCAAATCAGGTTTTTACATTTGAAACACGGACATCTCATATTTCCGTTAGAATTATCAGCGTGTTCATTGGCAAAATTTAAAAATTTTGACACTCCATCACGGTACTCAGGCAGTAATCCTCTACCATCAACCGGAATTCTACGGTACATCCAGCTCCGGTCCTCTGACATATTTAACTGAACAATACGATGTATTAAATTAACGAGGGTGTTTAGCGTATGTGTGTGCATTCATGATTCCTGCATGACTTCACCTTCTAAATATACGGGTCAGGCTTATATCTCGTTCCTAGATGCGTCTCCTCACTTGTGTCAACACCGTGAGCACGTTTTTTCTATTTCAAAGAAATTTCGACAGCACCTCCCCATGGTCTCTAAGTACACGAAATAGACCACGTCAACGTAGGCTAAGTATGTACTCAGAGAACATGTAGAGATGTCAACGAAAAGTCCCCAAAACAAATAAAACGTACTCAAATTGTTGGCACAAACCTAAGTGATAGACATAACATCTAGCAACAGTCCCAGACGGGAGACTATTTGGCATTCACACCTAGTGAGTGAATGTCAAACGGGTTTCTAAGCTCCTAACCAAATTACATGCACAAGTGATTGAATTTAGTAAACGAATTTTTTGGGTACAACGCAATTGAATTTCTAAAATCGTAACGAAACTGCATGTACAACTCATTTGATTAAATTGAGAGTATTCCATATTCACCCGTTACGAGTGAATGTCAACCGAGGAACGTTAAATTAATGTTATTTTATTTTGTTTTACTTAATTTACTTTATTCTCATTTTATTTAATTTAACTTAGTCTTATTTAAATTAATTTATTTTATCTAGTTTATTTCATTTTACTTAATTTAATTTATTTTTTCTTAATTATATTTAATTTCACATAATTTCATTTAATTTAACTTAATTTAATTTTGTTTAATTATATTAACTTAATTTATTTTATTATATTTTATTTTACTTAATTTATTTTATTTTATTTTAATTATATTAAATTTAAGTTAATTTAATGTAAATTAATTATACATGATACAATTTTATTATATTAAATTAATTTAATTATATTTTATTTTAGTTTAATTTAATTGTATTTAATTTAACTTAGTTTAATTTAATTTTAATGTAATTATTTTATTTTATTTTATTTGACTTTATTTTATTTTAATTATATTAAATTTAACTTAATTTAATTTAATTATATTACATTAATTTTATTATAATTTAACTTAATTTAATTTAATTATATTAAACTAATTTTATTATAATAAATTAATTTAATTATATTTTATTTGAGTTTATTTTATTTTACGTAATTTAATTTATTTTTTCTGAATTATATTTCTCTTCATTTAATTTTACTTAATTTTATTTTAAATTAATTTATTTTATTTAGTTTTATGAATTTAATTTATTTTAAGTATATTTCATTTAACTTAATTTTATTTAATTAATTTAATTATATTTTTATGTTAGTTCATTTCATTTTATGGTATTATTACAAAACTAAGTAAATACTAAGCTTATTTTAATATTGACAAATTAGGAAAATACATAAATATATGTAGGGCCCACAAATATTGCATTTGAACAATTTTAACAGAAATTCCAAATTCCGTCGGAAATTCCGTCGAAAATTCCGTCGGAAATACACAAAATAATAAGAAATGCCACATACTGCCATAAATTAACATACACAAGAAATTATATATAGTCCACATACTGCCACAATTAATTTCCACATAATTTTCATGAAATTTCAGATATATATATATATATATATATATATATATATATATATATATATATATATATATATAGCAAGTGTGCCGGCCGGTTGGAATTTTGTGCATATATATATATCACATTAGTACCGTTGCCGGAAGAAAAAAAACTCAACCGACCGGCACACTTGCTATATATATATATATATATATATATATATATACATACCTTAGATGCTACGGACGGCGGAGGCAGCACGGACGTCGTCGGTCGGAGGGGTGGGCCGGAGGTGGGTCGTCGGTCGATCGGAAGGCCGGAAGGTTGAGAGAGCCGAGAGAACTGTTTCGCGAGGAGAGAGAGAGAGAGAGTTAAAAAAAACCTGAAGCGGCTGGGGGAAAAAGACGATGAAAAGGGTTTTAATTTATTTTCGACGGAATATTCCGTCGAAATTAGATCCGTCAAAAATAATATAATGTCGACGGAAATTCCGTCGATTATATGTTATATTCCTTCGAAATTATATCCTCTGGACGCGGGAATTTTGGCGCCAACAGGAATCTACTATATCGACGGAATTCCGTCGATTATAACTCTTTATCGACGGAATTAAATACGACGGAATATTCCGTCGTAATTATATTATTTTTTAGGAAATTAATTCCGTCGGAGATAATTCCGTCGGAATTGAAACTTTTTTTTATAGTGATTAATAGATCATTGTTGATTGTTCGTTAAAAATGTCATAATGATTGTTGAAATTTGAGATAATGACTGTTGATTCTCATATTGTGAAGCAAACTGAAATAGGCTGAACGAAATTTTAGAGACAATTTTGTCAGTAATCCATTATTTGTATCGTGGATCCAAAACTTCATCATCTTGTCACATCAGAAGTGTTTAATATGAATATTGTCGGTGACTCGGTGTTAATTTAATAAGCAAATTACCATGCTGAGTTATGAAAATTTAGTTCAGTATATTAATGTGCTTCTCTCTCTCTCTCTCTCTCAATTCCGCTTATTAATATTAGAGGGAGGGATATATTACAAATTGACAAACAATATGAGAGAATCATAGTTTTTTATTTTATTTTATGAAAAATTGGATACCCGGGTTAGCATCGTACATTTTCATGAACTCTGAAAATATTTTGATTAATATGAGACAGAATCCCATAGTTAGTTATTTACTCCTTACATTCCACAGTTAAAAACATATTTTTCTTTTGTCTAAAATTGGAGATAAGTTTATATTTTAGACTAACCTGAATTTACTAACGTACTCTTACTTTACCAAATATTATAATGCCACTGTAATTACATGATTTCTAGCCATATTAAGGATAAATGTGAAGAAATTATATTTTGCCTTAGATACACTTTAAGCATTTAATTTTTCTCTTTTTTCAACTTTAAGCTTAATGTTTTAACCCTAACACATTAAATCTTACTGTCTTTAAATTTTATAAATAAACTCTTATGGCCACCGACATTTAATAATAGGTTTGAATGAGAGTACTTTGAGTAATTTCACTCTTAAATATCTTTGGAGACACATAAAATTGTAGTCATGTAGTTAGTGTGTGATGAAGAAATAAAATAGAAAAAAATAATTGGAGCCAGTGTAAACGATATATACCTTTAAAAGACTTAATTGCCCAGATTGATAAAAAATATTAAATATCTTAAGATGAGAGTATTTACAAATATATCTCTAATTTTAAAAAGATGGGAGTATTTTTTACTCTTCCAAACATGATATATATGAGCGTCTAATGCAATGCAAAATTAATTATTCAAGATCATAAAATACTTTACAAAGTTGTAATAGTCAAATTAAATGTTTTCAAATTAGATATTGTGTGTGTGAGAGAGAGAGAATTGTGTAGAATGCTACTAATTTGAAAGCATTTAATTTGACTATTATAACTTTGAAATATATATATTGTGAGAGAGGGAGAGAGTTGTGTAGAATGCTACTAATTTGAAAGCATTTAATTTGACTATTACAACTTTGTAAAGTATTTTATGATCTTGAATAATTAATTTTGCATTGCATGAGACGCTCATAGGATCAATAAATAAAATTGACGGTCTCCTCTTCCTTCATTCATGGGGTATAAAATATAGAAAATATTGATTGAAAATTATCGTATGGTGTTGATCCCTGCTTTTGAAAAATAGGGAAGGAGATAATGGTATATGGGGCCGGTTTTAATTTTTTTTTTCTCTCCTTTTTTTTCTTAACAAAGAAAATAAAATACTACTTCTGTTCTAAATTTTAAGATTGGTATACAAAAGTCAATTTTAAATATTTTCAAATTCAAAATGGATATGAATCCATTTAGTTTCTGTCAATACAATTATAAATATCATAAACTTCGGAAAAAGTACTAATAAACAAATATTTATTATTTTCAAAACTTATATGAGTTATGTCAATTTTAAATTTAATAATATCTCAAATTAAATTTTGGAAAATCAATATTAATTTTATAATTCAGAAACGACATAATATTAAAAAAAAATCATATAATTTTTTTCATACAGCAATACACTTGAACTTCCAGACGATTCAAAGATGGAAATGTTATAATTAAATGTAATTATACAATTAAAAATCTTTAATTTAGTCTGAATGTCATGGTTAACATAAATTCTTTGGTGGTCACGTGTAATGTTTTGAAAACTATAGTTTTTTCGTAGTTCTGTTTATTCTAACTTATTAATTGATTGAATTTAATTGAGTGGAGAGTTGTATTTTATATCCTACTATAAGGAGATTAAGAGATAATCTTATATGACTCAAGTAAGAATTAAATATAACATTTTAATTATTTTTAAAGTGGGATATATGAAGAAGTGCATTATTGTTTGCAAAACTATTTAATACTATATAAGCATTAGTGAAATAATATAATTTATTTATGAAATTAAAGGCAAGGGTTTGAAAATGGTCACAATGATGTGGGGTAAAGTACCATCCACCCGCGTTGCAGTCGAGTTCGTGTCGAAAATTCTCATTGGCGCTTTAAGCGCATCTTGAAAATTCTTTCAACCTTTTAAGCGCTTTTTGAAAATTCTTTCAACCTTCTAGAATACACTAGTTCATTCTATGTGATTATCTTTCTTCTCTTTGAAAATTCTTTCAACCTTTAACCTTTTAGAATACACTAGTTCATTCTCTCTAATTATCTTAATCTCTTTGAAAATTCTTTTAACCTTTACAAAGTCAGTTTCTGTAATATTTCAAATATTTCAAATATGATCTTATAAGATCTAATGAAAATTGTCAATTTAAAAACCTAAGAACGATTGCTCAAGTATACATTGAGCTATCTTAAAGATTAAATACGATTCAAAACTATGATTGTATACGATTAGAGGTTAAAAATCTTTAACCTAATCTATGTGTTATGTGATATACAAAAATTGAATTATGTGTTATGTGATTATCTGTGTAGGATTTTGTGTTTTGGTTCAAGTAATTCACCTTAACACTTATTAAAATCAAGAAGTCATTTTAAGGCTAAAACCTAAATATGGAAAAAGAGTTATAACATAAACCCTAAACTAGGGTTAAAACCTAAACTAGAGTTGAACCCTAACCTAGAAGAATCGTCAACCGTCTTAAATTGTTTTGACTTTTCACATGAAATAGCATTTATACGAAATATATTTGCATATTAACTAATAAAAGTTTTTCTCGAAAAATTGGCGAGAATCACTATTCACGAAAAAATGCTTTCGGTCTTTTTAACTTTTTGTTTTACAGAATAGCATTTATATGAAAAAGTAATAATTTTTTTCGTATTCAGAATTACGAGAACTCAAAATAAAGTTTCCTAACCTTGAAACTAGAAAGATAACTAGGTAACCAAACTAGATTAACCAACTTGGTGGAAAATGAACTAATTTCGTTGGAAATGAACTGACTTAATTAATAGGAATGAACTAACTTGGTTAGAAATGAACTAGAAGGCTAACTGATTTAGTTAGACCGTATAATACGAAAATTATACGAAAATAATACAAAGAAAATACGGATGATGTAAACATGATGCAAGCCCGAAAAGAATATACTTTAGATATTTTGTGAAATGTAATGATTACTTAGATATTTTAAGGGAATATTCCAAGAATATGCTATGGTGCAAAGTGTAATAAGCCGAGGTAAAAGTGCTATTAATGAAACTTAGTTTTTTCTATAAATAGGAAGCCCACCATTCATTATTTCCTACCATTTTAAGAGCAAAAAAATTACTCTCTAGTTATATTTCAAGTGGTCTTAAGTTGCAAAGAAATAGTTAAAGCTTGTAACTAAAAGAGGTAAAATCCTTAGTCGTTGTTATGTTCGGTTTTCTTTCATCTTATAGTCGAAAAGCTCAAGAACATAAGTCGTTACCGTGTAAAATTTTACGTTCTCCGTGTTTCTTCATATGTTCTTGAGCAAGTCGTTGTTACGTTTGATTTTCTGTAGAAAAGCTCAAAAACACAAGTCGTTACCATGTACGAGCAAGTCGTTGTTACGTTTGATTTTGTAATTAATTTTGTGTTATGGAGTCCTAAAATATGATGTCCTAGCCTGATACACTAGGGATATCAAGTTGTAATAAAGGAACAATGAAACTTAATTCTTCGTGTTCTTGAGAAAAGTCATGAAATCTTACATAAGTAGGTTTTTAATTTTGTTATTTTTATGTTATTGAAGGTTATTTAGTGTTAGAACATGATGACATAGTTTTTTAATGCTCGTGGTATCATGTTTTATCAATTGAATCAAAGAAATATAAAATAGTTTTTGAGCAGTCCACTTACTAGTGAATTCTTTGGAAATCGGTTAGGAATCTGTCTTGGCCACCTCCATGAAAGTTGTAGAGACGGAAGCTACGAACGCGTGAAATTTTGAAAGACTAAAAAATATTTTAAAACGAAGAAGTTATGGCCGTCTAACCGAGCCGAGGTCCAACAGAAAATAATCTGCCCAAATCCAAAAATTTGCCTTTAAAATGAGTTTTTTGAGTTAACCAATTTTTTGAATAATTCCACCTATTGAAATAGTTTACATAATTTAATATAAGGCTTATGAAGTTATATAATACGATGAATCTAACCTCTTATGCACTATATGATTGTGTAGGGTTATTTTAACAAGTTTACGCTTAGTGTTTATTATACTAAACACCAAGGCAAGTCTTCTATCATTTATTTGTTATGTGATAGTTGTTGTGTGAACATGACATGTGAAAGTATATATGTAAAAGTTATTTGTGATATTGAATTGAGAGATGTGTTAAGTTAAAGCATATTAAAGCTTATATGAAAGCATAAACTGTGTATGTAATATTTGTTAGACTTGCTAAGTCATCGTACTTATTCTTGCGAATAAAACTTTATTTGCAGTTAAAGAAGAATGATAAGAAGATCTTGAACGTAAAGAAAAAGTGTAGACTAGGTTTCATGTTATATTATTTGTATTTGTATAAATTTATAATGACTGTTGTAATACAAACAAACAAATCATGTAACTGAATATTATGAAATGGTATTATTATATTATCATCAAATGTTGTTATGTTTTTACTTTGATATAATTTAGAATTGTTAAAGATTTATTAATCTGAGTGAGTGTATTGGTAATATGGACTGATCATATTATGTTGATACTCTGAACTTCAGATAGATTGTTAAACATTAAAACAATGTTGATAAATAACTATATGTATGAATGGGGATATTGATTAACATTGTGAGTGTTGTAAAGCCATAGATTTTACACCGATGAAGAAATCAAATTCATCGCAAGGTTGCTTTGTTCTAAGTACAAGTGTGTTAATAATATTGTGAAATTCAGATAAATAAGAAATATCGATAAGAAGAGATATCTCTATAAAGATATGTATTCAAGTGAGGGTACTGAATAATATGGTATGTTCTGTAAGAAAAAAAATCTTGCCACGGATAAAGATACAAACATTTATCGCAAGATTCTTCTGTTCCAAGAACCATCCTATTATTAATATTGTGAAACATGGATATATTGACATATAGAATGTCTAAATTTTAATGTTAAAATTTGGCCGATATATATGGTGTTATCCATGTATACAAATGAACTATAAATTGATACTTGTAGAAAGGATGAGATCGAGATAAAGTTAAGATCCAAGGACTAAGTTAAGAAAAATTTTAATGTATAGTCTAAAATAGTGTAATTTAACTAATATGATTATGAGATCATTGATTAAGTTACAAGTAAAGAAAAGTACGAGTCAATCGCAAGTCTGGGCGGCCAGCGCTCAGATCTAGGGGCGTGATAGTTTCGTAGAGAATTTACTCGTAAATTGTTATCATAGTGAATAAATAGGTTTGACATATATTCTGAAGGTATTTGCCTGAAACCTTTAACAAAACTATAGTGGTAAAGGATAATAAATACCTTCAACTTAAAGAATACCCGTATCAATCTACTTTATTTCATTGACATGGTGCTTCTACCCAATTTATCAGAATGGTTGAATGATATTTCCGTCCCTCCAACTTGCCACCCATTTTCAAAACCGTCATTTACCCTTAATTTCAAAAAAAATATTTTTTATTTTTGAGATAATAATTAAAATTTCAAAAAAAATAGTATATATTATATGAATTCATATAATATAATATATACTAATTTTTTTTAATTAACGCTTACATATAAAACAAAATTTTAAATACAACAAAATTAGTGTATACTTATAACTGCAAAATATATTTTTTAATAAAAATTTTAAAAAAAATACAAAGACCCTGTTATTTTCTTTTCCTTCTTTACCAAAAATTAAAATTTTAACATATAAAATATACTAGTTCAAATTTTAAAAAATAAAAACTTTAAAATTTTTTAAAATTTGAATTATAGTATATATATTAAAATTTGTATTTTTGGTAAAGAAAAAAAATAAAAGAACAGGGGTTTTGCATTTTTTATTTTAAAAATATATTTTGTAGTTATTAGTATACATTAATTATCTTGTATTTAAAAATTTGTTTTATACGCAAGCGTTAATTGAAAAAAAATTAGTATGTATTATATGAATTTTTTAGTAATTTCTCGCCAGAAAAGATAATTTCAAAATTTTTAATTTTTATTTTTGAGATAATAATTAATTTTTAAAGTTTAGTTATTTTTTAAACTTTGAATTAGTATAGTATATATGTTAAAATTTTAATTTTGGTGAAGAAGGAAAAGAAAAGAACAGGAGCTTTATATTTTATTTTTTTTACTTTTTATTTTAAATATATATTTTGCAGTTTTAAGTATACTCTAATCCTGTTTTATTTAAAAATTTGTTTTATATGTAAGTGTTAACTAAATAAAAAATAGTATATATTACATGATTTTTTTTAGTCATTTCTCACAAAAAAAGATAATTTCAAAATTTTTATTTTTTATTTTTGAGATAATAATTAATTTTTAAAATTTAGTTATTTTTAAAATTTTGAATTAGTATAGTATATTTTAAAAGTTTAATTTTGGTGAAGAAGGAAAAGAAAAGAACAACGGCTTTATATATTTTTTATTTTAAAAATATATTTTGTAGTTATAAGTATATATTAATTCTGTTTTATTTAAAAATATGTTTTATTTCTAAGCGTTAATTAAAAAAAATTAGTATATATTATATGAATTTTTTTAATCATTTATCACCAGAAAAGATAATTTCAAAATTTTTATTTTTTATTTTTGAGATAATAATTAATTTTTAGAGTTTCGTTGTTTTTTAAAATTTGAGTTAGTACAGTATATATGTTAAAATTTTAATTTTGGTGAAGAAGGAAAAGAAAAGAACAAGGGCTTTATATTTTTTTATTTTAATTTTATTTTAAAAATATATTTTGTAGTTGTATACATTAATTTTGTTTTATTTAAAAATTTGTTTTATATTTAATCTTTAATTAAAAAAAAAGTTTATATTATATTATATGAATTCATATAATATATACTAATTTTTTAAATACGAATTCATATAATATATACTTCTTTTTTTTTTAAAATTTTAATTATTATCTCAAAAATAAAAAATAAAACTTTTGAAATTAGGGGAAAGGGACGACTTTGAAAGTGGATAGTAACTTAGAGGGACGAAAGTGTCATTCAGTTATTCTGATAAATTGGGTAAAAGGATCGAGTCAATGAATCAGGTCGAATTTTGGATGGATTTTAGTAAATTCGGGTAAAATGAATAGAAACAACAAAAATTGTCACTTGAAAGATCAAACTGACGAAAAATGCACTTTAGAGACAATTTTAGAAGTGGGTGACAATTTGAATGGACATAAGTGACATTCGCCCGTAATAAAAGGTAATAAACACGTTTAAGGACAGTAAATATTCGTATCAATCTATTATGTTCCGTCTTTTCCTTGCCTTGGGACTTTTGGGCTATGTTTGTTTACCAAAAATATATTTAAGATTAGACTATTTGTACTAATTTAATATTATTTCGGACTATTTTATCCTATAATGAGGGATTAATTAGTTCTATGGACTATTTTTTATTATTATTCCTAAGGCTATTTATGTGGGATTATATAATCTCATGAAAAATTTGGAATTAATAGTCCCCTTCATTTTAAGCTATTAAATAGCTTTATGGAACTATTAGTCCAACATTAAAGGATTAATAATCCTTCATCAAAGGATTAAATAGTGTAAGTAGTATTAAATTAACGTAAATAGTTCAATCTCATGTATATTTTTATATAAACAAACATAACCTTGATATCTTCTCTTGAATATCGAAACATATATTGATAGTTGCTTTATAAGAATGACACTTAATTTGTCTATATATGTGGAATTTCCATACTAATGTAAAATTTTCATAACATTTAGGCCCATACATTAAATTTAGGAATAAATTCGCTTTCGATACACGAAGTATTATCAAATTTGTAATTTAGTCTTAAAAATAATTAGACTTACAAATCAATACATAAAGTTCTAAATTTGTTACAATGTTGACTACCCATTTTGCTGGACGTAAGGTTTGGAATTATCAGTGGGGAAGAGAAAAAAAATACACTACATAAAATTGATGGTCCCGTTGTCCTTTATGCATGGGGTAGAAAATATAGAAAAGATTGATTGAATATTATTGTATGATGTTTATCACTGCTTTTGAAAATAAGGAAGAAGGGAATGACATATGGAGCCACTTTTAATTTTTTTTCTCTCTTTTTTCCTTTTTTTTTTAAACTTATTAAGAAAGAAAATAAAATATAAAAAAGAAGTTTCATATGATTTTTTTTCATATAGAAGTATACTTGAACTTCCAGATGATTCAAAGATGGCAATGTTATGATTAAATTTAATTAAACAATTAAAAATGTTATGGTTAACATAAATTCTTTGGTGGCGAGGGCGTTAATTTTACAAAAAATTCTGCTCCACGTCAAGTCAATAACATAAATCCTTTGGTGGCGGGTGTCAATTCTTTGGTGGCGACTGTAAGAGAAGAAAATTTTAAGTGTTAAGAATTTAGATTAATTCTAACATTGGTTGATTCCGTGTTGTTGTTGCTTATAAATAGATTTTATATCTATTTATTAGGTATTTTTGTTCTTAATTATATGTGGGTTTTTAAGTATTTTTAGTGTATTAGCTAATTTATTTAATTTTACGCATTATTATTATTTTTAGTAATTTTATATTATTTTTATTTAATTTATATTTATTTTTGTAGGAGAATTAAAAGATGATGGCAAAATCGTAATTAAATTGAAATGAGACTGGCCGCGCCATGCGCGTGCATAGGAAAATGGCTGCAAAATGGCGTGACGCCGTTTTGGCAATTGACCGGTATATCAATGTTCACGCAATGCGCAGGCATGGGCAGCATCAGAAAAATAAACTGCGTCATGCGTGGATGTGGCTGGAAAGAGAAAAAAAACAAACACGCGCGGAGCAGCTTTTATTCTTGTTTGGCAGCTTCTTGTTTCTTTTTCTCTCTCATGCGTAGCAGTTGGCGTGTATTCAATCTCCACGTGGGTTCCTTCCGATTGCAGCGTCCATTAGCAATAAATTAAATAAATCTAATTGTAATCTGAAATAGGAAAATAAATAGAAATTTTATATTTTATTATTTTTTATTTTAAATCCTATTAGAGTTTAGAAATTATAAATCCTATTAGGATTAGGAAGATTATGCAACCTATAAATAGAGGGCTTGAGATACAATGGGATGAGCAACTTTTATTAGAAAAAATTCTCTATTCTATTTTTTGGTGTTTTCTACAACTGTGTGGTTAAATTATTTTTCTTGATTTAAATGATTGAAGCCATCAAGATTTATACACTGTGAGATCTAATTTATTTTAATTGTTCAATTTATATTTTGAGGATTGAATATTTTTCTGTGCATAATTTTATGATTGGTTTGTTTAATTGCTAGGAGCGCTACTAGTTTATTATTTACATTAATCTACTGCTATTTGTGAAGCGACTAAGATTAATAATTATTTTGCAGATCAAAAGATTATTTTATCTTAGGAAGAATATTCATCTAAATTAAATGCAAACAAGTGGCTTGTGTTGTTTAGTTCAACGCTTTCTCTAATGCTTAAAGCTGCTATTAAATTAAATCTTTAGCAAGTGTCAGATATTGTTTCGTAGTAAGGGTATTTAAATCAAGTGGCTCTACTTATCTAAAATTAAGAAGAGAGGAGAAAAATTATTTCACCTATGAGTAGTTATTTCTACGGTGAATGTTCAAAATATTAATTGATTTATTCGTGTATCAATGATCAACTGTAAATTCTTGATGGTAGATGTTAACTTAAACTAGGGTTTTTTCTTCTCATTTATTTCATTAAATTACTTGCATATTTTTTTTAGTTAATTTTATTTAAATTTTATTTCTTTAATTAAAAACCCATCAATTTTGGTTTACAAAAATATAAAATTAAATTAAACATTCTCTATGGGATCGACTCTTGCTTACACTACTATACTAATATTTTTCAAAAGTAAAATTTTATTTTTGGGTGCCTACAACAGAACACAAAATTTTGGCGTCGTTGCCGGGGACTAATTTTATTTATTTTTGTGCTTTTGTAAATTTTATTTTAATTTATTAATTTTTTTTATATATAGATTTTCTTTTTCTAGGTTTCATATTTTATTTGAGTTGTGCAGGTTAAAGATGGAAATCATGGCTAGAAATCGGACTTTGAAAGAGCTTGCGGCCCCAGATTTGAACCAACAACCTTTAAGCATAATTTTTCCTAATTTAGATGCTAACACTTCATTTGAATTAAAATCTGGTCTAATACATCAATTGCCCAATTTTCATGGCCTTGCAGGTGAAGATCCTCACAAATATTTAAAGGAATTTCATATGATGTGCACAAGTCTGAAACCTTTTGGAGTGACTGCAAAGCAAATTAATTTAAGAGCTTTTCTATTTTTTTTGAAAGATTTGGCTAAGGATTGGCTCTACTATCTACCCTCCGGAAGCATCACCACAAGGGAAGAAATGAAGAGATTATTCTTAGAGAAATATTTTTCAGCTTCAAGGGCGGCCAATATCGGAAAAAACATTTGTGGTATGAGACAAAACCATGGAGAATCCCTATACGAGTATCGGGAACATTTCAAGAAATTGCGTGCAAGTTATCCCCACCATCAAATCAACGAGCAACTACTTATTCAATATTTTTATGAAGGACTCATGTCTACCGATAGGAGCATAATCGATGCTGTTAGTGGAGGCGCTTTGGTGGACAAAACTCCCAAAGCCAATCAGAACTAGCAATTGAAGATCGTAGAGCAGCCCTCTATGACGTATAGGCCAAGCAGAGCTAGCACCTGAAGTTCATAGAGTAGTCCTCTATGATAAGAAAGCACCTGCTAAAGCTTAAACCAGATCATAAACCAATGTTCTATGTACATAAAGCTCAATGAAGATCACGGAGCATGAGAAGCATACCGTCAAAACAGCAAGGCTCAAATAAGATCGTAGAGTTAGTATAGTCAACCACTCTATGATCTACAAAGAAGCCTACGTCAAGCAAGATCGTAGAGCTACATAGCAGAACCAGCAGATGACTCAACGATCAGAAGTAAAATGCTATAACTGAATTGATCGTAGAGTGCTTAAGTGCTAATAAGATGTTAAAGCACTTAAGCTAGTAGTCTTAAGATGAGTGGTTGATTACTTCAGAAACATCTACATCAACACATCTAAAGCATCTGCTATAGTAGAAGTCAGAAATGTCAGAATACTGACTTATGCGTGCTAAGTGTCAGAACAAAGACTTCTAGTGTCATGCATCAGGCTTAAGAAATCAGAATACTGTCGTACTCTCTAAAAGACCTATCCACTCTATAAAGGTTGGGAAGAACCCAGGACTGACACATCTCTCTGAAAATAAAGAAGACAAATCAACAAGTCAGAAACAGCAGAGTATTAAACACTCTGACTTAATATTTATAAAGAAGTATGCAACTAAACAGGCTCCAACGGGAAGATTTGCAATAGATAGATCTGCAACGGGAAGATCATTCAAAGTCTACAAAAGAGCATATCTGAAAAAGAAAAAGTGAGTGAGAGCAAGAACAATATACACGACCTAATCTGTTGAAAAGCTTCACTGAAACTAAAAATGCCGAAGGGCTGACATATGAGCTAAGAGTCGAATGACCAAAGAAGCCAAGAACACCTTGAGAAAAAGAAAAACAGAATGAGATTCTGTATTCAGGATGGCTAAGTGTTCTAAGGGACTGCTGAGCACAAAGCTTAGCTAAAGAACTCAGCAGGACATCAAAAGTGATCAAGGGTAACTGCAGATTACCAGAAGAAGGAAAAGAGCATCAACGATAAACATCAACGGTATCCAGAAACTGATCACAAGCAGTTGCTAAGTACCAGGAGATAAAGAAGATCAAAGTTCATCTTAGCAGCACAATCCAACAAGCATTCAACACACTAGAGAGGATCAGAGGATCCTTATCTTAATTGACAAAACAACTCTTGTCTGCGGGACTTGAGGAGGGTCAAAGGATCCTTGCCTAAGTGGCTAAAAACAACTCATTTCTGCGGGACTTGAGGAGGGTCAAAGGATCTTACCTAAGTGACTAAAAACAACTCAAATCTGTTGGGCTTGTGGAGGGCAGAGTGTCATCGTCTTAGTGACTAAATTAGTGGATTTCCTACTCGTCGAAGTAGAAGAGTGGAGTAGGAGTTGTTCAGGCTCCGAACAACTTAAACCTCTTATGTCATCTACTTTACATCTTTACATTATGCACTCTAACTGCTAAATCTACTATTACTCGTACCGTAGATTAAAACAATGATTTGAAATCATGCATACATCTTTGAAGGGGTTCTTAAAGTATATTTCGCTGTGCCTGAATTGATTCTATTAACCATAACTAATATACTTTGAATTATAAAGAAAAAGATTTTTTTAAAAGGATCTATTCAACCCCCCCCCCCCCCCCAATTTTAGGTCATTTTTGTGTCCACGGGAACTAACAGACCTTTCTTAAAGACATCAAAAACAAAGATCGATATTCATAGTGGTACACTGACAATGGAGTTTGATGGCGAAAATTGTTAAGTTTAATATTTTTGATGCCATGAAATGTCATAATCCTGTTTACTCTGATGAGGTGATTGATTCTTTAGCACAGAAAACTTCTGAAGCTGATGGAAAGGGTGAATTGAAAATGATATTTAGTCAGAGTTTTGGGAAAGAGAATGAGGAGTTAGTCATGAGTGCTGATTTAAAGAAAACTGTTGCGGCTGTGAATGGTTCTCCGAAAGCAGGTAATGATCTATATTTTAACTTACCAATTCCTACTGAGAAGTCTTTACCTTTTGTTTTGTAGGATTTCATTTCAGATTTGAAGCTTCTCCTTAATCATCTCAAATTCATTAAAGAGTGAGTAAAACCTTCATATCCACTGCAAGAGAGTTTGAACAAGTCCATGATAAATAGAGTAAAGATATATGAGATTGTCAAAATTCAAGAGCTATGAGTGACGTAGTATTTAAGCATGTTGTCAAACCAATGACAATAAACAAAGGTGCTGCTTGGGAGGCAACCCAAGGGGAGTATAATTTTTTTTCTTTTTATTTTTGTGTTTTTAATTTAGTTATTTGTACTTTTTCTTTGCATCTTACTTTACATTGGGGACAATGTAAATTTTAAGTGTGGAGGAAGGGATTTAGGATTTTTGTTATTTTTAGGTCATATTTTGCAAAAATTTATGTAATTTTAAAAATTTTGAAATTTTGAATTTTGTGGGTATTCACTGCAAACCCTCACGAGACAATACTTGTCCACTTGGGGTTTAAAGGCTTGTTGCACATGCTAAGTGTAACCGTGTTTCCTACGAAAATGGGGTAGTTTATTTTATTTATTTTATTATTATTATTATTATTATTATTATTATTATTATTATTATTATTATTATTATTATTATTATTATTATTATTATTATTATTATTATTTTTATTATTATTATTTTTATTATTATTATTATTATTATTTTATAAGTCACTTAAGCAATAAGTTAATTGAATTTTAAATTTTTAGCCAATGATAAAATATTTGATTTTTATTTAATAACTTTTGGAAAAAGGATAAATTTTTGCTTAGTCTAAATTTTGATTATTGTTGATATTTATTTTGTTTTAAATCCTTACTTTTTCTGCACTTTTATCCATTTGTTTGGGATAGTTTTAATTAAGAGGAAGTTTGTATGGTTAAATGCTTATGAGAGATATTTTTGAGCTCTATATCTTATTTGATCATTATTTAAAGTGAAATATAATGTAAAATATAATTTGAAGGAAATGATTTAGGTAATTTTTCTAGGATTATTATTGAAGGAAAAATTATATGGTGGGTTGAGATGGAGCGTAAAACACACTCACTCATAAACACATGAAAAAGTGAGATGGGTCATAAAATACACTCACTGAAAAAGAAAATTAAAAAAAATGGGATGGAGCATAAAATGCACCTTAAAAGGAAAAAAAATTGAAAAAATATTTGAAAAATTGATATTAATAATCCCAGTGTGTTTCATTAATTAAAAGTCTTTTGATCTTCTGATATATATTTGTCTGTATTAGCAAAGAGTGATATGAAAAATAAGTATATTGAGTTTTGTTATATATCTTTTATAAAATAATTAATGACCGAAGCTTATCTGAGTTTTGATTAGTTTGATACATTTAGATTCACACACACAAAAGGTCTTTAATATAGTAAGATTAATAAATATGTTTAAGTTCTAGATTTTGCATGATTTTAAAATTTTCGAGAGTTATTATTTTTGAAATCATTGAGACTAATGTTGAATTCATATTTATTTGCTGCTCAGGTACATCAATAAGGTTAATTAATTTATTTAACAGAGTTTTTATTTTTAGAGTTTTTATTCTTGTTTTTCTTGAGGACAAGCAAAGAGTTATATTTTTAGTGTATTAGGTAATTTATTTAATTTTACGCATTATTATTATTTTTAGTATTTTTATATTATTTTTATTCAATTTATATTTATTTTTGTAGGAGAATTAAAAGCTGATGGCAAAATCGTAATTAAACTGAAATGTGGTTGGCCGCGCCATTCGCGTGCACAGCAAAATGACTGCAACATGGTGCGACGCCGTTTTGGCAATTGACCGATATATCAATGTTCGCGCAATGCGTGGGCATGGGCAGCATTAGAAAAATAAACCGCACCATGTGCAGATGTGGCTGGAAAGAGAAAAAAACAAAGACGCGCGAAGCAGCTTTTATTCTTATTTATTTTATTTTTTTGTTTCTTGTTTGGCAGCTTCTTGTTTCTTTTTCTCTCTTATGTGTAGCAGCTGGCGTGTATTCAACTTCCTCCTGGGTTCCTTCCAATTGCAGCGTCCAATAGCAATAAATTAAATAAATCCAATTGCAATTTGGAATAGGAAAATAAATAGGAATTTTATATTTTATTATTTTATATTTTAAATCCTATTAGGGTTTGAAAATTATAAATCCTATTAGGGTTAGGAGGATTATATAGCCTATAAATAGAGGGCTTGAGATATAATGGGATGAACAACTTTTATTAGAATAAATTCTCTCTTCTATTCTTTGGTATTTTCTACAGCTATGTGTGGCTAATTTATTTTACTTGGTTTAAGTGATTGAAGCCATCAAGATATATACACTATGAGATCTAATTTATTTTAATTGTTCAATTTATATTTTGAGTATTGAATATTTTTATGTGCTTAATTTTATGATTGGTTTGTTTAATTGCTAGGAGCGTTACTAGTTTATTATTCACATTAATCTACTGCTATTTGTGAAGCGACTAAGATTAATAATTGTTTTGCAGACCAAAAGATTATTGTATCTTAGGAAGAATATTCATCTAAATTAAATTCAAACAAGTGGCTTGTGTTGTTTAGTTCAACGATCTCTCTAATGATTAAAACTGTTATTAAATTAAATCTTTAGCAATTGTCGGAGGTTGTTTAGTAGTAAGAGTTTTAGACCAAGTGGCTCTACTTATCTAAAATTAAAAAGAGATGAGAAAAATTATTTCACTTGCGAGTAGTTATTTCTACGGTGAATGTTCAAAATATTAATTGATTTATTCTTGCATCAATAATCAATTGTAAATTCTTGATTGTGGATGTTAACTTAAACTAAGGTTTTTTCTTCTCATTTATTTTATTAAATTATTTGCATATTTATTTTAGTTAATTTTATTTAAATTTTATTTCTTTAATTAAAAACCCCTCAATTTATGTTTACGAAAACATAAAATTAAATTAATAATTCTCTGTGGGATCGACTCTTACTTACATTACTACATTAATATTTTTCAAAAGTAAAATTTTATTTTTGGGTATCTGCGACAGCACACCAGCATGCATAGTTTTTTAGCGCAACTTGTTCATAAGAGTTTAATGACTGACTAGATTTTTCATAAATTTAATTCAGGTAAATATTATTAATTATAACGGAGACGTCGATGAAATATTCTATAAAAAATTGATCAAAAAGTCCTATTAAACCATAGTGTAATTTACTTATCATTGTATATATATTGAAGTTAATTTATATATATTATTACGTAAATATCATATATTTCAAATCTATCTGAAATAAAGGAGGTACATAAATAATGATTAATGAAAAATTATTATATTTCAAGGTATTTAATGTTATCATCATCATTTATTAATAATAAGTTTCTATAAAAATGCATATTTATTGTGCCTTACACGGGAATTAGACTAAGAATAACTAAAAAAAGTACAAAACCATTATTTCAGTACTTTGCATTATGAAAAGAGAATAAATATAAGTACATAATATTCAAATACTATATTCATCTTAATTATTAAAAAGTGGGACATATTATTGAAATTTGTGATATGTCTCATTTTTTAATGACTAAGATAGATATAATATTTAATTTTATATTTAAATATTATTTACGTAGAGTTGTGCATGAAAAAATAAATAACCATATACGGATACGGAGAATACCGTTAAATCCCGTTGGGAATAGGTTTTACTTATAAACATTTATATAAAAGGTTTAATGTTTTATAAGAGAGAGAGAGAGTTGCGCAGAATGGTCTTAAAAGAGGGGTGTCAAAGTACAAAGCGTTAAATCCGGTTGGGAATAGGTTTTACTGGATCATCCCTTTGAACCAAATCCTTTTCCTGAGTTGAAGTACTAATTAAAAGTGGGGTGTCAAAGTACAAAGCGTTAAATCCGGTTGGGAATAGCTTCACAGTACAAATGCTCCATTTTGTAATATATAAGAAGTTTTCTTCATTCATTCATAGATTCATGAAAGTTGTTTACACGTACGTGGTTGGTTCTGGGATCTATTACACGGATTGCTAGAATTAAAAACTACATATGCAACATCTTGGAACCCAAAAGGAAGATAAATATTTCCAAACATAAAGACATGCATAGCCATAACTGCACTCCATTCTTCGATTTGAATATATGATGCGTTATTTATTATTGGTAACTTATGACGTGTTGTCATCTAAAAATAAAATCTTATTTTAGAAAAATATTAATGTAATAGTGAAAGTAAGAGTCGATCCATAGAGAATGATTAATTTAATTTTACATTTTCGTAAACCAAAATTAGGGGGGTTTTAATTAAAGAAATAATTTAAATAAAATCAACTAAAATAATTATCCAAGTAATTTAATAAAAAAAAAAAATCGATTTAAGTTAACATCCACCATCAAGAATTTACAACTGATTACTGATGCAAGAATAACTCAATTCATATTTTGAACATTCACCATAGGAATAACTACTCGCAAGTGGAATAATTTTTTTCATTTCTCCTTAATTTTAGTTAACTAGGCACACACGTTCTAAATTATCCTTACTACTAAACAATCATCGGCACGTGCTAAAGATTTGATTTAATAGCAGCTTTAAGAATTAGAGAAATCGTTAAACTAAACAACACAAGCCACGCGTTTGCATTTAATTTAGATGAACATTCTTCATAAGATAAAATAGTTTTTTGATCTGCAAAATAATTATTAAACTTAGTTGCTTCATAAATTAAAGTGACCAAACAATTACGGATTTAATATTTAATTTAACAGTAAATTAATGCAAATAATAAACTAGTAGGTCTCCTAACAATTAAACAATTAAATCAATCATATGAATAAACACAGAAAAATATTCAATACTTAAAATATAAATTAAATAATTAAAATAAATTAGATCTCACAGTGTATTAATCTTGATGGCTTCAATCATTTAAATCGAGAAAAATAATTTAGCTACACATAAGTATGAAAAGCACAAAAGAATAAAAGATAGAATTTTCTAGTAAAAGATGTATCCTCAATTGTGTATTACATCATCTATTTATAAGTTACATAATCCTCATAACCCTAATAAAAATTTTAATTTTCAAACTCTAATAAAATTTAAAATATAAAATAATAAAATATAAAAGTTCATATTTTTTTTCTCCCAAAGTTGTTGAGGATAGAATTTTCTTTTAATTTATTGCTGGCCCACACGCAAAGAATTAAAGAATCTGTCGCTGGCACGCGCCCACGCTGCAAAAGAAAGCTGCTGACAATGCAAAGTTACCGTTATGTGGCCCCACACCAAAATCACATGTTGCAGCCACGAGCCATAATCTTTCAAACATCCCCGGGCATTGCGCGGATCCTGCCTATCTCCTTGCTTTATTGAAACGGCACCGCATCAGCCAATGCAACTCCTCCTCTTGCATGCTAGGGGTGCACACGGTCGGTTTGGTCAGTTTTTTGGGGGGAAAAATAACCAAACCATTTAAGTCGGTTATAAAAAATTAAAAACCAAAACCGCCCAAATTTTTACATCGAAATCGGTTATCGGTTTATTAGGTTTCGGTTAAATCGGTCGGTTTATTCGGTTATTCGGTTCCGTAATTGATAATTTGATATTTATTATATTGCTAATTTTTCATAATAATTAATAAATCACTAACTCAATAACTACTAATTATAATAGAAGTTCTCTAAATCCGAAAAACAAAAATCAACGAACTCACTCATTAGGATAGAAGTTTTGCAAATTCGTCACAATAAAAGCATATAATAAATATATAATTATATAAAATAAATATTTATTAGAAAAATATATAAATTATATTATAATTTTAAATTGTTCGGTCGGTTTGGTCGGTTTCGGTTTTTTGAGAAGTCAAACCAAACCGGTCAAACTAGTTTCGGTTTTTTGAGAAGTCAAACCAAACCGGTCAAACTAGTTTCGGTTTTTTAGTTTTATAGTGTTCGGTTTTTTGGTTTTATATTTTTCGGTTTGAAATAGTAATGGTTTGGTTCGGTCCGGGCGGTTTTTCGATTTTGGTCGATTTTGTGTGCACCCCTATTGCATGCTGGCCAAAACGACGTCGAGCTAAGGCTTGATTGATTGATGGCGCCAACTGCTTCAGCTGCAATATTACGATTCTGCCATCAAGCTTCAATTTTCTTACAAAATTAAAATTAAACAGATAAAAATAATGAAAACTCATAAAAATAATAAAAATACATAAAATTCAATAAATTACCTAAAATCCTAAAAATACTTTAAAACTCACAAATAATTAAATATAAAATATATAATAAATAGATATAAAAATATACTTATCAACTTATCCATATATCCACGTTAGTTGTAAATTGAAAATTGGTAAAGAACTGTTCACAAATATAGAATAATAGTGTTTTTATGACTAAATAATGTATACTAAATAATGTGTATACTTGTGATTGGTCATAATCACTTATATCCATGTATGATAGATCATCAATTAATTATAATTTGACTAGGACTGTGAACGAGTTTAATGAGTTTAATTATAATTTGAGCTCATTTAACTTTTACTTACTGAGTTCGAATTCGATTAAAAGTAAAAGTTAAATGAGCTCAAGCTGAGTCAACTTTTTAAAAACACATTTATAAATGATGTCGAGCTTTAGCTTGACTCAAGTTTAAGCAAGCGAAGTTGAGTTCAAGTCAAATTAAACTAAATTTAAATAATTTTTAAATTAATGATTTTTATATTTCATATATGAAATTAATTATTTAAATACGAAATGAACCAAATTTATGTAAATTCAAGCCAAACCTAAATAAGTAATTGAACATAATATAATTCAACTTTCAAAGTTAACTTGTTTATTTAAACAAACAAGATTTCTTTTTTAAGCTCGAATAGAGCTGAGATTAAAAAAACCGAGTCGAGTTATACTTGCCAATAGCTCAATTTGTTTAGACGTTCCTAACTCCCTCATCTTTAACACATTTTACATACGTCTGTATCGTATAAAGAGTGTCTACATTCTCACATTTAATTATTACTAGAGACCTTTAATGAGTTTCCATCGATTTTCACCAAAAAAAAAAACAATTATAACTACTATAACACCCCCAAATTCAGATATCACTACCTCAAATTTGGTGCTCACGCAATAATATAAACAATCACTGCTAAACAACATTTAATACTAATGCGAAAAATAAATAAACATATGCTGTCTATTACAATGGCTTTCTAGTCCAAAGGTTTGTAACCTTTACCAAATACATACATCACAAATTACAAAAAGTTATCAAATAGTTCGCATTACAAAAGTTATATCTATCAAAAGATAAACAGACAATCAAGTAGTCAATTTAATTAGACTTCATTTTTCCCTTGCCTTTATCTTTATACACGATCTTTCAGGTTTAGCTGCAAAATATTTTATGACATAACAAGTATGAGCAACTAGCTTGCTCAACAATTTTAAATGAATAACAAGAATTATGTCATCAATGAATAGGAATATCAACTGAATGCTTTAAATAAAGAAGTTCGACTATGAACAATAGAATCAATGCACAAAATAAAGAAATAACAATTGATTATTTAACCGTTGAGTGATCAAATAGACCATGAACTACTATTGAGGAAGTCAATCACTTGATTGATCCTCTTAGGTTACTTTGTCATAATTGTAATTGAGGGGATCAGCCTCTCGTACCACATGTATATGTATAACATTTATTCTATGTGTATCGTTTGTTCGATATTTAGGTTATTCCCCATTATGGGTTATTTTTCTCAGTCTAAGAATCCGTACCACTAAGGTTTGGATAGCTTTCAAAATAAATTTCATATAGGTCTAACCGAACAAATGGCTTAGACTTCTCCTTTAATCAATTTATAATTTAAGAATAGAATATGAATTCAAATAATATATACAATTTACAATAATATTATTGTGGAATAACTTGCGATATAATATAAACTCAAGATTTAAGAATTAGCATAGTAATTGGTGTATTGTCGTAGGCACCCAAAAATAAAATCTTACTTTGAAAAAAAAATATGCAGTAGTGCAAGTAAGAGTCGATCCCACAGAGAATGATTAATTTAATTTTATATTTTGTAAACCAAAATTGGGGGTTTTTTAATTTAAGAAACAATGAAATTAATTAAAATAAATATGCAAGTAATTTAATAAATTATATAAGAATAAAAAGCCTTGGTTTAAGTTAACATCCACCATCAAGAATTTACAACTGATCATTAATGCAAAAATAAATCAATTAATATTTTGAACATTCACCGTAGAAATAACTACTCGCAAGTGGAATAATTTTTCTCATCCCTCCTTAATTTTAGATAAATAAAACAACTTGGTCTAAATACCCTTAATACTAAACAACCTCCGATACTTGCTAAAAATTTAATTTAATAGCAGCTTTAAGAATTAGAAAGATCGTTGAACTAAACAACACAAGCTACTTGTTTACATTTAATTTAGATGAACATTCTTTCTAAGATAAAATAATCTTTTGATCTATAAAATAATTATTAATCTTAGTCGCTTCACAAATAGCAGTAGATTAATGTGAATAATAAACTATTAGCGCTCCTAGCAATTAAACAAATCAATCATAAAATTAAGCACAAAAAAATATTCAATACTCAAAATATAAATTGAACAATTAAAATAAATTAGATCTCACAGTGTATAAATCTTGATGGCTTCAATCACTTAAACTAAGAAAAATAGTCTAGCCCCACATAGCTTTTAAAAGTACCAAAGAATAAAAGAGAGAATTTTTCTAGTAAAAAGTTGTATCTTCAATTGTACTTCAAGCCCTCTATTTATAGGCTATATAATCCTCCTAACCCTAATAGGAATTACACTTTTCAAACCCTAATAGGATTTAAAATACAAAATAAAATAAATATAAAATTCTTATTTATTTTCCTTTTCCAAATTGTAATTGGAACTTTTAATTAATTTATTGGCTTGCTGAAGGAAACCACGAATTTGCTGCCAAAATCTGCTAAATCACTGTGCGCCTGGACCCATACCAAAATCACAAGCAGCCACACGCTAGCAGGTCACGCGCCTAATTCCTTAAGTTGATTATGGTTTCCCGCGCATGGCGTCAGTGCCTGTTGCCTCCCTTCGTGTAATGCACGTATACAATTCTTACTACACTGGTGCCAAACGGCATTGTGCTTGGTTCCTGCTGTTACTGAATTCCACTTAGCCGCGCATAGCGCCAATTCTGCTACTTTGCTTCCTGAAATGGCGTCATCCGGTCATCCGGATTCCTGCTGGCTAAACAAATGCGCGCATGACGTGGCCTACCAACTTCTCTGTAATTACAGAATTGCCATTAGCCTTTAATTTTTCTACAAAAAAAAATATATTGAATAAAAATAATATAAAAATACTAAAAGTAATAATAATGCATAAAATTAAATAAATTACCTAAAACACTAAAAATACTTAAAAACTCACAAATAATTAAGCTTAAAAATATACAATAAATGGATATAAATTCTACTTATCAAATACTCACACACTTAACTCTTTGCTTTTTCTCAAGCAAAGCAAGGATAAAAATTAAAAATAATAACCAAATAACTTATTCAAGCAATAGATTAATATAAATTTTAACATTAGCCTCAAAGATTTTAAAAACAATAACTAAAAGAAAATTTCAAAATCATGCAAAGTCTAAAATTTTCAACATATTTTATTAATCTTACTTTAATTGAGACTCTTCGTGTGTGTGTGAATCCAAATGCACCAAACTAATCAAAACTCATATAAGTTTAAGTTATTAATTACCTTATAAAAGATATACAACCAAATTCTACATACTTATTTTTCACATCACTCTTTGCTAATATAGATAAATATATACCAGAAGATCAAAAGGTTTCAAACAATTAAGCATACTAGGATTATTAATATCAATTTCTCAAATATTTTTTCTATTTTTTTCTTTTAATGGGTGCATTTTATGCTCCATCCCATTTTTTCTTTCCTCGTTTTTCTTTCTCTTCTTCAGTGACTGCATTTTATATTCCATCTCACTTTTTCATGTATTTATAAGTGAGTGCATTTTACGCTCCATCTCCACCCACCACATAATTTTTTTTTCTTCAATAATAATTCTAAAAAAATTACCTAAATTATCTCATCTAAATTATATTTTGTCTTATATTTCACTTTAAATAATAATCAAATAAGATATAGAGCTCAAAAATATCTTCCATAAGCATTTAACCATACAAACTTTCTCTAAATTAAAACTAGCTCAACAAAATGGATATGAGTGCATAAAAATTTAAAGGATTTCGAACAAAATAAATATCAACAACAAGTCACAATTTAGACTAAGCAAAAATTTATCCCTTTACCAAGAGTTATTAAATAAAAATCAAAAAAAAAATTATCATTGGCTAAAAATTTAATCCAATTAACTTATTGCTCAAGCGACTCATCCTAAAAATAAAATAAAAAACTACCCCATTTTCGTAAGAAACACGGTTACACTTAGCATATACAACAAGCCTTTCAACCCCAAGGTTACCCCAAGTGGATGAGTTTTGTCTCGTGAGAGTTTGCAGTGAATATACCCACAAAATTCAAAAAATCAATTTTTTTTATAAAATTCCCTAAAAAATAACTAAAATCCTAAATCCCTTCATCCACACTTAAAATTTACATTGTCCCCAATGTAAAGTAAAATGCAAAGAAAAAGACACAAATAACTAAATTATAAATATAAAAATAAAAAGAAAGAAAATTATACTCCCTTTGGGTTGCCTCCCAAGCAGTGCCTTTGTTTATTGTCATTGGCTTAACAACATGCTTCCCTTTTCAAGTAGTGTAAATCGGATCCTTAAGATCCAAATTAGTAGCATCTTCGTGGTGAAAATTCTCATGAAAATGCTTGAGTTTATGGCCATTCACCTTGAGTACTTTCGACTTTCTAAACTTTGAATTTCAACTGCACCATGAGAAAAAATATTAGTAACAACAAAAGGTCCAATCCAACGATAACGTAACTTACCTGGAAATAACTGAAGTTGAGATTGATACAAAAGGACTTTTTGACCAATTATAAATTCTTTCCTAGAAATCATCTTGTCATGAAAAGTCTTTGTCTTCTTCTTATAAATTCTTGCACTCTCATAAGCATCATTGCGAATTTCTTCTAACTCTTGTAATTGCAACTTCCTATGCTCTCCACTTTCACTCATTTTCATATTGAAACTCTTAATAGCCCAATAAGCCTTGTGTTCTAGCTCAATAGGTAAGTGACATGGTTTTCCAAATACCAATCTGTAAGGTGACATACCAATAGGCGTCTTATAAGTCGTCCTATATGCCCATAAAGCATCATCCAATCGCAAACTCCAATCTTTTTTGTTTTGATTGACTGTCTTTTCGAGAATGGACTTGATTTCTCTATTTGACACTTCTGTTTGTCCATTAGTTTGCAGACGGTATGCAGTTGACACCTTATGAGTGACATGGTATTTTTTCAACAAAGCTTTCACAGTTCGATCGCAAAAATAAGTGCCTCGGTCACTTATTAGAGCTCTAGGAACTCCAAACCTAGAAAATATGCTAGTACGGAGAAACTCTGCAACCACTTTAGAATCGTTAATCCTTGTGGCCTTGGCTTCCACCCATTTTGATACATAATCGACAACAAGTAAAATATAAACATTATCGAAAGATACAGAAAATGATCCCATGAAATTAATGCCCCAAACATTAAAATTTTCACAAAATAATATAAGAGTTTGCAACATCTCATTTCGTTGGGATATATTACCTATCTTTTGACAATTATTACACAATTTGCAGAACAAATACGAATCTTGGAATAGAGATGGCCAATAAAAACCACAGTCAAGCACTTTTCTTGTTGTCCTCTTAGACCCAAAGTGACCTCCACAAGCATATGAGTGACAAAAAGTGAGAAAATGATTAATTTCAGTTTCAGGAACGCACCTTCTAATTACTTGGTCTGCACAATGCTTCCATAAGTAGGGATCATCTCACACATAATACTTTACATCACTTTTGATTTTATCCCTTTGAGCTTTAGACAATCAGGAGGCAAAATGTTAGTAAGTAACCAAATAATTAACAATATTAGCATACTAAGGTAATTTTTTATATGCAGAGAATAATTGTTCATCAGGAAACGTCTCTTGTAGAGGAAGCTCATCCTTCATATTTGCCAAACGACTTAAGTGATCAGTAACACTATTTTCTATCCCTTTTTTTGTCTTTGATCTCTAAATCGAATTCACTTAAGAGAAGTATCCATCTTATCAACCTTGGTTTTGCCTCTTTCTTTGTCATCAAATAACGAAGAGCTGCATGATCAGAATAAACAATAACTTTAGTACCAAGCAAATAAGATCGAAATTTTTCTAAAGCAAAAACAATAGCTAAAAGTTATTTTTTAGTAGTCGAATAATTTCTCTGGGCATCGTTCAAAGTCCTCGAAGCATAATAAATAGCATGAGATTCTTTCCCAACTTTTTGACCTAAAACAACTCCTACTGCATAATCACTTGCGTCGCACATAATCTCAAAAGGCATGTCCCAATTTGGAGGTTAGATAACTGGAGTAGAAGTCAATAATTCCTTTAACTTATCAAACGTTTTCTTACACTCCTTTTCAAAATTGAAATCTGCATCCTTTTGTAACAGCTTGCATAGAGGTGATGCTATCTTGGAAAAGTCATTTATGAATCTCTGATAGAAACCTGCATGTCCAAGAAAAGAACGCACTTCCGACACACTAGTGGGATAAGGTAGAAATTGAATAATATCAATTTTTGCTTTGTCTACTTCAATTCCCTTAGACGAAATAACATGACCCAAAACTATACCTTGTTCGACCATATAATGATATTTTTCAGTATTTAGTACAAGGTTAGTTTATATGCATCTTTGAAGAACAAGTGTAAGGTTGTGCAAACAACTATCAAAAGAATCTCCATGAACCATGAAATCATCCTCTATGATATGCTCAATATAATCTGAAAATATACTGACCATACACCTTTGAAAAGTAGCTGGGGCATTGCAAAGTCCAAACGGCATACGGCGATATGCAAAAGTTTCAAATGGGCATGCAAATGTCGTATTCTCTTGGTCCTCCGGAGCAATTGTAATTTGGAAATAACCTGAATAACCATCAAGAAAATAATAGTAAAAATGACCAGCTAATTGTTCAAGCATTTGATCAATAAAAGGTAGAGGGAAGTGGTCTTTGTGGGTTACAGCATTTAATTTTCTATAATCTATACAAACCCGCCACCCATTTTGAACACGGGTGTGAATTAACTCATCATTTTGATTCTTCACCACAATTATTCCCGTCTTTTTAGGAACTACTTGAACTGGGCTAACCCAACTGTTATCCGAAATATGGTAAATTATGTCAACTTCAAGAAGCTTTTGAATTTCGTTTTTCACAACATCCATCATGGGCAGATTTAGTCTTCTTTGTGGTTGACGGGTGGGTTTCGCTCCTTCTTCAAGTAAGATACGATGCATGCATGTCAACGGGCTTATTCCCTTAATATCAGCAATCGTCCAACCAATGGCCTTCTTATGCTCCTTAAGAACTTGCACGAGTTGTTCTTTTTATGATGTACCAAGTTTATTGGAGATGATCACTGACAATGTCTTTTCTTCTTCAAGGAAAACATACTTGAGATGATCAGGAAGAGGGTTTAATTCTGGAGTGGGTGACTGAAAAAAGATGGTAAAGAGTCATCGTTAGAAACTGGTAGATCAATATAAGGAACATTACCTGCTTTTGGAGAATCATTTAATGTTGCAATAACATCTTTCAATTCGGTATTCAAGGCTAACTCTTTTTTCTCCTCAAGGTTATGACTGATTGTCGTTTCTAACTCATCCTTTCCATCAAGTTCAAAAACATCCTGTGCTAATGAGTCAATCACATCAATGGAATAAACAGGATTATCATCATTAGGATATTTCATGGCATCATAAATGTTAAACTTCACAACCTCTCCATCAAATTCCATTGTAAGTGTACCACTATGAATATCTATCTTAGTATTGGATGTCTTTAAGAAGGGTCTTCCTAACAAAATAGGAGCATTTTGATCACCATTTTCCATATCAAGCACATAAAAATCAGTAAGAAAAATTAAATTATTTACTTGCACAAGAACATCCTCTATTATACCCTTGGGGTAAGAGTTAGATCTATCAGCCAACTGAATCACAGTACTAGTTTTATTCAAAGGTTCAAGTTTCTATTAATGACATGACATTAATAGATGCTCCTAAGTCTAACATGGCTTTTTCAAATCTAGTGTCACCTATCTTGCACGGGATAATAAATATTCCTGGATCTTAACATTTAGTAGTAAGTTTTCTTTGGATTACTGCAAACACATTCTTTCTTACTTTTACCTTTTCATATCTTTGAAGTGCTTGTTTTCGTTTGTGTGTACACAATTCTTTCAGGAATCTAGCGAAACGAGGTACTTGTTTAATAGCATCAAATAATGGAATATTTACCTCACATTTACGAAAAGTTTCATATAAATCTGAATCTTTTTCATAATTTCTTTTTTCGGTTAAAGCAAGCGGAAAAGGGGGTATCGGTTTATAATCAGAGAGGGGTGGAAATTTATGAGTAGGGGTACCATTGTCGCCGAGAAAATTGTCTTCCTCTTTACTGTCGCCTGCTTCTGTATTGTCTGCTTCTGCTTCTGCTTTGCTCTTTTGGTGCAGACTCCATCTTTTTTGGAATTTGGATCTCTTTACCACTTCTCAAAGTGATTGCACTTGCGTTTTCTTTTGGATTCACTGTCGTTTGAGAGGGTAATTTTCCAGAACCATACGCCTTTAATCGACTAATTGTAGTTGCCATTTGTCCCATCTGTGTTTCCAAATTCTGCATATTTGCCTTCGTTTCCTGTTGAAATTGCAAAGTGTTAGTTCTAAGTTGTTTAACTATATCCTCTAAAGACATATTAGAATGAGATGATTGGCCCTGTTGTTTGTTGGGATACGGCTACTTATATTGTTGATAGTTTACAAAGTTCTGATTTGTGGGTTGATTCATTTGTGGATTTTCATAGCCGAAATTATGATGATCTCTTCAACCTGAGTTGTACATGTTTGAGTAAGGATCATATCTCCTTTGTGGTTGACCAGGGAAACCACCTACTGCATTCACTTATTCATAGGACTCCTCTTGAAGAGTAGGGCACATATCCGTTGGATGTCCTACTACCGCACAAATTCCGCAATCTTTCACTTGTTATGTATTACCTACAACCACTTGACGAACAAGAGAAGTTAGATTTTCAGCCATGATGCCTTTTTCTTCAAGATTTGTCCGACCTTCTTTCCTTAATCCGCGCAAAGTTCTTTCAATTTATGGATCAAATCTCAAATCACTTTGATTAGTAAAACGAGTTATGGTCATAAACAATCAACGAAACTCAAATAATCTAGGAAAAATAACTACAAAAAATTCTTAAAACAAAATACGAATCACAAAAAAAACACAAAAGTAAATAAATCAGTCCTTGGCAATGGCGCCAAAATTTGGTGTGCTGTCACAGGCACCCAAAAATAAAATCTTACTTTAGAAAATAAATATGTAGTAGTGTAAGTAAGAGTTGATCCCACAGAGAATAATTAATTTAATTTTATGTTTTGTAAACCAAAATTGGGGGGATTTTAATTTAAGAAACAATGAAATTAATTAAAATAAATATGCAAGTAATTTAATAAATTAAATCAGAAGAAAAAACCTTGGTTTAAGTTAACATTCACCATCAAGAATTTACAACTGATCATTGATACAAAAATAAATCAATTAATATTTTGAACATTTACCGTAGAAATAACTACTCGCAAATGGAATAATTTTTCTCCGCTCTCCTTAATTTTAGATAAATAGAGCCACTTGGTCTAAATACCCTTACTACTAAACAACTTCCGGCACTTGCTAAAAATTTAATTTAATAGCAGCTTTAAGAATTAGAGAGATCGTTGAACTAAACAACACAAGCTACTTGTTTACATTTAATTTAGATGAACATTCTTTCTAAGATAAAATAATCTTTTGATCTGTAAAATAATTATTAATCTTAGTCGCTTCACAAATAGCAGTAGAGTAATGTGAATAATAAACTATTAGCGCTCATAGCAATTAAACAAACCAATCATAAAATTAAGCACAAAAAAATATTCAATACTCAAAATATAAATTGAACAATTAAAATAAATTAGATCTCACAGTGTATAAATCTTGAAGGCTTCAATCAGTTAAACTAAGAAAAATAGTCTAGCCACACGTAGCTTTGAAAAGTACCAAAGAATAAAAGAGAGAATTTTTATAGTAAAAAATTGTATCTTCAATTGTACTTCAAGTCCTCTATTTATAGGTTACATAATCCTCCTAACCCTAATAGGATTTAAAATACAAAATAAAATAAATATAAAATTCTTATTTATTTTCCTTTTCCAAATTGTAATTGGAACTTTTAATTAATTTATTGGCTTGCTGAAGGAAACCACAAATTTGTTGCCAAAATCTACTAAATCACTGTGCACCTAGACCCACGCCAAAATCACAAGCAACCACACGCCAGCAGGTCACGTGCCTAATGCCTTAAGTTGATTATGGTTTCCCGCGCATGGCGTCAGTGCCTGTTGCCTCCCTTCGCACAATGCGCGTATACAATTCTTACTATACACTGGTGCCAAACGGCGTCGTGCTTAGTTCCTACTGTTGCTGAATTCCACTTAGCAGCGCATGGCGCCAATTCTGCTGCTTTGCTTCCTGAAACGGTGTCGTTCGGATTCCTTCTGGCTAAACAAATGCGCGCATGGCGCGCCCTACCAACTTCTCTGTAATAATAGAATTGCCATTAACCTTTAATTTTTCTACAAAAATAAATATAAATTGAATAAAAATAATATAAAAATACTAAAAATAATAATAATGCATAAAATTAAATAAATTACCTAAAACACTAAAAATACTTAAAAACTCACAAATAATTAACCCTAAAAATATACAATAAATATATATAAATTCTACTTATTAATAATATTGAGTAGAGTTAGAAAACTTGCTCAATACAAATTTGAGTAAGGTTAAAAACTTGTCTGTCCGTCGACTTACGGCTAATTCGCTTAATTTAAACATCTCTTGAAGACCTAACATTAATAACGATGGTCTATCAATTAATACAGCATATAATCGTGCACTTTAAACACTTACCTATGTTATTTATCTAGCAAATAATCAATTACATAACATATATAATTTTATATACTATCATTTAATCATATAAGACACTTAATTGATCTTATGTTAATGATTTAATTAATCCATATTATTTTTCTTAAGTGTTAAAAACTTATTAAATCCTTAAACGATTTATTATAATTGTTTAATTAAATTATTTTTATTTTATTAACTCTATCTTCTATTAATAACTATTTAATATTAGTTAATTACCTTTAGTCATTATTTAACAATAGATAAGGAGTAATTATATTTATTTATTATTTAAAGTTAACTAAATAATAAATAATTAAAGTATTAATCTTATTTGCCGTTATTTATTATTTAATATTAATTAAATATTAATTAATTTATTAATTATCATTATCTATTATTAAATCTTAATTAAATAATAAATAATTTAGTTTATCAACTTTAATTTCCTTTAATTATTATCTAAGGTAAATTAAATAATAATTAATTAATTAACTATCTTTACTTATTATTTAACCTTAATTAAATAATAAATAAATAGTTTATTAAATTTAATTTTCTTTAATTATTATTTAATGTTAATTAAATAGTAATTAATTAATTAATTATCTTTACTTATTATTTAATCCTAATTAAATAATAAATAATTAGTTTATTAACTTTAATTTCCTTTAATTATTATTTAATGTTAATTAAATAATAATTAAATAATTACTTATCCTTACTTATTATTTAATCCTAATTAAATAATAAATAATTAGTTTATTAACTTTAATTTCATTGAATTATTATTTAACTTTAACTAAATAGTAATTAATTAATTAATTATCCTTACTTATTATTTAATCCTAATTAAATAATAAATAATTATTTTATTATCTTTAATTTAATTTACTTATTATTTAACTTTATTTAAATAATAATTAATTAATTAATTAATTATCCTTACTTATTATTTAATCCTAATTAAATAATAAATAATTATTTTATAAACGTTAATCCTTTTTAATTATTATTTAATGTTAATTAAATTAATTAATTAACCTTACTTATTATTTAATCTTAAAAAATAATTATTTTATTAATTTTAATCCTCTTTAATTATTATTTATGTTAAGTAAATAATAATTAGTTAATTAATTATCCTTACTTATTATTTAATCTTAATTATATAATAAATAATTATTTTATTAACATTAAACCTCTTTAATTATTATTTAATATTAATTAAATAATAATTAATTAATTATCTATACTTATTATTTAATCTTAATTAAATTATAAGTAATTGGTTTATTAACTTTAATCCTCTTTAATTATTATTTAAAATTAAATAATAATTAATTATTTATTTAACTTTACTTATTATTTAATATTAATTAAATAATAATAAATTAATTTATTAACTTTAATGTGAACTAATTATAAGCTAAATGATAATTAATTACCCAATTTTCTTTACATATTATTTTATATTAATTAAGTAATATGTAAAAAGTTAAATTATCATTTATTAGGAATTAATAATAATTTTACTATTATTATTATTATTATTAATTTAGTAAGGTTTACTCAACCATTAATCCTAATAAATGTCAAATTACATAAACTCTTATATTTTAAATTTTTATAATATTCTTTATTAAATTATAAACATTTTCTCTTTTGGAACCAAACCCGAAACTGGCTCACAGGGACCCGAATCGGCCCCACCCAAGAAATTAGAAAAATCGAAAAAAATCGAACCAGTCGGTTTTCTTAAAAAAATAGACAATTTATTTTTTTCTTCTTCCAAGTTTGGAGTCTCTCACAAGAACTTGAATAAAATGAAATCTATAAGTCCGATTAAGCTCTATTAGGTATCGACGGAATTGTATCTTTCCTAACTACATGATTACATCATTAAAAAGTCAATTTGGATTTGTTTTGGTAACTGAAAATGGCCTCAAACCGAACTGTTATGCATAGACCCAAAATTAATGGGGTGTTTTTGGTAGAAAATTCATATCTTGCTCATTTTAAATCATTTTCACACGATTCCAAAGTTATTTTGTTCTTAACTTACCCATATATTCCTAGAAAATATAAAACCACAAAAATAATTTGTAGATTTCAAATTGTGCCATTTATTCGAACAACCTATGTTTTGTTCGTCGAATAAAAATATTTTCAAGTATTTTGCTAGATTTTTCTGCATAAACCCATACCACTATACATTTAAACCATATGACATCCTATATAAACATGTCTAGCATGATTCTAAGCACAAAAATCTTAAAGATAACATTTCTACTATAAAAATTAAAAGAAAACCATGATTAGGGTTTTTAAGAGATTTTTTATACATTTTTGACTTGTAAGTTATTTTTCTCTCCTTTCCAAAATAAATGATGGAGTTATATGACATCCAAAAATACTTTTCCTGATTAAAAATGGCTTGACTCAATAGTGACTCACTAAAGAACTCACTAACTCACTTTCTTTTTCTTTAACTCACCGAGTTAACTCACTCTACTCACTAACTCTCAATATCAATACTCTAGCAATAATTTTGTAAACTCTAACTTAATTATGCTAGCCCCTATTTATAAAAGTATAAATCTATACATATAACATCTATATCTACACATTGGACTTCAACCTTTTCCCAAATATGCTAGCCAAAATGTTGAGTGTTCCACACATTAATGTAAGCAACAAAATTGATAAATTTTTGGAGTCCATAGTAGTCCTCCCCCATAACCAGCCATGCTCCCTATTTATTGTAATATCCTAGATATTTACAAGATTTGTAGATAAGATTAATTAAAGGTTATGGTTTAAAACCTAGAGTTGGAGAAATGAGTTGTGTAGAAAATGAGTAACATTTTTTTTTTAAGAATTAAATGTGAGAATATTATAAGGATCCGTGTGGAGAATTTATTAAAAAAAAATCAATTAAGAAGTGAAGGTGGTTATATTACTACATATATATCTAAAGTGTGCTTTTAGCCAAATAAGAAGTTGAGTAAACTAATACTCAATAAAACTAATAAATTAATTAAAAGTATGGAGTATGAATGAAAGTCATGTAATATAATTAATTAAGTTAATTATATGAGTCATGAATTAAAGCTAAGATTAGTAAGTAGATAAGTTAGAATATTGTATAGAATGACAATATTAAGAAGTTAGAATATTGACTAGAATGACAATATTAAGAAGTCCAATTAAATAATGTTGACAAGTATTATTTTGATGCTCTAAAATTCTAAAACTATGGTATATAGGTATATTCATGGTTTGATATAGTTAATACATGTATTTGTATGAGTGATATGTAAAGAATTGGAAGAAAAGTTCATATAACGATTTACCGGTAAAACCTTAGACGGTTCGATCTTAAATTTCTTGTCAAAACGTTTTTAAAAATATAATTGAATCATGAAATGTTATAAAACAAGAACTTAGGGAGACAACAACATTGAGTTGGTGTCATTTGAATGTGTAGATTTTATTTTATTCAAGTTTGAACCAATAAAACAAAGGATTTGTGAAGTTAGTTTTCACTCTGTCATTGTGAGCAATTTTAAGCGTACTTAAGTTTGGAATTTGGATTAGTGATCTAAAGAAAAGTTGTAGATCATGAAATTATAATGAATTAAGACTCAATAATCACATCAAAATATTTTAAAATGAAAAAATTATGGTAGTTTTAGTGAAGGAGGGGCGGATAGTCCCCAAATTAGGGTTTCAGATTTTTGTACCACTGCCGCGACGGTGGTTGCAGCAGTCAAACACACTGCCTAGAACCTGTTTTTGCTGTCCGGGTCGGGTCGGGTCGATCTAGGTTGAGTTTTCTTTGCAAAATTAAGTTGAAATAAGTGTAAAATGAATGTGTTTGAATACTAAATCAATATATATGAAGTCTATTAATGAATAAAGTTAACACAATTAAAAAGTTAACTATTGGTATTGTTTTTTGAAGAATATTAAAATATTATTAAATAGTGAATAATATTAGTATGTGATTAAAATATTGTTAAAATGATTAATAACATTTGTAAATGATTAAAATATCATTACATAGTTAATAAGTGATTAAAATATTATTAAATGGTTAATAATATTAGTAAGAGATTAAAATATTATTAAATGGATAACAATATTAATAAGTGATTAAAATATTATAAAATGGTTAATAATATTAGTAAGAGATTAAAATATTATTAAATGGATAATATTATTAATACGTGATTAAAATATTATTAAATGGTTAATAATATTAGTAAGAGATTAAAATATTATTAAATTCTTAATAATATTAGTAAGAGATTAAAATATTATTAAATGCTTAATAATATTAATAAGTGATTAAAATATTATTAAATGGTTAATAATATTAGTAAGAAATTAAAATATTATTAAATGATTAATAATTTTAATAAGTGAGTAAAATATTATTAAATGGTTAATAATATTTGAATGTAGTTGTATATTATCAAATGTAGATAATATTTTGAGGTATTTGATACATTATTAAATGTCCAAATCATTAAGTTATGTAAAAGAAGAAAGTTTAATTGAATTAAACCAGTGTAATAGTTCATTTGCGACTAATTTAGACAACTTATTAAAAGTGGGTCGTATGAAGAACGTGTAGTGATGGCGTAAGCGTACCCGATATGTTCGAACTATATTTGGGCTAGGATTTTTGTCTGGAACACAAGGGTTCGTGTGTCAGACATATTTAGAGTTAATAATTTAAAGTTATAGTCTTATATAAAGACTAAGTAATAGTCATTGTCACTAATGATAATGTCAATTTCATATATAAATTGTAGGTTGAACGAAAGACGCAAAATAAGCGTAAATGGTAGAAGCAAACCAGACAAGTTTTTCAGAACTTGCTCCTATGTGCATTTATATGCAACCATATGTTATTAAATTATTGATATGACAATATATTGATGATATTTATATTATGTGAAACGCATGAAGTATGATTATATGCGAAGTATGTACGGAATAAGAAGCATGACTTGATATATGCTAGATGTGTATTAATGCGATGCATAAGGAGTATGAAGCATTCATAAAATGAAATGCATGGAATGCATGATGTAGGAATAAAATGCAGAATATGTATAGCATGTGAAGCATTTAATGTGTTATGTGCAGCTGTTAGACTTGCTGAGTCGTCGTGCTCACTCTTGCTATAAAATCAACACTTTCAGATAAGTGCGAGTTAGTCAAAATTTTTGATAAAGATTGATAGGGTTAAATTATACGATATTTTTATTCTCTAATACTAAGTTTTTATATTTATATTAATTTAGGTAATTTTATAGTATTTTTATATTTCTTTTTATTTATGTGTTTTCATTTTTTTTTAGTATTTTAGGAGTTTTATTTATTATTATGTGTTTTTAGGATTTTTATATTATTTTTATTTATTTTATATTTTATTTTGTGGGAAAAATAAGCTTGGGGGCAAATCTGTAAATTCTGCAAAAATATGATGGCAAAATGGTAAAAAACTGGCACTAATGGCAATTTGGTAAATAAGTTGAAGTTGGCGACCGGTGGCAATTTCGTAATTTCAGAAGAAAGTTGGTCCGCGCGTAATGCCAACGTTTGGCAGACAGCATAACCAGAAACAACGTCGTTTGGCGTTCGGTAAAGAAAGCCTCCGCGCAATGCGCGGAGGAGCATGCTGACGTTAGCAACGCGACTTCCGCGTTGACTGGGTCAACTGTGGCGTGTTTAGCGCGCGTTAATTCTAGGAAACGAGATTATACGGGATTTTGAGCATTAATTTGATTCCAAATTGGATTTTAATTCCACATTAGCTTAGGATTATTATTGTACTTCTATAAATACATTAGATTAGATTAGATTAGATTATTATATATCAGATTATTATATACAATTAGGAGCTTTCTCTCTCTCAGGTTTTTCTTATTATTTTTATTATGTTAGACTAATTTTATTATTCAGTTCTAGGGAATTTCAAACCCAATTATAATTAATGGTTTAATTAATTCAGTAATATTATTTTTCTTCCTTACATGAAATTATTTATGATAATCTGTTTTAATTGTTTATTTGATATTGGGTTTGATTGATTTAATTTTGGCCTGTTGAGTTGATCAAATTATTATCAATTGCTAGATTTAGGAATTATATTACGTGTAATTGATATTGTTCCTAGTCGTTGGTAGTGAACAGTGATAGATGATTGTGGTCAAACTTTTGTTTATTGCTATGGTTATCACGATGTAAGTTAAACAATCCAAGCTTATGAGATTGTTGCTTAGAATAATCTAATTTTCTTGTGATTAATGCTTCCATTATATTAAATTTAGAGAGCTTGTTCTAGGTTGTATAATGGTTAGAATTTAATGAAGAGCTTGTTTTGTTAGATTAAAATTATGAAAATTTTTGGATAGCAGAGCTTGTTGTTACCTATGGTTATTAGTTTCATGGAAGGATAAAAATATATTTTGATTGATTGATCTATTAATTGTAAGGGTGAGATTGAACCGAAGAACTGGAGTCTTTAATTTATTAATTAATTTTATTTATTTACTTTTGTTTATTTAGTTAATTCAAAACCCCCAATTTTAGTTTACATTGCATAAAAATAAATTAATCATTCTCTGTGGGTTCGACCCTTACTTGCTATTATACTGAGTTTGTGATTGAAAGTGAGGATTAATTTTGGAGTGCTAACGATAGCTACCAAATTTTGGCGCCGTTGCCAATGAGTGATTTTAATTTATTTTTGTGTTTTTGTAAACTTTATTCTAATTTAGTAATTTTTCTTAGATTTTATTTTTATAGTTTTTCATAGTTTAATTGAGTTTTGCAGGTTAAGGATAGAAGACATGCCTGATTATGTTAATGAGGTAATCATTTCTTCTCATGAGTAACAAACCGATAGTCAAACTTCTTTTGTTTATCAAATGGTTGTAGGTACTTGTAGGATTTGTGCGACAATAGGGCACCCAACTGATATGTGCCTAATGTTTCGAGAGGAGTCATATGAACAAGTCAACGCAGCTGGTGGTTTCCTTGGGTATTTGAGCTATGAGAATTCACCAGTGAATTGACATGAAAACCAAAACTTTCCAAATAATCCACAGTACATGCAACAATACCCCAACCACAACATGACCAATTATCTAGTTCTGACATATCTTTAGAAGATATGTTTAAAGCTTTCATGACTCAAGCACAACAATTTCAACAAGAGACAAAAACTTCCATATATAATTTGGAGAATCAAATGAGTCAGCTTGCTACGACAATTGGTCAATTAGATTCTCAAGGGTCATTCCTTCAATCACCGATGCAAGAAGAAGTAGATAACATCAGTGTAGAAACGAACAGTATTCATGTAGAAAATGATGTTCTTTGTGATGATAACATGCCTAAGGTGGAGGAAATTTTTGGGGAAATAGATAAAGAGAATTTAGAGGATGTAACTACAAACAGTTTGAAGTTAGAGGAGGAAGAAGAAATTGAGCTAAAACAAGATTTGAAGGACGCTGAAGCTGCATTCAATTCTTTGTCAATGATTTTATATAGTCAAGGAATTATTTCCATTCCATTACATGCTATTCATGAAAATTTTCTATCTTTTGTTTTGCAGGATCCCATTCCGAATATAAAGACTCTTCCCTATCATTTTAAATACTTTTTCGTTGAAGAGGGAGTAAAACGTTCATGTCACGTGCAAGGGATACTAAATCTACCAATGAAGAATAACGTAATGGATGGGGTACTCAAAATTCATGAAGTTGGAGTGACATAGTACTTTAGCCTGTTGTCGAGCCAATGATAATAAATAAAGGCGCTGCTTGGGAGGCAACCCAAGAAATCAGATTTGCATTTCTTTTCCTTTTTTTTATAGTTATTTTTGCCTGTTTTTTTGCATTATAGTTTACATTGGGGACAATGTAAATTTTAAGTGTGGGGAAAGGGATTTAGGATATTTATTTTATTTTATCTTTCTTTAAAAAATTATAATCAAAATAAGTTACCTCACCTGATTCATCACTTGATTCGTTGTCAATTCCCATGAAGCACACTTGAGCTACTTCATTGTTTTCATCCATTTCCATGTCGGGCTCATCATCACTCCACGTAACAAGTTCTTTGTTCTTTTTGGTATGCTTGTAACTTGACTTGCCTTATAATTTGAAGCAGTCCTTTCTGAAGTGACTCGGCCTCCCGCATTCAAAACAAGTATCTTCGTTTTTCTCTCCTTTGAACTTGTTTGAGGCTATAATATTCTTTCTTTTATTCTTTCTTTTTAGCAACCCTTTGAGCTTCATTGAGATCATTTCAATTTCCTCATCCGTGTCATCATCTAGCTCTTCTTCATTTCCTGCATTAAGAGCTAATATTTTCTTTCTAGGAGTTTCCTCCTCATCATCATATCTCCTTAATTGATGTTCACATTTTTGTAATTCACCAAATAATGTTAGAGTATCCATAACAAAAATATTAGAAGAATCTTGAAGAGTAGTTACTTTGGATGCAAACCTCTTGGGCATAGCCCAAAGTAACTTACGATTGATCTCACTTTGAGGAATTGATTTATCAAGTAGCTTCAAGGAATTTATGAGTACTAGGAACCTTGCTTGTGCCATCGTGATAGTTTCATCTTTTTCAAGCTTAAACATCTCGTAGTCATGCATGAGCATGCTAAGCTTTAATTCCCTCACTTTTGATGTTCCTTCATGACTCACTTTTAATGTATCCCAAATCTCCTTAGCCGTGCCACATGATGAGACTTTATCTATTTCTGATTGCACCATCCCACTAAGTAGAGTGTTCATTGCCTTTGAATCATATGATACATATACACCTCGGTTGAATCCATTTATATTAATGTCTTTGGTGTACCATCATTCTTTCTTGGAATCACTGGACCATTCTCCACGACCCACCATTGCCAAGGTTCCCTTTTGAGATAAATCTTCATTCAAAACTTCCAAAAATTATAGTTCTCAGTTCCATGTAGTAATGGAGGTCGATTCGTTGATTGCCCTTCTTGTACGTTGCTTCCAAAATGTGCCATAACAAGATCTTACCCTACAAGTCACCTTTAAGACCAAGATAAGTAAAGCCTTGCTCTGATACCAAATGAAATATAAGTAGGCACACTTAGAAAGGGGGGGGGGGGGGGTTGAATAAGTGTGGAGTAAAACTATGTCCAATTTTTGTGATTTAATAAAACAGTAAGTAAAATAGTTTGCTGAATTAATGATTTCAGGTTGCTGATTTAGAAACTGATTTACACTACTAATGTAATTTAGATGATTTGATAAAATAATTATTTTGCTTGTATTAAATCAAGGCCTGAGTTGAAATGAATAATTTTCTTATAAAATATATATGTTAAAGTATTCAAAATGTGTATTACAATTCAAAATTGAAAGATGCAATGAACGAATAAAACTAAATAATCAACCACACGAACACAAAAGATTTTGACGTGGTTTGGCCCCTTTCATCTACTCTAGTGGCCTACTCCACGTCCAATATCAACTAGTATTGGAGACTCCTTTATTATTCAACTTGGTTTACAAACAAAACCCCTTTACACTCAAGTTACCAAAACCTTTGAGGACTTTTCCTCCTGAGCACTTTTGCTCACTTTGTGCAAACCTATGCACCCCTTGAGTAACTCTACTCACTGAGATCCTAAGCTCACCTGTAACTTGATTGTAAAGATCTTAACCCAACTTGGATTAGATACCCGAAAGACTTTAAGATTAATATAAAATAATCACAAGATAAACTATGATCAAAGCAATAATTATATCACAATTCAAAGCTCAATTCTATATGCAATGATCAATATGAAAAATAAGGATATCACCAGTTTAAGCGCAATGTAGAAAAGCTCAAATTAATAGAAACTTGAAGAAGCACAACAGCTTTGAATCTTCTTCACAAAATAAAATATAATAGCTCTTGTGAATTATATGTGAAGAGATAAAAATATTAGAGAGATTTTTATTGTTATAGTCCTATTTTCTTTTAAACCACGGTTGGACATTATATATAGGAGAGGAATATTGTAGCCGTTACAATGTGAAAGGAATAAACAAGAGCATAAAATTATTCCAAAATTCCAATCATGTTACAATTATGAAAACATGTTGCTTTAAAAAGGTAAGTCCATTATAATACAATATATCAATAATTTTAGCCGTTATAATGGATATATTAAAAGAAACCATGTTCAATCATATCAATCCAAAACCATGTTACTGTTGCATGCAATAAAGAAGGCAATAAAGTAATTAAATAAATGCCCAATCATATTACCGTTACTTTTTCATTCATTTACTTTTTGGCTAACTAAAGAAACATGATACATAAAAGTATAGTAGGTCCATGTATATATATTTAATTCCCATGATACATGTTCCCTTTCCATACTTGATTTGCTTATGATCATTTTGTCCGTTGGAGAGAATCAAATAAATAAACATATTAGGCAATTAGATTGTTAATTGATTCCTTGTTCCAATCACATTACCGTTACATGATATCATGATGCTAAAAAGTAATTCCATCATCATATATTCATTTCACCATTCACTTAGCAACTTTAATATGGAAAGAGATAAATCAAATATTAATTCCATTTAACCACTCGAATGGACAAATCATTAATTTAGGAACAATTAAAATATTTAGCTTTAAAAAATATTTTCATATTAATTTTGAAAGCCCAAATAATTGATTCCATAATTAATCACTTCCATGATTACCCAAAGAATATAATTAATTAAAATGAAGATATGAAAATAAATTTGCTCAATTAATTATAGAAAGTCAAATCAATAGAAATCCCAATTCCAAAATTTAAGGTAATAGATTAAAATCTATTTTCAAATTAACTCTTCTAATTATAGGAATGACTAATTAGCTTTTCAAACTTGATTTGATGGATATATATATATATATATATATATATATATATATATATATATATATATATATATATATATATATATTAATTAGCTCAACCATGAAAAGTTTAATAAAGTAGTCGTTCATGAAAATATCTTGTTTGCATTACATAAACTTTGTTACCATTAACAAGCATCACTTTTGAAACTAGTTTGTTTGCAAACCATCTTATAGAAATATGACTTTATAAAGCAAATCATCATATTCATAAAATATATTACCTTATAAAGCAAATCATCTTATTCCCATTAGACACATCTCTAGACTTAGATAACGGAGTAAACAAGTCTAAAAAGATTTCAACAAATATAATTTGCTCATTTAATCATATATCCGTTGCAAAATAGATTCCTTTTAGAATATCAAAAATTTAAACAACTCATCCGAAAATAAATAACAGATTCTTTCCAAAAGAAATTTGTTTACATTTTATAGCTTATTTAGCTTTTCAAAAATTGATTTTATAGATATATATTAATTAGCACAATCAATTATTATGAAAATGTTACCCAATATAATTTAGCTCATTTAATTATGAAAATAATAATAATTAGCTTTACAAAAAAATATTATTTTCTTTTTAAACCAAGTTAATTTTAAAAGCTTAATTAATTATTTTCATAATTATTAATTAATTACTCTCATGAATATGTCCATGCAATGTAATCCTAGGGCTTTGATTGAGACATAAATAAAGTTAAGATCTTACATGAAATCCTAGAAGCCCAATGTAGATCTTCAAGATATTCTGTCCAGTAGCTTTAAAAATCTGCAACTTGTATCCAGCCTTTTATCCTGCTTGTTGTATGACGATGCTTGACAAATCTTGCTGACTACTGCAATCCAGTTTTAACTCCAGTTTGCTGCATTGCACATTTTATCTTGTTGCATGTATCTAATCATACAATTTCAAGGTTTTAGTACACAAGGATAATGTCATCATCAAAACCAAATAAAGGAGTGGGACCAAGTCAACAAGTTTTTTTTTAGGATTGAGTCAATTGAGCAATATTTTGATTTGAATTTTAATTTTTAACCGATGATAAAATTTTGATTTTGATTTAATAACTCTTGAAAAAATGATAAATTTTGCGTAATCTAAATTTTGACATTTTTGTTGGTCAGTACTTTGTTTGAAATCTTTTATTGTATTATTTGCACATATCCATATGTTTGAACTAATTTTAATTTGGAGAAAATTTATTTGGTTAAAAGCTAATAAGATATGTTTTTAATTTTATATCTTATTTGAACATTACTTGAAGTGAATATAAGGTAAAAATAATATTGAGAAATGATTAAGGTAATTTTTCTGGGATTATTAGATTGACCTTACCCTGAAAAAAAAAAGAAGTGAAACAATTGTCATGTGGTGGGTTGAGATGGAGCATAAAACGCACTCACTCATAAACACATGCAGCGAGATGGAGCGTAAAACGCACTCGCTGGTGAGATGGAGCATAAAATGCACTCACCGTGAAAAACAAATGACGGAAAAAATGAATGAGGAAAAAAAGAGAAGAAGAAAAAGTCTTACTAGTAGATTTTAATAATACTTGGGAAGGTATGTGATTAAAGTTAAATATTAGTGTGACTAAAATATAAAACTTTTTGATCTTCTAGTTTGTATTTATTTGTATTAAATGGAAAGTGATGTGAAAATAAATGTATAAAATTTTGATATATTTTGTGATGTATTTAATTAGATGAATTGATCTAAATTTTTATTAGTTTGATATATATGGATTTTCACACACACACGAAGGATTGAGAATAAAGTGGAATTAATAATTAAGTTAAAATTTTGGATGATGTATTATTTTGAAATTTTCTAAGAGTTGTCAATTATAATCTTTGAGGTTGATGTGAAGTTCATATTAATTTATTGCTCATGTAAAAAAGTCAGGTTAGTTGAGTCACTGTAGTCTGTTGGGCTAGTTAGATTTATTTTATTTTTTGTTTATTTTTATTTTTGTTTTGCCCGAGGACGAGTAAAAGCTAAGTGTGGGGGTATTTGATAGGGTTAAATTATACGATATTTTTATTCCCTAATACTTAGTTTTTATATTTATTGTGTGCTTAAATGTTTAATTATTTAGCTTATTTTGGTTTTAATAGGTTTTATAGGATTTTAGTTAATTTATGTTAATTTAGGTAATTTTATAGTAATTTTATATTTCTTTTTATTTATGTGTTTTTATTTATTTTTAGTATTTAAGGAGTTTTATTTATTATTATGTGTTTTTAGGATTTTTACTATTTTTATACTATTTTTAATTATTTTATATTTTATTTTGTAGGAAAAATAAGCTTGGGGGCAAATCTGTAAATTCTGCAAAAATATGATGGCAAAATGGTAAAAAACCGGCACTGATGGCAATTTGGTAAATAAGTAGAAGTTGGCGACCGGTTGCAATTTCGTAATTTCAGAAGAAAGTTGGTCTGCGCGCAATGCGCACGTTTGGCAGACAGCATAACCAGAAACAACGTCGTTTGGCGTCCGGTAAAGAAAGTCTCCGCGCAATACGCGGAGGAGCATGCTGACGTCAGCAACGCTGCTTCTGCGTTGACTGGGTCAACTGTGGCGTGTTTGGCGCGCGTTAATTCTGGGAAACGAGATTATTCGGGATTTTGAGCATTAATTTGATTCCAAATTGGATTTTAATTTCACATTAGCTTAAGATTATTATTGTACTTCTATAAATACGTTAGATTAGATTAGATTAGATTATTATATATCAGATTATTATATACAATTAGGAGTTTTCTCTCTCTCAGGTTTTTCTTATTATTTTTATTATGTTTGACTAATTTTATTATTCAGTTCTAGGAAATTTCAAACCCAATTATAATTAATGGTTTAATTAATTCAGTAATATTATTTATTCTTCCTTACATGAAATTATTTATGATAATTTGTTTTAATTGTTTATTTGATATTGGGTTTGATTGATTTAATTTTGGTCTGTTGAGTTGATCAAATTATTATCAATTGCTAGATTTAGGAATTATATTATGTGTAATTGATATTGTTCCTAGTCGTTGGTAGTGAATAGTGATAGATGATTATGGTCAAACTTTTGTTTATTGCTATGGTTATCATGATGTAAGTTAAACAATCCGAGCATATGAGATTGTTGCTTAGAATAATCTAATTTCCTTGTGATTAATGCTTCCATTATATTAAATTTAGAGAGTTTGTTCTAGGTTGTATAATAGTTAGAATCTAATGAAGAGCTTGTTTTGTTAGATTAAAATTATGAAAAATTTTGGATAGCAGAGCTTGTTGTTACCTAGGATTATTAGTTTCATGGAAGGATAAAAATATATTTTGATTGATTGATCTATTAATTGTAAGGGTGAGATTGAACCGAAGAACTGAAGTCTTTAATTTATTAATTAATTTTATTTATTTACTTTTGTTTATTTAGTTAATTCAAAACCCCCAATTTTAGTTTACATTGCATAAAAATAAATTAATCATTCTCTGTGGGTTCGACCCTTACTTGCTATTATACTGAGTTTGTGATTGAAAGTGAGGATTAATTTTGGAGTGCTAACGACAGCTACCAAAGATCAAGGAACATGAATGCACATTACTTTCACTGAAGGTCTAAACGAATATTGTAGATATCAGTTCAAATTAGACAGGTAAAATGTTTGGGTAGAATAAGAATTGGTTGGTATGTAATATGAGTGTTAAATACTCAAATTGATTTTAATAGAATGTCGTATCATGTATGATATTGAGACATACTAGGAATTTGTAAAGATTGCAATACTGGAATAAAAAGAGATATGGTAAAATTTTAAATAAATGATTATATAGCGATTATAATATTGTTGTAAGTCATGAACGATAAAGAGAAGGTTGTACAGCGATGAACCGGATCCGAGGTTCAAGGGACCCGAATTTGGGGTCGTCACAGGTTGGTATCAAAGCTGATAGGTTAAAAACCTTATGTAAGAGTACCTTAGGCTATAACCGTAATAGAAGATAAGTAAAATGGTAAAGGAATAAACTCAGAAAGTGTTTAAGTAATAAAAGATGAATTTGAAAAATTCATATATAGAAGATTATCCAAAGATGGATTTGAGAAAATATAAGAGAAATGAAAAAGGTCATGTTGTACCTAATTTAAAGAAATGATAGAAGATATCTTATGATAAGATTTTGAGGAGCAGAAAGAATATGTGAATAAGGTCATGATATGATCAAGAGAGATGAACTCGTAATAAGTCATATATGTTGAAATATAGATTGAGAAATTTCGTATTAAGTTAAGAAAAGTTAGAGGTTTATGGGTTTTTAATTGAGGATTCATATTAGTGGCTGAGATGTACGATTTTTTGTATGGGCGGGGAATTTTTGCTTGGTTTTAGAACCACTTAGCTTCCTATATTAATATAGTGGTGGAGTTGAACGTTCCTTAGTATGGGCAGGGGACTTGTTATTGGTTTAACGACCGCTTAACTTCCTATATTGATTAATGGCCGATTTGACCAATTTCTTATATGGGCAGGAGATTGTATTTGGTTTGACAACTGTTGTCCGATTTATATATATGGAATTCACACGCAAGTATACGCGGTCAATCAAGTAATATAGTAATAATAAGGATGTCGAACCCACGAGGAACAAGTAATAATAACTATATTAACTATTAAATTTGTATTAATTCAACTCTATTCAAACTATAGCAAATTTGGATTATGAACCTTGAATTATGAACTACTTAAAATTAAAATTGAAATTAAACTAACTAACTAATGAGAATGATTTACCAGATAATAAAGAGCTTTAAGATTACAATCTCCCCGTTGTATCACAATAATATCGTCATCTTAATTCCAATTACTTAGTCATATGGATTGTTAACTGAAATCACTTGTCTATTTACTAATCTCTTTCAATAATTAATAAAAAGATCTACTCTAATTTATAATGTTATAAGTCTATGCAAAATATCTTGAAACAGACTCATTAAGATTAAACTCTCAATATGTTACGTGTGGTATAAGGTATTCGCATCCTGTACACTATCATGATACTCTTCTAAAAAGAATAAACAAAGTCACACGTTATTATACCCAGATCTATTCCTAGATTTCCTCTTTCAAGTCCATCTAAGAAATCAAATAATTGCTGATCAGACAATTATAATTCACGCACAAGATATAACAACCAATACCATAATTGATCAAATAATTGAAAATAAGATGAATTAATTAAAGTTCAACCAACGGTTCCATTGTAACCTTAAAGAAGAATTTAGTTACACATTATAATGGAAAACATCATTAAATCAACATAGAAAAACATCCCAAGTTCAAAAGATAAAGGAAAAGGAAATAGAATAAACTCTGTCGAAAATTTAACGTCTCCTTGGCCTTCACTTTGGCTGTTAATGCTCTTCCAATCAATTCCTCAAGCTTGCCACGAACAGCTCCAATCCTTGCTCTCTCTCCCCTTTACGTCCTCTCTGTGTATCCCCTTAAAGCCAAGAATCCTTCTTTAAAATAACCACAACAACCAACTTCCTAGCTGGGCTCAGATTTCTCAACGTAGCACTGGGCCAACTGAATTCGCCGGACTGAGCCTCGGCGCAGTCTTTGTATAGCAACATCGCGCCCTGGCGCCGTCTATCTGTCCCAAATTACAAAATTACCACTGAACCTCTATTTTCCTGTTTTGACCTCCCGAAGCCGTTTTCTGCAGAAGAATCATAAAAACAAGTGAAATAAAACTAAAAACACTCAATGAAGGCAACTAATTAAGCTTAAAAGCACCTAATTCGTAGGTATAACACCCACTCATCAAATACCCCCAAACTCAAGACTTTGCGTGTCCTCATACAAAAACACTACAAATAAAAGTGAACATAACTACCTATCTAAACCACATGAGTGCAAATGCATAACCACTAATGTTTTGAGCACAAATCAACATACTCCATATATATCCCGCCTCAAAGATCTTAAATAATAATTTAGCCAAACTTCAAATTCTCGCTCAGTCTGGAAATCTAACATATCATCAATTTTATTTCACCTTCGACCTTTTCGTGTGTGTGTGAATTTAACATATCAATTCAGACATTATTCTAACACAACTCATGAATATCCATGCTCAAATAAAGATAGTTACTCATATATAACATTTTATTACTCCTCTATACACTTGTTTTTACATTTTTCTATTTAACCTTTTTATTTAATGAGTGTGTCTTACGCTCCATCTCGTATATGACTAACTTAGCATGTGCAATACCCATTTTCCTTAAGCTTTTCAAAATTACCCATGTAGCGAACTTTCCACCAGTGACTCCAAAACCAAATGGCTTTAGGGCACCAAGTGTAGAGACACTTCTAAGGGCTTACTTGTTCGAGTAATAAAGGCCACGAAAACAGACTAGCTAAGTGATGCTGATAACTGTCTATTCTTCTTTTTATTTATTTTATTTTATTTTTATAAGACAAACATCGAAGCAAATGACCATTTCTTTTCATATGATTTTTTTCCAACAAGTGATAGAGGCTATCTAAATCTTTATCAAGCACTTAAATTCACAAAATTTGAATCAAAACTCAACTCACTTGATATATTGAATACGTGCAATTAAGATCCAAGGATCTCAAGCACAACAAAATCAGCAAAATATGAAAGATTACGAACTTTAACGATCCAAATCCGTCTTGCTAAAATTATTAAAGCCCATAGATCAAAGCTATCGCCAAAGACTGAAAAATCGTCCATAAAAATTTCCAAATTCTACTCCACCATATCAGAAAAAATTGCCATCATACATCTTTGAAATGTTGCAGGTGCATTGCAAAGCCCAAAAGACATTCTCCGGAAGGTAAATGTTCCATATGGGCACGTGATTGTCGTCTTTTCTTGATCCTCAGGGCCTATGACAATTTGATTGTAGCCCGAATAGCCATCCAACATACAGTAAAATGGATGTCCCGCCAATCTATCTAGCATCTGATCAATAAAGGGCAACGGAAAATGATCTTTGCGAGTTACTTTGTTTAATTTCCGATAATCCATACAGTCTCGCCAACCTGGCACCATCCTTGTTGGAATTAGTTCATTATTCTCGTTGGCTACTACTGTCATGCCTCCTTTCTTTGGTACACATTGCACCGGACTAACCCATGAACTATCTGATATGGGATAGATAATACTTGCATCCAACCACTTGATAATCTCCTTTTTTACGACTTCCTTTATGATTGGATTTAGTCTTTGTTGTTGCTCTACAACTGGTTTGGCCTCCTCCTCAAGAAGAATTTTTTGCATACATAGCGATGGGCTAATTCCTTTGACATCTGCTATAGTCCAACCAATGGCAGTTTTGAATTCCCGCAATACCCTTAACAATTTTGTCTCTTGTAACTCGTCAAGTGAAGCGGATATAATCACCGGTAGTGTAGAAGAATCCCCCAAATAAGAATACCTTAAATGGTTTGGAAACTGTTTCAACTCCAAAATGGGTGGTTCTTGTATGGATGTCTTTTCATGGGTCTTTGCTTTCTCAGAATGATCTAAAGGCTCAAATTGCTTCCCAACCTGTACGAGTGGTGTAGATGCATTCAATAGCTGCACAAACTCAAGTGGAGCTGGAAAATCTACAGCTCTAGGATTAACTAAAGTCGTTGCAAGTGGATCCGCATGACAGTTAGCCTCAGAAACTTCATCCACTGCTACCTCTAACCAATCAACTCTGAAACAATCTTCGGCTTCCTTTGGGAATTTCATAGCTTTGAAAACGTTAAACGTGACCTCTTGATCATGCACCCTCATCGTCAGCTCCCCTTTCTGCACGTCTATCAAGGTTCTACCCGTAGTCAAGAATGGACGCCTAAGTATAATCGGAATTTCTTTGTCCTCTTCGAAGTCCAATACTATGAAATCTGCCGAAAATATGAACTTATCAACTTTCACCAATATATCCTCCACTATTCCTCTTGGATGCGTCAATGAACTGTCTGCCAGCTGTAGAGTAACATTGGTCGGCTTTACTTCTTTCAGGCCCAACTGCTGATAGATGGACAATGGCATCAAATTAATACTGGCCCCCAAATCGCACAAAGCTCTTCCGAAAAATATGTCTCCAATGGTGCATGGTATTGTAAAGCTACCCGGATCTCTGAGTTTAGGTGGTAGCTTTTTCTGTAAAATTGCACTACACTCCTCCGTGAGTGCCACTGTTTCAAAGTCCTCAAGCTTTCTTTTCCTCGATAGAATCTCTTACCTTAATGATATCTCTTACCTTAATACGTGAACAGAGACTGCTTAAATATAATAAATCAACATTTATATATATATATATATATATATATAGTATACACGGTCAACAAATAATATACTAGTAAGTAGAGTATCATTCCCACATAGAATTAAATACTAATAATTACCAATATTAATTTAATATCAAATTAATTCTAATTAAACAAACGCAATTGATTTATAAAATAAAATCTAATTAAAATTAATAACTAAATTAAACTAATGAAAATGATTAAATTAGGTTTTAAATATTTAAGATTACAATTTTTCTCAATACTTCATTTAAATCTCTTCAATTCCTTTTTAATTAGTTAATTATATAAATTGTTAACTGAGAATTCTTTATAATATTTATACACATCTTCCAATGACATATAAACAAATCCTTTTAAATTTGACTCTAAGGCAACAGAACTAGAGATGAACACTCTAATTAATTAAATTACTATATTCTTATGTGAAATATGTTAATTAGAATATTAAGCTCATATTCTCTTTATGACTGCAAAAGATACATAGGTATATTCCTATCTTATATACTAATTATATGAACGCTTTCAAATTCTATGAATAGATGTTATCATATTCAGATCTAAATCTATACTCCATATTTCAATTTTGCATAAAACTACTCCCAATTAATTACTACAATTAATTAATTACATGAATGCCCAAAATATGATAAACAATTCATATATAATCATACATAATCAAAAAGGAAGATAATTAATATAAACTAGACATTGGGTAACGTAACTTCACAAAGTATTAAGGTAAAAGATACTCAATACATAGGTAACTTCTATGTAATTGACGAGCTGAAAATGCAAGTATAGCAACTCCAAACTTTGATCAACCAAGCCTTTATTCCAATTCCTACCAAATATCATCAAAACACATAAAAACAACATAAAACACTTAAGATTAATATAAAACACTTAAGAACTCACAAAGTATTAAGGTAAAAGATACTCAATACATAGGTATAAAACTCACTTATCAAATACCCCCAAACTTAACCATTTGCTTGCCCCAAGCAAAACTAAACTAAACTAAACTAAGACTCTACTAACTCAACCTAAATTACTCAGGCAATAAATCAATATAAATTTCAACTTTGGTTTCAAAGATTTTTTTTAATGATAAATTAAAGAAAATTTCAAAATCATGCACAACCTATAATTTTAATATATTTATTAATCTTACTTTACTCAAGATCATTTTTGTGTGTGTGAATCCAAAATGTATCACACTAATTAAAACTCAAATAAGTTCATACAATTAAATGCTGCATAAAAGATATTACACAATAAAAGAATTACAAAAGCAAAACTCTATAAACTTACTTTTTCACATCTTTTAGCTAATAAATAGGCAATATATAACAAAAAGATCAAAAGGTTTCAACGCATTAAACACACTAGGATCATTATTTGCATTAACTACATAATTTCTCAAATATTTAACTAAAATAGGTGGCCATCCTTTTTTTAGTTTTTATTTCATTATCTTTCTTTTCTTTCATAGGTGAGTGCATTTTATACTCCATCTCACTTTTTTTACGCAATACGAATGCGTTTTACGCTCTATCTCGTTTTTGCATGTGTTTATGAGTGAGTGCATTTTACGCTCCATCTTAACTCACCACATTTTTTTCCTCTTCAATTTTACTTGGGAAACTCAATATTAAATAATCCTAAAAAACGCACCTAAATCATCTCTCTTAAATTATAATTCGCCTAGTATTTTGCATTAAATTATTATCAAATAAGATATAGAGTTCATAAATATCTATCATAAGCAATTAACCATATAAACTTTCTCTAAGCTAAAACTAACTCAACACAAATGGATATGTGCTTAAGAATTTAAAGGATCTCAAATAAAATAATAACCAACAATATACCAAAATTCAGACTAACAAAAATTTATCAATTTTTTAAATTAAATTAAAACCAAAATTTATATCATCGACCAAAAATTTAATTCAATTAATTCATTGCCCAAGAGACTCAACCTAAAAACTAAGTTACCCTATTTTCGTAGAAAATACGATTACACTTAGCATGTGCAACAAGCTTTTAAACCCCATGGTTATCCCAAGTGGACAAGTTATGTCTCGTGAGGATTTACAGTGAATACACCCACAAAATTCCAAAATTTAAACTAACAAAAAACCTAAAAAAAATTAAAAATTCTTTCAAAAATTTACCCACACCTCCAAACTTAAAACAGACATTGTTCTCAATATATAAAATAAAGAAAATTTAATAAGACTCCCTTGAATATGTAGCATTTTTCTTCCTCATCTTCTAAGTCTGAGCTGCATTGAATAAACCTGAAACAAAACAAAAATAAATAAATAAATAAATAAAACTAAATTTTACTACTAATTTTTTTTACTAAAAATAAAAATAAACTAAAAACTAAAACTAAAACTTGGTTTGCCTCCCAATATGTGCTTCTTTTAAAGTATCAGCCTGACTACTCCATTTTCTCTAGCCCAAATCGAATTTATGCTTGATGAATAGCCTTGGAAGCCATGCCTTAACCATTTGCTTAACTTTTCCTTGAAACTTAAGACCTCTAAACTTGCGTTCATCCTTCTTCCTCTAATAAAATTGACCTTTCAATCCCATAACACCAACCCGAAAGCACTCTTCTTGACCACTTGGAAATTTCATTACATTAAACACCTTGAAGGTCACATCTTCATCTTGAACTCTTATAGTTAGCTCGCATTTTTGCACATCAATCAACGTTCCTCCCGTAGCTAAAAATGGACGCCCAAGAATAATCGGTATATTTTTATCCTCCTCAAAATCTAGCACAATAAAATCCGCGGGGAAGATAAACTTATCCACTTTCACTAGAACATCTTCAACAATCCCCTTTGGATAGGTAAATGACCGATCCACCAACTGTAAGGTAACATGGGTGTGCTTCGCTTCCTTCAAACCAAGCTTCTTATAAACTGATAGAGGCATTAAATTTATGCTCACCCCCAAATCGCATAAGCATCGATTAAAGAACTGGCTCCCAATAGTGCACGAAATGGTGAAACTACTCGGATCTTTTAGGTTTGGTGGTAGCTTATTTTGTAATATGGCACTGTACTTTTTCGTAAGAGCCACTGTTTCGTAGTCCCCTAGCTTCCTTTTCTTAGACAAAATCTCATTCATGAACTTTAAGTAGCTAGGCATCCTCTATAATACGTCTGCGAATGGGATGTTAATATGTAATTTCTTGAACACCTCCAAAAATTTTAAAAATAATTAAAAGAAAAGATTTAGAGAGAAAAGATCTTAGTCTTGAAGTGCGATCTCCAATTCTTCCTTCAATCAAGAATCCTTGCTTGAATCCTCTTTTTGATCTTGATAAAAACCTTGATTCTCTATTCTAATAGACTCCTAACTATGTTAATCTCTATTATCAACCCTTAAAATAAGAGTCTTATAGTGTATTTATAAGTTACAAGTCTAAATCCTAGCATAGAAGGATACCCAAATCCAATTCAGAGTAAAAAAACATGCAAAAATGCGTTAAAAACAAGTCTGGCTGCGTCTTGGGCGCAGCTACGAAGCCCTATAGCATAGCTGCGCTCATTTTATTTAATTAGCAGATTACTCGGGCGCAGCTACGCTCCCCATTCCACAAATTTGGCTGCTCCAGCATCAATTAGAAAAATGGCCATAACTTTCTCATACGAACTCCGATTGAGATGATTCAAGATGTTTCAGAAAGCTAAGAAGTAGATATACAACTTTTATGCTTTAGGATTTGACAAATTCCTCCTGGATCAAGGTCAAAATCAGGCATGAAGTAACTGCTGTGTAATTAACGAGCTGAAAATGTAAGTATAGCAACTCTAAACTTTCATCAACCAAGTCGTTATTCCAATTCCTACCAAATATCATCAAAACACATAAAAACAACATAAAACACTTAAGATTAATATAAAACACTTAAGAACTCACAAATTATTGAGGCAAAAATACTCAATACATAGGTATAAAACTCACTTATCAATATATTTATAATTTAATTAGTAACTACCACATAAAAATTCCATGGTGTACAATAACCCGTATATTATAAAATTATCAAAAGTGTTTATATAATATAAATCTGTGTAGTGTACAACGCAAAGTATAATAACTTCAAAATAATTTTTTGAAATAATATTTCAAAATAAAATCTTCCAAATAAAACTTTTCAAATTAATATTCTAAAAGAATAGTGTTATAAAAGAAGATTTGTGAATACAGTGTGAAGTGGGTATTTGTGCAAATATTACATTTAAAGAAAAGACTCCCTTGAGAAATTCTTGTACTCATTTTGGCTTTACTAACACTCAGATTATACCCACGATATATTAGTCAGAGAATGAAAAGGTGTGAGAAATTTATTATCAAGGGTTCCTTTTATATAGGTTGGTTCCTCACCTACCGAGCCATCTTTTCTGACTTCCTCCCACATTTCTCTCACATTTTCTTCCCGAGTTACTCCACCATCCCTTTTTTTTCCCTTTCATGTCCATCCATCTTTTTTTCCTTCTTTTTCTTATATATATATATATATATATATATATATATATATACCACCCATTTTCTTTCCTGACTTTTCACAATTCTCCCATGATCCTTCTCTCTCTCCTCAAAATTTCAAAAGTATACAAAGTAAAAGCCCACCATTTTAGACTTCTCTCATTTTTTCTTCACACGTGATCCTATTTCTTCCGCTAAAATTATTTTCTTGTTTAAGAGTTTGTCTTGTTTTATAATTATTATCCAAAATATCAATTAATAATGGGATAAAATAATTAAAGTAATGTTATAACAGTGATAACAATAATTCAAAAATAATATAAGAATACGTTACAACGACAATTATTAATTTAATATAGTACATGAATTACTATAACAATTATTGCTTCAATAATTTAAAATATAGTGCAATAGCAATTATTGACTCAATGATATAAGTACAGTATAATGACAATTATTGGTTCGATGAGGTCTATTTATCATTGGGACAATTATTAATTTAATAATATAAAGTATTGTGTAACAACAATTATTGATGAATACAATACAATAGCCACTTTATCAGATTAATAATATGAAACACTGTGCATTATCGTGTGCTACTGTGTAATACCGTGTGCCACTGTGGATTACCATGTTCTACAATAATATACTATAAAATACCGTATGATACTATTATTTTATCACAGAGTATTTTAACAGTTAAAAGTGATAGGATCGTTAACCATTTTTATTTAAAAATATTACTTTTGTCATTTTCTATATTTGACAATATTTCATTATAGGGCCCACCAATGATTGGTTATTTCGGCACCGTCGCACGGATCAAATATTCCCCGACAAAACAAATATTTCTCGATAATTCGAATATTCCCTGACAAAACGAATATTTTTTGACGAAACGAATATTCTACGACATAATATAATTCACACATAACATCTTTAATTTTTTCACATAACATTGTTAACTTTTAAATTTTATCAATATAACACTTTACTGTTTCAGAATAATATATGTAAAAAATTAAATTTTATTCAATAAAAGTAAGGGTCTTACAATCTCCCCTCCTTATGAAATTTCGTCCCCGAAATTGACTTGCCTGACATTTCGAAAAGGTAAAGATACTTTGATTTCATCTCATATTCTAACACCCAGGTCATTTCCTCAGTATCTCGATTCTTCCATAAAATCTTGACTTGAGGTATAACATTTAAGCGTAGGATCTGTTCCTTCTTATCTAAGATCTTGATAGGTACATTTTTGTACGTTAAGTCCTCTGCTATATGTATAGTTCCAACTCAATGATGCGATTTAGGTTCTTCACATATTTATGTAACATTGATATGCGAAAAATATTATGAATGTGATACATGTTTCGCAGTAGAGCTAGTCTATAATGTTAGGGTTTCGACACAATGAAAGCAGCGAAATTTTAAAAAAAAAATTGAAACCCTAAAACAGGATCCGTGCAAAAACAGATTAATCAGAGGTTCATAATTTGTTTTACCGATTATGTAAGCTTGAATGGAGACACTGGTGAATTCTGAAGCAGCCTTGAATCCTCAACACAATCTAATGATTGCATCTCTACGGTATCCACACGAACGCTCCGCGAATCATCCCACGATCTGCAGCAAAAGGAACCGCGGTACTAACCACCAAGATCAGGATTTTCGAATTATTTTTCTCTCTAGCCTTTTTCTGAAAGAGGCTAGGGTTTTTTGGTTTTTTTTCCTTACGTGATTAAGACTACTGATATATCATATATATAGTAGTTAATAGGAATTAACCAAAACCTAATTTAATTAGAAAAATAAAATCCGAATTTATATATATTATATCTTAATTAAGTCTAACTTAATTAATATACGTATATATAAATTATCCTATTAATTTAAATTTGTTATTTTAAATACTATCAATCATAATGACATATTTAAATACTTACAATTTAAATTAATTCATTTTTTAAATACGTTCTAAATGTGTGACCATATAGGTAATTATTATGTTGGCAATAATTTTAAAATCATATTATAAAATTATAAACAGTGAGCGGCATCTAGTAATGCATCACTGCTACCCAAATAATAATAAGATCGGTGATTCGATTCAACCTTTTCGTGACTAATGTTTCAATGCAATTTAATCCTTTTAACCTTGACATCCTAGATTAAACTCGAGGCATGGAAAGTGTCATACTCTTCATAATTTAATCTGAGTTTTCTTGATCAATGAGTAGACTATATGAAATAAATCACTATTTGAGCATGATCATGCATTTCATAGTCCTACTCAATCAAGAGGCCTATGGATATCACCCCTAATATATAGGAGGGTTAAATTCCATTTAGATCACTCATATTCCTCACACGATTCATGATGTACCCAATGATCACATTTATTGTCCACCCTATTAAAGGTGACATTTGATTATATCAAAGTACATAAATTCTCGTGTAATAATATAGTGATCTCAGGTCGGAGGATCATTACATCATTGTCACTATGAGAATTTTTTATGACACTTTGCATAATGCTTCACGTAGAATTCTCATGGTGGGTCAGTCCAGTACATTGTTCTCTAACATGTACCTTTGCATTGACTCAAATATCTCATATATTTATGACCAATGAGATTTGACCATCAGTCAATCCACATACTAGTCTCAATGCATCATTGTTGTCCCCATTAACAATGATACTCGACTAGGGACATTTAAGAGCAATGATACTAATTGTAATTATATAATCTCATGTTCAAGTCACATACTTGAAGATATATAATTTGTATTACTATTCTAAGGACTTTTATTATGCTAACATTTATATAACGCAGTAAATGAAATCATAATAAAATAATTCATTTATTCAATCAAAAATAATATCAAAAATGTTAAGCAATTACATCAAATAATTAGCCTCTAGGGCATCAACTCTAACATATAAGTCACAGTTCCTACTCGGTCGAGGATTTCAAATTGGCCAATAAATTGAGGGTTGAGCTTTCCTTTCTTTTTGAATTTCGCAACTCGTTTCCATGGAGAAACACGTAAGAATACATGATATTCGATGTTGAAACTTCCATCCCTTCGTTAAAGATCAGCATAACTCTTTTGTCGTTCTTATGCGATCTGTATTCGTTGTCGGATCCTTTGAATCTTTTCTGTTGTCATGCGTACTAACTTGGGTCTCAATAATTTTTCTTCTCCTACCTCATTCCAACATACTGAAGAGTGACATTTTCGGTCATACAAAGCTTTAAATGGGGTCATGCCTATACTTGCCTGATAACTGTTGTTGTAGGAGAATTCAACCAACGGTAAATTTTTGTCCTAACTTTCCTTAAAGTCTAGTACGCAAAGTCTCAATAGATCTTCGAGATTTTGGATTGTCCTTTTCGATTGTCCGTTCGTTTGAGCATGGTATGCAGAACTGAATCGTAGCTCGATGCCCATAACTTTTTGTATGCTGATCCAAAATCGTGAAGTGAATATAGGGTCTTGATTAGAAACTATGGATACTAGCATTCCATGCAATCTCACAATTTCACTTATGTACATACCGACAAGACGCTCAAGTGAATAATTTTCTCGTATTGGTAAGAAATGAGTAGACTTGGTCAATCGATCTATAATGACCCAAATTGCATCTAAGCCTTGAGAAACTTTAGGAAGACCTGTCACGAAATCTATATTGATATGTTCCCCCTTCCACCCAGGAACCTCAAGTGATTGCAATGAACCCTTAGGTACTTAATGTTCTGCCATGACATATTAACAAGTCAAACACCTCGAGATAAACTCAGTGATTTCCCTCTTCATATTGTTCTACCAAAATGTATGTCAAATGTCATGATACATTTTGGTACTACCAGGGTGAATTACAAACAATGTGTTGTGTGCCTCCATCATGATTTTATGCTTCAATTCAGGGTCATTAGGAACACAGAGTCTAGAGTTGACTCGAAATATCTCTTTCTCGTAAATTCTCACTTTCGGAATAGTACCTTCTCGTACTTTCTTCATCATGTTCACTAGTTCTGGATCAGTAGTTTGAGTAGTTTTAATTTTATCGATTAAAATCGATTATACTCATATATGTGCCATCCTTATATGGGTCCCTGGTGTCTTCAACTCTATCTCTATCTTTTGTAAGTCGTACAAAATGCGTTTTTGTGTTGTCAGTATTGCATTTGTACTCATATATGATCTTCTACTTAATGTGTCAGCTACAACATTTATCTTTCATGGGTGATACTGGATGGAGTGATCATAATCCCTTAATAGCTCAAGCCAACGTTATTGTCGCATGTTGAGTTCCTTTTAAGTGAAAAAATATTTGAGGCTTTTATGATCCGTATAGATATCTACTTTCTCTCCATATAATATCTAAATCTTCAACGCGAAAACTACTGCTGCCAACTCTAGATCATGAGTAAGATAAATTTTTTTCATAATATTTGAGTTGTTGAGATACAAAAGCTATAACCTTTCCATGTTGCATAAGACCGCAACTTAGAACTTTTCCTGAAACATCGATGTAGATGATAAATTCTTTTGATCCTGATGGTATGGTCAGAACATAAGCTGAAATAAGTCTCCTCTTAAGTTCTTGAAAGCTCTTCTCGCATTTTTCATTTCATATGAATTTTGTGCTTTTCCAAGTCAGCTGAGTTAATGGAGTGGTGGTTCGAGAAAATTATTCTATAAATCTCCGATAATAACCTGCTAGACCCAAAAAACTTCACACTTCAGTTATTGTCTTAGGTTGTTCCCAATTTAGTATTACTTTAATCTTCGTAGGGTCAACTGATATTCTCTGACTAGAAATCACATGCTCAAGGAACGTGATTTCCTCAAGCCAGAACTCACATTTCTTAAACTTGGCATACAATTTGTTCTCATGAAACTTTTGGACTATCAATCGCATGTGTTGTTTATGATCCTCACGACTCTTGGAGTATATGAGGATATCATCAATAAAGACAACCAAAAAATGATCCAAATATTCCTTAAATATTCTGTTCATCATGTCCATGAAAGTTGCAGGAGGATTGGTTAGTCCAAAAGACATGACTAAGAACTCATAATGCCCGTAACGAGTTCTAAAGACAGTCTTTGGAATGTCCTTAGCTTTAACCTTTAATTGATGATATCCAGAACGGAGATCAATCTTCGAGAAATATTGAGCACCTTGCAATTGGTCAAACATATCATCAATCCAAGGTACAGGGTACCTATTTTTTATGGTGACATGGTTCAACTCTCAGTAATCAATACACAGACTTATACTCCAGTCCTTCTTCTTGATAAAAAGAACAGGAGCACCCTAAGGCGATACACTCGAACGTATGAAACCAGTATCTAACAATTCCTATAGTTGGACTTTTAACTCTTGAAGTTCAATGGGAGTCATTCGGTATAGAACTTTTCAAATAGGCTTAGTACCTAGTTCAAAATCAATACAGAATTTAATTTCACGGTTTGGGGGTAAGCCAAGAAGTTCCTCAGAAACACATTAGGAAATTCATTAACAATAGGAATATCATTCAAGTTTAATGTGTTTATGTTTAAATCAGTGACATGCGCCAAAAGGCTTGACATCTGTTTTTCAATAAAAGAATGACTTTATGGCTAATAATAACAGTTATAGATTTCAATGGTTTGGTTGCTTGAATTTGCATGACAGGTTGATTAGGAATATGAAAACTAATGATCAATTTTAGCATGATGGGTAGTTAACCAATTAATTCCTAAAATCACATCAAATTCATACATTTTCAAAGAAATAAGGTGAACGACTAATGTGATGTTATTGATTTGAACTAAGCAAGATTTATATATAGTAAATGTAATGACTATTTCTCCTAATGTGGTTTCAACTGATAAGTTAAAGTCTAAATTTTTAGGAATAAAGTTTACACGTTGAGCACATGTAGGTAAGATAAAAGAGTGGGTAGAGCCAGTATCTAATAGGGCATAGACTTCACAAGAGTTTATGAGTAGCTTACCGGTTATCACCTCGTTTGGATTCTTGATCAACAAGATTGTGACCAGTAAACCGGGTCCCGAATATTTCTTTCGGATTATCACGTACTTCAACCATGGGAATACCACTAAATAGTTTTCTAACGAACTGTTTCTCGGATTCATTAACTTCATTAGTAGTAGTGAAATAATGATTTTCAGTAAAATAGTATTTCCGATAAACTGCAGCTTCCATGATGATGGCTAATTTTACCTGAATTCCTCAAACTTGTAACACCCAAAAGTATAGAAACATCATTTTTAAGTAATCTTGAAAATTATAGCTAAAATACCATAAATCCCAAAGACTGATCTGAAAAGTTCATATATTTTGATTCTTTGTTATCGAGCATAACCAGGTGATATGATATTCCCAATTAGCGAGCAGATTAAAGGCAATACTTTCTGCAAGTTCATGACATCCTTTAATTGCTTCTAAGAACGGATCTAGAAGGACTGTAGTAGAGTATTCACCTTCTTATTTTCTGGATAGAACACAAATAAATCTTACTTTAAGTAAATGATTCAACTCTAAGTCTGTAGGAGGATTATTTGTAACCTCCTGATTTTCCTAATTCATCTCTTGGTTTTCAGATGTCATTTTAAAATGCGGTCACGAAATTAAGGTTAGTTAAACAAACTGACTAGTCACTTTTTGTCCCCATATTCAAACCGACTTATTAGATAACAAAATCTAATTTAGATAGAACACACTAGTGACTGATTTTATTCGTCTATCCCCTCATATTTTTAACCCCAGATCTCTATTAAAGACCATATCCCTAAGATCTGATACCAACTATAATGCCCCCAAATTCGAGCCTACACCGCCCAAACTTGAGTCGTTAAAATACACAACAAATATTACAATAAAGTACAACGTACAACAATACAGTGCTCAATAATACACAACTAAGTCTTCACTATTATTGTCACACTATTTTACAATATGCGAAGAGTACTACAGCTACCACTCGAACCTTCACTCCATTTTCTAGCTAGACCCAGCTACCCTCTCATCTCCTATGGAAGAACAATAGAACAAAAAGGAATGGGTGAGCTCAAATAGCCCAGTAAAGATTATCATGACTAAGATAATAATGAATAAATTATTAATAGTATTCAACAGTGATGAGTTCTTGATAGAATAAAATAGACAACAAATTTTAGATCAACAACTGTAGCGTAATGATAGAATATAATAAACAATAAGTCTTCAATAAATATCTACAGCAGAATAAGCAATCCATTAAAATAATCATGTAGACTAGGATGTCTACTAACTTCTATTTTTCAAAAAAATCATCATCAACTTTTATTATTTGAAACACCACTGGTCATGATCATGCCAAACAACAGTTCTTCTTTGCCCCAGGCCAAAGAGAACTTTCTCCACGTGTTTTAAAAGACATTTAACAATAATATCGTCTTTGCCTCAGGCCAAAGACATTCACCAATCTATACCCCAGGCCATAAATATTCATCAATTATATTATCTTTGCGCCCAAACCAAAGATATTCATAACAACTAGATTCTTGATGATTAGAACAAATAACAGTGATATAAATGAGGATAAAGAAAGAGGATAATATGATAAATAATAGACATTATAAGTTTACAAATTTTACTTTATCCATAGTCAAATAATGTACAAATTGTCAACATGATGTGTAGTCAAATTCAAGAATGATATTCAAGATTTCATAGTTAAAAAATAATGGTTAAAGTTCAATAGAAAGGATTAGGTAAATAGGAAGGTTCATGTAAAATGATATTAAATGAAGCATAAATTATTAAGGAGCATATAGTCATTTCAAAAAATTTTACCGAACAATAATTACCATAGTGAATTTAAGAGTATGAAAGAAAATGATATCATTTATCTTAACACGAAAAATAGGCTGCTTAAATGTAATGGATCAACCTATATATATTTATAATTTAATTAGTAACTACCACATATAAATTTCATGGTGTACAATAACCCGTATATTATGAAATTATCAAAAGTGTTTATATAATATAAATTTGTGTAGTGTGCAACGTAAATTATAATAACTTCAAAATAGTTTTTTGAAATAATATTTCAAAATAAAATCTTCCAAAATGAAGCTTTTCAAAATAAATATTCTAAAGGAAGTGTCTTATAAAAGAAGATTTATGAATAAATAGTGAAGTGGGTATAAATATTCTAAAGGAAGCTTTATGATTTAAAAAGTAAAATGAATTTTATGAATTTTTGTAAATAATCTTCTAATTAATAAGTCTTGTATTTAAAATATAGATAAAAAATCATAGTGAGTTATGAAATATACGTAGGTACACTTAGAAAGGGAGGTTGAATAAGTGTGTGGTTATTTAATGTCCAGTTTTTGCAAAACAGGAAAACAGTTTATAATGCAGTCTGCTAGATTATAAAATCAGTTAACTGAACCAGGAATTTAGGTTGTTCGATATGAAAACAGTTTACTGTATTAACGATTTATTATGCAGAATATGAAAATAATTTACTATATTATAAATTCAGCTTGTTACATAAACAATGCAGTGAGCCTTTTTGTGAACTGTTTTGAATCTGCTATCACAATTATATGTTGAGAATATTAAACACATGCAATAATAGAAATATATCAAACAATCACATGAACACCAAGTATTTTATGTGGTCGGCCCCTATCCTATATTATAGTGGCCTACTCCACGTCCAATACCAATTGGTATTAGAGACTTCTTTTATTTAAGAACTTTGACTTTCAAAAAACCTTTTACAATTTAAGTTCAGACCTTGAGGACAAATCCTCCCAAGCACCTATGCTCCCTTGTGCAAACTTATGCACTCCTTGAATATCTTTACTCACCGAGCTTCTAAGCTATCCTTGAACTTTATTGTAAATACCTTTTCAATCGAAACAGATTAGACAAGATAAAGAAAAATTATAAAACAACCTATGATCAATAGCAATAGTAATAAATCAATGCGGGGCTCAGCTATATGTAAAAGTAAGATATCACCAGTAGGTTGAAGACTGCACAAACAGATTATGCTTTATAACTTCCAACAGATTAAAATTTCTTCACAGAAAAGTAGAACTTGATTTGACACAGTGAAGAGTATAATATGAATAGCTTTTTAGTATTATTCTCAATATAGCTTTCTTATCAATTCTTGGGTAGAGAAGACTTAATTTATATTATTGACAGAGCACTAGCCGTTGCATACAATCACCCATGCTCCAATCAACTTAGCTTATACTTAGTATAGCAAATCTATTACTGTAGTTGATTGACGAAATAGCATAATTTATACGGGTTAAGATTAAGCATATATATATATATATATATATATATATATATATATTACCGTTGTGTGCAATTATTCAGTTTATTAAACCTATATCAATCTGTATTATGCTTATGATAATCTTATACGGCAACAGTTGGGAATCAATTTAATATTCCAGAATATTATCTCCACATAAGATCTGCTACTTACCATGAAATATATAACCTGATTTTGTTTAATAACGGTAAGCACCAAATTGATTCACAATCAATTTGTTCACTGATTATTCAATTATCTTTGTAAGGAAATGATCATTCAATTTCGAATTGCCTTAATTATAGTAAGTATCAGTTAAGCACTTTTCAAGAATTAATCTGTCATATTCATTAATTAATCAATTTATTTTTTATGAACAAAATTTTTATAGAAGGAAAGTCTAAACAATCTGTTTAAGCTTTTAGTTTTCAAAACTGTAAATAATTATCCCTTAAAAAATTGTTTAGAAATATAAACCATGTTTCAAATGTGCAATGCAACCTATAAGAGCCTTGATTGAAATAGTAACTCAAGCTAAGATCTTACATTGATTTTTTCTAACGAAACCCTGTAGAATTCTGCACTGCATCCAGTAAGGCTATTCAGTTTGCTGCATTGTGGGATCTTACATTTCTCAATCCAATTGACTTTCCCAGCTTGCTGTATTTAGACTTCTTTGTTCTGCTGAATTCAGTTCCATTTACAGCTTGCTATTTTGATGCATACAGTTGGTTTCACATTCAGTATGTTGTATAGACACTACTACAAAATAGTAAAAAGATAACACTTAAACAACAAGATTTTTATAAAAAACGTCATGGTGTTTTTTTTTACAACGTTTTTTAAAAAAACGTTATAAATACATATGCAAAAACGTTATGTATTTATAAGGGGCAATAATTTGTTTGAAAGTTATAACGTTTCTTAAGGAAAACGTTATCTATGTAAAAAACACGGAGCTTTAAAAAATCGCGCGGAAGTGAAAACTTAAAATTAAAACACGGAGCATATATATAATTTCTAATTATTAAATGAACAAATTTCATAGATGAAAAAAATATTTTCTCTCACTAAACTTTTTCCTCCCCTTTCTCTCTTGCCCTTACCCTAGCCGCCGCACTCCTTCCTCCCTTCATTTCTTCTACTCTTCTTTTCCGATCTTCGTATTAGTCTGTTAATATGGATGTGCTACCCTTGTATTAGTCTGTTAATGTGGTAATAGACTTATAACCCAGTGAAACAATGAGTTCATTCTTGTTCAAGGAAAGTTCAAGTAATAGTTCAAACGTAAACAGTAGTGCTACTGCCGGATTTCAGTTGAAAAACATGGTGGAAAATGGTAGCACCTTCTCATGGGATGCTGGGAATAATTTGGAATCATTGTTTCAATTTAGTGGAATCAAATCTGAAGAATCACCGAGGCCAGATCAGTGGGAAAGACAGCTTCAAACTCATGGTTCAGAAGGCTATAGTTACCCGTTAACGTCGCTTTCGGAAGATCTAGTAGTGGAAAACCTGGATATCTTTCATCAGATATAGACTCTAAGTTTCAATGTTTTTCTCAATACGCACAGATGTTGATAGCGCAGGCAGGGTTCCTGCTAAAAGGTGAGCATATTTTAGTTGTTCCTGTTTTTTTCCCTCTCTTGTTCTTTCTTTTGGCAATAAAGACATTTCCCCCCTTCTTTTACTAGTAGATATTGTATTCCCCTCACTGTTTTGGTTTAAGAGTTGAAATAAAAATTTTACAGTTCTAGTCATGGAATATTCTGTCAGTGGTTCATGTTGTTCCATTATTTCTCACGATGTGTTTGCAAGTTTTATTTCGGAAAAGAAAACACTTTTTTCTTAAAATAGAAAAGAAATTGATTGCAGTCATATTGGGAAAATATTGGTACTCTAACTTTATGCTACAGCATTGCCTTATTTGTAGCAACAAGTAAGATCTAGATTCTTGAAGAGTTTAAATGCATTTGCTTGACCTTAGTGATTTGAATCATTTCATTTGCAAATCGTAGGTTGTGGAGATGGAATCTATTCTGCAAGCACACAATGCTGCTATGCCAGCACGTGAAGTTCTCGAAGCCCTTGCTCAGAAATTCAGGCATGTACTTGATATGCAGTAATTTTTTGAGGATTTCTTGGTCCCCTTCTAAATACAAAAGCCTAATTGTGATTTTGTTGTCGTGTTGTTTGTAGTGCTTCGGCAGAAAGGTCCGAAAAGTTTGTAGTTCAAATGAAACAAGGGAGACATTTTTTTCTTAACCAAAATATGATTACTATTTTATATTATTTTTCTAATCTGCTGTGTTCCAAATAGGTGTGGCATTGGTTCCAAAATAGGCGGTATGCTCTAAGAGCAAAAGCAGCTAAGGTTCTTGGGAATTTAAATGTATCAGCACTGCCTCGGGATGATTCAGCTATTGCGACAAATTCTATATTGTAATATTATTCCGCATTTTAATACAAGGGTAGCACATCCATATTAACATTAATATCTTCACTGGGTTAGGCCCAGAAGCAGCTGGTGCTCCTTTGGCATCACATCCTCATGTTGACAAGGTTAGGCTGTTTGCTTTTCACACTGCAGTTACATACTTTTGTTTATACTGCAACTTTTGACATGCTGTGGTATATTGGACTTGGAAGCCTGATTTGCAACAGCAAATGTTTTGATCATGTACAGATTTGCAACAGCTGCTAAGTGGACTATTTTTGGTTGCTTTTGGACAAAAGGTCAAATTTGCAGTGCAACTTCACGGTGGCGAGTTCATGTTATTTACTCATTTTGAAGCAAGGATCATTCATCTGTCCCGGTTAGTCAACATAGTTAGAGATAGGTGTTTGTACTAAAGTCAACCTGAATTATGTCTGTCGGTACTTCTAACGGACAAATTTTTTGTTCATCTGTCCCACTAAACATTTGTAATTATCTCTAATTCTTCAATTCTTCCATTTACTTTATCTTATTTGTTCAGAGGTACGAATTTCATACTGATTTTCATTGATTTTCGTACGTATTTTCATTTTCATTTGGGTCTGATGAATATCATATAGTTGAAGTAATATCATCTGGTTTGATGGACAGCAAAAGTGGCTCATTACAGCTGGTAAATATTTGCAATCATTAGTTATAATGAATAATTAATTTACTTTATAGGGTATTAATGCTTGCAAGAGGGACTGGAATCCAGAAATCTTTTCTTGTTCCTATATTTTCTCTACAAGCACCTGCTAGCATCATCTCATGGATCAAGTATGCCTTTCAGTTTCTTTTTCTAATCTTATGTTTTTATATTCCTATTTGGCAATGAAAATGTCTTTGTAGTCTTCTTAGTCATCCTCATCTTTGAATCAATTAATTCACTTTTTTTCTTATATATTTTATTAACTTTTTAATTTGATATCTTGTTGTTGTGTACCAAATTATGATTTGTAGGGGAGAGTATGGAATTTGGACTGCTTTCTTGGCACTTATTTTATGTCTCTTCTTCCATATCCCTGGTACATTCTTTATTGCCATATCAAATATTTTATTTGTATTTGAATTAAAAATGATGCAATCACTGCTTGGAATTAGCTATAACTTGTGAACTTATTTTCTGTTCCTACTTGGTTTAGTTTTAAGTACCTTATTTTAATACCTTCCGAGTGACTGCCTTATATGCTTTACTTACTGGATTTATCCTTTGTATATTTGTTGTTATCTTTATGAAGCTTACAATTTTTTAAATTAAGACTACAAGAGAAATGAAAGGCAAGGACTAGAATTTGGAGATAGAAGTTTCTATTCCTCAAAATATCAGTAAGTTGATATTTAGACTAATTTATTTATTGTTAGGATATGATTGGCCTCAATCCCCTTAAAATTTTCTTGCTCAACTTAAAGTGTGTAATGGAGTTCTTGTTTGGAGTTTAGAGGCTCTATTACTGTTCTGTATTCTGCTGCTGTAGGGAAGTGTTGAAAATGTTCAACAAATAAAAGTTTCATATGCTTTTAAAGATGTATATATGAACCGAGTTGTGACCCAAGTATTCTGCAGTTGTTTTCAGTTTTCCAATAATAATAATAATAAATGATCATCGTTGTTGATCAAATGAAAACTAACTGGTGATGGACTTTATTTTAGTTCTTCTGTTAGCAATCTGGAGGGATGTACCTTTCATATGTGACTCCTATTTTTATCTGACCAATTAAAACTATTTTATTGTCTAATGGAAATCAATCATTTATGTTCATACAGAGGATATTGAAGGAGAAGACAAGATAAAACCAATAGCAGAAGGTCAAGACTTTCATGAAGCAGTTGGAAGAGGATTTGATAGGAACAAATGAGAATCATATTCAGAAAGAAATCATTGTTGGAAGAGGTTAGTTCAATAAATTCAAATTCAGATCATTTTTACCACGTGTTATATAACTCACTATTCTTGTATTGCCATGTTTGATGGATAGAAATAAATCCATAATCTGTAGTTCGTACTTAGGCATATAGATTGAACTAATTTCATTACTTGGAATTAACAGGCTAATGTATCTGTAACTTGATGAATTTGGTGGTCTTTCTTTGCAGAATCTCTCTTTCAACTTTTGAAGGAGAAGTTCCCTTGAAGAAAAGAAGTGTATCACCACAATAATACAACCCTTAAGAATCCATCTCCGTCTGTTGAACTTGGTGCAGAATGGCTGAATCAACTCAAAGATAGAAAGCCTCTGTATCAGTCTAGGTTCTGAATCGTCTGTCCGTACAGGTTTAGATATTTATTTTGGGAGTTAATGGTGGATGTACATGTTAATTTAGATTAATGTATTTTGGGAGAAGACTTTTTTGCACATGATTAGGTAATAGTGCGCCACAGTTAATTTGGTATATTTTGTGGATGTAATAATTTGAAACTATAAACGAATGGTATTATTGGATGTATTTTGAAATTGAGAATGGTTGATACATTTTGGCTTTAAATGAGAATTTAGAGTTTTTTTAACTATATATCATTGCATTAATATTAGCAGTTCTACAAGTACAACATTGCAGGTGCACCACTACTGTGTAATGTGCTAAATAGAAGACACCTTTAAAACGTTGTATAAATGAGCCTAAACGTTGTGTAATGTATTAACAAAGATATATTACAACATTTTTATGTTACACTACAACATTTTAAAAACGTTTTCTAAACGTACTACAATAGATGACATCTTATAAACGTTGTATAAATTAGTCTAAAGGTTGTGTGATGTATCAAACTACAACGTTTTATACCAGAAAATATTGTGGAATGATACCATCTACAACGTTTTCAAGCATCTTAGTATTTATTTAAAGACAATATACAACGTTTTTTAGTAAAAAAAGTTGTATTATGAGCCAACTACAACGTTTTAAAAACGTTGTATAAAATGGGTCAAATAGATGACACCCTTAACCTCGACGTTTCTGGGAGAAAATTACAACGTTTTTTAAGTGTTATCTTTTTACTATTTTGTAGTAGTGAGACCTGTTGCATAGCTAGTATAGAACTACAAGAACTTAACAGATAGAAAGTTATCATCAAAACCCAATGATGGAGTGTGATCAAGTCAACAAGTTATATATCACAGTTACATTTATATTTAATTACTAACTATAAATAATTTTATAATATCAATTAAAAGATTAAATAAATTTATAATTTTGAATATATAAATTTAAGAATCCCTAATTCATAAATTTATAATTTTAGTAATATTTTTTAATTAATTAGGAAATTAAAAGATAGTCATTTTTTGTCATATCATAGTAAGTTATGAGCCAAAAATGATTTTGTAGCATGCTATTAATAGAGTTACTAAAAAATATTATAAAAATAAATCTTTTAATATTCATTTTAGATAAATAAATCTTTTTAACAAATCTTTTAACGACACACCCTAAATCCTAAATCCTAAACTCCAAACTCTACACATGTAAAGTATGTAATAACTTTGTCATAAATAATAACATTATTAATTATGATTTCACTACAATATCAACTATATATATGAAAGAATTATAAATTTTATTTTCAAATCATGTGATCTTTTTTTCAATTATGTAATACATATGTCAAATTACGTAATATTTATATCAAACATTATTTTTATCCAAATATACGTATATGTAATTAGTATGTCAAAATGAGTAAAATTGTGTTATTTTTAGTAAACTTCATGTCAATAAGAGTAATATTATTTTTTAAACATGTAATGTTTAATCAAGTAATCTTTTTCTTAATTATGGTAATACATGTCAAATTACTTAATGTTCATATTAATTTTTTATCCAAGTATACGTATGTGCAATCAATATGTCAAAATGAGTAACATTTATGTCATTTTTAGTAAATATTATGCCAATAAAAGTAATATTACTTTTGAAACTTGCAATTTATTTGTCGAATCATGTAATTTTTTTCTCAATTTTGGTAACACATATGTCAAATTATGTAATATTTATATCAATTTTTTTTTATTCAAGTACACATGTGTAATCAGTATGCAAAAATGTGTATTTATGTCATGTTTAGTAATCTTGATTCAAATACAAGTAGTAATAGCTTATATACATGTAATCTATTTATCAAATCATGTAATTTTTTCATCAATCATGATAACGCCTATGTCAAATTACGTAATATTTATATCAATATTTTATTCAAGTATACGTAGGTATAATCAATATGTCAAAACGAATAATATTTCTGTCATTTTTAGTAACCTTCATTTTTATACAAATAACATTAACTTTTTAAACATGTCAAACCATGTAATCTTTTCCTCAATTATAGTAACATATATGTCAAATTATGTAATTTTTGTATTAAATTTTCTATTCTAGTATATGAATATGTAATAAGTATGCCAAACGTGTAACGTTTGTTTTATTTTTGATAACCTTCATTTCAATACAGATAATATTATTTTTTAAATATGTAATCTATTTGTCAAATTATATAATTTTTTCAACAATCATTATAACACATATCAAATTACGTAATATTTATATAAAAAAAATTTATTCAAGTATATGTAAGTATAATCAATATGTCAAAACGAATAATGTTTTTGTCATTTTAATAAACTCCATTTTAATACAAGTAATATTATTTTTTAAACATATAATTTATTTGTTAAATCATATAATTTTTTTCTTAATTATGATTAGATATATGTTAAATTACTTAATTTTGTATCAATATTTTTTTATCCAAATATACGTGTACGTATACGTAACCAATATTTCAAAACTACTAATGTTTGTGTCATTTTTTGTACATCCCAGCTGTCTACCTCCACCGTCATCCCGGTCTACCTCCGCCACCACAACCAGTTATCGCCACTGACTCGCAAGACCCAACACCACCATCGTTGCCAAGCATCTATCAGTACAACCATCTTATGTCAACCCAATCTACCACCATGCCTGATCCCCATCTCCAATCATCACCTTCACACAACCACCACGTCGCCAGCCGTTCTCATCATATAAAAATTAAATTTCAACACTCATCATCTAACCCAGAACTCCGATCTAGAAACAAAATACCACGGGTTGACAAATAATCACTTAGAAAATTATCAAGCTTACCATCTCAAACTAGATTCACAGTAATTTGACAAAAATGTGCAGTTCCAAACACTAATATTGCGTTTGGATCGAATGAATGAAATAAATGAAGGAATAAAATGATTTTAAGGTATTTTAAAAATATATTTAATTATTAATGAAAGCGAGTAATATAATATGATGATAAAATTATCATACATATTTATTCCATTAAAATGAATTTTATTCCACTATCTCTCACATGGAATAAAAATTAAATAAATAGAATGAATTTTTATTCCACTAGAATGATTTATCCTCCAAAATAATCGTCTAATATACTATTTTTCATTATATTTTTTCTTTTATTCTATTCTCTCAATCCAAATATAACATAATTTATATTAAGGTTCTCTTAACATGTGTCCTAAGGACATATGCTAAGCACGAAAAATAAGATATAAGACACATTAAATATTATTTGTTTATATATTTACACTGAATTCAATACACGATGTCTACTAGTATTTTTTTTTTTTATACATTGAATTCAGTGTAAATGCATAAATAAATAATATTTAGTGGATCTCATCTCTTGTCTTCTGTGCTTAGCATGTACCCTTAGGACACATATTAAACTATTCCCTCAATCCAAACGTAACATAATTTATAGTTTAATTCATTCTTATTTTTCAGATCTGTATTGTAATAGGTTGAAGAAAGAGAAACAAAGAAGAGAGAACGGGGATGAAGAGAAGAAACGGGAGACGAGGTATGGGGGACGGAATTGAAGACGGGGACGGGGATTGGGAAGAGGGAACAGCAGACGGTTAAGGAAAGTGGCATAGCAACTGGGTCTCTCTTCTTTTGTATGATCTCTTTTTAAGTTTTAATACAAAAAGAGTATTATTTAATTTTAATTAAATTAATTTATAAAATTTTAAATTGTGACATAAATTTATTAATAATTTTTTTTTTAAAAAACAGAAAATTGTATATCATAATCTTTGTATCAATTTATACTATTCGTTAGTATATTAACAGAGTTAAAATTACTTTTGAAGATAAAAAATAATAATAAATGAGGCTCTATTTGTTAAATGGGGAGTAAAAAATTAATATAGTCACATTATTTGAAAAAATAGAAATTCAATATTTTTAAAAATTTAATAATATTTTTTCACACCATACGCCACATCATTTGCCACGTGAGCATAGATGCCACATTTGATGCTATATCATTTAACTATGATTAACCACAGTTAGGACCTTGGTCAAATTTTAGGTAATTTTGATAATTACTTAAAAGTTCAATGTTATTGGTGATAAAAGTTAGTTTGTATATTTTTTTGTAGCTTAACAAAATTTTAGTGGTCTTTTCAATAATTAAGTTTCATATAAAAATTACTTTTGCCCATTTCATATTTTATATGCTAGAACAATATAAATTTATATTTGCATCATTTTTATTAATAAATAATTATATACATACATCACAATACCAATTAAAAAATCATAATAAGATAATAATATTTATAAAAAAACGTCAATTTTATAATAAAAGCATTTCAAATTAAAAAATAAAAATTATAGCATGCAATTAGCCGAGCAATTTTAAAGGTTAAATTGTTACTAAAAAGGTTAAATAAAATTTTATTTTGAATAAATAAATTTATAATTAGTAATACATTATTTAAAAAAAAAATAATTTTAATCATTTCATATAAGTTTATAGTATATAATAATTATACATAATAGTTACAATATACATAATAATTACAACTAATTTAAGTAATTTACAAGGATTCATACTTTTTTATAATCATGATGATATTATATAACTACTTTTGTTATATTTTAATTATAATACTATTAAAATAAATTAATTCATATTGACTATTTATTTAAGTTAATGAAAATGATCAATACTGACATTAAATAAGATCTAAGTACCAATCAAATTCTTGCATTAGAACAATACCAATAATATAATTTACGTATATCACAACATTATAAATAATAATTATACCAATTCACGAAATTCATGTTTGCACTTTAAAATTTTAAAATAAACTCCATAAAACTTGGGAGTTTATTTTTTTAAATTAAAATTATTGTTGAATGTTTTAATTATAATATTTTAATGTTCACGTTTACCAACATAATATTAAATAAATTAATTAATACTCCTTTCCAAGTTGCTTGAACGGTTCTCCCTTTTTTCTCGATTCATGTGTCCATGTTATTTATTAAGATAAAATACCGCTCACATGTCAAGTTATTTTTGGTTGAAAGGAAAATACCATAATGTATGGTACATTACATTCAGAAAAATTATTCAGGATTCGTAGGACATTGTCGTATGATATCTCATATTAATTATATTTTATTATTTTAATATGTATAATAGACTCAAATATAAAAAATCTACAACATATATTAAAATGACAATATATAATTGACTTAAGATATTATGTAATAATATCTTGAGAGTAATGAATAACTTCTTCCACCTAATGCACTAAAGAATAATTCGTGTCCTTGGTTCGTTAGTGTGTTTGTTTGAATTTGCATGTGGAAGAGAAAAACACAAAGAAGTGTAGTTTAAATTATTTTGATATTTAGTTGTTTTATTTTATTACTTATATAGAAACAATTCAGATCAGTTTACAGTTCTGCCCCTCTAAAAGTCTCAAGTCAATGTAAGGACCGGATTGGACGCAATTACTATAATATCTTTTATCATGTAGAAGTTAAATTTTTTTGGTATATTTGTTATAATAAATGTTAAATTTTAACTCTTAACACCTTGTTTGTAGCTAACACAAATACAATTTTTTTTAATAACTATTATATCAAAAAGTTATAATGATCAAATGATGTAATAATTTAATCCTAACCGGCTCCATGTTCATCACTTTATATCATTTTTTCAGAAAGAAGACAAAAAAAAATAAAAAAATACTGATAACTAAAAACAGAAGATAACAGCAAATATTACTAAATATAATAATGATAGTTAAAAAAATATATATGAAGAATAACCCAAGACTATCTTATTCCTAAAATTAAATTATTTTTTTTACCATTTTATCTTTGTAATATTGTGATAATCTTTTTATAGTAAACAACCAGAGGGAGTCCTATAAATCAGATCAGTGAAGAAGAATAGAAAGAAAGGAAAGAAAGGGAAAGAAAAAAAGCAAAGAAAGGAGAAAAAGAAGAGGAAGAAAAGGGGAGGAAATGGCTAACGTAACGACCTTTTTCTCATTTCCTCCCACCTTCAAAACTCGAAGATCCATCACCTTTTCTTTAGTCTTTACCTTCTTCTGCATCCTCTCCTCAATCTTATTCCTGTTCAACAACCCATCAACCGGTCATCCAATTTTGTACAAAAGTCTCTTTCGAAACAGATCTCATTTCTCTTCCTTCTTCTCCCATTTTTTTCCAAACACCACAAATTCAACGCCATTTTCCCGGAAAAATAATGGCTCTTTATCCTCGGAACCTTATAGTAAACCCTCAAGTGATGGGGATTCGTTGAACAACATTGTCAAGTCATCGGAAGAGGAACTCGAAATGCTTAGCAAATGTAACCTTTTTGATGGGAATTGGGTGAAGGATGATGAGCTTCCTATGTATGAACCGGGTTCTTGTCCTCATATTGATGAGCCCTTCGATTGTTTTCTTAATGGAAGGCCTGATAATGGTTATGAGAGATATAGATGGCAACCTAAGCATTGCAATATCCCCAGGTATGTAAGAAGCTATGTATATTATCATTGGCCTTTGATAGACGGTTGATAATACCATAGTAATAATTCTGTTGTGGGCGCAAATATGCATTTTTATGACACTTTTACCCGTGTTTTAGTGACATTTTAAACTTTCTGCGACAGTTATAATTGCTCCGACAGCATACTCAATAGTCATAGGAAATTTACATTTAATGACACTCTTGTAATTGTTATCAACTATCAACATTAAATTTATGTTGAATTTTTTTAGAAAAATAAAGCTCTCCTTCATTATGGTGCAGGTGGAATGGTAAGATTGTGTTGGAATTGCTGAGGGGAAAGCGAATTGTTTATGTAGGAGATTCGTTGAATAGGAACATGTGGGAATCAATGGTTTGTATGCTTCGAAATGCAGTAGATGATAAAAGCAGCGTTTATGAAGCCTCGGGTAAAGTTGAATTTAGAACTAGTGGCTCATACTCGTTTCTTTTCAAAGTAAGTTAATTCTCAGATTCCAATTTGGATATATAAATTCGGAATTTTATGTGATCAGTATTGTAATAGCAATTGTTCTTCTTTTTGGATGTGAAGTAATAAAATAGTTCCTCAAGTCTTAAAATGAGTTTTTATTTAGGCTAAATTACAAAATTATCTCTTTAAATTGTCAACCAAATTTAATTGACCCCTTTAGTGACAGTCTTTAAGTGACTGGTTTGATTCAATTGAGCAAAAATCTCAACTGAGTCGAAATTAATATAAGGATTCAAGTGAATCAAATTGGGACTTAATTGAGATTTTTGCTGTTTAAAGAGTTAAATTGAAATTTGGGTGCGTGAAATTTTGGAGGGACACTTTCGCAATTAGACCTTTTACTTATGTGTCAAAAGCATTTTCTTGACTAATTTCGGGTTCCAATATTGGTAGAGTTATAATTTCTCGGTAGAATTCTATCGATCTCCATTTTTGGTTCAAGAATGGGAGATGGCGGATACTAATGGATCAACAAAGGAAACACTTAGACTTGATCTTGTTCAGAGGTCATCAGATAAATACAAAATGGCAGATGTTCTTGTCTTCAACACTGGACATTGGTGGACTCATGAGAAAACATCTGCTGGGTATTTTTTCCTCCATCCACTATCTCTTGATGAATTAAAAACTAGACTAAAATGTAAATCCGTCCTTGTGTTTGTACCCATGTGATTTTTTTTATAAAAAAAATATAAAAATCTCTTATCTTTGCAAACCCCTTTTGTATCTTTTAAGGTATGTTTAGTAAGCAAAACTGATCAAAAAGTTACAGTTTCGTACTATCTATATTATAAAATCAGAATCCATATATTCACAAAGTGATCAACTCCATACACACTTTTGTATTTTAGTCTAAAAATTATGTATCCTGTTCAATAAACTTAATTGGTAGTAATATATATACTTTTGCAGGAAGGGTTATTATCAAGAAGGCAGCCATGTCTACGATGAGCTGGATGTTGTTGAGGCATATCGAAAAGCAATGACAACATGGGCAAGATGGATTGATGCCAACGTAAATCTTACGAAGAGCCTTGTGTTCTTCAGAGGCTACTCAGCTTCCCATTTCAGGTGAATTTGATTTCTATTTTTATATTTCTTATTGATTTGAAATTCTATGAACATTGATGTTTCATTTACATCGAGTTTTGAAAGACGGTTAATATTGTCATAATAAAAATGATGTTGTCGGAACAATAAATTTCGCTTAAACTTTTAATTGTCATTAAGTTGCATTATTTTTGTTCTAACAACCTTATTTTTACTTCGACATTATCAACTGCCTTTTAAAATGTCTAATTCTATGGTAAAAAAGGACATAAAATTTGGCCACGTATTCTCTCGTTCTTAAAAGTAACCTTTTCATTTTCTTTTGGTAAATGAACTAAAAAACAACACACGAGAAATTTATAAGTTTTATGTACTTTTCTTTTCTATTCTAATTTAAAAGTTTCATCCAAAACTCACAAACTCATTACCAAGTGCACTCACAATAAAACTGTCTCATTCGATATATTATTCATCTATTTGCAGCGGCGGACAGTGGAATTCTGGTGGGCAATGTGATAACGAGACTGAGCCAATCCAAGACGAGAAATATATTAGGCTTAACGAGTATATTCCAATGTTAGACATGGTGGAAAGAGTGCTGAAGGGGATGAATTCACCGGTCTTCTATTTGAACGTAACAAAAATGTCTGATTTTCGCAAGGATGCACACCCATCGGTATACAGAAAGCAAAAGTTAACAGAGGAGGAAAGGCGATCACCGCTAAAGTATCAGGATTGCAGCCATTGGTGCCTTCCTGGTGTCCCTGATACATGGAATGAGATCGTGTATGCTCAACTTTTGAAAAAGTACTATTTGGAGCAACAACAGCAACACATAGCGGAGTCTCCTAAAAGATGATAAGTAATTCATCAAAAGGCGTCGACGCATCTGGCAACTCAATTCCATGTCTCGGAATTGAAATTGAAAGCACATTTACGATTTCACATAATTGAACTTTAGTGATAGAAGAATACGTTATTTTACTAGCATTAGAGCAAATAAAAAAACTTGCTAATTAATATTAGTTTTTCTTGATCCAAGAGAGGTCTGTTATATAGAACGATACAAGGAAGTTTGGCTAATATATTTGTATTAATGTTTGGAGGAGGGGTTAGAGGTGGACGTTCACATGACAAAAAAAATCATTCGCCGTTCTATCTCCTTTTCCCACATTAATGCAACTTTCGATTGATTTGTTGGCCTCTAGATTGCTTCCTCATATTTTTGCTGAATTAAATTGCAACTGATATGGTTGGATCCTGTGTACCAAGGGTCCAAGATTATGATCTTACTTTAGAATGCAGATGAGAGCTGGAGTATTACCAAAGATGAAAGAGAAAAGAGGGAACATTATTTCTTCGGAATACAGTTAAGTTGAAAAGGTGAGAGGAAACAGATGTGTATCTAATGTTTTTTTTTTTTTTTTTCTTTTTCTGTCAGCAAATATGCATTTAATGCTTAGAGATGATAAAAGGCTAAGTAATTTATATTTTTTGAAATCTACAAACCACACAAAATAAATAAGGGTTGTTAATATTATCAAAACAAAAATATTATAACTAAAACAACTAACATTTTTATAATTGATCTAGCGACACTTATCTTTTTAAAGGATACTTGTTGTTCTTATAATTAAATTTTTTATTTTGACAATATCAACCGTCATAAAAAAGGATAATTTTTTATTTTTTTTGGAAAGACGATTAAGTAATGCTCAAGCGTCTCAATTTAAGTGCATCAACATAATTAAGCTTCATATGGCACTTTCAAAACTGCGAATAACCCTGTGTTGCATTCATTTTTTTTTTTGCCCTCTAGATTTCTCTCCATGTGCTAGTTTATTAATTAAGTTTATCTCATAAATCATTGTTTTTGTATATATCATCCCTTTCCAATTTATTATTCTATATAATGCCTGTTTCATTATTTCATTTCTGATCCTCGTTCAGTGCATTTTGCTGAAAGTCCGAGGATAAAATGGTATTGTCATTATAAGTACTTTAATTGACTATTCAGTTTCTTATATTAGGTACCGAGTTCAAGTAATGTTATCATTATTTTTTAAAATAATTTATTTTTATTAAAAAAAATATATTGAAATGATCAATTTATATATGTTAATATTTTTTCTTGAACTCGAGCTTGGAGAAATGCTTTACTTCTTTATAGTGAAGGTCACAACTCATTCAGAAATGGAACAAACTATTTTTTATGTTTGAGTATATGTTTGAGTAATATTGTATGTCGCTTCGCATCAAAATCACTAAATTTCCTAGGAATTAATGTAAAAAAAAATACTCCTTTTGTCACACCAAATAATAATAATAATAATAATAATAATAAAATTATCTCAAAATAATTGTATACATTGAGGCATACACAAAACTAAAAGTCGTCAATCTTTTTGTTCAGATTTCTATAACACTTGTGTGCACATGGGAATGCATGCATTTATACGACTTACAGACCATTTGCATTTCATAGCGGATCATGCCGCGTGCATTTGAACATTTGTCAGCCTCCCACCCTTAGTACGGGGAGTCCGATAGTATTTTCTTTTATATGATATGAATCTATTTTAATCTTACAATACGCATCATTAATTAAGTTGACTTATTTTGCATTGAAATATATGTCAAGGTATATAGCTATAGCTATACATTACAATGCATGGATTTCGAGGCTCCATTACACTACACAAATCCTTGCTTCTTTTGGATTTCCAACTTCTTGATTTCCGTTTTGTTTTTGGTTAGATCATCAATATGTGCTTCTCCCAATATCTTTGCATAGGAGTATAATTTATTTAACCGCCTTCCAAACAAGTTCACGGACCATATAAATTTTGTTAAATGTCATCTGAATCAAATTTCATCTCTCGTCTGTCAAACTGTTTCATGTCTCGTCTCAAACTGTCTAGTGGACGACAATTAATTTATACTAGCCATTGCGAGTTTTGAAGGCATATTTTAGTCGAATCCTATTCTTAATTATTCTTATTCTAATTAGTAACCAATATCTTTATGTATAAACATCATCAAGAGCATTCTCAGTAGCTATTCATATATTTTTGGTAATGTATTGATGTGGGACAACTTTATATACTTTAACAAGAACTGTAAGATGTTTGGTTGTACGCGGTAAGATAGGTAGGCTAGAAATAGGGTTTACAGTCAATTGTACGATAAATTATACCCTCAATTCCACATGCCATGGTCCTACAAAAATTGTTACACAACTCTTGGTTAGTCTTGATACTTTGCTACCTTAAAATGTTGAGTGTTATTAAAATGTCACTTAAAGAGTTAGGTATTTAAAATTTTTTATTTAGAGTGTTAAGTATTGTTAAAATAATTATATAAGTATCACTAAATATGTATCTACTATGAGAGCATAATTGTTATATTAGGATCCCTCCATTATACACATCTTTAAATTTTTTTTTTTCTAAAACATTTAATGACACAAATACTACTTTGAGCAATAGTACCATCAACACAATTATTTGCCATGAATTTTATTTTATCGTTAATTATTTGCAACGAATTTTATTGTATCACTAAATGTAATGTTTTGTCGCTGAATGTGTTAAATAAAAATTACAGGATAGATGTAATTAGACGGTATCTTATTCATTATTGTTTTGACAATATCAACAACCAACCATATCTGAACAACAATTTTATTCCATTATACCACCTATATAGAAAGATTAACTAGTAAATCACTAATACTTTGATAGATTATTTCATTAATAATACAACCGTACTTGAATAACATAAAACCTATTTAAATTCCACCACTTTTATTATACATTCTTGTAAATTTAAGCACAATCTATGAATTAACAACCCTACAATTCTTGCGAATCTCTCTATCCGATCCTGTTAGAGGACTTAAATTCCCCATTTTGATCATGGAATTGGCAAAGTCATCAAAGAAACGTTTACTATCATTGCTATAGAGTTCAACAATGCTTCTGGTTGTCGACGTAAGATCTTCATCACTGGTAGCTAGAGATTGATCCGAAGCAAAAAGACCTTGTCCATTGAGCAAGTTTTTGAAGTACTGGTTGTCAAACAAATCTATAGAGTTTCTGTCAAGAGGTACTGTTTTGTTTCCATCGCCGTTCAGTGGGCATGCGTTTTGAAGAACAGAAAGCATGGTGGGTTCTATTCTACTGTCAGGAGCACCGGAGCCAGAGAAGTTGAACAATCTTACGTTGAAAACACCACATCTTGCTAACCCTATTTTGTGAGCACCTACATATATGTATGTGAGGGATTTATTTCATTAGGAATCTTATTCATATATGATTAAGTGCGTATATGTGAGGAGATCATACTATGCTTAATGTTGCATGTTGTGTTCATAATTGCAAATCGATTATGCCGCATTAGCTTTTATTCCCAAGTTATTAGAAAAATATAAAACTATTTCTTTTATTTTAAAACTATTTAACTTTTAAATAATTATAAAAATTATCCAAAATTTAACCATATGCGTTGACATGCCTGCTAATGCGTACATATAATCTGGTCAAAATTTGGGCAGTATTGACAATTGTTTGAAAGTTCTTTTTGGTGAAAAAAAAAAGTTTGTGTATTTTTTTACAACTTGACAAGAGATCAATTGTTTTTATAGTTCGTTTCTTGGCATTATGCATGGCACATTTGTTTGTCTCTGGAGTGTCAATTGAGCTTAAGATAATGCTTACTTTGTTTGAGTAATTATTTAGTGGTCCGGAACACAGTCACGTGGTGTTTCAGACCAATCATATTTTTCCAATTTAGTAGGTCATTCCTCATTTTAATATGTTCAGAGCAACATGCAGTGGGACACAGCTAAAATAAAGAGATGTGATTGATCTGGAACACTACGTGACTGTGCTCTAGGACTACTGAATAATTTTTCACTTTGTTTGGTACGAGAAATAAGACTTTGGTTAAGGGGAGGTACAATGGTTACGGTGGTCGAGATTTTCAAGTTGGAAGGGTAAGGAGGAAAATCTCCTTCCCTTTATATCATTTGGTATATTTGAAGAAAGTATTTCCAAAGAGTGGACAAGCCAATTTGTAAGGTACATGAACTAGATTAAAAGAAAAAAGAAAATGACAAGAGTAATTATGTTATGACATGCATGAAAAATCACCATTTACTAATTAAAAAAGAATTGGGAAAAAAATCACCAACATAGTACCTGATAAGGAAACAACATCTGAGAGGTTGAGACCAACATTAGCAAACTTTGTATTGATGGAACTGATATTCTCAAAGGGACCAACAAGATCAGAATTGGCTCCTGCCTGGTTTGGTACTTTTCCATCTCTTCTACCAAGTGAAATTGTCCAATTTGGCCCTCCACTTTGTAAAAAAACTCAATTTCTCCCTTGGTTCCATTTTATCTGTCTGGCTAATACCAACATTTTGTTTTTCTTTCACTGCATAGCTTCTAGAAACCTAATACTCCTTTCGTTCCACAAACTAGTACTAGTTTAACTTTAATAAAGTCATGTGCTAGTCGCATGCATGCATTTTAATAAAAGCAAATTAACTTTCTACTCAAACTTCTTAAATTAAATAAACGCATCTATTACCTAACTAGGTTTAGTGATCAGATTCTCAACATATATATATATAGATAGATAGATAGAGAGGAAACTTTCTAGCCGGCCATTATAACCCTTCATTTTTTAAAGTTGCTTATCACTAGTGACTAGTTTGGTTTTCACTGATAAATAAGAAGGTGTGCGTAGAAGCATGTAGACTTACAAGGAAAAGTGAATCTCGAGAAGCAAAGAAGCCGCAACTCTCGTTTCACTCTTAATTGCACTTTGGACTTCTTTACGAAATATCTTGAGAAGATCTGGACATGTTGACGAATAGAAATCAGGTGTCAACTGTGGCCTAGCAACCAAACAAAATATCAAGAAAGTTATAAGCCAAGAGTAGACAGTTAAGCTTCTTGAACTCTTCATTGTTTCATAGTTACTGATCAAAAAAATAAGAGCTTTAGGACAGTACATAATGTAACCATGAAACCCTAAATCTAGTTGCGCAGCACCATGAAACCCTTAAACCTTAATTTATAGCCACTGTCACAAGCTGATCAGCTGTATAATACATAATTATACCGTGATTTACATTTATTTTAATATCAAGTGTTGCATTGTGGCTGCGAACAACCAAGGTTTGGCAGCAGTTGAAATAATGCTCCATGCACTAACCTTGATTATGTGAAATAAAATGAACAGAATAGACTATTTATTAATACCGACAAATTGGATTAATAACATAATGATGGCTTAAAAGTTATCAGATTATATAAAATAAATAAATACATATTAATTTCACACATGCCGGTTCATGAATCGACATGCTGAAAACATAATAGTGCTCACGGAGCTTAATTAATTAAACATTTCCAGGCCTCTTCGCTTCCACTATTGCGCATGCATGATCAAATTGTGAATGCATTTTTCTTTGTTTACATCAGCAATTTGACGCTTCCACTCATATAGAGGCTTCAGCCTATTATATTTGATTATGTACTTAGAAATTCAAGTTCTTGCGGTTAGTATATTACCATGTTCATAAATTAATTACAATGTGTTTGTAAGTTTCAAAATGGAGAGGGAAAAAAAAAAGAGAGAGAGAGAAGGAAGGAAATTTAGAAAGGAGAATAAATTTTTCTTATTTGTGAGTTTTTGAGGGGGGGAAAAAAGAGAAGGAAGGAGATTTTTTAAAAATTTCCTTCCAAAGTTTAGTTTACAGATTAAAATACCAAAACTATCTTTATAATAATTTTTAAAATATAATCTCATAAGTGTAAAATAGTAATATATTATTTTAAGTTAATTTTTTCTTCCAAAACTCACGAACACAAGTAAAAAAAAATAAATTTTCTTTCTTTTATTCTTTTTTTTTTTTAATTTTTTTTTTTCTTTCCAAACTCACAAATAGTGTTAGAGTTATTGCCTTATCAAGATAAGAATTTGACGTTTAAAATTAATCTTACTAATGCATATCAGATGTCAAAACAGCAAGCTGCATTGTCTCATACTGCAGCTCATACAGCAGCTCGTACAGGAACATTGCCTCTGGTATTCAGGAACAAAGTGATTAATGCTTTGACAGTGACAACTAACAACAAGGGTGTATGGACTTGATTGTATTACCTTCGGTGTAGTTAGTAGTTTGACTAAAAATAAGAAGTGACACGGATTGTTAGAAGAATGAATATACTGATATGTATAAATACTAGTGGACTGATGTAAAAACACAATTTTTGAGAGTACAAATGTTATTTTCATTTCATCACTCTGTTCTTCATTTATGCTTTCTGTATCAAGATTAACTAAACCTAACATGGTATCAGAGCAGATTACGATCTGTTCACATTACTTCCGCAAGATTAATACATAAGATTTGAATCTTTTGCATCAGATTTTTTCTGAATCGTTTTTTTTTTCCTTCTCTCCTAATCAGTTTTTTGTTCTACAAAATTGTTGTTCAGATCTGATTGCAGATCTAGTCTTATTTCTTTTCAACTATGGTGAACTTGAGCTATGCAAATGTGGTTCAATCAAACATTCCAGTTAATCAACATCCTGGACAAAGTTCAAACAGCAACAATCAAGCAGAAACAGGTCACGATAATTCTTTTTCAATAGATACGAACACTCATCCTTTGTTCTTACACAACAATGATCATCCAGCACTAGTTTTGATATCTAAAAAGCTCATAGGAGCAGATAATTTTGCTTCCTGGAAACGATCGATGCAGATAGCCTTGAGTGCTAGAAATAAATTTGTTTTGGTTAATGGAAGTTATCCAAAACCTGCTGTGGAGTCTCCTTTGTTTGCTCAATGGGAAAGAGTAAATGATATGGTAATAACCTGGATTTTGAATACTGTGAATGATGATATTAGTGATGGTATGAGCTTTGTGAATTCAGCCTATGAAGTTTGGAATGAACTTAATGAAAGATTTTCAGGAATCAATGGACATAGAATTTATCAAATTCTGAAAGATACTCATATTTTAGAACAAGGAGACAAGTCTGTTGAAATCTATTATCACAAACTTAAGAACTTATGGGATGAGTATGCAGCTTTAGAGCCTATTGTTGATTGTGTTTGTGGAGCACACAAGGTGCAGGAAGAAAGGGAGCAAAGAAAGAAATTGCTACAATTCCTAATGGGATTGCATGAGAGTTATTCTACCATTAGAGGACAAATCCTGATAATGTCTCCTTTGCCTACTATATCTCAAGCATATGCCTTCATTAAGCAAGATGAAAAGGTTAGGCAAGGATATGTGCATTCTGCTGAAAGTATTGGTCTGCTTACCAGTACAAATCATGATAATCCAGCAGTTCTAGTTCCTCATAATCCAGGAAAATTTTCTGCTGCCACTCAGTTTTTAGCACAACAACATGTGAGTCATGGAAATCAAGGAGCATTTGTTAAACAACCTCTTAAATGTACTAACTGTAATGGTGACAATCATGTGAAGGAAACTTGTTTCAAGTTTGTAATATCCTGAATATTTATAGCACTTATAAATATGATATTAAATGAGTAAAGTGAATTGTAAGTTAATTTCGAGGACGAAATTCTTGTAACTTGGGTTGAATGTAATATCCCAAATATTTTAAAAGTGATCTGTCAAGATATGATAAAGGTTGTTAATTTAAAAGCCTAAAAACGATTGCTCAACAATACATTGAGCTATAATAAAGATTAAAAAACGACTCGAAACTACGATTCGTTTACGATTAGAGGTTAAACTTTTAACCTAAACTATGTGTTATGTGATTTATAAAGCTTGTATTAACCTTTAAATGTGTTATGTAGTTTATCTATGTGTAGGAATTCGTGTTTCGGTTCAAGTAATTAACCTTAACACTTATTAAAATCGAAAAGTTATTTAAAGGTTAAAACCTAAAAACCTAATTCTAGGGTTTAGAAAACCTAAACTAGGGTTTGGTTAAACTTAGAAAAGGTTAAAACCTAAACCCTAAACCTAGAAACCCTAAGGGTTATAACCTAACCCTAATCACTATTCACATATACGCGTATAATACGAAAATTATACGGGTAGAATACGAAAATAATACGAGAATAATACGAAAATTATACGGTATAAATACGAAAAAGTCAACTGTGAATAGTAAAAGTCAAGTGTACAAGTTAGTAGAGAATTAACTAATGTTGAGTTAGTTGTTAACTCTAGTTAGTAGATAAAGTTAAAGCCTAAGCCAAGCCAAAGTCAAGCCAAAACTTGGAGCCAAAGAATAAACCAAACTTGGAGCCAAAGTTGGAGCCAAGCCAAACTTGGAGCCAAAGTATAAAGCAAACTTGGAGCCAAAGTTGGAGCCAAGCCAAACTTGGAGCCAAAGTATAAGCCAAACTTGGAGCCAAAGTTAAAGCCAAGCCAAACTTGGAGCCAAAGCTTGATTGTCATTTTTACCATTTTACCCTAACTTGGAAAATCCTATAAATAGGAGTCTTCACTCTTCATAATCCTTACCAATTCACCAAGTAAATTAGAGCAACAAAGCTAGAGAGATATATTGATAGATTAATCTTGTTGATGAGTATTGAAGCCTTGCACAAATTGTTGTCAAAGCTTGCACTCCAAGAGGTAATCTCTAGTTGCTATTATGTAATTTTTCAATTCGTAGAGTATATGTGAATAGCTATAATGCTCGATTTATTTTATGTCTAGAGTAGTGGAATATAAATTATAAGTAGTTATACTGTCCATTTCATTTCAAGTATTTAGTTAAAAAGCTCAAAACACAAGCCGTTACGATGTTCGATTTTTCTTATCGTTCTTCGTGTTCTTCGTGTGTTCTTGAGCAAAAGTCATAATTTCTACATAAGTAGGTTTATGATTTGGTAATTTAGTGTTATGGGATGATGAAACATGATGGCCTTGCTAAATAATGCTTGTGGCATCAAGTTTTAGTAGTCGAAACGAAGAACGATGAAACTTTGTTCTTCGTGTTCTTCGTGTTCTTCGATTCGTTCTTCGTGTTCTTGAGAAAAAGTCATGAAATCTTATATAAGTAGGTTTATGATTTTGTTATTTTTATGTTATGAAGTGATACGGAGTGTTAGAACATGTTATCTTAGCAAATTAATGCTTGAGGTATCATGTTTTACCAATCGGATCAAAGAAAGTTAAGTCTAATATAGTCGCAGAATATTTTTGCGAATTTCCGAAAATTTAAAGTCTGAATCTGCCTTAGAAACCTAAATAAAAGTTGTAGCTCATGAAATTCTAAGCAATTTAGACTCAAGAATCACTCAAAAATGTTTTCGTATGACAAAGTTATGGCCGTTACTATAAAAGAGGTCAGAAATATGAATCAGTTTAAAGTAGTCCCCTTTAGGCCGAAATCTGTACAAATCTGTCAGGAATCTCGAACTTTTTTCTGAATGAAAGTTGTAGAGACGGAAGTTACGAACGCGTGGAATTTTGAACGACTAAAAAATGTTTTAAAACGAAGAAGTTATGACCGTTTAACTGAGCCGGGGTCTGGCAGTCCAACAATCTGCCCAAATCCGAAAATTTGGCTTAAAAATGAGTTTTTGAGTTAGCCAATTTTCCAAATAATTTCACCTATTGAAATAGTTTAAATAAGTTAATATAAGACTTATGAAGTTATATAATACGATGAATCTAACCGCTTATTCACTAAATGACTGTGTAGGGTTTAACGCTCCGCCGGAAAACCCTAGTTTCAATTTGAGGCAAGTTCTAAACTTTTATGTGTTATTAGTACGTTCTAAGATTGTTCATGTTATTATGTGATAGTTTATATGTGAAAGTACATGAATGAAGATCTTATGTGATTAAATGATTAAGTGTTAGTTATTGATTAACTGTTAAATGTTAATTGATATTTGATGATGCATATGAGTATGTATAAAATATGTTTATTGTTAAAGCATAAATTAATATGATTATTAACTGAGATGTATGTTCAGTCAAAGCATGTTAAAGTTTATATGAAAGCATAAACTGTGTATGTGATAATATGTTAGACTTGCTGAGCCGTCGTGCTCATTCTTGCGAATAAAACCTTATTTGCAGATTAAAGATGAACGTTAAGAAGATCTTGAACGTAAAGATGAAGCGTAGATTAGGTTTTCATGTTTATTACTTGTATTTGTATAAGTCATAATGACTGTTGTAATACGAACAAACAAACATGTAACCGAATATTGAATGAATGATATAAATTATTATCATCAGAATGTTGTTATATCTTTAAATTTGATATAATGTAGAATTGTTAAATATTAAAACAATGTTGATAATGATCTATTTATCTGGATGAGGATCGGTAAATAACTTGTGAGTGCTGTACATCTGAGACAGAACTAAGCGATGTTGACTGGTCAAATCCATCGTTAAGGTTCCTCGGACCCAGGTATAACTCGTTATTACTATTCTGAATACCATATAAATAGGATTATTGATATGAAGAGATATCTTTGTATATTGATACTTGTAGTACGAATGAGACCGTTACAAGTGGACGTATATAGAATATTTAAATCCTAAGGTTAAAATTAAACTGTTATATATGGTTTTATCCATTTATACGGATGAAATACAAGTTGATACTTGTATACTTATGAGACTGAGATTAAGTTAAGATCCAGGGACAAAGTTAAGAGAAATTTTTAATGTATAGTCTAAAATAAGACTAATTCAACCAATATGATTATGGGATCATTGGTTAAGTCGATAGAGGTACGAAGTTAACGCACAAGGTCCGCCGCGTGGAAAGCGCGGGGATTTTGGGGGCGTTACAAAGTTGAATGGATATCCTCCAAAGAAGAAGAAAGGGAAATTCAATAGCAATAATGGCCAGAATTTTAGGCATTTTCCTAAAGGAAAGCAATCTACAGGAAGTGCAAACATGACATCTGCTTTCCAACCCAACTTTCAAACTTTTCAGCCTAACATGACCTCTCATTCTGGTTTTCCTTTCCAGGCTAACATGGGTACTGTACCAGGAATTCAAGTACTGCCTGGTTATCAGTCTATAGATAATTCTGTGTCAATGGAGCAGATGCAGAATCAGTTGGCTCAAATGAACCACATGATGAATATGCTCATGATAAATAAAGGAATTAAATCACCAGAAGATCATGTTGCAGGTATGGTTTATTCCATGTTTTCTTCCAGCACATACAATAAGTTTTCTTGGATTGTTGATACAGGGGCAACAGATCACATGTGTGCACAGTTGGAAATTATGCATAATATTAAAACCTTATCACAGCCAATTCACATTGCCTTGCCAAATGGTAATACCATTCCTGTGAATAAGATTGGCACAGTTGTTTTGACATCTCTTTTAACCTTACACAATGTTCTCTTTGTTCCAAATTTCAACTATAACCTGTTGTCTGTAACAAAGTTAACAAAAGATTCAAATTGTTCAGTTCAATTCCATTCTCATCAGTGTATTTTTCAGGCCCAGAACCAGATGACAATTCTGGCCATTGGTAAAGAGCATGGTGGTTTGTATCATCTGCATTTTCCTCAATCCACTGATGCAATTGATAGCCCTATTTTGATTCAATCCTTTGTTCAACCTTCAAGCAATTATAGTATTACAAATAAAGCCAGTGCATTGTGGCATATGAGGCTTGGGCATGCCTCTACACCAGTTCTTCATAAAATTCCATGTATCACATCTTTTGTGTCTGAAGCTTGTAACAAAACTTGTCCTATATGTCCTGTTTCAAAGCAATGTAAACTTTCATTTCCTAAATCTAGTGCAAGTCATGCTACTTCAGTTTTCCAATTGCTACATATTGATGTTTGGGGACCATATGCATTTGAAACAACAAGAGGTTGCAGATATTTCCTCACTTTAGTAGATGATCACTCTAGGGCCACATGGACTTTTCTAATGACCACAAAACAACATGTTTTTCAGGTTGTTCTTGATTTCTTTTCTTATGTGAAGAATCACTTTCATACCTCAGTTAAGATGATTAGAACTGATAATGGAAGTGAATTCTTTAATAAGCATCTATCGTCTTTTCTTGCATCCAATGGTGTTATTCATCAAAGTACATGTGTAAATAATCCTCAACAAAATGGAAGAGTGGAAAGAAAACATAGACAACTCTTAGAGATAGCTAGAGCATTAAGGTTTCATGCAGGTTTACCTATCAAATATTGGGGGGAGTGTCTACTCACTGCTACTTATATTTTAAATAGATTACCCATACCTGTGTTAAATTACAAAACTCCACATGAAGCTTTGTTTCTTAAACCACCCAGTTATGATCACTTAAAGGTTTTTGGATGTTTATGTTATGCCTCAGTTCATTCTGGAAACAAGTTTGCCCCTAGAGCCATTAGGTGTGTTTTTCTTGGGTATCCTCATGGTAAAAAAGGTTATAAGGTTCTCAATCTTCAAACCAACCAAATTTTTGTTTCCAGAAATGTGGTTTTTCATGAAACTACATTTCCTTTTTTAGAACAAACAATTCATTATTCTCATTCACATAACTATTCATCTTGGTTTCATCATCCTCATTATGAACCAAATTATTCTTTGAAGGATCAATCTGGTCTTGTTTCAGTTTCTGATGATAGTTGTTCTAATCCAAATTCATCTGATTCTTCTCCAAAATTGTCTTCAAATTATCTTGATTCTTCTCCAAGAATTTCTGTTCCTAATCATGAAGAGAGTAACAATCAGCCAATGACCAGACAATCTTCTAGAATTAGACAGAGACCATCTTGGTGGGGTGACTATGAAATTTCTACTAAACAAAATTCTGGTGTTTATGCATCCGATGTTTCTACATCTAGTGTATCAAATGTTATTCATCCCAAACATCATCTTGAGCATTACTTATCATATTCTAGTTTTGCACCTTCACATCAACGATTCATTGCTAATCTAGCTTCTGTTAAAGAACCTGTTCATTTTTCTCAAGCTGTTAAAGATTCACAATGGATCACAGCTATGAACAAAGAACTTGATGCCCTTGAATCTAATCATACATGGGAATTGGTAGAATTACCTATTGGTAAGCAAATAGTTGGATGCAAATGGGTTTACAAGATCAAATATCATGCTAATGGACAGATTGAAAGGTACAAGGCTCGTTTGGTGGCTAAAGGTTATACACAAGAGGAAGGAGTGGATTATCATGATACTTTTGCTCCTGTGGCAAAAATGGTCACAGTAAAATGTCTCTTAGCAATAGCAGCAGCTAAACAATGGGCTGTTTATCAATTAGATGTTAACAATGCTTTTTTACATGGAGATTTGTTGGAGGAGGTGTATATGGATTTACCTCAAGGGTACATTGTTCCATCAAGTTCTAAAAGAGTTGTGTGCAGATTAAAGAAATCTCTATATGGTCTAAAGCAAGCTTCTAGACAATGGTTTGCAAAGCTCACTGATTCTCTTCTTCAGGCTGGTTTTTCTCAATCCAAAGCAGATTATTCCTTATTCACGTATATTAGAAATGGACTGTCCACTTTTGTTGTGGTATATGTTGATGATATTCTCATAACTGGCAATGACAGCTTTATGGTTCATCATCTTAAAGTCATGCTGGATAACAAATTTAGTATTAAAGATCTTGGAGAAGTTAAGTATTATCTGGGACTAGAAGTCTGCAGATCAAAGGCTGGAATTTTCATTAGTCAGAGAAAATTTATTTTAGATCTTTTGCAATCTGCTAATCTGTTAGATGCCAAGCCCCTTACTATTCCACTTGATCAACATATCAAGCTTTATGATAATAATCTTTCTGGAGATCTCATTTACAATTCATCTGTTTATAGAAGTTATGTGGGTAAGCTCTTATATCTCACATTTACTAGACCAGACATAAGCTACTCAGTTCATTTACTTAGCCAATTCATGCAAGCACCTCGACAGAAACATCTTGAAGCTGTTTATAGAGTTTTAAGATATCTCAAATGCACATCTGGGCAAGGTATTTTCTTTTCTGCAGACAATAATCTGGTTTTAAAGGGATTTTGTGACAGTGACTGGGGAGGTTGTCCTACCAGTAGAAGATCTGTTACTGGTTACTGTCTTATGTTAGGCCCCTCCCTTGTTTCTTGGCAATCTAAGAAACAGTCTGTTACTTCTCGAAGTACAGCTGAAGCTGAGTATCGTGCACTTGCTACTACCACTTGTGAGGTTTTGTGGCTACACAGTTTATTACAAGATTTACAGATTCCAGTTCATGGTCCTACTCCCATATTCTGTGACAATAAGGCAGCCATAGACATTGCTGCTAATCCTGTTTATCATGCTCGCACCAAACACATAGAGATTGACTGTCATTTTGTCAGGGAAAAGGTGCAAGCAGGTATTATTCAACCTATTAAAATTGCTTCTAAAGATCAAGTTGCTGATTTGTTAACTAAAGCATTAGGCCGCACCAGTCATTGGTATTTAGCTTCCAAGTTGGGCTTACATAACCCATGTATGCCTTCAACTTGTGGGGGGAGTAATGCATATCAGATGTCAAAACAGCAAGCTGCATTGTCTCATACTGCAGCTCATACAGCAGCTCGTACAGGAACATTGCCTCTGGTATTCAGGAACAAAGTGATTAATGCTTTGACAGTGACAACTAACAACAAGGGTGTATGGACTTGATTGTATTACCTTCGGTGTAGTTAGTAGTTTTACTAAAAATAAGAAGTGACACGGATTGTTAGAAGAATGAATATACTGATATGTATAAATACTAGTGGACTGATGTAAAAACACAATTTTTGAGAGTACAAATGTTATTTTCATTTCATCACTCTGTTCTTCATTTATGCTTTCTGTATCAAGATTAACTAAACCTAACACTTACGAAAAAAAATGAATCTTGTTATGAAATTGTCTTTTCTTGTTACTTGCTATCCAATCAACACTGGAATACGTGCACAAGGCGTCGTCCCTTGATTGCTCGACCATGACATAGGCAATGCCTTGGTTTGAAGTGAATATATGACCACGTAGGTTTGAAATTCAGATTTGCTATCCCATTCTCTATCTTATATAGGTGGCATCTTGTGTATTGATATCAGTTAATCTTTATTTATTTATTTTTTTTTTGCTAAATTTAAATGTATTAAAAAGGAAAAAGATACAGATGCTAAGGGGCATACCCCAGATCAATAGAATGCGTCAAGAGATCGAACTCAACATGTCAAGCAATGAAACTCAGTTCCTATGACTATACTGCAGCTGGAAACCATAACAGAGCAATAACACCTGCAAAGTATTACAATAGCACTGGATAGTATTTTGTTAGTATGCTATTTGAATCATATCCCAAAAAAGACTATAATAATAGAAAGAAAGAAAAATCTATTTTTAATAAGATTATTCTATTCGAATTCTATTCAAAAAAATATTACTATAATATAAAGAAAAAGTTCTACTTTTAATAAGATTATTGTTTATGAAAAGAAATTTATTTATAGTAAGAATTTTATTTTGAAAGTATCATATTTATAATATTTATTATATGTTAGATTATTATTTTGAATAAAAAGAAAAAAGTTATGGGTACATATTAATAGAGTATTATGTTAAGTTGTGAAATGTAATACAATCACATCATATAACATACTGAGAGTTGATAGAGTGTGTGAGTGAATTTTAGGTTTATACGAGTGAGGGAGGGGTTTTTATAATTTTTATATTTCACACAAAAAAGTTCTATTATTAGAAGGAAAGTTTTGCAATTTTTATTTGGTATTAAAAGTTGTGTCGTGAAGAATATAATAATTGTATAGCCTCAAATTTTAAAACCTAAAACTTGAGATGAATATTATAATTTCATTATTATAGATATAGTGAATATTCAAAGTTCGACCATTTTTTTTAAAAGAGTTTTTTACATTAAATGTTGCGTTATTTATTTATCTTATTTTTATTATTTAATTTGTTTTAACTTAATTTCCAACAATGGTATCAAAGCCATGTTGATTGGATTTACGGTAAAGGGAATTAATTGACGTATTAGTTTGAAGAAGAAAGAGAGAATATTGTAGGCATTAAGTTCGAGGAGTTTCGTGATGATGAATAAGAAGAGAGATTGCACTTATGGAAGGTCTGAATATTTTAATGATGTTGAAGATGATGATGTTGAAAATGTGGATGGTGCGAATGATGTGGATATATAATACGAGTGATGCAGATGATGCGAATAATAGCGGCAACGACTACGAAAATGGTGACAGTAATTAATGAAGTTAAAATATTTGGAGATTCATTCGAGCCGAGAAAGGAATTGTTGAGATACTACTTGAATCCTATTTTTTTTTTTTAAAAATAGTTATGAAAAGGGAGAGTTCTATTTTTAATAAAAGTATTATTTTGAAAAGATATCTATTTGATCTTAATTTATCACATAAGTATTATACAAATGCAACTCCCTTTTATATAAAATGCAATTTATTTCTATAAAATATCCAATTTGATTGCACTAATTGAACTAGCTCAAAATTTCAAGGCAATTCAATTTGGGTAAGTCTATTTTGACGGTCTATAAGTATAAGTTGCACTTATAAGTATAGAGTTACAATTTTATAATATTTGTACAATAATGATCATTTAAAATATATTTTTTTATTATACTAATGTAACTCATTTTTATAAATTGGCCTAAATGAACAGTCAATTTGGACTATAGGAAATTAGCATCCGAATTTAAACATACTTTCTTGAAGTTCTCTATCTTTGAAGTTTTGTCAAGGTATTGCATTCTAAAAGGAAAGAGTTGCATTGCAAATGTTGCACTTTATATTTTAATAACTACAATGCAACTTTATTTTATAAGAATGCAATGCCTTGACAAAATTTGACCAATTTTACAATTTCATGAACTAGGAATCCGCAAGGTGGAAAAATAATAATTATGGAGCTAACTTTCCCCATTGGGCCTCTCCTCAATATCTATTATCTGATACTAAAGAAATTAGGAATGTAGCCTTCATACTATAACAAGAAGAAATACATATATTGATTCTCAAAACAAATCATGTGTCTTATCCAATCCCCAAAATGAAAAACTTGGAACTAAGAGTCCCTTCCAATTACCAAGTCACCAAATATTAGAATGCAGACAAAATTTAATTCCACTACCTAATTAGTACCAATTTCCTTCACATCTGGGTTGGTTGAATGGAACTTTTGTCTTTTGAATACTCAAACATTTCAACTTTAGCATTCGGTGATGCTCTCCATGAGAGAATCTGACCATAAAATCTCTGAGCAGCTTGGGATAAAACTCTTGGTTGGTTCTTCCTGGCTAACACTAGAGCAAGCTTCTCCAAGAGCCTGGCGTTCTCAAGAATAAACTTCACCATCTCTAGTTCAAGTGGTTGGAATTTGAAGCCTTTCACCTTAACTACTTTAAGAGACAAAAAGGATGGATTACACTGTTCTAATCTCTTCTTTGCATGTAACTCCCAATAATATCCGCATTCGAAGGACGATTCGCCAAGCTGTACATGTATAAAACGAAAGTACAAAGAGTATTGATCAATATTAAGCGTTGGCTCCAAATCTATTGTCTCATCTGTTATCTATTGTCACGTGTTATGTCTTGCTGGTAAGTGTAATATAATTATTTATTTACAGTAAACTTTTTAAATAGACAAGTATATATTACCTATCACCAATACATGACGGGACAATAGATGCGACAGTAGAAAGAACAACAGATTTGGATCTGCATTTAGAGGGGAAATGAAGATAATTTAATGTATGTGTACATATATACTTACATCAATGAAAAATGTCTCCAAATTTGGGCAATTTTTCAGGAAAGAAGCAATGTCGCTGGGATTAATAAAACTTACTCCAATGGACAAGTAAAACTCCTTCAAGTTTGGAAGGCAAAATTGTGGCTCATTAAATTGTCCATTAACAAACTTTGGAGATAGTCCCTGATCATGATTTATAGCATAAGCACAACATCCATGGTAATCGCAGTCACACAATCGCATTAGCTACTTATAAGTTTTTACTACCATCTTCATTTTCAAGAAAATAAAATGATTTATGAAAAAAATAATTGAAATTTGGAAAAGAGTCTACGAATTACCTCAAGTAGAGCACCGCTAACATTGAGAACATTTACATAGTTAAGGCTCGTGATTAGATCTCTCACTTGAGTAATCTTTTGGAAGCCTTTCGTTGGATCGAAATTAACTATCACATGATTCAATCGGGGCGATATGGCATTGAAATTGATGTTCACAAACATGCCATGATAATGCAAGGAGCAAAGGGTTGGAGATTCAATGTTGATAGACAGAATATCTTGACAACCCTTTACTGTCAAAACCTTAAATTTCTTCAAGTTTGGAGTTATAACATTTAGGTTATTGATTTTATAGCAATTCACTAATTCTAAACTCTCTAAAAGCAAGCAATTAGCAAACAAAGCAAGAATCATTGAGGGAATAACTTGAACGATTCCAAGAAAAAGATGTTTCAAAAATCCCAAACCATTCATATGTTGAGGAAAGTCTAGTCCACAATTAGTAAGCTTCAAAACCCTAATAGATTCAACATCTATTAAAGTAAAATCAAACTCCAAGCCTTCTTCTCCTTCATTGAAATCTAAAGCAAGATGTTCAACCCCTTTATCAACTGCCTTTGAAATCCAACTTTTCACTAGATCCTCATTATCAGTTGGATTAAAATACAACGAAAATCGTTGTATTTTAGTACCTAAATGAAGACTAAACACTTGATTAATTATTTCTATCATATCTTCCCTTGCTCTACCTCTTGCAAAGTCCAGATCAAAGGCAAAAACACGATTGTATCGCCAAGAATCTTGGAATCTTGTTGAGAGAAGAGTAAAATTCACCGCCTTTTTAATGGGTAAGAACGAAGTAATCTTTTCGATAACATCACCAGCAGCTTTCACTTTGAGGCTGCCTGTAGACCTTTGAACTCTCTTTGCTTCTGCCATTTTCAAGAACTTAATTAGTATTGAAATTCTTTTAAAGGAATATGGAAAGAAAGTCTAACACTACCTATATAATGGGTACAAAAAATAAAGAAAATAGGATTTAGTATATTAGATTCTCATAATTAGATTTAGATAATAAGATGCTAATAATCAGATACTATCTCCATTACTTAAAAAATTGGTTTGATTTGACTTTTTTTTTTTATAATTAAATTGACCAATTTTAAAACTAAAAATTAAGCATATTTATTTATATATATTTTTAAACTTATAAAAAATAGAGATAGTAACAAATGCGATATAATTTCTCATGGATATAGTTTTTTATAGTATAAAATTTTATTACAAAAATAGTCAAATTGTCTAAAAAAATCAAATCAAGCCAATTTTTTAGGGATAGAGGAAGAACTTTTTATCATGTGTGTGTATATATAAATATACTTATTTAATTCTGTTTGCTAATATTTCTTCAAGGACGTCCTAATATTATTAAGTGAGTTATTAATTTCTCTTATTTTTGAAAGGAGAGTACGTAAAAATATCAAATAGACTAGTAGAAATATTAATTCCTGAAATAAGATATCCTCACAATCTGTCTATAGTACATAGATGATGCGTTTCTTCCATTTCTTTGCAATTAATATTAAAATATGGAACCTAAAATAGTTTTTTAATTAATATCAAATCCTGTAATAAATAGTCCTTATCTATATATATACTATATTGAAATAAATTAATACGACTTTTGGATTATACATAATGTACTTTTTAATGACATTTCTTAAAGGGAAATACATAGGTTTATCGATACTATTTACATACATACATACATACATATATATATATATATATATATATATATATATATATATATATATATATATATATATATATATATATATATGATAATTCATTTATAACAATTAGTTATTGAGAGTAACAAATTTTTAGTTTGTCGTAAATGAAAATAATAATAGGACTAATTTTTTACCTACCGTAAGAAAGAACAATGACAAGGTCAATCTACAGTCAAAAATATTCTCCCTGGCGTACGCATTGATTGTTGAAATAATGCTCCAGAAATCGGTTGCCACAGCTCAGTCGGATTTAATGGTTAAAATCTCTTCCGTCCATAGTTTAATTTTTAATATATCATAATTTAATACTGTGAATTATCTTAAATATCTAAAATGCCTCTGCAATTTAAAATGAAAATTCATCATCCTCATTTTAATACTGCAGACGCTATTCACCATCTGCAATTTTAAGTTTTTTTTGATTCACACTTTAATATCATGGATGCGAGTTTAATATTGAGGATGCCTCTTTCTCTCTCTTAGTATGGACGCTATTTTCTTAACTTAGATGCTTCAGTCCCGATAGTTTGTTCCATCTCCCTGCAAAAACAGCCCCAAAATCAGAGTTTCGAAAGCTTGGGACGAAGATTGTCGTTAGTCCCGATAGTTTGTTCCATCGCCCTGCAAACCATAGATTGACACCAAAATCAGAGTTTCAAAAGCTTGGGCTGAATATTGTCATAATTCATCCACTAAATTAGCATCGATTAATCTGTAACTAATGTATATGCATCTCACTCTGCCTCGTTGTGGATGGGTATTGACTGCCATTCTTCTTCAGTCTCAATACTCTTTTTCATTTCTCTCTCCTCTATATAATATTCTCCCTGTTCTCATTTTTCAGATTTATATATCTCAATCCACTTCATTTGCCTTCATCTTTCCCACAATTGTCATCTCTCTTTGTTTTTTCCCTTTTAATTTTTGTGGGTGTCTCTGATAGCACCTTTCCAGCTGCAGCTTGTTTTTGGATTTTGGGTTTTTGACAAGACCATGTTTTCAATTTTGATTTTTGGTGAATTGGGTTTATCCACTTTTTCAGTTGAATTGCTATTTAAATATTTTTTTCTTGGTTTTTCTTGATTTTGTGACGACCCCGAATCCGGGTCCCCCGAACCTCAAACTCGGTTCAACACGAGTACAACTTTTTTCTTATTATTCATGAATTACAACAATATTATAATTACTAAATAATCATTTATTTACAATTTTACAACATCTCTTTCTATTCCAGAATCGAAATCTTTATACATTCCTAGTATGTCTCAATATCATACATGATACGACATTCTATTACAATCAATTTGAGTATTTAATACTCATATAACATACCAACTAAGTCTTAAGCTACAGAATCATTTACCTGTCCAATTCGGACTGATATCTACAATAGATATTTAGATCTTCAATGGAAGTAATATATTTTCCTGTTCCTTGTTCTTTATCGAGAACTTCAGGTAACTAGCCTTATCTGAAAATGTTGGTTTAGGCAAGAGTGAGCACGACGGCTCAGCAAGTTCAACAGCTACACATAACACATTATATGCTTCACATAAAATTTACAATTTATACTAACATCATATTTTTCATGCATTTCAGTTTATGACATACTGCTCATGCATATCATGCCTCACATTTAATCTATGCTTCATGTCTAACCTTTATCATGACATATAGTTCAATGCAGAACAATTGTTTTAAATCAACTACCGCATATCAACAGTTCAAATCAACTTATTGCACAAAGGCACATTAAAACATCTTTGCACATAACCACGTATGAGCACATCTCAGTTTAATAACAAACTTATAATTCATGCACATAATACAACACGTTCTGAAAAACTTGTCTGGACTTGTATAACCAGCTTACGTTAATCTTTCACGTTCCTTGCACCACCTACACGGTATGTGATATCAACGGTGCACAATATCAGTCAAAGTTTGACTTAATACTAAATCTTATTTTAAAGATATTTTTTTTTTTTTATCATCCCCTTTATTTAATAAGGTTAATTTCATATTTTAGTCTCTCTTTGACTTGACTCAGTGTTTCATATTCAACACCATAAATCTTTTGTTCGAAACTATGCAATTCTGACATTTATTAATGTCACTGCATTAAAACTTGGACCCTATATTTATTTAGGTCGATCCACCAATTAATCACTAATGGACCATACCCTTGGTTTAACTTAATCACATCATTTATCTCGATACCTATCATAATATTACCCACCTTGGATAATATTTTAAATTTTACTATCAATTAGTAATAACTTATAATGTTATTTAATTGTTAAATAACACTTTAAATAATCATTACTATTATTAATTTATTTTTAATAATAGTTTACCTTAATCATTATTATTAATCTTTTAATAATAATTTAATTCCTTACTAATATTATTACCCTTTAATAATATTTTAATTGACTTCTCATTATTATCAATCATTTTAATGATAATTTAATTGTTCATCAATATTATCAATCATTTAATAATATTTGAAATCCTCACGTATCATTAGTAATTATTTAATAACGATTCAACCCTTAACTATTATTACCCAATAGTTAATTACTTGTTAAACAATATTATTAACTCTTTAATAATATTCTAAATCTTTATTTATCATTATTATTTATTTAATAATGATTTAACTCTTAACTATTATTATTTAATAGTTAATTAAATGCTAAATAATATTATTAATCCTTTAATAATATTTTAAATTAATTACATATCATTATTAATTATTGAATAATGATTTAATTCTTAACTATTATCATTTAATAGTTAGTCAATAATATTATCAATATATTTTAATTACTTAATAATCTTCTTTCGATTAAGTAATAATTTATTCCACTTAATTACCATTTAATTATTATTTAATATGAATTAAATAATAATTAATTAACTAATTATCCGAACTCATTGTTTAATATTAATTAAATAATAATTAATTAATTAATTAACCTTACTTATTATTTAATATTAATTAAAAAATAAATAATTATTTTATTAACCTTAATTATCCTTTAATTATTATTTAATATTAATTAAATAATAATTAATTACTTAATTAACCTTACTTATTATTTAATATTAATTAAATAATAAATAATTAGCTTTCTAACTTTAATATTCTTTAATTATTATTTAATATTAATTTAAATAATAATTAATTATTTATTTAACTTTACTTATTATTTAAGTGCAATTAAATAATAAATAACTAACTTATTCATCTTAACATCCTTTAATTATTATTTAATATTCATTAAATCATAATTAATTAATTACATAACTTCATATATTATTTAATATTTATTAAATAATATTTAATTAGATTATTAGCCTATTTATACACTAATAAATAGCTAATATATAGTGAATCACTCTAATAATTTCAAATTTTATTTTATAACACTTAACTAGCATGCCAATAGGTCAAATATTATTTTTCTGAAATTAAAAATAATTTTCCCATACTTATTAGCAATTTAGTAAGCTTTAATCCACCATTAATTCTAATAAATACAAAATTACAAAAAAAAATCGGATTTTAAATTTTGATAATTTTCTTTATAAAATTATAAGCATTTTCTCTTTTGGAACCAACCCAAGAACCGACCTAAAAATGCCCGAACCGGCCCTACCTAGAAATCATGAAAAACCGAAAAAAACCGAACCGGCCGGTTTTTTTAAAAAAAATAGGCAGATTACTTTTTGAATTTTTCAGACTTGGGGTCTCCGACGGGAACTTGAATAAAATGAAATCCACAACTCCGATTGAGGCCTATTTAGTATCGATGGATTCGTAACTTCCCGAACTACATTTTTATATCATCAAACATCAAATTTGGATTTGTTTTGGTCACGGAAATTGGCTCCAAACCGGACTGTTGTGCACAGCCCTAAAACAATGGGGTGTTTTGGTAGAAAATCCATATCTTGCTCATTTTAAATCGGATTTTAGTCATTCAACTTGGAGAATCTTCATATTTCATGGATCTATCACCCAAAATTGACGGATCATAAATCCGACTTACGGATTGTGAACAGTAATTCCGTGAAGGGGCTGCTACGTATTAGATTAATTTGTTTTCGTCGGTAAAAATTTATTCAATGAGTTTGATGAAATTTTTCATCACAAACACATATAAAACCCATGTTAAACCCATCAAACTATGAATATACATATATTACATAGCTAAAGACTTCTAGAACATCAAAATGTGTTTTGATCGGTTAAAAATACATTTTAACCGTTCAAATCATATCTAAACTATAAAAATGAACTAAAGAAGGTTTAGAACACTTTTTAACCTTTTATACATGGATGCTCTCCTTCCTCTTGACTTGATCTTGGATTGTGACTCTCTCTTGTCCATTCTCTAGCAAATTTGCTTGGTGGATCATCAATCTCATAAGAGTAACTCTCTATATCTCTCAAGAAGCTCTCCTTTTTTTCTCTCTAGAAAATGCTACAAATGACTAACAAACATAGCCAATGTGTGGAGCACTATATTTATAGCACACCCTTAATCATCATTAACTCTTACTAATCAACTAACATTGGTTAAATTAGAGACTAATTTAGGATTACTATTTGATTGATTGACTCTTGGATTGACATGTTGATTGACCTCCATCAAGTTTGCTTACAAGCTATCAATTGAGTAAAACAAAAGCAACCTTTCTCCAACACTTAACTAAAGTGTGGTTAAGACTATTGCTCTTGTAACCTATGTTAACTTAACTATCAACCATGGTTCAAGCTCATCAATTAAACATACACACATCTTCCACCAAATAACCCAAGTAAGGTTAATTCTCTACAATTAAGTATACATATATATCCAATATATTTATATATTTACTAACACTTAACTCTAGCATTGGTTAAGGTTTTATTTTTATGTCCTATATAATTATATAAGCATCTATATATATATACACCAATATATGTATATATATTCACTTATACATGTACAATACTTGTATTTTTGATATTTAAAATGTCATCCATCAACTTGACTACAAGCAACATAAATGGTGAAGTGTAACATAAGCAACAATCACCAACACTTAACCCACATGTGGTTAACTCTCTACAACATCCAACTCATGGTTACATATAAATTATACCTTGGTGAATTATATACATACACAATTGTATCTATAATATTCTTCCGACAACTAACCCATGCATAGTTAAATCTTTAATTTATTTACTATCTAGGGTTATTCAACTAACTCATCCATAGTTAATTCTCATCATCAAATTCACCCACCTAGCATTTAACCAATGTTTGGTTAATGCTCTCTCTTATCTACCAACTAGGGTTGTTCAATTAACTCTACATTAGTTAATTCTCTACACTTAACAATACTTGAATTTATTCTCCCAACATATTGACCAATATTTGACTTTTAAATTTGGACTCAATATTTGGGCTACTAGTTTATTTTGCATTGGGCTCCCTTATTTAATTATTTGGGCTACCCAACACAACTCACACATCTTTATAACTTGGGCTAGGTAATTAATTTAATTTGACTTATATTAATTACCTCTTAGACTATAATCAACATAACAGTTGGGCTTTATTATTTAATTACCCACTTCATATCCATATTCTCATATTGAGCTAACATCTATAATTCTTTTGGGCTAGTCCACTAGTAGTAATTAAATTACTTGGACTCTATATAACAACTTAATAATTAAGTTAATTACTTAATTAATTAACTTCATAATATTGTCATTCTAGACAATCATTCTAGTTTTTCTATAACTTTAACTCTTAACTAATATAATTAACCTAGTTAATTATATTTCATGACTTTCCTTCTTACTTCACATTTTAAACTAATTAAATTATTAGTTTAATTGAGTATTTAATCTACTCATCTTCTTATTGGGCTAACAAACACACATTAGGTGTATATATATTAATATTACCACATTCACTTTTCAATTGAATTTATTTTCTTAATAAATTCTCTACATGCATTATTAAAATATTTCCACATTTAATTTCAAAAAAAAATGTTCACCCATTTTTCACACATCTCACTTCTACAACTCTAGGTTTTAAACCATAACCTTTAATTTATATTTAAAATCTTATTTACAAATCTTGTAAATATCTGGGATATTACAGATTTCATGTATTAGTTGTTATGGTTATTGGTTTGCTTTCGTGATAAATTGCTAATTTAAAATTCCTATGACTTGCGCAACCCTTCTGCGGATTTGTCTTCTTTAATTCTTTTCTGTTGTGTTACTTCACTGGTTTTATGTTTTCTCATGGATTATTATTTTCAATTATTAAATCCCCATTTTTAGATAAATACCCAATTCTCTAACCATTCTTCATTTATCTCCATTTCCCATACCCATCAATCCTATCCATATTTTTACTTCCATAAACTTTCTTTTCTACTAAATCTTGAAAGTCCTTTGTGTTTGTTTGTGTTTCTTTCAATAAGTGGAAGAAGTGAACAATGTCAGTTTTGGAGGGGGACTTGAAATATGCAATGATGGATGAGAAGAAGAGGAAAAGGATGATTTCGAATAAAGAATCCGCGAAACAATCACGGATTAAGAAGCAAAAGCTTGTGCAAGATTTGACATTTGAAGCAAGCAGACTCCAATCTGTGACCAATGTCCATAGAATTGCTTATTTTTTTAAACTGTCATCCGCAGTATTAAATTGCGGATAGGATAGTTAATACCTCTCCGTTCCTCGGGATTTTTTTAAGCTCCCATCCCCATATTAAATTGCGAATAGGATAGTTAATACCTATCTGTTCCTCGGGGGCATCCTCTAGTTTTCTTTGAATAAGTTACCCAACTATTCAATGAGGAAGATATATTGAGACCTGAACTGAAGAAGCTTTGATCAAGGTTTTTACATAATTAATTTCTGTCTGTGAGGATGATTACCATAAAAATTTATGATTTATTTATTATGCTGAAAGTTTTGCAGACCTAAAGTGAAGAGAGAGATCATGTTATATAATTTTCTCAATTAGTGAGTGCTAGATAATAATACATGTGTTATACAAGGCTAAAGTTACTTAAATTAAAATCACTTTTTGTGGAATCTATATACTTGAATCATAATATTACTTAGCAGTATATGACCTATGTATGTATGCAATAATGGTGAAAAGGATTCCAACAGCTGATAAAATAGTCAGTCAGATGGTTAGAAATGAATCAGGGTCTAGTTTACCAAAAAAAGATTTTAAGCGAGACGGAACAAACTATCAGGACTGAAGCATCTAAGTTAGAGGAAGAAGAAGTAGTGTCCCTATGGGGAGAGAGAGAGAGAGAGAGACATCCACAATATTAAACTGTGGAGCCAGTGTAAAAAAAAATAGGCATCCACAGTATTAAACTATGAACACAAAAAAACTTAAAAAAATATTTTAGCTAGAGTCCGCAATTTAATACTGTGGACGGTGAATTCTCATTTTAAATTGCAAGGGCATTTTGGACATTTAAGATAATCCGCAATATTAAATTACGGAATACTGAAAATTAAACTGTGGAAGGGAGAGTTTTTAACCATTAGTATCAAAGATAAACGGTTGAGATCTTTTGTAAGAATAAATAATTTTTTACAATGTTGTCAATGTATCAATTCCATATATATGTGTACGTGTGTGTGTGTGTGTGTGCATGTTAACGCTCAACCACCGGCTTAGATGTGAACCTGCACAGAAAGAACTATTAGAAAGTACTTGACGGCTTGGGCCGCCGAAGGATACCTCTAGTGTGAGAGTAAATACAGGTTTCAAGATGTGTTAACAGTGGAGGCTGAAAGTATTTAGTAGGATAGGATATTGAATATTCAGATAATATCGTACCTCTATTGTTAATCATGCATGCATTTATAGTACTCATTTGACTTATTAGGTTTGCGATTCCTACTAGTAATCATACATTAGAGATATAGTTAGAGAATGTAATTACCATCTTAATCACTGTTAAAAAGGTTATTTCCATATCAATTAGAATTGAATATGGTAAATAGTTAACTGTCTGATGGTGATAAGGATTCTAGCCCAAGCCTATCGAACTTAAGAGTCCTCTAGTGCACACACTAGATCTAATGGGTTGCAGGGCTAAGCGTAACATTGGTAGCCCAATAATGCTAGTAAATACACAACTTAACACTGCCCCCATTCCTTTGGCATATAAAATAGGTTGGAGGAGTAGATAAGAGGCTCCGGGAGTTCGAAGACTACAGTGACCGAAGTGGGCAAGCTCCTTCTAAAGCCTAAGAGCTTCAAACCGAAGAGAAAGCTTCTTCAGGAGCCCAGAGGCATCAGACCGAAGAGTAAGTTCCTTCAGGATTCTGAGAAATTTTGATCGAAGATATGAGGCTTCGGGATTCCAGGGGCGTCAACTAAATGGAATCTCTTTCGGGAGTTTGAGGACCTTTATCCAAATACATGAGTCTTCGGGGATCCCAAGATGTTAGACTAAAGGAAAAAACTTATTATGTACTTGTTTGGGCCAACTTATTGTTTTATGGGTTTCTCAAACAAGTACTTCTCGAAACTGGGCCTTTTAATTATCCAGGCCCAAATGCTCATTGAAGTCCAATTTCAGGAATTTTGAAAAAAAGGCTCCAATTTTATTTTGGACAGTTGTCTCGATCGCTTCAATTTCCAAAAGAAAGTGCGCGACTAAAGAGGTAATGATTACCCCTCTGTAGACACCAAAATTGATCCCCAACCGTAGGATTCGATTGATCTGGATCGTCGACACTTGATTTAAATACGAAAAAGTAATTTGATAGTCACTTTCGCCCAATTTTTAGATTTCTAGCGAGAGAATGCTTCACCGATGTTCAAGTCTCCTGCCATGCTTCCAATCTGTATCTACTCCTTTCTTGTTCTTCATTTTTCACTTAATCCCAAGTAAGTTTCTCATCTCATCACCTCAAATGTCTGATATGGGCAATAAATTAAGACCTGGATGGTTTTGGCTTCATCTTCCTATGTTGAAGATGGGGTTGCAATTGTCGTCCCTAGAGTCCTTGAGGCCTAGACTTTCAAAATCGTTGTAATATAATGGATGAGGAACGTAGAGGAGCACAATAGGACCAAATATGTTGCTAAAGAGTATAGGATAGCTAACACCTCTTTTTCTATATTCGATCCCCACTTCCAATTATTAGAAAACCCGAGACTGATGAAATAATGTACTGGCAGCCTGAAGGTATATGGATACCCATCCACATGCAACTTTTTATTTTTAGGCTTCACTTCTTTATTCTTCCTTTTGTTCTTGAACTTCCACACACCATAGGGCTGAGCTTAAACAAGTTGGCTCGGAACTCTTTTATCCACTTGAACAGTTTCATCGTTTTATGTAACTCCAAATTTGGAGTCCTTGTCCTTCATTTATTTTTTCAATTATTTTACATTACCGTTAGTAGGGAGTAAGGGTTTTTCCAAATTGTAAAAAATGTTTATAGGTAAACCCTAATAGAGACTCCTTCTAGTAATAAAGGATGGCATAGGGATTGATTCTTCATTAAGGGGTCAGACATTGAGATGGTCAAACCTTGGTTGAACCCGAACAAATCTCAGTTGAACCTCAATTGCATAAGCAAAGCTAAGTTGGATATGTTCGAGGTTTTATATGCCAAGAAACCTTCAGTGAAGATAGATCGCTTATTAACCAAGACTGGTTATATCTCTACAGTTATGAATCACTTTAGATTTGTTATCTAGCTTTCTACTTTTGTTTTATCATGATGTTGAGTCTTTTGTTTTTTCGTTCCACAGTGAAATCAACCAAAGAGTGATTCCCCGAAAAAGCCATCTAAGTCAAAGAAGGTTTCGAGAGAAAAAGCCAAAGGGGGAGAAGCCGAAGACTGATTCCCCGAAAGCTGAGAAGCCGAAGATAAAGAAGAAGATCCCCATCGCTGACTCGACACCTAGGCTAAATTCTGAGGTAATCTTGATCCTTGATGAGGCACCTCTTGTTTTGGCCTCTATTCATCTCTTTATGGATATAGAATAATCTTTACAGCCTCCACCTGTTACCGAGGCGCGTGATGTCTTCGGCTGCATAGGGAGTAGAGGCGAGCAAGAGAAAATAAGAGGGAGAAATGCCTTCATCCCCTATTCCACTGTAAAGAAATAGAAAGTGGATGTAGGGGGTTAGGGATTCAGCGCCTTACAGGCTTCCATGATCCCTTTTAACGCATCAGGGCTTGATGGGGCCCTAATGGAGATGTTGTTCTCCTTTAATGCATAGGTACTGACTATTCCCATTTGTTTAATCTTAACAATTTTCATACCTGTTATTTCTAACATCTTAACTGTTATAATTAGGGGAATGGGGTGTTGCTCCGTGATTCTAATGAGCAGAGGAACTAGAACGCACGCTGGAGCTTGTTAAAAATGAGTGCTCCTAGGCCAATGAGCTGGGAAAAAAATGGCACGATCAAGTGCGTGCTCAGTCTGAAGCTTTTCATATCATGAAGAATGACTGTGAGATTGCAAAAAAGGATAAGGCTAATGCTATCAAAGAGCTTAATTACTTGAAAGATGAACTAAAGATTGCTCGAGAAAAGAGAGCTAAGTTTGATGCTCATGCTATTAAAGCTGCAAAAGGGCTAAAGATAGAGGAGAACAAATAGCAGATCCTAGAAACTGATCAGACGAAACTTGAATACCGGGTCAAGAATTAGGACGATGTTGTCAAGCTCCAAACCGATCACCTAAAGAACTTGAATGACAACATCGAAATGATCATGGATGGTTGGTCTTCAAGGGAAGCCGATTGGCTGAAAGGGGGTCTGTTGCTCCTACTTCTCTAAGCTTTATCCTTTCGAATCTTTGGCAAAAAATCATCCATCAGTTTAAGGTGTCTGAGGAGTTCGAGAAAGACCTTTACCGAGAAGTGGTAAATGAATTCAATAACGGCTTCGAATTTGCCAAACAAATGATTAGGGATAAAAGACATTCTTCGGAAGAGCTAGGAATTGTGCTGCCCGATCCCGATGATTAGCTTCAGCTCATTCTTCTTCTAATTTTATTATTATCTTTTCTCATGAGTTAGTTCTTATGCTATCATTTATGTGTACAACTGTTTACTAGCTTAACACTTATACTTCCCTACCCCCCTCCCCACCCTAAGCTTATCTGATGGAATGAGGGTAAGGCTAGAGAATAAACTAAGTGACACACTTAAACAGAAACATAAAGATGCAATATAGGAGAACTTCTCATTTTATTGATATCGAAAAGATAACATCATCGGTTGACAAAATAACCTCAAAATTCGCCAAGTACAAAATTGAACTATTGATAGTATTTTCAAGTTGAATAGCATGTCATGTGTTAGAGATAGATTTTTCATCAATAATCTGAAGCTTGTAGGTGCCTGCTTTTAATACTTCAATGCCAAGAGGGCATAAGTTTTCCAGTCTCTTGGGGTGTAGAGGCTTCGGCTTGTCAAAGGACTAGGTCTCATGTCTTAAACGTTATGTTACATTGTTGGTAAATAGCTAGTTTAAGTACTACAACATTGCGTTCTTTTTCTAGGGAGTTAAGATTTTGTTAAAGTCCTTCGCTATTGAGAATTTTGTCGAAATTTTGGACTCGGGATGAAGGAATCCCAATCTCAAAATGTATTAGGGCTTCTGATCCATAAGCCAATTTAAAGGGACCCTCTCTAATAGTGGTCTCAGGTGTTGTTCGGTAGGCCCATAGTACATGTAAGATTTCTTTAAGTCATGTTCTTTTAGTGTCCTTTAGTCTTCGCTTTATTTTATTAAGGAGAGTTCTTAGTAACTTCAACTTGGTCGTTTGCTTGTAGATGGGCCACAAATGTCCGTTGATGCTGAATATATAATTCTTCTAAAAATCCTTCAAAATTTCTTCCAACGAATTATAACCTATTGTCAAAAGCCAATACCATCAAAATGTAGAATATATAGACAACTTATTCTTTAATGAATTGTAGGCATGTTTCTTCGGTTATGCAGGCTAGGGGCTTGGCTTCTACCCATTTGGTGAAGTAATAAATAGCCATTATGATAAATTTTACTTGCCCTGTGCCCCTGTGGAAATGTTCCTAAAATATCTATTCCCCATACCGCGAAAGGGATCGAGGACAATATTGGTAAGAGCTCTTCGAGAGGTTAATATGGTGCAGAAGTGAAGAGTTGGCATTTATGGCATTTCTTGACAAAGCCTTTGGCGTCCTGAAGTATGGTCGGCCAAGAATATCCTTGTCTAAGAATTTTCTATGCCAATGTCTTTACCCCTATGTGGTCTCCACAAATTTTTTCATATACCTCCCAAATGGCGTAGTCAGGGTCTCCAGGCCCCATACAATGAAGTAGCGGAGATGAATAGGACCTTCGGTAGAGTTGATCATCAATAAGGTAATATTTTAAGGATTTGTATCTGATTTTTTGGGCGTAGTCCTTATCTTCGAGAAGCTTGTCATTTTCAGGAAGCTAACGATTGGTGTCATCCACGAGTCTTCTTGATCTATGTCCATCACCTCCTAGACCATTGATAGGGTTAAATTATACAATATTTTTATTCCCCAATACTTAGTTTTTATATTTATTGTGTGCTTAAATGTTTAATTATTTATCTCATATTGGTTTTAATAGGTTTTATAGGATTTTAGTTAATTTATGTTAATTTAGGTAATTTTATAGTATTTTTATATTTCTTTTTATTTATGTGTTTTTATTTATTTTTAATATTTTAGGAATTTTATTTATTATTATGTGTTTTTAAGATTTTTAGTATTTTTATATTATTTTTATTTATTTTATATTTGATTTTGTAGGAAAATAAAAGTCTAATGGCATTGTGGTAATTTCAGCAAAATTGGATGGCAAAAGTGTAAATTCTGCAAAAGACCGGTGGCATTTTCGTAATTAACCGAAACTTGCGTCTGCACAATGCGCACATATAAGTGGAAAGTGGCTGGGACGACGACGTTTTGGCAGCAGACACTGAAGAACAATCCGTGCAATGCGCGAACGTTTGGTGGAGGATCAGACGCGTGTCTTACACGCGTTAACGGTAAAAAGCATGCGCGTGTAGAACACGCGCTGACGCGTCAGAGGAAGAGAGAGAAAGAGGCGTGATTGACAGACTTTGTTTCTTTTTTCTTCCTTATTTTGGATTTCCTACACTGCAATGCAACAAATCAGTAGAATAAAAGTCCGATTTTAATTTGAAAAAGGAAGCAATAATTCTTTATTTTATTTTTAATATTTTATTTAGAATTCCAATTAGGGTTAGGATAATAATTATTTTTTTTATTTTTTTTTTAAATGTAAATCCTATTAGGGTTTGGACAAGTTAGGAGGATTATGGAGCCTATAAATAGAGGGCTTGAGACACAATGTAAGATACAACTTTTCTATTAGAAAAATTCTCTCTTTTATTATTTAGTATTCTTTATAATTATGAGTAGTTAAATTATTTTTCTTGGTTTAAGTGATTGAAGCCATCAAGATTTATACACTGTGAGATCTAATTTATTTTAATTGTTGAATTTATATTTTGAGTATTGAATATTTTTCTGTGCTTAATTTTATGATTGGTCTGTTTAATTGCTAGGAGTACTACTAGTTTATTATTCATATTAATCTACTGTTGTTGGTGATGCAACTAAGTTTAATAATTTTTTTGCAGATCAAAAGATTATTTTATCTTAGGAAGAATATTCATCTAAATTAAATGCAAACGCGTGGCTTGTGTTGTTTAGTTCAACGATCTCTCTAATTCTTAAAGCTGCTATTAAATTAAATCTTTAGCACGTGCCGGAGGTTGTTTAGTAGTAAGGGTAATTTAGAACGCGTGTGTCTACTTAACTAAAATTAAGGAGAGAGGAGAAAAATTATTCCACCTGCGAGTAGTTCTTTCTACGGTGAATGTTCAAAATATTAATTGATTTATTTTTGCATCAATGATCAGTTGTAAATTCTTGATGGTGGATGTTGACTTAAACCAAGGTTTTTTCTTCTTATTTATTGATTGCATAATTATTTTAGTTAATTTTATTTAAATTATTTCTTTGATTCAAAAACCCCCCAATTTTTGTTTGCGAAAACATAAAATTAAATAATCATTCTCTGTGGGATCGACTCTTACTTACACTACTACATATTTATTTTTCCAAAGTAAGATTTTATTTTTGGGTGCTTGCGACAACACACCAACCATTATGCTCAACTGCTGAATAATTTTTAAATAAATCGAGCCCCTCAAATTCCCTTGATCAGTGGTTGCCAATTTAGATAGGACATCGGCCATGGTATTGTCTACTCTAACCATGCCAATGATTTGGTACTTCGGGAAATAGCTCAGCAAGTTGTGTACCAGTTGAAGATAAGATTGCAAACGTGTTTCTCGTGTCTTATATTCCCCCGAAACCTGATTGACAACCAGTTATGAGTCATTATAGATGATCATATTTTTTTACCTCTAGACTTTGTGCAAGCCTCAATCTTTGTTAAAAGGGCCTAATATTTTGCTATGTTATTTGTGGCCATGAATCCGAATTGTATGGCTTGTTGCGCCTTAAAACACTCAGGTAATGTGATAATTATTCTAACCCCGCTCTTTGAACCAATGGAGGATCTGTCTACAAATAAAGTCCAAGCAAGCTTGTCAAATACCGATATGGGAACGGTAGTAACAAATTGTTCCGACTCTGAATCTTTGGGAAAGGAGCATTCAATTATAAAACCCATGAGGACCTGTGCTTTAATAGATGTTCGAGGATAGAATTCCAAGTTGAACTGGATCAATTCCACAGCCCATGCTGCTAATCTGCCAGATAGATCGGGACGATATAAAACTTTCCTCAAGGGTTGGTCTTTAAGGACTACAATCGTCCTCCCTTGAAAATAATGTCGAAGTTTTCAATTAGAAATAATCAGAGCGTAAGCCAACTTCTCTAGGTTCGGTTATCTTGTTTTTGCATCCCGAAGAGCATGACTTACATAATAGACTAATTTCTAACCTTCGAAAAATTCTCTGACTAAATCTGAGCCGATGGCTAAGGGAATTGCGGATAAATACAAATACAGGTCTTCTTTAGGCAAGGCCTTATATAATCATTATAGGAGGGGATAAGATATATCTCTTAATTTGTTCAAAGGCTTCCTGACATTCTTCAATCCATTGAAATGTTTTCTAGTTCTGGGCTACTTTAAAAGTATTGAAGAATGGGAGACGTTTCTCAGATGATCTGGCATCAAACCGTCGAAGAGCTGCTAATCTTCCTGTTAATCTCCGGACTTCTTTGAAAATCTTTGGTGGTTGCATGTTCAGTATAGCCGATATTTTTCCGAGGTTTGTCTTAATCCCTCTTTGACTAACCATGTATCCTAAAAACTTGCTTGCAACCCGAGGTTAAAAGTGCATTTAGTGTGATTAAGGTTCATATTAAAGTGTCTTAAAGTCTAAAAACACTCCTTGAGATCAGATAAATGATTTTCTATCTCCATACTCCTGACTATCATGTCATCGACATAAACTTCCATGTTTCTACCAATCTGATCTCTGAACACCTTGTTCATCATGTGTTGATAGGTAGCATTAACATTAATGAGACCAAAAGACATGACTTTGTATGCATATATGGCTCTATGGGTGATGAAAGATTTTAAAATTATAATATCTAATTTCAAGGTCTTTTTGTGAATTACTTTAATTTATTCACACGCATCGCCTGAGTGTCGTAACTAGTTATTAATAAAAATTGAATCCTACACATAAATTATTAAATAATTTTTTATTAACAATGAAAACTTCTCAAAATTGTAGATCTTTTACTAGTGCTACTACAATGAAAACAATTTCAGACACTTGAATATTTTTCTTTTTACATATTTATTTTTTGTGAAATTTTTTAAAACAATGGAATGTCCCTTGACAGTTAATTTTTGTTTTATACAAGATGAAAAATAAAGATTAACCCCACTCCGTGCCCCTCCTCCTCCTCCTCAAGAAAAATAATACACACAAGTTGGGCTGGACTTGAATTCCAACCCAAAAAAAACAAATTAAGAGATTTGAATCCTATTAAGATTAAAAGAGTTATTAAAATAAATAAATAGATAAATAAATAAAACCCAATTTTCTTTATAAAAACATCTCATGCGTAACTAGGGAAAGAAGAAGTAAAAGCAGCAGCGACGAAAAAAGAGGCAGAGAGAGAGAGATCAAAGGAGACGAAAAATTAAAAGACGGGGAAGAAGATTATTGAAATTTAAATCAGCATAAACTTATTGAATTTGTTCTTGAATACAATATATATATATATATATATATATATTTCCGATTGCCATAGAGGTTCTAACAGTTTGTTGTTTCGCATGATTAATCCTTTGTGTTGCTTAGTCTGGGTTTGTAATTGAGCATCCGAGTTAGTTTCTATCTTAGATAAGAAGTGTAGTAAACAATGAATGCCGAGCCTTAATATTTATAGTCTGAATCCAGCTTGATGCGGTATTAGGGTTTTGACTAATCCCAATGTTAACCCTTTGCGAGCACAGATAAAGGAGGAGAGAAAGAGAAAGATGGGACACTCACACATATGGAATGCACATCCTAAGACCTACGGCCCTGGTTCACGTGCATGGTATTTTTTATCCCCATTTCCTTACGTTAATTCTGTATGTTTTCGTTAATTTCTTTATGTTTTAATATGTTAATTCTGTATGTTTTTGTTTTTATCAATTGATTTGGTTTATAGTTGGTTCTTGTTCTGTCAAGTTTAAATTTAGTGTTTATTCAACAGTTTGACCTTGAGATGAGTTGTGTATAGGATTGAATTAGAAGCTACAAGTGCTGTAATCCTTACTACACGTCATTGTATTTTTTAATTGACTTTAGTTTCACTTTTTTGCTTTTTTGATGCTGGTAATTTGACGTCAGTTTGATTGAATTATCTAATTCCTGTAATTTTTTTAACTAATATAGAGCAGAGTAAGTCAGATTTGTTTCTGGATTAGTGAACCTTACATATATTACCCACAAAAAATAAAGAATTAAATTGAAAGGTGTTCAATTTAGTAGGGCTCTAGTTTTCTCTGACCAAGACTTTAAAATTTAAAGTAGTTTTGTTCATATTGGTTCTCACATTTCCATGTTATGGAATTTGCAAGATTAGGAGCCTTTAATGACACTTGAGGCTTTAAGTTCGTATGAAAAAAGAGAAGAAAGTAAAGTTGGATTATTAAGCCTTTAATAGTTGTTGAGTCTAATTAGATAGCAGGTTAAATATCATTATGAACCATATGAAGTACTGTTTTAAAATGTTATTTCTAGCCATTCCTTATTTTGCCCCTCTAGTTGTATTTGGCCCTCCTAGTTTCTATGTTCTTATTAGACTTACCCTTGCTCTAAATTTTACCGTGCGCTAACTCTTTGATGATATCAGATAGTTGGTAATAATGTGAGCAATATTTATGTGCAGGCAGTTCTCTTTAAAGGAAGCTTCCTCTGAATGTTGAATTTCATGAAGTGCCCTAGCTGTATATTGTAATACTACACTGCCTTGAAGACAATATATATAAACTTCCAACAATTGGGTGTGAAAATGTTTTCCTTGAATTGTTTAAGGCCTTATATTGGTTGCAATCTTTCTTGATACAAAATGTATAAGACAGGAAGAAATTCAAACGCAAGATTTGCTGATAATATATAAATTGTTCTGGCAGCCACGTTTGTGGGAACCCTCATGGATTGATTCGAAAATATGGAATTACGCGCTGCAGACAGTGCTTCAAAACCAATGCTAAGGAAATCGGTTTTATCAAGGTAATTAAACTAACGTTAACCTAACGTTTGAGTGAAAGAGCATCTAATTACTGATATTATATTTGTAGCATTTTAGTTTTCTTGCTTATAACTACAACTCTCTTTAATTGCTTCATATTGCTCAGCTTTTGCTTTGGCGGATGCTTTTTTAATTTATATTTTTTGTAACTCACTGTGGTTATTCTTGTGTTTATGCAGTTTCGTTAGAAGGATGTATGCGATTTCCACTACAAGAGGATTTTGCCCAAGCAGAATGATGGTAGTGTTTTTTAATATTGATTTTGCTTCATGACTTTATAGTTCTGTATGTTTGGAGACCATGGATTAATTGGAATGATGTAGCTCACTCTAGTTTATTATTGAGCATGAAGTAATTTGTGGACCCTTATATCCGTCACTTGTCATGAGTTGGTCTACGCTATACCCTTCTGTTTTCCCGTGCCTGGTAGTTCACATCATTATCCCATGAATAATAATAAGTAAATAATATCGAACTACGTCTAACTTAATCGTTAAAAAGTTAAAAAATGAAGTATGATATTAAAATTTATATTTTATTTTATTTTTTAATTATTAAAATAAATATAGTGTTTAGTTTTATATCTAGATATTGTGTATCTAAGCTTGATTTTATGCCATTAATATAATTGTATTCAAATTTCTCAAGTCCACTGGAAGCAAAATTATTATAAACAAAATAATTTTGCTTACACTGAAATTGAATCCTGAATTCATCACTGGCTATGCCGTTTGACTTTTGAATTTTATTAATGCCTATTATGATTTGTTAGACACAAATTTTGAGATAATTTTGTTGATAAAAATTTGTAATACTAAAGTTTTAAACAAAGAATATTTATCCAAAAAAAAAGAGGAGAATGTCTGTGGTGGGAACTTCAAGAAATGCAAAATGCTCTAGTAAGGGAGATAGAAAGAAGAGTGTAGGTGAGTAGGACGGAGCATCCTATGAATTTTATTTTTTGTGAAAAAACAGCTAGTGTATAGTGCCTTTTTAGGCTTAGGTTGTATCTTAGCTTGCAAAAATCACAAGGCATGCATGCATTGGTGGCTATCTTATCTTTCTTTAATTGTATCTGGCCTTCTTGCATTTTCATTTCACTCTCACCTACTGTTTCATCTTTGAGATCTTTCATGGAGATTTAGCTCTCATTCATGCCTTTTCTCAGGTTGGCATTTGTTATATATGTGTGCATGTGTTAGGAATTAAATCATTCAAAATAAACAACATAATATTTAACGTGATTTGATCATCAATGACCTAATCTACAAAAAATCAATTTCAATATATTAATCTCCACAATATAACTTTTTACACGGAATAAAAGGTGAAAAAAATCCTCTCACACACACAGCAACCTAAGACTCAATTACACCCTCTTAACTCTCTAAGATGTCATTACTTCTTGATTGTGTTCAAGCTCTCTAAACACAAAGACTATTTATGTAGTACCAACAACTCCCTTTATCTAATTTAATTAGAACACTCTTATATAATAAATATATCTACTACAAATAGGATTACTAAAAAAATGAATTCCTATCATAAATAAAATTTCTTCTCATAATAAGATTTGAGTTATCTAACAATTCATCCCTCGACTCGAATCCCTAAGTACTTTAACTTCATCCTTAAACTTCACTCGATGGTTCTTCTTTTTGGTCTCACTACTACAAAATAGTAAAAAGATAACACTTAAACAACAAGGTTTTTATAAAAAACGTTGTGGTATTTTTTTTCATAACGTTTTTTCAAAAAACGTTATAGATACATATACAAAAACGTTATGTATTTATAAGGGACAATATTTAGCTTTAAAATTATAATGTTTTTTTAAAAAAACGTTGTCTATTTAAAAAACACGGAGCTTAAAAAATAGCGCGGAAGTAAAAACTTGAAATTAAAACACGGACGACGATGCAGATTTAAAAAGCATTAAAGAGAGACAAAGTACGCATTTTGTCTGGCTGTCTTTCTCTCTCCTCTTTTTCTCCCTCGTCTCACCATCAAAATTCCATAGCCCAATCACACCCCTCTCTCGCACATCTCTCTCTTCCCTCAGACTATATCTCGTCGATCACTCCCTCTCTCCATGCGAATCTCAATCAACGGTCCATAATGAATTCGGCTCCTGCTCTCTGTTTTCTGAGGTTTTAGTCCCTGAATTCCCCAGATCTACTTCATTCGTGTCCAGATATCGAGTTCTGGTAAATTTCTCTAATTTAGTTCCTCAATTATGATGTTTAATCAGTGTAATTCTTTGAATTTATGAAGTTTGAGCTTGATCGGAGACTTTTATGGTAATATGTTCTTCTTCAAGCTAGGTCATTTATATATTTTCAGCTTCTACTTGGGTAATTTAATTTGAGTGTTCAGGGACTTTTGCAGGTGTTAAAGAAAGAGGTGAATCAGATTGCGGAGAGGGGGTCGAGCTCGGTGCCGCTGGTGGTGGAGACGGTGGAGGAGGTGGAGGTGGTGAAGGAGGCAGTTAAGGTTTTGGAGAGAGAAACGAAAAAGTTTGATGAGGTGAAGAAGAGAAGGGCGACGTTGAGGAAAGGTTCGGAAGGAGATGAGGTTCGAGTTATGCAGGTTTGTTTCGTTTAAATTCCCATTTTATATTACTGCTGAGCTTCATTTCCTATATGATTAAAGTTCAGCAATGGTCATTAATCTGTTTTGAGACTTTGATAGGAAGCCTTGCAGAAACTGGGATTTTATTGTGGTGATGAAGACACGGAATATTCCATGTTCTCAAGTGGAACTGAACGTGCCATAAAAACTTGGCAAGTAAGTTCTTTCTTCTATTTGTGGTACCCTAACAATGGAGGCAATTTTGAAGATAACCTAGACCATTCCTCTTATCTCATTAATTTTCTTATGATTTTGAACATATGATCTTACTTGGCAGGCCACATTACGTGTCCCTGAAGATGGGATTATGACTGCTGAACTTTTGGAAAAGTTATATACGGAACAGAAAAGTCTTGGGTCTTCAGTGAAAACAGATATAGAAAGAAATGATGCGGCCATCTTGCAGAAGGTTTGCTCATGTTCTTCTATATTCCAGAAACAGAAAAACTTACTGTTGTTTCTTTGTGCTTTTGCCATTCTTAAACTTGAGATGTTGGCTTTGATTCATTAATCTTTCTGATGTCGGATTAAAACATTAATCATGAGAGTTGGCTCTTACACTGGTAACACAAACTTGTGAATCTTAAATCTAACTTTATTGTACCATTTTCTCTAATTTTTGACAGTCCTAAGGCACAGTATAACTTGCTGTAAAATTTCCTATTCTCCCTCTCCCTCTGTAGCACTCGCTCATTCTCCCTAGCTCCCTTGCTGTTATGCTTCACTTGCTTATTGCAATTAAAAAATGCTTGCTCTGTTTTTCTATCTTTGTGACAGGAGGAAATTAGTATATGTTTTGTAATCTTCTTGCTGTGCTGCATTTACAAGCTCAATGGTTATCATTCATTTGTATATTAGAACACTTGATGCCTTATAAAAGAATTTTATTACACATTATAAGAGACATTGTGTTATGCTATCTTTTTAGGCATGAGATGTATGATAAATTTGTATGCGCATCAAATGAGTTCTTCTTGATTGAGACTGAATTGATTTGAAAGAGTTTAATTTTTATGTCATTTTTTTTTATAATATATATGAAATGGCAAAACAGACTTTGTTGAGTTGAATCTATCTGGGTTCTGAATTTTATGAAATATAGTGGATTATTTATTTAATTATGGCAGGAGAAGTTTTGCAGTTATGGTTGTGTAGAGAAATTTTTAAAAGGAAAAGGAGAGAATGTGAAAAAAGTTTCTAAGCAGCTAAGAGCTTGCCTTTCTTGAAGAGAGAGTATCGGCATTGGTAAAACTTCATTCATCTTCTCTCTCTAAAAGCTTACATATATGCATTTTTTTGAATCTTGTCCATTAATTAAAGTACCATTATATACATGCATACATACATATATATATATTTGTCTAAACCCATGTTTTATATGCTTTTTCCGGTTCTACTTTTGGACCTTTTTCTTTTTGTTTGGTTACACACTAGGAAAGTAGGAATAAGAATCTCATATCCAAACTGGACTCCCTCTTGAGTTTAAAGAATATGAAGAGGTGCTTGAATGGTTTGGGAACGTGGGATGGGAATGTTTGGTGTCCTTTGACAATGTAAGTGTGTATCCTAATCACTTGTGCCAATTTTATGCTAATATGATTCTTGTGAAAGATAATGATGGAAACTTGTTGCATATTGACACAATGGTTCACAATAAGCATATTAGAATTGATGAAATTTTATTAGTTAGAGCACTCAAGTTAAATCCTGGTATGTTGGGTCTAGATATAGAAAATTGTTATTTGAAGACCTTTAATGTATAAATTAAAACAATTATTTTTTCATGTATATATAGACTATATTTTGTTTCAAACATAATAAGAAAATTGATGGCAGACCATGTCTTGCAGGAGGAAACCATTCGAAGGAAATGTAGCAAACTTGGAGACTTTAGCGGCCTTAAGAATTTTGCTAGTACTTGAAATCTAGCTACAGGATGTGTAATAGCTACAGAATGATATAATTAGTTTATAGGATGTTTTATCATTTGCCCTGCTGCTGCTTTATGTATATGTAATTAGTTTATAGGATGTTTTATCCTTTGCCCTGCTGCTGCTTTATATATTTTTTGTGGATAGTTGTATATTTTGTGGATGTAGTAATTTGAAACTGTAAACGTATGGTATTATTAGATGTATTTTGAAACTGAGAATGGTTGATACATTTTGATTTTAAATGAGAATTTAGAGTTTTTTTTAGCTATATATCATTGCATTAATGAGAAACTGTGTATGTATTCTCAATTATGGGTGAACTACAACTGTTTTTCAGTTAAACTACAACTGTCTGAAAACGTTGTATAAATTATATAAATGAGCCTAAACGTTGTGTAATGTACTAACAAAGATATATTACAACATTTTTATGTTACACTACAACATTTTAAAAACGTTGTCTAAACGTACTACAATAGATGACATCTTATAAACGTTGTATAAATTAGTCTAAAGGTTGTGTGATGTATCAAACTACAACGTTTTATACCAGAAAATGTTGTGGAATGATACCATCTACAACGTTTTCAAGCATCTTAGTATTTATTTAAAGACAATGTACAACGTTTTTTAGTAAAAAATGTTGTATTATGAGCCAACTACAACGTTTTAAAAACGTTGTATAAAATGTGTCAAATAGATGACACCCTTAACCTCGACGTTTCTGGGAGAAAATTACAACGTTTTTTAGGTGTTATCTTTTTACTGTTTTGTAGTAGTGTCTTCTTTAATTTTCACGCATAGACTATCCATCTAACACACAAATTAATTTTTCATTCTTCCAACGCAGAAGAATTAATTTGTCTTCCTTGAACACTTTGCAGAAATTTCATTGACTTATGTAATTATATTCATGGGATATATTCTCACAACCAAGGACATAATAAACCTTCTCAAGAATCTTTGTAGAACCATCATGAAGTTTGAAATGAACACACTTCCAACTCCTTCAATTTTCACTCTCTGTGCATATATGCATAGAAGCAGCAAAATTCAATACTCATTCATATTTATTGGAGTCACTATTAGCCGTTAAAACAACTTCTTCAATTTAACTAAGCAAATTAGCATCTTCAACTTTTTATTTCTCCTTTAATTTTTCTTGATACTTCCTTAAACTCTTCATGTCCTCCTTTAATGTTCTGCATTGATATTGAATGTGACCCTTCTTTCAACAATAATAACACTATCTATTACTATAATATTTTGACCTGGATCTTAATTTTCCTTTACTAATATTTCTCTATTGACGTATCTCTCGATTATAACCTTCCACGGTTATTGCTTGCTCACTAATGTTATTGCTCTCTTCTCCCGTCTACTTTTAACTTTCTCGCAAAACAGTAGTCACCTCATCTAAACTCAAATTAGTTGATTTTCCCATCAATAATATTTACACCAATGATTTGTAAGACTTGAGTAAATATGACAATAAAGTAATGACTTCTCCTCATCTTCTAATTTTTTATTCATATTTAGCAATTGAGACACTAGACTGTTAGAAGTATTTAGATGATCATGAAGATCTGTCCCTTCATATATCTTTAAGCAGTACAATTCCATCTCAAGCACAAATTGTTGGTTAACGACTTCGAAGCATAACTCTTCTCGAGTTTTTCCCACAACTTTTTTGGATTAGTCTCTTTCAACACATCATACTTTATCTCAGGTGCTAACAATGAACGTATTGTGTTTTATCACCTTCTTGGAATTGTTTGCCAATTTGATTATTTCATCTCGTCTGACTTTTTCTCCTCCAAAACTTGATCAATTCCTTACAACACCTGATAGACACATAATTTTGTATTTTAATATTCCCATTTTTATTATTTAATATGTTTATTTAATTTAATTAATACATTTTATTTTGTTCTGCAGGAAATAAATAAATAATTGAAGTTGAGTTGGAAAAGGATTCTAGAAGCTTTCAAAGTTGATTTTTATTTGGACTCCAATAAAGAGTTGGATACCATGTAAAAGTTGAAGTCAAGAAAGAAAGAAGAGTCCAAGTTATTCCAAATTAGATTAAGGTTCAATTTATTTTCTCTATAAATAGGAGTCTTATTTTAGAGAGTATGATATAATTTTTTTTCTTATTTTTCCTCTAGGAGTAGGAGCATGGAGTTGTTTTGCTACTTTTATAACAATTGTTCATTAGTTTAATAAAGTTTCTTTTTAATATTATTCGATTAGTTTTTATTTTGTTTCATGTAATTTATATTAGTAGTTTTAAATTTTGTTTTTCTTTATTATGAATTCTATGGATAGCTAAATTTATAATATCTAGGATGAAGATGAAATTAAATATTGCATATTAAATATATTCTCTCCGTTTTGATATTAATGGCTAATTGTTTATTTCTTCAATTTTACCTTCGTGCATAATTCGTTTTGGTTCTAAATTAATTGCGAGGTTTTGATAGGTTATTGTTAATATATGAGTTTTTCATAATTTATGCTTGCTCAATGAAGTTTTGATGAGTTATAGTTAATCCTTAAATTTTCATAATCTATGCTTGCCCATATTAATTATATGAATCACTATTTTTAAAGGGAATGAAAAATAATTGGAAATTAATTAAGGAAAGGAAGAATTTAATTATTATGTTAGTATTTAATGGATTCGGATTCCTAGGTAGTTTTTCTCATTATTAGTTTTCATTATTAATTTTTAATTTGCATTATTTAGTTAATTAATCATCTCCACCACTTTTTATTTCTAATTTGTTTGGAATATAAATTAAGAGAACATTAAAATTAATTTAGTCTCTGTGGTTCGACCTGTACTTGCCCGTTCTTCAATTTGATGTTGTGCACTTATAGTTAATATTTTTTATCATATCACCAAAAGATCTTGTATATTACTCTGCCATGAAGTGAAATTTGTTTTTCCATCGAACATTAAAAACTCAAATTTATCCAAATTTGTCGCCATCGTATTGCATAAACTAATTCCCTCAACCTCAGATCTAATGAACCTAGATCTAATACCACTTATTATAAATTAAATCACGCAAAATAAACAACACAATATTTAACGTGATTTGGTCATCAATAATCTAATCTACAAAATCAACTTTAATATATTAATCTCTATAATACAACTTTTTGCACGGAATAAAAGCTAAAAAAAATCCTCTCTTACATAGCAACCCAAGGTTAGGGGTGTAAACGAATATATTCGGATTCGGATATTACTATATCCGTGTCTGTATCCAAAAAACTAATACTCTATCTGTATCTGTATCTGATATTCAATGGATTTTAAAAATTTTATATTTGGTATTCAAAATTATATCCGAATAAGAATAATATCCGTATCCAAATATCCGACTTGCAGAATACAGAAAAGAAACCATTTTCAATAGCCTCTGTAAATAATGCAGCTATGCCCAACAGTTCTCAAAAGATTTTGTAACACAGACATATGAGAGAATTAAGATAGAGATATAGAGGGATGCTGCACATAGGTAGATTCTTGAGCTGGAGAATGAGGTTCAAGAGAAGAGGGTGAAGATTGATAGGATCAGTTATGTCTATCGCTCTTCATTCGACATATTCCAGAGTAAGGTATACTATTACCCAACTGAGGAGGGTCAGTCCGGACACACTATCAATAGGAGCTTGACAATGACCATAGGGGATGAGAAGTATGATGATGCGGTTCGTCGGGAAATGCGCAGTCAGTAGTAGTTATTTTATGTCATTGTATGTATATAAATGCAGTATAACCCAACTTTTATTTTGACAGAGGGTTAGTATGTTGTAAATCCTAACTCTAGTAAGTTTGTGGGATATGTTTATGTTACCCATCTTTTGTAGCCTTTCAAGGATAGATGCATTTATAGCAGTATGCTTGTGATATAAGGTGTTATACACTATGTTTTAGCATATGAATATAAATACAGTTATGTTTATGTTTATATGTGTTGATGTGATTAATTGTATCTTAGTTTAATTGTTTAAGTGATAAAACAAAAATTAGAATAAAAGACCCGAATAATAACTTAATTTTTTTTTTAAAATAGAAAATGCCACCACGAAGAAGAAATCAGCCACCACCTACAGAGTCGGTCAATGCGGAAGGAGTACCACCAAACCCAGTACAAGAATTTGTAGAGTTGCGATTGGGAGCATTTCACAATAGAAAAACTAACACCACGGGAGCACCAATAGCAGCCATGTAATAGACAAGAAATTTGTAAATGCTTATATTAATGAAATTAAGTAATTACTTGAAAAATTATTTGTGTGCCCATACATATATGTATTATGTTATAAGCATTAATAATTCAATTAAATATGTGATAAATAATCAATTAAGTAATGATGATGATAAACTTAAATTAAAATTAATTTAAGTTTATGTAATATGTCTTGTGTAACATAATTGGTAAGATGAACTAATTAATTAATTTATTAAATTAATTGTAAGTTGATTAAATAATTAAATGGACTAATGAGGTCTAATATTTGAGTTCAATATGAATATTAGAAATGTCATTTGGTATGGTCCAATGTGTTAGAAATTAAAGTCCAAAGTGATTAAATTTAATTGTTTTATTGAGCCCAAAAGAATTAAATGTGCATGACCCAAATTAAATTTAATTAGTAGTCTAATAATAATTTGATTGGATTAGCCCAAGGTGTTATGTTTAGTGTTGGCAGTGTGTGTGTGTGTGTGTGTGTATATATATATATATATATATCCTTTTAAAAAACCAAATTAATTATAATATTATATATAAGGGTTGACCGACCATGGCATTGTGTAGCTCTAAAAATACTGAATTTTTGGACTTGAATTTATGGTGAATTTTCTTGTAAAGGATGTCAAAATAAAACTCTAGCTTGAAAAATCAATAATTTTGGTTAAATAAATATTTTTTAAAATAATATAAAAATTGGGATGTTGAAGGGTTATGAGTTTATGAAATAACAAAACTGATTTGGACTCATTTGGATTTAAAATGAGTAAGATGTGAAGAATTGAATAAAAAAGGATAGGGAAAAAAATCTAAAAAAAATTATTTTTGGTTGGGGGCGATGCAATGTTGCTCCATGTGTTAATGTGGGCACTGCAACGCCAGTCAAAATATCTGGCTCACCGGGCCGGTCAAACCGGTTAGGTTGACCGGTCCGACCCGAACCGACCGAAAAAAAATTATTTATTTTTAATTATAATAATAATAATAACAATAATAGTAATAATAATAATAATAATAATAATAATAATAATAATAATAATAATAATAATATTTAAAAATTATTTTATTTAAAAGTTAAATAAACTAATATTAAACAAATAAATTAATACTTTAAAATTATTTTTTTTGTGAGTTAATTAAAATAATATTAAACAAATAAAATAATACTTTAAAATTATTTTATTTGTTAGTTAACATTAAACAAATAAAATAATAACTAAAAATTATTTTATTTGTAAGTTAATAATAAAGATTATTTAATGTTAAATATTTCTTTAGATAATTAAAATAGTATGAAAGGACTATTTTAATTGTTGATTAATAGTACATAAGTAATTAAAATAATATTATAGGTTATTTTAATTATGAATTAATTAGAGTTAAACAATTAAAATAATATTAAAAATTATTTTAATTGTAAATCAATAAAAAAAATATGTGATTAAATAATGTTAACAATTATTTTGATTGTGAATTATTAAAAGATGAACAATTAAAATAATATTAAGAATTATTTTAATTGTGTACTAATGAAGCATAATTAAATTAAAATAAGAGTAAGGGTTTCTCTAATTGAAAAATTAAACAAATAAAATGATAACTTAAATTATTTTATTTGTGGATTAATAATAAGTCATAAACAAATAAAGTGATAATGTTTTGTTATGAATCATTAAGAAATGATAAATAATAATGAAACAAATAAAATAATACGAAGTGTTATTTTATTTTTAATAATTAATGAATGAATTAAATAAGAAATGTGAAAGACAATAATGTACAAATAAATAATTTTATTTGAAAATATATGTGTAATAATTTGAGAGTCCAATTTATATAGAACTTGTAAGTCAAATGTGACGACCCCAAATCCGGGTTCCTTGAACTTCGGATCCGGTTCAACACGAGTACTACCTTTTTCCTTATTGTTTAAGAATTACAACAATATTATAATTGGTAAATAACCATTTATTTACAATTTTACAATATCTCTTTCTATTCCAGAATCGAAATCTTTATACATTCCTAGTATGTCTTAATATCATACATGATACGACATTCTATTACAATCAACTTGAGTATTTAACACTCATATAACGTACCAACAATATCTTATGCTACGCAATCATTTACCTGTCCAATTCGGACTGATATCTATAATAGATATTTAGATCTTCAATGGAAGTAATATGTTTTCCTGTTCCTTGTTCTTTATCGAGAACTTCAGGTAACTAGCCTTATCTGAAAATGTTGGTTTAGGCAAGAGTGAGCACGACGGCTCAACAAGTCTAACAGATAGCACATAACACATAGTTTATGTTTATACATTCTTCTCATACTTCATGCATTACATTATATGAATGCATCATGCTTCTCATGCTTTGCATTTATTCATGCAACATACTGATCATGCATTGGAATGAATACATGGCATACAGTTCAACTTATTCAATTAATTCAGGTTTTCTAACATATAGAATCAACACACATCATATGATTTCACAGAAACATATTTAATTCAAATTCTCACAGGCTTCAAGTGCACACACAACAGTTATACACATAGCAACAATATCTGAAAAACTTGCCTGGTTCGCTTCTACCAGTTACGCTTATTTGCGTCTTGCGTTCAACCTACAATTTATATAGGAAATTGAAATAATCATTAGATATAATGACTATTACTTAGCCTTTATATAAGACTCTAACTTTAAATTATTAATTCTTAAGATGTCCGACAAACGAACCCTTAAGTTCCGGACAAAACCCCTAGCCCAAACCTAGTTGGACATATCGGGTACGCTTAACCATCTTTCACCAATACCTTGCGTTCTTCATACAACCTATATTTTATAAGTTGTCTAATATTTAATCACTAATGGACTCTTACCTTGGTTTAATTCAATTAAACTTTCTTCTTTACGCAACTTAATGATTTGGACATTTGATAATGTACCAAATATCTCAAAATATTATCTACCTTTGATAATATATAACTACAATCAAATATTATTAACCCTTTAATAATATTTTAATCACTTATTAATATTATTAACAATTTAATAATATTTTAATCATTTATTAATATTATTAACAATTTAATAATATTTTAATCACTTATTAATATTATTAACTATTTAATAATATTTTAACCACTTATTAATATTATTAATCATTTAATAATATTTTAACCACTTATTAATATTATTAACCATTTAATAATATTTTAATCACTTATTAATATTATTAACCATTTAATAATATTTTAATCACTTATTAACTTATTAATATTATTAACCATTTAATAATATTTTAATCACTTATTAATATTATTAACCATTTAATAATATTTTAATCACTTATTAATATTATTAATTATTTAATAATATTTTAATCACTTATTAATATTATTAACATTTTAATAATATTTTAATCACTTATTAATATTATTAACCATTTAATAATATTTTAATCACTTATTAATATTATTAACATTTTAATAATATTTTAATCACTTATTAATATTATTAACCATTTAATAATATTTTAATCACTTATTAATATTATTAATCATTTAATAATATTTTAAATCACTTATTAATATTATTAACCATTTAATAATATTTTAATCACTTATTAATATTATTAACCATTTAATAATATTTTAACAATCCTCAAATCCTTTAATGATTATTTAAATAATAATCTCTTAGTTAATTAATCTCATTTATTATTTAATATTCATTAAATAACAAATGATCATTTTATTCACTTTATCTCCCTTTAATTATTATTTAATATCATTTAAATAATAATTAACTAATTATCCTTATTTATTAAAATAATAAATAATTACCTTATTAACTTCATCTTTCTTTAATTACCATTTAATATCCTTTAAATAATAATTAATTATAATAATAGTTTTTATTTACTTTATTTATTATTTATTATAAATAATAAATAATTATTAAAGTTGGGTCCCAAATTAATTATATTAATTTGTAAGCAATTTTATCAATTTTGGACTTAAAAGACCCGAACCGACCCGACCCGAATGGCCCGACCCGACCCGGAACGGAAAACTCACTGGCCGTGAACAGTGACCAAGGGCCCCGGCCCTCCTTTTACAAAGGAAACAAGGGCCCCGGCCCTCCTCTTGCAGAAACTGCAGAATTGCCATTTTCTGATTTTTCAACTTTTGCTCCTTTGATTAAATCTTGCATAACTTCTTCATTTTAAAACATTTTGGGGTGATTCTTGAGTCCATTCTCATTAGAATTTCCCCCTCTACAACTTCTCTTTATATCACAAATCCAAATTCCAAATGGATCTATGCTTAAAATCGCTCACAAGGGAAAAGTGAAAACTAACTTCACAATCCTTGGTTTTAAAAAAATCGAATCTTAACCATAACAACTCACATGAACATTATACCAACTAGGTTTTGTTCTTAACTTATATATTTACCATATCAAAGAAGAAAATCTCATACCTAACTTTTAGGTTTCAAAATATAAAGCTCCGAATCACACGTTCGTTTAAGGTTCCGTCGGTAAAAATCGTTTTCATACATTTTGCTAAACTTTTCAACACCAACACCTATAAATATTCATGTTAAACCCATGTAACCCTAGATCTACCAATCTAGCATGGATATAAACATTTAGAGCTTGTGAATAATCTTTTCTACCATAAATATTCAATATAAAATATAATGAACTTCAAAACTAGGGTTTAGGGTTAGTGTTATACCTTCTAGACTTGTGAGCTACTTTTCTCTCCTTCCAAAGATAGATGATGGAGTTAGATGACATCCAAGCACACTCCTCTTGAAGAATTAGACTTGGCTCACTTGACTCGGTAGTAACTCACTAAAGAACTCACTAACTCACTACCCTTTTTCTTTAACTCACCGAGTTAACTCTCTAGAATTTACTAACACATAATAAAAGCTCTCTAGCAATATTTTTGGAACCCTCACAAATGAAGACATGATATGCTATTTATAGTAGTATAGATTTATACATATAACACATATATCTATATAATGGATGTCAACCATTTTCCAAATTGCTAGCACAAAGCCTTGAGTGTTCCATACTCTATGTCAACAATTCAAATTAATAAAATTTTGGAGTCCAAGCACTCCACCATCAAATCCACCAGTCATGCCCCATAAATTGACCAAATTTCATTTATTTTTATTACCTAATTGGAGAAAATAACCTTCTAGAAGCTAATTTATCAATGGGTCAATATTTGGGCTTTGGAATTTAATCTTTTTGGGCCATGAATACTCATTTGATCCATTGAAATGTTGGGCTACTAAATTAATTTTCTAGGCTCCCAATTAATTAAAACATTGGGCTAGATTAATAAAATACTCAATCATACAAAAATTTCTACAAGTCCATCACTTAATTTAATTAAATGACTTGTTTAAATAATTAAGGGACAATTTAATAATCAAATTTAATTTAATTTACATAATCAACTTAGACTTGTCATATTCAATATTAATTGAATATTTAATTAGGGTTCCTCCCAAAATCTTAGGTTAGTCCGTTAATTTAATAAATTCATTAATCGGACTTCCTTTATTAAACTTAATTCAATACCTTCCTCGGACAAATTATATAATCCAATTCACACTTCAATTTCCTTAAATTTAATCTACTAGATTAATTCCTTTAGGGCTCCCAACAATTAAACTCTAAGTTGGGCTACCGTAATTAATTCATTGAGCTTGGGTTTGACACAATTTAATTAGATCATTGGCTTGGAAATTAAATCCCACCATTGGGCTTCTCTACATCTCCATTGGGCTTGCTACACCATTTCATTGAGCTAGTCAATTAAATCAATATTGGGCTCTATACCACAACTTAATAATTAAGTTAATTACTTAATTAATTAACTTCTTAATATTGTCATTCTAGACAATCATTCTAAATTTTCCACAACTTTAACTCATAACTAATATAATTAATATAATTAATTATATTTCATGACTTCATATTTAAACTAATTAATTTATTAGTTTAATTGAGTATTAAATTTACTCATCTCCTTGTTTGGCTAACAAACACAACTCTAGAAATATATAACTATGTATATATATCCTTATAACCGTCTTCACTTCTTAAATGAATTTATTTCCTTAATAAATTCTCTATATGCATCATAAAATATTTCCACATTTAATTTCTAACAAATACATTATGTTAAAAAAAAAATGTTTACCCATTTTCTACACATCTTACTTCTCACATTCTAGGTTTTAAACATTAACCTTTAATAAAATCAATTAAGATATTATTTAAAATCTTGAAAATATCTGGGATATTACATTCACCCCTTCTTATAAGAATTTCGTCCCCGAAATTTCATCATACTCATTTCTACTAATTTTTCATCACTGAGAATATCTCTTTACTCATCAAATTCTATGACCACCCTTTTCTAGGAAGTTCATACTTCTAAACTCATAATTCCAGAACAATGGAATATCTTGCAAAAGAATAAATTGAAAATCAATATCTTACAAAAGAATAAATTGAAAATCAAAATATTCATTAAAACTTTCATACTATTCTGAGGAGTCATAAAGACTGTGAACATACTGCGAGAATGTTTATCAATCACAAAGACTGAAAACATACCACAATGGTTTCGTACGCTAGGTGATCAGCCTATCGTACTCTAGCGCTGTGCACAACGACTTCTCACGGGGTCGAACTCTTTGGATTTACCAACCCATATCAGCATGCCACCACTATTGGGCGCCCCCTCGCGGGTTCTTTATTCATGGCTCTGACATATCCCCCATTATGGGGTTGTTCACCTCAGACTTACTACAAAATTCCGCTCCAGCATAAGTTGGATTGGAAAATAAAACTTGAGTCATTTCTGACCAAAAATTGTCCAGTCAAAATAAATGACATAGACTCACGTCATTGAACTGTTCGTATATTACGACTCAAAAATCATTTCAGATTAGTTAAAGTAACTAAAATTCATTTATAGGACTTCATGATACCGCACCGTTGCAACAGTGCGTTGAGGATTCCGTCTTTTTCATCTCTGCACCATGGCTTTAATGGCGTGTGATGATTTTATAAATACATTTTGATATCTTTAAATCAATTTGTCTAGCCGGAACAATTAGCATAGACTCTTTTCTAAGCGTTTCAAAATACTGAAAATCATTTTGACTTTGTCATATTACATCGTACCATAGTGGGCTTAAAAATACATCCAACACTAGGTTACTCTGCATTGATGACTCCATCGTTTATCATCTCTGCACTAAATGCATTAATGATTATAAAAACACATTTTGACATTTTCAAAAGCACAAAAGTGCGAATTTAGCACGATTTTAAGAATTTCAAAGTCTAGCATAGCTAGAAGATTTGGAATATCCTAAAACCTCAAAACACCTCAAATTTTTCCTCCACATTCTTTTCCAGCTTAATAACTATATCTAGTATAGCCTTAACCTGACTACTTAACTCTATCCATACTCACTGTTCATCAAACTCACCACGTATTTGGGTTCAGGAACTTACCACAATCATATGGTTTGAGGAACTTGTCCTAGTCAGGCCAAAGTCGCCCATTCGCTGAGGGGTTCCACCACATAACTATGAGTCACGAACTTTCCATGCGTGTCGGTTCTCAGAACACGAACTTAACTTAACATCCTCTACCTATTCATTATACATGAGAAAAGAATCACCTTTCCAACATTCATATAACAAATAGCGCGACACCAGGTTTCAATCGATTATCACTATAGGAAGCTAAGTGGTCGTCAAACCAAACACAATCTCCCGCCCATACAAGAAATTGGTCAACTCGGCCACTAATCAATATAGAAAGTTAAGCGGTCGTTAAACCAAGAACAAATACATCAGTTTCCCAACTCTTCAACACTGTAAGGAACACCTGCCATCAGTGCATACGTTTATTCTACGATACACACTGATCGTGCCAAGTTTCGCAGCAGCATCTCCCAAATTGGTTCGCTGACATATCATAGCCCCCGCCCATACAAGGGTTCGTTCAACTCAACCACTATATTAATATAGGAAGCTAAGCGGTTCTAAAACCAAAGCACAAATTCCCTGCCCATACAAGGAATCGTACAACTCAACCACTAATATGAGTCCTCAATTAAAAACCCACAACCACTAATTTTTCTTAACTGAATACGAATTTTATCCATTCATATTTTAGCACATCTGCCTCATTACGAGTTCATCTCTCTAGATCATTTCATGACCTTATTAGCATTTTCTTTATGCTTCTCAAAATCTTATCATAAGATATTTTCTATCATTTCTTCAAATTAGGTACAACATGACCTTTTTCATTCTTCTCAAATCCATCTTTGGATAATCTTCTATATATGAATTTTCCAAATTCATCTTTTATTACTTAAACTCTTCCTGAGTTTATTCATTTACCATTTTACTTATCTTCTACACGGTTATAGCCTAAGGTACTCTTACCTAAGGTTTATAACCTATCAGCTCTGATACCAACTTGTGACGACCCCAAATCCGGGTTCCTTGAACTTCGGATCCGGTTCAACACGAGTACTACCTTTTTCCTTATTGTTTAAGAATTACAACAATATTATAATTGGTAAATAACCATTTATTTACAATTTTACAATATCTCTTTCTATTCCAGAATCGAAATCTTTATACATTCCTAGTATGTCTTAATATCATACATGATACGACATTCTATTACAATCAACTTGAGTATTTAACACTCATATAACGTACCAACAATATCTTATGCTACGCAATCATTTACCTGTCCAATTCGGACTGATATCTATAATAGATATTTAGATCTTCAATGGAAGTAATATGTTTTCCTGTTCCTTGTTCTTTATCGAGAACTTCAGGTAACTAGCCTTATCTGAAAATGTTGGTTTAGGCAAGAGTGAGCACGACGGCTCAACAAGTCTAACAGATAGCACATAACACATAGTTTATGTTTATACATTCTTCTCATACTTCATGCATTACATTATATGAATGCATCATGCTTCTCATGCTTTGCATTTATTCATGCAACATACTGATCATGCATTGGAATGAATACATGGCATACAGTTCAACTTATTTAATTAATTCAGGTTTTCTAACATATAGAATCAACACACATCATATGATTTCACAGAAACATATTTAATTCAAATTCTCACAGGCTTCAAGTGCACACACAACAGTTATACACATAGCAACAATATCTGAAAAACTTGCCTGGTTCGCTTCTACCAGTTACGCTTATTTGCGTCTTGCGTTCAACCTACAATTTATATAGGAAATTGAAATAATCATTAGATATAATGACTATTACTTAGCCTTTATATAAGACTCTAACTTTAAATTATTAATTCTTAAGATGTCCGACAAACGAACCCTTAAGTTCCGGACAAAACCCCTAGCCCAAACCTAGTTGGACATATCGGGTACGCTTAACCATCTTTCACCAATACCTTGCGTTCTTCATACAACCTATATTTTATAAGTTGTCTAATATTTAATCACTAATGGACTCTTACCTTGGTTTAATTCAATTAAACTTTCTTCTTTACGCAACTTAATGATTTGGACATTTGATAATGTACCAAATATCTCAAAATATTATCTACCTTTGATAATATATAACTACAATCAAATATTATTAACCCTTTAATAATATTTTAATCACTTATTAATATTATTAACAATTTAATAATATTTTAATCATTTATTAATATTATTAACAATTTAATAATATTTTAATCACTTATTAATATTATTAACTATTTAATAATATTTTAACCACTTATTAATATTATTAATCATTTAATAATATTTTAACCACTTATTAATATTATTAACCATTTAATAATATTTTAATCACTTATTAATATTATTAACCATTTAATAATATTTTAATCACTTATTAACTTATTAATATTATTAACCATTTAATAATATTTTAATCACTTATTAATATTATTAACCATTTAATAATATTTTAATCACTTATTAATATTATTAATTATTTAATAATATTTTAATCACTTATTAATATTATTAACATTTTAATAATATTTTAATCACTTATTAATATTATTAACCATTTAATAATATTTTAATCACTTATTAATATTATTAACATTTTAATAATATTTTAATCACTTATTAATATTATTAACCATTTAATAATATTTTAATCACTTATTAATATTATTAATCATTTAATAATATTTTAAATCACTTATTAATATTATTAACCATTTAATAATATTTTAATCACTTATTAATATTATTAACCATTTAATAATATTTTAACAATCCTCAAATCCTTTAATGATTATTTAAATAATAATCTCTTAGTTAATTAATCTCATTTATTATTTAATATTCATTAAATAACAAATGATCATTTTATTCACTTTATCTCCCTTTAATTATTATTTAATATCATTTAAATAATAATTAACTAATTATCCTTATTTATTAAAATAATAAATAATTACCTTATTAACTTCATCTTTCTTTAATTACCATTTAATATCCTTTAAATAATAATTAATTATAATAATAGTTTTTATTTACTTTATTTATTATTTATTATAAATAATAAATAATTATTAAAGTTGGGTCCCAAATTAATTATATTAATTTGTAAGCAATTTTATCAATTTTGGACTTAAAAGACCCGAACCGACCCGACCCGAATGGCCCGACCCGACCCGGAACGGAAAACTCACTGGCCGTGAACAGTGACCAAGGGCCCCGGCCCTCCTTTTACAAAGGAAACAAGGGCCCCGGCCCTCCTCTTGCAGAAACTGCAGAATTGCCATTTTCTGATTTTTCAACTTTTGCTCCTTTGATTAAATCTTGCATAACTTCTTCATTTTAAAACATTTTGGGGTGATTCTTGAGTCCATTCTCATTAGAATTTCCCCCTCTACAACTTCTCTTTATATCACAAATCCAAATTCCAAATGGATCTATGCTTAAAATCGCTCACAAGGGAAAAGTGAAAACTAACTTCACAATCCTTGGTTTTAAAAAAATCGAATCTTAACCATAACAACTCACATGAACATTATACCAACTAGGTTTTGTTCTTAACTTATATATTTACCATATCAAAGAAGAAAATCTCATACCTAACTTTTAGGTTTCAAAATATAAAGCTCCGAATCACACGTTCGTTTAAGGTTCCGTCGGTAAAAATCGTTTTCATACATTTTGCTAAACTTTTCAACACCAACACCTATAAATATTCATGTTAAACCCATGTAACCCTAGATCTACCAATCTAGCATGGATATAAACATTTAGAGCTTGTGAATAATCTTTTCTACCATAAATATTCAATATAAAATATAATGAACTTCAAAACTAGGGTTTAGGGTTAGTGTTATACCTTCTAGACTTGTGAGCTACTTTTCTCTCCTTCCAAAGATAGATGATGGAGTTAGATGACATCCAAGCACACTCCTCTTGAAGAATTAGACTTGGCTCACTTGACTCGGTAGTAACTCACTAAAGAACTCACTAACTCACTACCCTTTTTCTTTAACTCACCGAGTTAACTCTCTAGAATTTACTAACACATAATAAAAGCTCTCTAGCAATATTTTTGGAACCCTCACAAATGAAGACATGATATGCTATTTATAGTAGTATAGATTTATACATATAACACATATATCTATATAATGGATGTCAACCATTTTCCAAATTGCTAGCACAAAGCCTTGAGTGTTCCATACTCTATGTCAACAATTCAAATTAATAAAATTTTGGAGTCCAAGCACTCCACCATCAAATCCACCAGTCATGCCCCATAAATTGACCAAATTTCATTTATTTTTATTACCTAATTGGAGAAAATAACCTTCTAGAAGCTAATTTATCAATGGGTCAATATTTGGGCTTTGGAATTTAATCTTTTTGGGCCATGAATACTCATTTGATCCATTGAAATGTTGGGCTACTAAATTAATTTTCTAGGCTCCCAATTAATTAAAACATTGGGCTAGATTAATAAAATACTCAATCATACAAAAATTTCTACAAGTCCATCACTTAATTTAATTAAATGACTTGTTTAAATAATTAAGGGACAATTTAATAATCAAATTTAATTTAATTTACATAATCAACTTAGACTTGTCATATTCAATATTAATTGAATATTTAATTAGGGTTCCTCCCAAAATCTTAGGTTAGTCCGTTAATTTAATAAATTCATTAATCGGACTTCCTTTATTAAACTTAATTCAATACCTTCCTCGGACAAATTATATAATCCAATTCACACTTCAATTTCCTTAAATTTAATCTACTAGATTAATTCCTTTAGGGCTCCCAACAATTAAACTCTAAGTTGGGCTACCGTAATTAATTCATTGAGCTTGGGTTTGACACAATTTAATTAGATCATTGGCTTGGAAATTAAATCCCACCATTGGGCTTCTCTACATCTCCATTGGGCTTGCTACACCATTTCATTGAGCTAGTCAATTAAATCAATATTGGGCTCTATACCACAACTTAATAATTAAGTTAATTACTTAATTAATTAACTTCTTAATATTGTCATTCTAGACAATCATTCTAAATTTTCCACAACTTTAACTCATAACTAATATAATTAATATAATTAATTATATTTCATGACTTCATATTTAAACTAATTAATTTATTAGTTTAATTGAGTATTAAATTTACTCATCTCCTTGTTTGGCTAACAAACACAACTCTAGAAATATATAACTATGTATATATATCCTTATAACCGTCTTCACTTCTTAAATGAATTTATTTCCTTAATAAATTCTCTATATGCATCATAAAATATTTCCACATTTAATTTCTAACAAATACATTATGTTAAAAAAAAAATGTTTACCCATTTTCTACACATCTTACTTCTCACATTCTAGGTTTTAAACATTAACCTTTAATAAAATCAATTAAGATATTATTTAAAATCTTGAAAATATCTGGGATATTACATCAAATCTATTAGATTGTTATGTGAAGGTTGATAGAAATTAACCGTTAGATGAATATGTTGAACATAGGTTGTTCAAATGATAAGGAATTACAATCCGATAGAGTCGACGATCCAGACAAATACATTAACTTGTAATTTTTTCAATTCATACAAGTAGAGTTAATTGATGAATCAATTCCTGTTTATCTATATTGTGAAGATTAAATAATTATCTTTGAAATTTGACTAAATATTATGATTATATCTTTGTACAGTTATTCAAACCCTATTTGCGGACATTGAACGTATCAATTGTTCCTAGTTGTGTTGAGAAGTATGTTTATGCCATTTGTATCAGCTAGACTAATGATAAGATCGATTGTTAATTAATCATATTTTCTTGAGAAAACTATCCAAACCAATTGCTTTGGTGATGACTCTTATAACATGCTGAGATGAACAACTATTTTACGTCGGAGAACCGACACGCTCGCGAACAGCATATCTGAGTGTTATGCATAACATAGAATACTTTAGGTTGATCACCTATTGTACTTGTTTATTATTGTGAATTTTTAGTAAAATACAGTTAATTCAAGCATGTGTTCACGGTCCATAGTGACCACTCAGTACAATTTATTTATTTATCTGAAAATATCACAGTTTCTTGATTTCATATATATCTTTCAGTCCATAGTGACTTTTCAGTAAAAGTAATGATCAGAATTATAACTTTTGACACTTACATTGTTCACAATTCATTTACTCAATTCCTGAGCTCTTAATTATTGTTATACACCTTGATATATGAATCTCCACACATGAACACTCATTTTTATTATTTTTATACTTGCTGAGCAAACTCGTTATTCACCCTTGCTTCCCTTAAACGTTACAGTTAAGTCTAAACAAGGCACCGGCTTAGAAAAAGATAAAAGCAAAGGCAAGGTTGCTGAGTAGCCTTATTGAGATGTAGTAGTTAATTTCATTCAATGTTGTATTAAGACTTATGTAGTACTTATTATTTTAAGTGTTGTCATGTATTAGTAACGGTTGCGAGACTCGGGATGCAAATATTTGTGTTAACTTAATGTTAATATTTCTATTATTCTGCATTTAGTTGTTATTAGAATATTGTATGTTAGATCGTGAAGCACCAGATTCAAGGTACAGGTATCTGAATTTGGAGGCGTCACAGATCGGTATCAAAGTTGTAGGTTATAAATCTTAGAGAAAAGATCCTTAGGCTATAACCTTAGAAAAGAGAGCTAGAAGAAAATGAGATAAAACTCATGTAGAGTTTTATGTGCTAGTAGATTTGTTATAGAGAGTCAGTAGTGTTATGAAATATATTTCATTCCATATAATGAACTTATATTTTATTTTGAGATACTAATAGAGTTTTTATGTCTGTGTTTGTGGTTATAGGATGCCAGAGATGGGGGAGCCGAGTAGAGTCATGAAGGATGAGCCAATGGACATCCACATAGACCTAGAGTCATTTTCCAGAGTAGAGCCCATTACAGCTATAGAGTTAGAACTGGAGGAGGACCCGAATGAGCAGTTTGTAGAGGGTGATACCGCTGTTGAGTCTATGCCGATAGAGGGGTCAGATGGAGGATCCCCAGTGTTCCATATATTTGAGGATGATTTGATGAATCATGCTGATCGCACTATAGATCAGGAGCATAGGATTGAGAAGCTGGAGCAGGAGGCCCAAGAGCACCAAGAGAGGATCCAAGAGCTAGAGGTCGAGGTGCAGGGGTGCCAAGAGGTCGGGGCACAGATTGGGGCCATGTTACAATATTTATGGGCCCGTAATGGGGAGTTAGTAGGGAAGTTAGAGCAGGCAAAGCATCAGATACAGAATGAGAGAGCTGAAAATGAGGCTCTACGTGCCCAGTTAGAGAAAGAAGTGGCTGATCGGATCCAACAGGAGGAGATGTCGGAGGACGTTAGAGATAGAGTTGGTGACCTCGAGGATAAGGTAAGAGGCAAAAGAAGAAAGATGAACATGATGAGTTATACTTTCAGAACAACATTTGAGAGATGGATGGACGGTATTTGTCATTATCCAGCTGAGGTAGGACAGACTCATCATACTATTAGCAGGGAGTTAGCGATCTATATGGGTTAGATCAAGTATGAGAGTGCTATGGAGCGCGGCATGCGTTGATGGACTAGTTACTTGGTATATTTTGTATCCAATGTCCTTATGTATATATATTAGGATGGCATTTACTTTTGTTTATGATGTAACTCTTATATGGGATGTGTGTGTAAACCCCAACTTTTGTATTTGTAACGGGGTAGTATGTTTGTAGATCCCCACCGTTTGTTATATTAGGGGATTGATTCTGGCATTTATAACAGTATGCTATAGGTGTTTCATGTATGATGTACTACTTATTGGCATATAAATATAAACGTCTTTATTAAACTGTGTTATTTGCATTGTGCATTAAAAGATAAATTTAAAAGAATGTAATGAGAAATAATATTAAGTTTTCTTTAATATACAGAAAATGCCGTCATGACGTAGACAACTAGTACAATCTACACAAGAAGAGTCTGTAAACAACGAAGGAGGTCAGCGAGACCCAGTACAGAGATTGGTAGAATTATTAGAAAGCGTCTTTCAATGGAGAAACCTGGACCCAGTAAATCCCAACCTCTCAACAGTTCCTGTGGCAAATTTCAAAGATTTTAATAATGTAGGACCCCCGAAATTTAAGGGAACAACTGATTCGATCGAGACTCAGTTATGGGTCAAAAAGATAGAGAAAACGTTTAAAATCGCAAGAGTATGAGATCAGAATACTGCATTTGCTATAAATACAATGAAGGGGGAAGCGAATTTCTGGTGGGAGGTAAATAAACAAAGGGCTGGAGAATGAGTTATACCGTGGGACCGGTTTAAAAAATTATTTTTCAAGAATTACTTTCCCAAAAGCATGAAGAACCGAATGAAGGTTAAGTTTTTGGAATTGAAGTAGGGAGAAATGTCGGTAGAACAATATGCTGCCAAATTCAATGGACTCGCACGTTTTGCACTACACCAGGTAGATATTGAGGAGAGGAAAGCCCGACGTTTCGAACAAGGGTTGAAACATTGGCTATATAGCAAGGTATTTGTTTTTCAAATTGATTCATTTGGAAATCTGTTGGAGAAGGCCATCATAGCTGAAGGAGGAAGCGAGGCCTTGAGTCAGTACAATAAAGAGAAGAAGAATAAAAAAAGTGGAGGAGATAATCATGGAGGAGGTAGTAGCAGCGGTGGAAGTAATTTAGGAAAGAGAAAGTGGGATAGCACCAACAGCAACAACACTAACAACAATAATAATAAATCCAAGCAGGGAGGATCGAAAAAGAGAAGTGTTGCATGTCCAAAGTATGGGAAGAATCACCAATAAGAGTGTTGGAAGGGACAAAATGTCTGCTGTAACTGCGGTCAGGAGGGGCATATTTCACCGAATTTCCCAAACCCGAAGAAGATTCGAGGATGTTTTTCTTGTGGGGCAACTGACCACCAAATCAAAGACTGCCCAAAAGAGGGAAACAGTGGAGGAAACTACAACAAAGGTGGAGGAAGTAAACTAATAATTGGAGGACCTACTCAACAAAGTTGACCAACTACTAGAACATTCAACATGCTGATCCAGGACGCAGTAGCATCCAAGAACGTGGTGTCAGGTATTATCTCAATCAATAATATAAATGCTTATGTATTATTTGATTCGGATGCTACCTATTCTTTTGTATCTGATGAATTTGCTCGACGTTTAAATTTACCCCAAGAGCGGTTGGAAAATCCTTTAAATCTAGAAGTCGCTAACAAGAAAGTAATCCCCGTAGAATTTGTATATAGAAATTATTGCGCAGAAATTAGGGGACATAAGTTGCCGATAGATCTAATCCCTATAAGATTGGGAGAGTTTGACGTGATACTAGGAATGGACTGGTTATATAATCATGGGCAGTAATTGATTATCAAAAGAAAAGTGTGAACCTTCAGACCCCTAATCGGTCTAAGGTTGTATTTTTTGGTAGTACATCGCCTAGGCATTAGAGCTATCTAACGATGATGCAGGTCAAAAAATTGTTGGGAAAAGGATGCGTAGGGTATTTTTCCTATATTGTAGATACTCAAAAAGTGAGAGCAGAGATGAATAGTATACCAGTAGTAAAAGAATTTTTGGATGTTTTTCCAGATAATTTGACTGGTCTGCCTCTAGATAGGAAAATCGAGTTCGTAATAGATTTAGTGTCAGGAACAGCACCGATTTCGAAGCCTCCGTATTGAATGGCGCCGGTTGAGATGAAGGAATTGATGATACAACTACAAGAGTTGCTAGATAAGGGATATATACAGCCGAGTGTATCTCCATGGGGAGCACCGGTTTTGTTTGTCAAAAAGAATGACGAATCGTTACGACTTTGTATCGACTACCGAGAGTTGAAAAAAGTAGCAATCAAGCATAAATATCTATTGCTAAGAATCAACGATCTTTTTGATTAGTTGAAGGGAGCGATGTATTTTTCAAAGATTGACTTGAGAATGGGTTATCATCAGTTGAAAATGCGAACAAAAGATGTACCGAAGATGGCGTTCAGGACCCGATATGAACATTATGAATTTCTAATAATGTCATTCGGACTAACAAATGCGCCAACAATATTTATGGACTTGATGAATCGAGTTTTCAGACCATATTTGGATAAGTTTTTGGTAGTTTTCATTGACGATATTTTGATCTATTCAAAGATAGTTTTTTCTATTATTCCACATTTAGTTGTTATTAAGAATATTATATGTTAGATCGTGAAGTACCAGATTCAAGGTACATGTATCTGAATTTGGGGGCGTCACAAGCTAACCCATTGGCAAATTTTAAAGATTTTAAGATGATAGGACCACTGGAGTTTAAAGGGATGGCGGATCCAATAGAAGCACAAATGTGAATTGAGAAAATGGAAAAGGTGTTTGAGGTTGCACAGGTGAAAGAGGAGCAGAAGACAACGTTTGTCACTTTCATGATGAAAGGAAAGGTGAACTATTGGTGGAAGACGAATAAGAATAGAGCAGAAGAAGGAACTATTTCTTAGACTCGATTAAAGGAATTGTTCTCTGAAAATTACTTTCTAGAAAGTACACAAGCTAAGATTAAGGTTAAATTTTTGGAACTTAAGCAAGTGAACATGACAGTAACCGATTATGCAGCCAAGTTCAACGAATTGGCACGATTTGCTCCACATCAGGTGGACACCGAGGCAAGGAAGGCCAGGAGGTTCGAGCAGGGACTGAAGCCCTGGGTTTTTAGTAGAGTCGTTGTTCTTCAAATCAACAATTTCTCAACCCTGTTGGAGAAAGCTATCATAGTAGAGCAAAACAAGAAGAAGGGTGATGAAGGAAGCAAAGAAAGAAGTAGTGGGGGCAGTAACTCAAACAAATACAAGTAAAACAATAATAGTTCGAGGACACCGCAAGGAAGTGAATAGAAGAAGGGGAACAAGTGTAAGAAGTGCAGGAAGAACTATTCTGGAGAATGCATGAAGGGAAAGAACATCTATTATAATTGCAAACAAGAAGGATATATCGCCCCTAATTGTCCCAAACCTAAGAAAGGGTGATATTTTCTTATGTGGAGCTATGGACCATCAGATCAAAAATTGCCCCAAGAAGAAGAATGATGGAGGCAGTGGGAATAAGGGCAGTAATAACAGGCTTACAATTGGAGGACCGGTGCAACAAAATAAACCGACATCATAGACTTTCCATATGACGGTGCAGGATGTCGTGGAATCTAAAGACATGGTGTCAGGTATTATTCTGATCAATAATATAAATGCTTCTGTATTATTTGACTCGGATGCTACCTGTTCATTTATGTCTAGTAATTTTTCTAGACATTTAGAATTGCCTAAAAAAAAGTTAAAAACCCTATAAATATAGAAGTTGCAAATAAAGAAGTGATTCTTATCGAGTATATACATAGAAATTATTGTGTTGAAATCAAGGGTCAGAAGTTGTGTGTGAATTTAATTCTGATATGCTTAGGGGAGTTTGATGTTATACTGAGAATAGATTGGTTATTTAACCACGAAGTTGTAATTTATTGTCAAAAAAATGTATACACCTTAATTTACCAAATAAGTCTAAGGTTGTATTTTATGGCAACAAGTCGTCAAGATAATCTTGTTGTCTGACGATGATCCAGGCTAAGAAACTGTTGAAGAAAGAATGTGTAGGATATCTGGCACATGTAGTGAATACACAAATGGTGAATCAAGTGATGCATCAAATAGCAGTAGTTAAGAAATTCATGGATATTTTCCCAGATGAACTGCCAGTTAGGGAGATAGATTTCATGATTGATTTAGTACTGGGGACAGCGCCGATATCAAAAACACCATATAGGATGACTCTGGTAGAAATAACAGAGTTGATGGTTCAATTACAAGAGTTGTTGGATCGGAAGTACATCCAGCCTAATGTTTCTCCATGGGGAGCACCTGTGCTGTTTGTAAAGAAGAAGAATTGATCGATGAAACTTTATATGGACTATAGATAGTTGAATAAATTAACGATTAAGAACAAGTACCCGTTGCCAAGAATTGACGATCTATTTCATCAATTAAAAGGGGCGAAGTACTTTTTAAAAATTGACTTAAAGACTGGTTATCATCAGTTAAAAGTAAGAAAGGAGGACTTACTCAAGACGGCATTTAGAACTCGTTACGACCATTATGAGTTTCTGGTAATGTCGTTTGGACTGACAAATACGTCAGCCGCATTTATGGACATGATGAACAGAGTGTTCAAGCAGTATTTAAATAAATTTGTAGTTGTGTTCATTGACAATATTTTGATTTATTCTAAAACTAAAGAGGAGCATTCCAAACATCTAAGATTAGTATTAGATGTATTAAGGAAGGAGAAGTTGTATGCAAAATTTTCAAAGTGTGAATTCTAGTTGGAGAGAGTTCAATTGTTAGTTCATGTCATTAATAGTGAAGGAGTTTCAGTGGATCCTGCTAAAGTGGAAGCGGTGATTAATTGGGAACAACCATAGACGCCGACGGAGATTAGAAGTTTCTTAGGGTTAGCAAGTTATTATCGGAGATTTATCAAGGACTTTTCGAAGATAGCAACGTCGTTAACAAATTTGACAAGGAAGACAGGAAAGTTTTCAGGAGTTGAAGAAAAGACTTAGTGAGACACCTGTGTTGACTTTACCAGACAATATAGGAGATTTTACGGTTTATAGTGATGCATCGCACAAGGGACTAAACTGTGTGCTTATGCAGAACGGTAAGGTCATTGCGTATGCGTCAAGATAATTAAAGGATTATGAGAAGGGATATCTTACCCATAACTTGGAGTTGGCAGCAGTAGTGTTTACTCTTAAAATTTAGAAGAATTATTTGTATGGGTAAAAATGTGAGATATTCACAGATCATAAAAGTCTAAAATATATCTTCACACAAAAGGAGTTGAATATAAGGTAGAGGAGATGGTTGAAATTAATTAAGGATTACAATTGTGAAATTCTATATCATCTCGACAAAGCTAATGTAGTTGCAGATGCTCTAAGTAGAAAGAGTAGAGAGAGGTTGTTCGTATTGACATATCAGGAAGAACTAGAAAAGAAATGACTCGAATGGTGTTGGAAATAAAAAATCTATAAAAAAACAGGAAAAAAAATTGATGGAATGGAAGCAAGCCCAACCTTATTAGACAAGGTTAAAAAGACTCAAGACAAAGAGGAAGAATGTGACATAATAAGGAAGAGAATGACTAATGGGGAAGAGGTCAAGTTCAAAGTTGATAGCAAAGAGTTACTAAGGTTTGAAAATCAGGTTTGGATACCGTTAGTGCCTAAATTGCGAGAAGAGATTTTGCATGAGGCTCACAGTATGAGATACTTGACACATCCAGGTAGTACGAAGATGTATCAAGATCTACGTCAGCATTTTTTATGGCGGAATATTAAAAGAGAAGTTGTAATGTGTGTCAGTCGATGCTTAACTTTTCAAAGGGTAAAGGCAAAGCATCAGAAACCAAGCGGGTTATTACAACCATTAGAGATTCCTAAATGAAAATGGGAGCATATCACGATGAATTTTTTGGTAGAACTTCCAGCAACATAGAAGGGATACGACATTATTTGGGTAATTGTAGATCGACTAACAAAGTTAACGTACTTTTTGCCGATCAAGATTAAGTTCAATTTGGATTAGTTGGTTAAGTTGTACATTAAAGAAATAGTTTTAAGACATGGAGTGCCGGTATCAATTATGTCAGACAGAGATCCGCGCTTCGCATCAAATTTTTGGAAAAGTATTCAAGAAAGAATAGGAACGCAATTAAGAATGAGTATAGCGTATCATTCGCAGATTGATGGGCAAAGTAAGAGAACAATTCAAACATTGGAAAACATGCTCAGAGCCTGTGTGATGGATTTCAAAGACGGTTAGGAGGACCATCTACCATTAGTAGAATTTGCATATAATAATAGTTATCATGTGAGCATAGGCATGCCGCCTTATGAAGAATTGTATGGAAGAAAATGTAGAACACCTCTATGTTGGGATGAAGTGGGAGAACGTCGATTGTTGGGACCTGAATTGGTTTAATGGACTGTGAAAATTATCAACGTAATAAGAACTTGGCTAGTAGCAGCTCAAGACTGACAGAAGAAGTATACGAATTTACATCATCATAAATGAGTTTTTGAAGTGTGAAGTTTTGTGTTTATAAAATTGTCTCCCTGGAAAGGAAAAATTAGATTTTGAAAGAAAGAGAAATTGAGTCTGAGGTTTATAAGACCTTTCGAAATATTGAAGAGAGTGGGTGAAGTGGAGTATGAGGTAGCTCTACCTCCTGAATTGGAGCATATTCATAATGTGTTTTGCGTGTAAGTGTTGTGGCCATACAAATCTAATTACAAGCACGTCATATCCTATGAGCCAATTTAAGTTGAGAAAGACTTATCATATGAGAAAATTCATATCCAAATATTAGATAGAAAAAAATAAACTTTAAGAAATAAGATTATCCATTCTGTCAAAGTGCTTTTGACGAACCATAATGCCGAAGAAGCTATATGGGAATTTGAAAAAAAGATGAGGAATAATTATCCGAATATTTTTCAGTAGCTTTATATTTATAATTTTGGGGATGTAATTCTTATAAGGGGGGGAATGTAATGACCATGAATTTCATGTTACATTGTAATTATAATTAGTAAATAATTATAAATGAATTAAAAAAATTATGAATTAATTATGCATTTAAATGATTAAATGAATATATGTATGTATGTGATTTAGGTGTTGGTATATTATAAACTAGCCCAACCTAATAGTCCAAATGAATTCATAAGGCCAGTCTAATTGGATTATATTTTTAAATCCAAATGAATTATTAAACTAGGTCCAATGAAATTAACCAAGTAGTCCATGAACATAATTAATGGTTGGTCTATGTTATAATTAAACTAGCCCAATGGAATGAATTAATTGAGCCCACACAAATTAAATGAATGAGCCCAATAAGATCATTTAAATTGACCTAAGGTGGAGCCCAAACTAGGTCAATATATGTGTGTGTGTGTGTGTGTGTGTGTGTGTGTGTGTGTGTGTGTGTGTGTGTGTGTGTGTGTGTGTAATTATGCAATAAAAATAAAAGCAAAATGGGAGAAAAAATGGGCCATTTGGCTGGCACTGGGACCCCCACTATGGGGTGGCTTGTAGCTCATCGTTACTTGAAAAATCTTCTCAAAGACTAAGTGGTTCAACCATTCCAACAACCCTAGTCATTCTAATGGTCAATCAATGTGTTAATTCATCAAATAGTAAACTTAATTAGGAGCTTAATTGACTAGATGTTAGATGATTAAAGAGAATAATGGTGTGTTCATAGAGTTCTATAAATAGTATTCACCAACACTTGTGCAATGTTGGTTCATTTGCTACTTGCTTGCAATTTTAGAGAGAGGGAAAATTCTAGTGAGAACTTTTTTAGTGACTTCTTGAGAGATACTACACTAGGAGTATATATCTAGTAGCCAAGGTAGAGCGTTTAAGTGTTGTTTCATATTTTGGTAGAATGAAAAGAAGAGCATCCAACTCTATAAGGTTTAAAAGTATTCTTATCATTATATCTTTTCATTTCTATAGTTAATATTTGTTGTATGAATATTTGTCATGGTTGGTTGTGAGAGAAATTTGTGTACGATGGAGTTATAGTGAGCTCGAATGTGTAAGGATGGAAATTTGTTGGTGAATATGTATATTTAGGTGTCCATGTATGTTTAATGTAGTTTATATGGTCAAAAAGTATTTTTTTTAACTGTTCAAAACCTATTTTTATGCTCTGTAATGCTATAACTATGATATATGTATATGTAAATTCATGGTTTAATATATTTAATATGTGCATTAATGTGTTTGATGTGTAAATAAGTTGAAGACATGTGCATATTAAGATTTATTGGTAAAACCCTAACTAGCTATGTGTTATAAATAGTGGTAGTTTAAAATGTACAATTTGGTTATTTGATTTTTTTTTATGGCTACAAAGTTAGATTTATAAGCTATAAAGATAACCCAATTTGAATCACTAAAAAAAATAAAAAAAATGAGAAAGTTATGAAGTTAATCGCAAAACATATCGTTTTAAAACCCTAAATTGATCGATATTAAAGGTTATGTCAAAAATATTTTCGAAAATGCAATCGATTAGTGAAATATTGAAAAACAAGAAGTTAAGAAGATAACAAAATTATTTTGGTGCCTTTTGTAATTGTATATTTCATTTTCTAAAAGATTGAATCAAAGAAATTAAAAGTGAAAAAATTAGAGTTTGAGAAAGCAAAACTACCGTCGCAGCGGTAGGTCTCACCGCCGCAGCGGTGGAATATTATGCAGGACACCGCCACAGCGATAAGTCTCACCGCTGCAGCGGTGAGACATTATGTAGGACACTGCCGCAGTGGTTGTCTAGAATGTTTGAAAATTTATTTTTATTTAACCGGGTCGGGTCGGACCATAGAAAACGGGTCGGGTCGGGCCATAGAAAACGGGTCAGGTCGGATCTTTTGAAAATAAAATGGGTGAGAACATATAATATTAATATTGACAAGAATTAAATAATTAAAATATTATTAAATGAATAATAATATTAAAATTTTAATAAAATATTATTGAATAAATAATAATATTAGAAAATTAATAAAATATTATTAAATAATTAATAATATTTGAAACTTAATAAAATATTATTAAATAATTAATAATACTAGTAAGTGAATAAAATATTATTAAATAATTAATAATATTATAAAATTAATAAAATATTATTAAAAATTAATAATACAAGAAAAATGAATAAAATATTATTAAATGATTAATAATATTAGTAAAAGTTTAAGATAATATTAAATTAGTAAAATATTATTAAATAATTAATAATATTAGCAAATGACTTAAATATTATTATTTAATTAATAATATTATATAGCAGTTTAAACTATATTAAATGATTAATATAGATTTTGTGTAATTAAAATATTATTAAAGGATGATAATATTTTCATGTGTTTAATATACCATTGAATATTTATTTATGTGATTAAGTGTTAGTAAATTAAGATATACAAAGGTTATTATTTGATCCTAGATATGATACTAATTGGAAGATCAACTTTATTAATTGTTAAGTCTTTTCAAATAACATTAGATTGTATTAGTTAGCTGTAATCAACAATCAAGGCAAATTTTCTATACATAAACTTGTATTTATTTTACAAGAGTTTTAAGTGGTTTAATTATTGAAAAGTAATCTACATCCATGTTGTTTATGTATTCGTACAGAGTGCATTTAAAGCTTTATAATTCGATTAATTTATGAACTATTTAAGAAGGTCTAAGTTAATTGTTTTGGCTAGACATCACATGTATAAATTCATTAACTTGAATATTTTTAAAAATTTATCAAAACCATTGGGTGGTACGGATTCTTATAGTAAGATTGAGAACGAACAACCCTAAATAAGGGGATTATATTCGGGAAATCGACCTTTGTGCAAGATGTTTGAATGTTATGCATATACATAGGATAAAAGAGACTGATCCCCTCGAATACCAAAACAATAAAAGGGTCAGAGACGTTTCTAATTTGTTTTAAATATTAGTTCATAGTCCTTAGAGGTCACTCAATAATAAAGTCTCAATTATTTCTTTTAATTGAAACTTGACTCTTCACAATTATTATATATTGTTAAAAATTCAAAAGTTATTTCTATTCAATCATGATATATCAATTGTATTTATTTTTCTTAAACTTGTTGAGCAATGAGTAAGCTATTTGCTCACCCTTGCTATATTATAAACTATTTTTCAACTAAATCCGAGTACTCTAAGAAAGACAAGGGTAAAAGAAAAGTCAAAGCGTAGAATTTGCATACTAGTAGTATTATTTAATATTTATCTAAATATTATAGATCTTTTATAAACTCTTAAGATATGTATTGTTATCTTTCCAATGAATGCAAGTGACCTCGCTATTTTTATTATTTTGATTGTTACTGGCCTCTTTTACAAAATATTTTTTTGTGGGAACCAACTCAAGTCCAATTCCCACTTACTATTTTCTTTATTTCTATCTAAATCTCTCTCTCTCTCTCTCATGTAGGGCATAACCTATTTCTTAAAAATTCTCTCATTTTTAATCAAACAAAAAGTTATAGGGATTGCTATATTAGCAGCTATTTATGCTAATATATATATCCTCCTATTTAAAATTAAATATATATTTTTAGTTTTAAACTGCAGATTCTGTTTTGTTTTTATGAAATAACTAGAGGTCTATGCGAATTTTGTGTATTCAATGGGTTTCAGTTGGACAAGAGGAATCCTTCCACTTTGAACCGGTCTAGTCTTGCACAAATTATGGGCCTCTGAACCAGTTGATTCAGTCTAATTATGTATTTGGAACATGGATCTTTAAGCCGGCTGATCATAGTAATATTTCCCAGTATGCTAAGTTTGTGCATTGGATGTATGTTATATTATTGTTCATGTACTTTCTTAACAAAGTTGAATTGTGTTGCTCAAGAATTAGAAAAACTTGAGTTAAATGAAGAAATATTTCAGCTAAACTTGAGTATCTAGAGTTAATTGATATTTTTCATACTATATTAAGCCTGTATTAAGTGGAAAAAAACGCTAAGAACAAGACTTGAACTCAAAACCTTATATTTGAAACTTAAAACATAAGACAACCCAAGCACAACAAACCTAACTAATACATTTGCGTAACAAAAAGATTAGATACTAAACAAACTAAAATTTAATAATAATAATAATAAAAATAATAGTAATAATAAAAACAATAATAATAGTAATAGTAATAGTAATAATAATAATAATAATAATAAAGTTTAATGATAATAATAGTAATAAAGTTTAATGATAATAATAGTAATAATAATAATAATAGAGTTTAATAATAATAAAGTTTAATAATAACCAAATTATCAATTAATCCCTTTTTTTAATGAGTTCTTGCGTGTTCAAATGCGATAAACCCTTAATTTTCTCATTAATACCGAGATGCAAGCGTATTAACTAATTCAAAGGATTTGAATTATGGCCAAATAAAATTAAATTGCTAAATATACAAGTCCTATCAATCTTAATTTCAAGAGTCAGACATTAATCATAAATTAAAATCTTCAATAAACCCTTTTTCTTAATTATGTAAAAGAAAAAACTTCAACACCAAAAAAGAACTTCAGATTGATCAAGCAGCAAAGATGTCACCCCGTCCCAAAGATGCAACACCTAGACTGCAGCCACGCTCCGAGTCGATGACAACTAAAAAATCAAGCAAAATTGCAGCATTACGATCATGCTCCCTTTAGTACTACTCCATGATAGCAGCACAGATTCTGTGGATCACACAAGCACAACGCGCCAACGACATCATATGTGAAAGTTTCAATGAATCCCCCTACTAATTCTCCCTCCAACTCCTATATAAACTTGTCTATTATGTTACAAGAATCACAGTCTTCGTAGCCCATCTGAATTATATCTTACCTAATTCTAGAAAGAGCATCAATTCTATACAGACTGCTTGTAACAACATCTGATAGGAAAATGCCAATTCTAAATCTTTAGAGAAATTTAAGCACACCGGATACACGTACAGATGTGCCAAAAACACAATATATCCCACTAACTAGCTACTTCTCAAAAGCAAACTCGACCCTAGTCAGTGGGAGAAAACAGCTGACCAAGTTACTTGACGTTGCCCGTCCACTAGTGGCACAGCCCAGCAGCAGAAAGTCTCCTATAAAACTCATATTGCCTGTCCTTATGGTAAATGTTAAGAAGCAGCCAATATATTGAAAAGACCAGCATCTCAAGCAACCCCATAGACGGCTAACAGTAGAATAAGCTTCAAGTCAAAAACTAGTAGATTAAATATTGACACCCACCTTAGGCTTAAGATCCACATGATGCATATGAGAAGAACAAGTACATTACTGCAATTAACAAAAAAGCCATACTACATAAACCATGATACTTGACTAGAAACCTGAGCATTAAATAAGGTGAAACACTGACACTTACATATGATGAAAAGGAAACATCACATAAACTTAGAAGATGCCTAGCATCATAGTCATCTTCCACTGATTTCAAATTTCACATCAACTCCATAAAATATCACTAGCCAAGAATTTTGTTAATAAGAGAAACATACATGCATGCCCAAAGGCCAGAACACAATATATATATATATATATATATATATATATATATATATATATATATATGTATTTATGTATAGCACCAAACCACTTTCGAAGGCAACTCATCTGTTAAATAAGTAGGAGAGTGCATACTGACTAATTCATGTACCTTAATTCTCTGCACATCCAACATTCACACACTACAGCAACTACATCTCCATTCAAACATATCTATGATGATTGATGAGCCAAAACAAGCACAATTAATACCTGACAATATATTATAAAGGTGAGTACGTCATGCTACTCCAAGTCAACATACCAGACTTCTTCGTGCATCCAATAAACACGCAATCCAGCAGTTGCGTCTCCATTAAAAAAAATATATCTATGATGAGCCAAGACAAGCTCAATTGTCCATATGGTAAAAATATAGTAGCATACAATATATTATAAAGGTGAGTAGCTCATGCCACCCGAAAATCAGTTCAGACTGATATTCTTCAACATTTTTTCATATATGTTCATCAAGTCAACAGATATTCTTGCTTTTGCAGAAGCAGGCAAAAAAGCACTCTCTCTTTTTCCAAACAAAAAACAATACATAACCACTAGGAAACAAAATATAAAGATTAAAGCATAAACAACATTACCGAAACCTAAAATGATCAGTTTCAATTAACAAAGCAATGCTAGGAGTGTCTAGCTTCTAGACTCTACACAATCAGAATTATCGTCAAATATATTGTGTTTAACACCAAATCCATAAGAACAAATTATCTCAGAAATCAACAGGTTCCCATTCATTAACTACTCCACTGTGGCCATTTAAATCATGAAGCAATAATACAAGCTTCAATGCTTCACAGACTTCAAAGAGTAGGAAAATACTTCTTGATCGAAGTAGAGGTTAGTTACAAAGAATAGCATAATTTAATCAATGCTGGTATTGAATTACAAGACCAATAAAATTCCATCACAGAGGCAATCATCAAGAAGCATGTAATATATTTAAAGATGAGTACCTCATGCCACCCAATAGACATGCACCAGTAGAACCCTCACTAGGGTAAAATGCTTATGAGAATTTAAAATAAATTAAATTAAAAATAAATTGAATTAACTGAAGATCCAAAAAAGTAATAAAGGATCATCCCAGTATATTATATGTCATAATACTGACTAGGAGCGCAAAGTTTTGAGAAAGGTGATCTTACAAATGATAACAAGAAAACATTAAAATAAGAAACTAAAGTCCATCATAGTCATCTGGCATAACTTCAAATTTATATACATTCCATACTTCAAAGCAATAGCATGCAAAGCTGTGATGGTATCTATCCATCAACACTGCCCATGACTTTTAAGTATTTTGATTGTTTTACACACCACAAAGTATGAGCTTAAAAAACAGAAATACGGCAATTTTGATTCTGTTTAAGAATGAACAGAATCATTCCCTGGAATTCCAAATCATTACCTAGAAATGCAAGAGAGCACATGCGGACCAAGTCAACATACCTTACTTGTCCCGCACATCCAATACTGGCTAAGATCAGGAGCTGATAGTCTCCTTTAACGCAACTGTACGATGAGACAAAATAGTTCAATTGCCCATATGGCAAACATCCTGAAGTGGGCAATATTACTGACAACCTGAGTGCCACATGCTACCCAAAAGAAATGCAACAATTGCCCATGGTCCAATGAAACAATGACACTTCATTAGGCAGCAGATTCATAATCAGCATTTGAGTACAAGAGCCATAGAAACCATTTAAAGAGCATGTAGATATTGAAGTAGGTTCAAATTCAGATATTCATTCCATACTTAAAAGAAACAACAAACAAATATAGAAACTTAAGTCCCTAACCCTCCACTACTCACCTGCCTATCTAAAATCACCAATCTCCAAACCCTCGCCAACCCAAAAAGTAAGAAACATAATAGAAAAGAAAATTCATAAACTTAGATCCTACTAAGTGAAGAAGTTGCCATGAAGTGAGCAGAGTACGATGAACCAAACAGCTCTTCCTCCTTATGCCCATCAGATAGACAAAATAATAAAAGCAAATGGAGGATATCTACTTGGAATGTTTAGATCCAGAATTTGCACAAATGACTGGACTAAGGTGCATAATGACAAAGGCCTGATCACCTTTCGAGAAGAAACCAAAATAATCACCGTACAATCACAATCATTGTCCCTCTGTATTTCACAATCATTGTCCTTCTGAGCATTCATTTTGTGCTCCCACAAATGTAGCCGTCCCTGCAATCAATTCATCCTGCTTATGTACAAGCTCTTCCATGCAAACATCTCCAACTACTGCATCATTCAATGTCCCAAAATTATTGGTTTCCTTCACTTCGACATCCCCATCATTATTCATTTCCATTGCCTCCACATTATTTGTTTCCTTAATTTCAACATCACCACTACTACTCTCGAGGAAATTAGATCCTTTCACTTCTACATCCCCATTGTCTTTGTCTACCTTTGCCTCTTTATTATTGGTGTCCTTAATTTCAACATCACCATTATTATTCTCTTCCTTTGCCTCAACAAAATTCACAACCTTCACTGTGACATCACCATTGTTATTCTCTTCTTTTGCCTCCCCATACTGGTCTCTTCCTTCATTATTCTCTTGAACCACCTCCTCGTTCTCTTCCAGAGAGCGAGAATACCCTCCTCTACTCCCATTATCATTTTCAGACTCATTTTCCACTACCTCCTCATTAATTTCCTCCACTTGATGCTGCCTCTCAAGACTTAACAATCTCCTCCGTAAGTCACCCAACTCCCTCTCCATCAAGAAGAGTCTCTCCTTCAAAATTAAATTCTCTTCTTCAACTTGTGCAATATGGGTATCTTGATCATCTACCCGATTCTCCAACACATTGTTATACTCAACACCGTAGCTCGGATAAATCATCTCAAAACGACTCAAATCATGATCCAATCTCCTTTCCACCTCCAAATGCTCTTCTACATCACTCTCACTTGAACCTCCTTCCTCTTCATCCTCATCCTCAGGTGCATCTGCTTCATTCCCAGGAGACCTAAGCCTAATTAAACCATTCATCGAACCATACCCATCAACCCCCCACTCCTCCTTAGCCATATCCCCTAAAACCTCCCTAGAGGGTGAAAACATTGGGGTTGGAAGGACTGCAGGGGTCACAGGACAGGGCGAAACCAAAGAAGCAATACCACCGGACTTTTTCGCCCGAATAATGAAGGAACTAGTGTTCCTAGGAGCATACGAACCAGATCTATTGTTAAATTTATCGAATTTCTTCTTCTGAAAGTATTTCCGAGCTTTCAAACGGTTCTCGTGCTGCAATTCCTTAAGAGTTGGAGGCTTATAACCACCTCCACTACCACCAGCACCAATAGTGCTGCCGCTGCCGCCAGCTAGTAAAGGCTTTCCTTTCCTCCTCAAATCTTTCCCCTTATTATCATTAATTCCTTTTTTCCCCTTCCAGTTATTCCGTCCCAAAGGCTTAGAAGAAACAAAACCCGGAAAATTCATCGGATTTTGATTGAAGTTCAACTGATCCTGCACCGGTGGCCACATTCCATAACCACCTCCTCCTCGACTCATCATCATCTGCTGAGACTGAGACTGGTTCATCAGCTGAGGAGGCTTCAGCTGTTGCTGCTGATTCAACATCTGTGGCGGTGGTTGATTCATACCCAACATCTGAGCCTGACTCATCATCGGAGTAGGATTCATATTCATCACCTGCGATTGATTCATCAATTGAGCTTGATCGTTCATCGTTATGCAAATCAAATTACGATTCCAAAACGAAACCCTAGAAATGAAAAATTAGAGAGAAGATTATGTATAATTTCTAACCAAATTCAAATCTTTGAATATGAGTTTTGAATACAATTCACCGAAATAAAAAAATGAATTTCAAGGGCTAATTAAACTGAAGGAATTCTAAGAAATTAGATCTTAGTTCCCAATTATCAAATGTAATCCAACGCCAATTAGGCAATAACACCTGAATTACAAAAAAAAAATCTATATATATAGATTGCTGATTTCTCCTTTATCTCTCTCTGAAAATATATATAATTTCTCGTTCTCTCACTAGAATTCTCGAAGTTGTCTCGTTTGGTTTTTGCCTTTCAGATTTGGGGAAGGCTTACGTTTGGTAGCGGTGGCGATGCGTGCCAATCAGGAATTTATAATGGCAAGGGAAATGGATAAATGGTCCGGATCATCAGTTGAGTTTGGACGGTTGAGATTGGAGACACACACGCGTCCAAACAATAGGCTACGGAATAGAACTGTAATCTATATAATAAGATATTATATAACCAAATTTGAATCTGAATTTGACAAAGCACAGAGATGATTGAGATTGATTCTAACTTAAGTCTTTTAATTTAATCTAAAGGCTCAGAATTAACCCCGTCCAAATCAAACCCAACCCTTTCCCCTCTATTGAATCTACCGACTCCTTCTCTTCCTCTCAACCCTTATCCTCTGCTTTCTCTTCCGTTTGACTCCTCCTCTCTTCTCACTGTTCAATCGTCTCCTTGAAGGGTTTAAGAAACTTCAAATTCATTTCTCGCCTAATTCTTCAGCAGCAGCGGCAACCCCTTTCTCACTTGGAAGAAATTATGAAAATTCACAAATCCCTGCCGACAAGACCAGGAATTGAAGCAGCAAAGATATTAATCCGGAACGTGGAAAACGAGGAGCAATCAAGGCTCGGTGCCATTGCTAGGAAAACAACAAACGTCGAAGTTCCCGAAGAACTCTTCATGATATTGCAAGAGATGCAGAAGAGAGAAGCTGTGAAATTGTTAGATCTCGAGAACACCCACTCAATGTTCGACGATTTGATTCAGAGAGCTTCTAGATGTCTCCCTTCAGCAATGGGCTTGAATTCCCAGTCCGGTGCTTCCACATCGTCTGGCTGTTTGTCTTTGACGAATTCGGTTTTGTTTTCTTTTAATTCTCATGTGACTACCACGTCGTCTGCGAGTTTGTTTTATGAAAAGGAGGGTGTTAAAGCTTCTACTGAGTTAATTGCTAGAGATGATAGTTATGTGAAGAAGGCTAAGTCTACTTTTACGGTGACGGAAATGGAGTTGGACTTCGATCTGGGGATGTTTCAACTCCCAGTGATTAGTTCAGGTAAGTTCTAATTATTAATATGTTGTTGTTTATTTGTCAAGCTGTTATTCTACTTAATCGGTTGGTTTGGAACTTGGTATTTAGAATAATTTTTTGATGTTTTTCTAATTGGAATTTAGACATTAATGATATTTCCAAATGAGAAATTGAGTCTTATAAATCTTGCTAATTTAATTGAAGTATCTTCGAAAAAAGGGACGAGGGATTTCAATCTTCGGGGCAAACTGATGGATCAAATTGAATGGCTCCCTGATTCAGTTGGGAAGCTATTGAGTTTGATTACCTTGGATTTGTCTGAAAATGGGATTATGGACGTCATTGACAAAATTGGATTTGCATTCAAACAATATGTTATAATATGTCTGTCTGAAAATGGGATTATTCAATGAACTCCCAGAGACTATTGGTGATATCCTCAGCTTGGTTTTTCTTGATTTGAGGGGGAATCAGTTGACATCTCTGCCTGCTACCTTTGGTAGATTGGTTCAGCTTCAAGAGCTTGATTTGAGCTCAAATCTTCTTCAAGTGCTTCCTGAGTCTATTGGGTCATTTGGGAATTTTTGTTACTTCCTTCTTAATTAATTCTAATGTGATTTGGGTATTTAAATATGATAATAATAATAATAATAATAATAATAATAATAATACTGATAATAATAATATCCATAATAATAATAATAATTAATAATAGTAATAATAATAGTAATAATAATAATAATAATAATAATAATAATAATAATAATAATAATAATAATAATAGTAATAATAATTATTATAATAATAATAATAATAATAGTAATAGTAATAACAATAATAGTAATAACAATAATAGTAATAATACTGATAATAATAATATCCATAATAATAATAATACCAAAAATAATAATTATACTGATAATAATAATAATAATAATACAGATAATAATAATATTTTTATTTTAATTTAATTTTTCGTTATACCGTGCCTTCAGACACGGGCAATCCAATATGTGATTATTCAACGTAATTGCTTGGTTGTGTAAGCTTTTTATGGAAGAGAATGATATTTCCTTACTTTCTATAGCAACCGGATGTACGTGTATTAAAAACATTGAAACTAATCCTTTTGACTATTGGTTTTAATTCATTAATTGAATGATATTGAACATTGAAAGGAATAGTTTTGTCTAATTCACAAGGGTTAGCAGTTTTGACTAATTCACTAATTAAGAAAATTTTACCCCAAATAGTTTTGACTAATTCAATTAAGAATTCAGCAGTTGACTTTATCAATAGTTTCAATGTTCAGTATTTCTCTTAAAAATAAATTCAGAATGCATGAATAATATACTACATCAAATTCACTGCGTAAAGCCATTGTTTGCATTTGGAATCTGAATAAAATTAAACACTTGAATTACAAACTTTGTTGTAAACCATGTTATTAGTGGGAGGAAACTAAAAGTATTAATTTAATACGAAAGTCAAGTTTTGTGGCTCAAGGTCACTAAATATGACTATTTATATGTTATTAGTGTCATTCATTCATTTTCTTTATTTGTGAAGCACAAATGTCTTTTGAGGTTTATGTTGGGAGGCTATAAACCTCAAGCATAGATGTAGATTGGTTGTCCCACCTATCAAGTGAAGGTTAGAGGGTTATTGGAATTGGGTTAACCATAAATTTAGTTTTTAATTTTATACGTATTGGCAATATTTTAAAAAAGTTGTACTATATATATGTATTTGAATTTGGATTTGTATCTGTGCGCTAGCCGATATGTATTTTGTACTATCTCATTTATATACTTTACTATGGAATTGTACTATCTTCATCCACACATTCGAGCAAAAAAACTCACATACAGAGAACTATGATGTTGTGATTGTGATATTGTCATATCTTTTGGCTCTTCTTATTTGTGTACTTTGCATATGTTCACGTGCTGCTATTGAAGCTCAAAACAGGGATGGGTTCTATCTCCAATACTAAGTTTGTAAGACCCCGAATTTTATGAAATATAAAATTTAATTTTTCTTCATATATTTTTTTTTTCATGAAACAGTAAATGGTTAAATTGATAAAGTTAAAAGTTAAGGATGTTATGTGTAAATTATATTTTGTCGGACAATATTCGCTTTGTCGGGGAATATTCGTTTGGTCCGACGGCGCCGAAATAACAAATTATTGGTGGACCCCACAACGGAATATTTGTCGGATATAGAAAACGACAGAAATAACCTTTTTAAATAAAAATAGTCAACGGAACTGTTAAAATACCGGTGATAAAAGAATAGTAGCATACGGTAGTTTATGGTATTTTCTGTAACACACGGTATTGCATAGTGTCTCATATTATTGGTCTGATAATTGACACCGTAACTGTTACGCATCATTCCATCGATAATTGTCACTGCATAATATTTTATATTATCAATTCAATAATTGTTGTTATACAGTATTTTACATTATTGATTTAATAATTGTCATTACACTGTATTTTATATCATTGAGTCAATAATTGTTGATGCACTGTTTTTAAAATTATTGAACCTAATAATTGTCACAGTAACATATGCACAGTAATTCACATTATTGAATCAATAATTGTCATTACACGATAACGTATGCTTTCTTTTACATTATTGTTATCTCTATTATGATGTTATTTAAACAGTTGTATTTCATTAATTTATTGACTTGATATCTAAGAGCTAACTATACTGTATTTATAACAATTAGTCATAATAATTGAATTGATAAAGTTATTTGTTTATAATATAAAGTTAGGTGATTATTAGGTTATATGAAATGAATGGTGTAGATTAAAGTGTGAATTATTGTTGAATAATTGAATTGATTTGTTTATAATATAAAGTTAGGTAATTATTAGGTGATATGAAATGAATGGTGTAGATTAAAGTGTGAATTATTATTGAATAATTGAATTGATTTGTTTATAATATAAAGTTAGGTGATATGAAATGAATGGTGTAGATTAAAGATAATATAAAATTTGAAATGGATGGTGTAGATTAAAAGATGATCTTTAAATGAATGGTTTAGATTAAATGAATGATAAGATTTTTGGCTATAAATAGAAGCCTTAACTTAAGGATTTTTCATAAAACTTCCTTACTTGTTCTTTCTTTCTCTCTCTAAATACTTCTTGTGTAAGTTCTCTCTAAGTGTTCTTAAGTCATTCCTAGTTTTGAAATCTTTTGCATTCTTCTTTGAATTCCCGAGTAGAATTTTCTTATGTACAGTAACTCTTTCGAAAAATCGTAGTAAATTCATTATTTGTCAGAATTTAATGAATTAAAAGCCTGTCTCTTCAGTTTTTTGTCCTCTACAACTTTGAAGAAGGAAGAAAAGTCATCTGAAATCATCTTCATGCCTTAAAATACTAAAAACCGTAACCTATTCTGATTTTCGTCACTATTTTCAGTCTTAGTTTTGAAAATTCATAACTCATTCATATTAACTCCGAATTGAGTGATTCTTGAGTCTATGCCGTCTATCTTTCCGAGAGTAACATTATTTTAAAAGCATAAAGAGATTTTAAAAAACTCTAGAAGACTCAAAAGTCAGATTCCTTACTGCTACAAACAAGGAAGGATTTGTTCGGCTATAAACTTGTTTCACAATATCAAGGTAAGGAATATCATTCTTTTCACACTCTTAAATTTATTACGGTAAGGAATGTCATTTTCTTTTCTTACTTGTAAGAAATATCATTTTCTTTCATACTCTTAACCTTATTATGGTAAGGGATGTCATTTTCTTTCATACTCTTAAATTTACTACTTGTAAGGAATGTCATCTTCTTTCATCTTCTATTATTAAAACTTACTACGGTAAGGGATACCATCTTTTTCATCTTCCATTATTCAAACGTACTATGGTAAGGGATTATCATTATTTGATTCTCGATAATAATATTGTTTCTTCCTTACTCATAAGACGTGCCTTTTATTTCCATGTATTAAATTGTGGGAATAAACTTACGGAGCGGATTGCCGCCTGTTGGTGAATAACCTTCCGTATTCATTCATTATTAATCTCTGAGAATAACCTTACGGAGCGGATTGCCGCCTGTTTGGTGAATAACTCTTTGTACTCAAATTCTATTAAATTGTGGGAATAACCTTACGGAGCGGATTGCCGCCTGTTGGTGAATAACCCTTTGTATTAATTTCCTTCACCTTTTGTTAATCAAACCTGCTACGGTAAGGGATATTATTTTCTTTCATACTCCTAAATCGAAATTTATTATGGAACTATTGCTTCTATAATTCCTGAAAATATTATATGTTCCATAATAGTTGAACTTCATTATTTCAACTGAACCTTCCTATTTACGTGAACCTTTCTATTGAATTGTAACCGTTATTCTGAACTGTGGATCTTGAATATCATTTTTGAATTTCACTCCACATCATGTTGACAATTTGGACATTATTTGAATCTGTACAAAGTAAACTTCCGATACTTATTGTTATCCTATTTCTTCTGTTCATCATTTATATCATTCTAATCATCCAAAAATCAAGCTGTTGTGAATATCTGTGGCCGGGGGCACAGATGTGATATATTTGTTGAACAGATGATAGGTTAAAGGCGATATACTAGGTTAAAGGCGATACATCTGTTCGGTGTCTTTTATGGCACGTGGTGAAAGTTCTCTTTGGCCCGTAGTGCATAGATGAACTGTTGTTTGGTATGATTATGACAAAAGGCTGAATCTGGTATAATCATGACCGTTGGTATTATGTGAATGTTCTCTTTGGCCTGTAGTGCAAAGATGAACTGTTGATTGGTATGATTATGACCAAAGGCTGAATCTGGTATAATCATGACCGTTGGTGCTATATTGAATATCTTTGGCCCGTAGTGCAAAGATGAACTGTTGATATGCATGATTATGATCAGGAACTGTGAATTTATATTATCATGACTAATGGTATTTCAGATGATAAAAGTTGATGATGTTTTTACGAAAAAGAGAAGCAAGTGGACATTATAGTCTGCATTATTCTTCTAATAGATTGCTCATTCCGCTGCTATTATTGATCTAAACATTGTTTAAGAATTTAACTGCAGTTTTTGATATAAACCTTGTATTCTATTGTATTCTATCAAGAACTCAACTGTTGAAGGCTAATGATAATTTATTCGTCATTATCTTAGTCATGATATTTCTTACTGGGCTATTTGAGCTCACCCTTTCTTTTGTTCCATTGTTTTTCAACAGGAGATGAAAACATAACAGGGTCTAGCCGGGGAATGGAGTGAGGGTCCGAGGAATAGTTATCATAGTCTTCACGTTTTGTAAAATAGTGTGGCAATAATAGTGAAGACTTAGTTGTGTATTATTATACACTGTATTGTTGTACGTTGTGCTTTGTTGTAATAATTTTGTTGTAGTCTTTTGACGACTCAAGTTTGGGCTGTGTGGACCCAGATTTGGGGGCGTCACAAAGTTGGTAAAGTAGTTGAGTTTTGATAATTTGAAAGGAAGACTAATTAAATTTTGTGAACAAAAAAATCTTAATATTTGTGAATTTTGTAAGTGGATTTATGTTTGTGGATTTATTCAACGTTGTGTGTGTTTTTTGTGTTTTTTATTTTGTAAAATTAACTAATTATACATGGTTATGATGATTTTGGGTATGGAATGATGGTTGTTTTGGTGGTTTGGATATGTTTTGTACACAGGTTTACATTTTTCTGGATATCTATTTTTGAAGGAAACTCTGCCAAAATTTCTTGAAATTAGTAGCGACTAGCTTGGTGTTTTGGTGATTGGATATGTGTTAATGGTGATTGTTATGTCTAATTTTTTGTTACGCCGTGCCGACAGGCACAGACAATTACTAGTGTAATGATAAAAGAGTATTACTATGTATTTGTTTGATTCTTTTTTAGTATTTGTATAATAATTATAATATTATTACATTAAGTTTAAAATTATATTTGATTTACTAAATTAAATAATTTTATATTATGAATAAATTAAATTATATATCAAATATTAAATCAATAATAATTATTAATATTTTGTTTTATATGGCATATTATATTATAAACATAATGAGTTAATACATCTATCGGGAATGTAATGAAAAACATTGAAATTGACATAATAGAATGTAAACCCATAATGGACGCATAATGCATATAATAGGTGAATTAAATATAATAAATGTTACATCAATATAATAGTTTATTACATTACAAAACTGTGTGATAAGTTATTATATTAATTTGACGCGAGTACGCGAGTCAAACGCTGGCTTAATAAATCTACGATACATTTCAATTTTAGGGGCTATAAAAGCCTAAAAAAAAGAGTAAAAGGAGAACCTAAATAAAACTTATATATTTAATCTTTTGAATTATGTTCATTGACATCTGACTTTTTATTAAAGGATAAAGTCAAACGTATGACCTTATACAGTAAAATAAAAAAAAACAGATACATTTATCACTAAATTATTGTTTTTATTTAAAATTAGTATCCAAATCACCCTTGTTTGAGAAAAAGTTACAAACAAGTTGAGTTTTAAAGTTTTAAGATGGACAAAAAAATAATTAAAAAAGTATCGAATACATAAATATTTTTGTTATTGAGTTTTAGATAAAAGGAGTGGACAAACAATACTTTTCTATCTTTATGTTATCGAGTTTTTTAATAAATAGAAGATAAAAGAAATAGACGGATAATTTGATCATTTTTGTTATCAAAGTTTTCGGTCCAAAAATAAACAAATTTCGACAATTAACTCTCTACATTATAAACACAACAAAATTAATCTATAGAATAAATAATAATTTAAATTTAAATTTAATTACAACATGAAGAAACCTTAAAAAAATAATTCCTTTTTTATTCTATTATAATTTAAATTTTAATTATTTCCTTTTTGTATTCAAAACTGAAAAATCACAGTTTTAATATGTAAGACCCCGACTTTAATGAAATACTAATTTAATTTTTCTTTATATATTTTCTTCTGAAACAATAAATGAATAAATTGACAAAAGAAAATATTTTGTGTAAATTTTATTTTGTCGAAAAATATTCGTTTTGTCGAGGAATATTCGTTTTATCGGGGAATATTCGATTCATACGACGACGCCGAAATAACAAAATATTGGTGGACCCCCCACAACAAAATATTGTCGGATATAAAAAACGATATAAGTAACTTTTTTAAATAAAAATAGTCAACGATACTATCACTTTTAACTGTTAAAATACCCGATGGTAAAGGAATAGTAGCATACGGTGTTACACGGTAACACACGGTATTACACAGTAACATAGGTATTGTACAGTAGCACACGGTATTGCACAATGTTTCATATTATTGAACTGATAAAGTGACTACTATTCAATATTGACTTTATTGAACCAATAATTGTCGCATGCACAATAATTCATATTATTGAACTGATAATTGTCACAGTAACATATGCACAGTAATTCACATTACTGAATCAATAATTGTCATTACACAGTAACGTGATCTTTCTTTTACTTATTTTATGCATTATTGTTATCTCTATTATGATGTTGATTGAACTGATGTATTCCATTATTAGTTGATATTTCTACTGGTATTATGAGTCTCTAATTCAGAAAGCTAACTACACTGCATTTATAACAATTGATTATAATAATAAATAATTATGAATAATTGTTAAAATAATTTATAAAGTTATTTGTTTTATATACTTTATATAAAGTTAATTGTTTTATATATACACTTAATTGATTTATATATAAAGTTAATTGTTTTATATATAAAGTTAATTGATTTATGTAAAGTTAATTGTTTTATATATAAAGTTAATTGATTTATGTGAATTAATTGTTTTATATATAAAGTTAATTGATTTATGTAAAGTTAATTGTTTTATATGTAAAGTTAATTGATTTATATAAAGTTAGTTGTTTTATATATAAAGTTAGTTGTTTTATATAAAAAAGTTAATTATTTTATTAAATGAATGATATAGACTAAAGAAAATCTGAAATGAATGATATAAATTAAATATAATGTAATAATTATAGAATTTGAAATGAACGGTGTAGATTAAAGATGATCTTTAAATTAATGATTTAGATTAAAGAAATCTTAAAAGATGAAATGAGTGGTATTGATTAAACATTATCTTGAAATATACGGTTTGAATTAAATTAGGAAATCTTGGATTATGATAAGATTTTTGGCTATAAATAGAGGCCTTAACTTAAGAATTTTTTAAAAACTTCCTTGCTTATTTTTTTTTTCACTCTCTAAATATTACTTTGTGTAAGTTCTCTTTGAGTGTACTAAAGTCATCTTGAGTATTTGTAAAGATCTGTAAGTGTACGAATACTGTTCAAGTAAGTCTTTTTATAAAAATTATATAAGCAACCACACATATCACATAGTGTTTATAAATTTTCCTTTAGAAAATTTATTTTGAAAAGCTTCATTTGGAATATTTATTTTAAAATATTACTTTCTTTTAAAAACTATATTAAAGTTATTCTACTTTATTCTATCAAATCACTTTTGATGATTTCATACAAATTAGTATACACCATGAAATTATATGTGGTAGTTACTAATTAAATTATAAACATATAGGTTGATCAACTTAATTTAAATTAATATTCAGTCACGTGTTAAGGTAAGGGATATCATTCTTTTTATACTCGTAAAAGGATATCATTTTCTAACTTGCTACGATAAGGGATATTGTGACGCCCCCAAATCTGGGCCCACACAGCCCATACTTGAGTCGTCAAAAGACTACAACAAAATTATTACAACAAAGCACAACGTACAACAATACAGTGTATAATAATACACAACTAAGTCTTCACTATTATTGCCACACTATTTTACAAAACGTGAAAACTATGATAAATATTCCTCGGACCCTCACTCCATTCCCCGGCTAGACCCTGTTATGTTTTCATCTCCTGTTGAAAAACAATGGAACAAAAGAAAGGGTGAGCTCAAATAGCCCAGTAAGAAATATCATGACTAAGATAATGACGAATAAATTATCATTAGCCTTCAACAGTTGAGTTCTTGATAGAATACAATAGACTACAAGGTTTATATCAAAAACTGTAGTTAAATTCTTAAACAACGTTCAGATCAATAATAGCAGCGGAATGAGTAATCTATTAGAAGAATAATGCAGACTATAATGTCCACTCGGTTCTCTTTTTAGGAAAAACATCATCAACTTTTATCATTTGAAATATCATTAGTCAAGATAATACAAATTCACAGTTCCTGATCATAATCATGCACATCAACAGTTCATCTTTGTACTACGGCCAAAGATATTCAATATAGCACCAACGGTCATGATTATACCAGATTCAGCCTTTGGTCATAATCATACCAAACAACAGTTCATCTTTGCACTACGGGCCAAAGAGAACATTCACCACGTGCCATAAAAGACACCGAACAGATGTATCGCCTTTAACCTATTATATCGCCTTTAACCTATCATCTGTTCAACAAATATATCACATCTGTGCCCCCGGCCACAGATATTCACAACAGCTTGATTTTTGGATGATTAGAATGATATAAATGATGAACAGAAGAAATAGGATAACAATAAGTATCGGAAGTTTACTTTGTACAGATTCAAATAATGTCCAAATTGTCAACATGATGTGGAGTGAAATTTAAAAATGATATTCAAGATCCACAGTTCAGAATAACGGTTACAATTCAATAGAAATGTTCACGTAAATAGGAAGGTTCAGTTGAAATAATGAAATTCAACTATTATGGAACATATAATATTTTCAGGAATTATAGAAGCAATAGTTCCATAATAAATTTCGATTTAGGAGTATGAAAGAAAATAATATCCCTTACCGTAGCAGGTTTGATTAACAAAAGGTGAAGGAAATTAATACAAAGGGTTATTCACCAACAGGCGGCAAACCGCTCCGTAAGGTTATTCCCACAATTTAATAGAATTTGAGTACAAAGAGTTATTCACCAAACAGGCGGCAATCCGCTCCGTAAGGTTATTCTCAGAGATTAATAATGAATGAATACGAAAGGTTATTCACCAACAGGCGGCAATCCGCTCCGTAAGGTTATTCCCACAATTTAATAGGATTTGAGTACAAAGAGTTATTCACCAAGCAGGCGGCAATCCGCTCCGTAAGGTTATTCTCAGAGATTAATAATGAATGAATACGAAAGGTTATTCACCAACAGGCGGCAATCCGCTCCGTAAGGTTATTCCCACAATTTAATACATGGAAATAAAAGGCACGTCTTATGAGTAAGGAAGAAACAATATTATTATCGAGAATCAAATAATGATAATCCCTTACCATAGTATGTTTGAATAATGGAAGATGAAAAAGATGGTATCCCTTACTTCAACACGTGACTGGATATTGATTTAAATGAGGTTGATTAACTTGAACAGTACACGTATACTTATAGATCTTCACAAATACTCAAGATGACTTAAGCACACTTAGAGAGAACTTTTACAAGAAGTATTTAGAGAGAGAAAGAAAGAACAAGTAAGGAAGTTTATGAAAAATCCTTAAGTTAAGGCTTCTATTTATAGCCAAAAATCTTATCATTCATTTAATCTAAACCATTCATTTAAAGATCATCTTTTAATCTACACCATCCATTTCAAATATTATATTATCTTTAATCTACACCATTCATTTCATATCACCTAATAATCACCTAACTTTATATTATAAACAAATCAATTTAATTATTCAACAATAATTCACACTTTAATCTACACCATTCATTTCATATCACCTAATAATCACCTAACTTTATATTATAAACAAATCAATTCAATTATTCAACAATAATTCACACTTTAATCTACACCATTCATTTCATATCACCTAATAATCACCTAACTTTATATTATAAACAAATAACTTTATCAATTCAATTATTATGACTAATTGTTATAAATACAGTATAGTTAGCTCTTAGATATCAAGTCAATAAATTAATGAAATACAACTGTTTAAATAACATCATAATAGAGATAACAATAATGTAAAATAAAGCATACGTTACTGTGTAATGACAATTATTGATTCAATAATGTGAATTACTGTGCATATGTTACTGTGACAATTATTAGGTTCAATAATTTTAAAAACAGTGCAACAACAATTATTGACTCAATGATATAAAATACAGTGTAATGACAATTATTAAATCAATAATGCAAAATACTGTGTAACAACAATTATTGAATTGATAATATAAAATATTATGCAGTGACAATTATCGATGAAATGATGCGTAACAGTTACGGTGTCAATTATCAGACCAATAATACGAGACACTATGCAATACCGTGTGTTACTGTAGAGTACCGTGTGCTACAGAAAATACCATAAACTACCGTATGCTACTATTCTTTTATCACCGGTATTTTAACAGTTCCGTTGACTATTTTTATTTAAAAAGGTTACTTCTGTCGTTTTCTATATCCGACAAATATTCCGTTGTGGGGTCCACCAATAATTTATTATTTCGGCGCCGTCGTACGGCACGAACATTCCCCGACCAAACGAATATTCCCCGACAAAGCGAATATTGTCCGACAAAATAAAATTTGCACATAACATCCTTAACTTTCAATTTTATTAATTTAACCACTTACTGTTTCAAAAAAAATATATATATGAAGAAAAATTAAATTTTGTATTTCATAAAATTCGGGGTCTTACAACCTCCCCTCCTTATGAAATTTCGTCCCCGAAATTGACGTACCTGACATATCGAAGAGGTAAGGATACTTTGATTTCATCTCAGATTCTAGCTCCCAGGTCATTTCCTCAGTATCTTGGTTCCTCCATAAAACCTTAACTTGAGGTATAACCTTTGAGCGTAGGATCTGCTCCTTCTTATCCAGGATCTTAACAGGTACCTCCTCGTATGTTAAATCCTCTGCTATAACGTCTGGTTCTAACTCAATGACGTGGTTTGGGTCCTTCACATATTTACGTAACATAGATATGTGAAAAACGTTATGGATGCGAGACATACTTGGTGGTAGGGCTAGTCTGTAGGCTACGGTTCCTATTCGATCGAGGATTTCAAATGGACCAATAAATCGAGGGTTAAGCTTTCCTCTCTTTCCGAATCTCGTAACCCCTTTCCATGGAGAAACACGTAAGAATACATGATCTCCGACGTTGAAACTTTCGTCTCTCCGATGAAGATCAGCATAACTCTTTTGTCGTTCTTGTGCGGTCTGTATTCGTTGTCGGATCATTTGGATCTTTTCGGTCGTCAAGCGTACCAACTCGGGTCCCAACAATTTTGCTTCTCCTACCTCATTCCAACATATTGGAGAGCGACACTTCCTTCCATACAATGCCTCGAATGGAGCCATGCCTATGCTTGCTTGGTAACTGTTGTTGTAAGAAAATTCCACCAACGGCAAGTACTTATCCCAACTTCCTTTGAAGTCTAATACACAAAGTCTCAAAAGATCTTCGAGGGTCTGGATCGTCCTTTCCGATTGTCCGTCCGTTTGAGGATGGTATGCAGAACTAAAACGTAGTTCAGTGCCCATAGCTTTTTGTAGACTGATCCAAAAGCGTGAAGTGAATCTAGGATCTCGATCAGAAACTATGGAAACTGGCATGCCATGCAATCTCACGATCTCATTTATGTACATACCGGCAAGACGTTCAAGTGAAAAGTTTTCTCGTATAGGCAAGAAATGAGCAGATTTGGTCAATCTATCTACGATCACCCAAATTGCATCTAAGCCTTGAGAAACTTTTGGAAGACCCGTCACGAAGTCCATATTGATGTGTTCCCACTTCCATTCGAGAACTTCAAGTGATTGTAATGGACCTTTAGGAACTTGATGCTCTGCCTTGACACGTTGACAAGTTAGGCACCTTGAGATAAACTCCGCAATCTCTCTTTTCATATTGTTCCACCAAAATGTATGTCGAAAATCTCGATACATCTTGGTACCTCCTGGGTGGATTGCAAACGGCGTGTTGTGTGCCTCCATCATGATTTTATGCTTTAATTCAGGATCGTTAGGAACACAGAGTCGAGAGTTGACTCGAAGTATTCCTTTCTCGTCGATTCTTGCTTCGGGAATGACACCTTCTTGTACTTTCTTTATCATGTTTATCAGTTCCGGATCGGTAGCTTGAGCAGCTTTAATTTTATCGATTAAAGTTGGTTCTACTCGCACGTGAGCAATCTTCGAGTGGGTCCCTGGTGTCTTTAGCTCTATCTCCATCTTTTGCAAGTCGTACAAAATACACTTTTGTGTTGTCAGCAGTGCACTTGTACTTGCATAAGATTTTCTGCTCAAAGCGTCAGCTACAACGTTCGCCTTTCCCGGGTGATACTGGATTGTGTGGTCATAATCCTTTAACAGCTCAAGCCAACGTCGTTGTCGCATGTTGAGTTCCTTCTGGGTGAAGAAATACTTGAGACTTTTATGATCCGTATAGATATCCACTTTTTCTCCGTACAAGTAGTGTCTCCAGATCTTCAACGCGAAAACGACTGCTGCCAACTCTAGATCATGAGTAGGATAATTTTTCTCATAATCTTTGAGTTGTCGAGAGGCGTAGGCTATAACCTTTCCATGTTGCATAAGGACACAGCCTAGACCTTTGCCAGAAGCATCGCTGTAGATAACAAATTCTCCTGATCCTGATGGTATGGTCAGAACAGGAGCTGAAACCAGTCTCTTCTTGAGTTCTTGGAAACTTTTCTCGCATTCCTCGCTCCATATGAATTTTGTGCTTTTCCGAGTAAGCTACGTTAATGGAGTGGCGATTCGAAAAAATCCTTCTACGAATCTCCGATAATAACCAGCTAGACCCAGAAAACTTCGGACTTCGGTTACTGTTTTGGGTTGTTCCCAATTTAGTACCGTTTCAATCTTCGCAGGATCGACTGATATTCCTTGACTAGAAATCACATGCCCAAGAAACGCGACCTCCTCAAGCCAGAACTCACATTTCTTCAACTTGGCATATAATTTGTTTTCACGGAGCTTTTGTAGTATCAATCTCAGGTGTTGTTCATGATCCTCGCGACTCTTGGAGTATATGAGGATGTCATCAATAAAGACAACCACAAAATGATCCAAATGTTCCTTGAATATCCGGTTCATCATGTCCATGAAAGCTGCAGGAGCATTAGTTAGTCCAAAAGGCATGACTAAGAACTCATAATGCCCATAACGAGTTCTGAAAGCAGTCTTTGGAATGTCCTCAGCTTTAACCTTTAACTGATGATATCCAGAACGGAGATCAATCTTTGAGAAATGTTGAGCGCCTTGCAATTGATCAAACATGTCATCAATCCGAGGTAACGGGTACCTGTTCTTGATGGTGACATGGTTCAATTCTCGGTAGTCAATGCACAATCTCATACTCCCGTCTTTCTTCTTCACAAATAGAACAGGAGCACCCCAAGGTGATGCACTCGGACGAATGAAACCGGTATCCAACAATTCCTGTAGTTGGACTTTTAACTCTTGAAGTTCAATGGGAGCCATTCGGTAGGGAGCTTTGCAAATGGGCTTGGTACCGGGTTCAAGATCAATATAAAAATCAATTTCACGGTTTGGGGGTAAGCCAAGAAGTTCTTCAGGAAAAACGTCAGGAAACTCATTAACAATGGGAATATCATTCAAGTTTGATGTATTTTTGTTCAAATCAGTGACATGAGCTAAAAAGGCTTGACATCCGTTTTTCAATAAACGAATGGCTTTATGGCTAGAAATAACAGTTATAGATTTCAATGGTTTAGTTGCTTGAATTTGCATGACAGGTTGATTAGGAATATGAAAACTAATAATCTTATGAAAACAATCAATTTTAGCATGATGGGTAGTCAACCAATCAATTCCTAAAATCACATCAAATTCACGCATCTCCAAAGAAATAAGGTCAACAGGTAATGTGAGGTTGTTGATTTGAACTAGGCAAGATTTATAGATAGTAAATGTAATAGGTATTTCTCCCAATGAGGTTTCAACTGATAAAACAAGATTTAAGTTTTCAATAGTCAAATTTAAACGTTGAGTACATATAGGTGAGATAAAAGAGTGGATAGAGTCAGTATCTAATATGGCATAGACTTCACGAGAATTTATGAATAGCTTACCGGTTATCACCTCATTCGGTTTCTTGACTGTTATCGTCAAATTGAATCCCGAATACTTCATTCGGATCTTCACGTATTTCAACCATGGGAATACCACTGAATAATTTTCTAGCAAACTGTTTCTCGGGTTCATCAACTTCATCAGTAGTAAGGTACCAATGATTTCCATTAAAATAGTATTTTCGATAGACTGCAGTTTCCACGATAGTGACTAACTTAACCTGAATTCCTCTAAATTGTAACGCCCAAAAGTATAGAAACATCATTTTTAAATAATCTTGAAAATCATAGCTGGAACACCATAAATCCCAAAGACTAATATGAAAAGTCCATATATTCTGATCCTTTGTTATAGAGCATAACCAGGTGATATCACTCTCCCAATTAGTGAGTAAATTAAAGGCAATAATTTCCGCAAGTTCGTTACTTCCTTTAATTGCTTCTAAGAATGGATCTGGAACGACTGTAGCAGAGCTTTCACCTTCATCCTTACTGGATAGAACACGCATAATTTTTGCCTTAGGCAAATGATTCAACTCTGAGTTTGTAAGAAGATTATTCGTCGCCTCTTGTTTTGCAGCTACATTTGTTTCGGTAATTTCATAGTTAACCTCCTGATTTCCAGATGCCATAATTAACTGTGGTCACAAAATAAATGTTAGTTCAAATAAACTGACTCATCTCTTCATGTTCCTACATTCAAATTGACTCATTAGATAATAAAATCTATTTTAGGTAGGACACACTAGTGACTGATTCTATTCGTCTCTCCCCTCCTAGTTCTACCCCAGATCTCCATTAAAGACCATATCCCTAAGCTCTGATGCCAACTGTGACGCCCCCAAATCTGGGCCCACACAGCCCATACTTGAGTCGTCAAAAGACTACAACAAAATTATTACAACAAAGCACAACGTACAACAATACAGTGTATAATAATACACAACTAAGTCTTCACTATTATTGCCACACTATTTTACAAAACGTGAAAACTATGATAAATATTCCTCGGACCCTCACTCCATTCCCCGGCTAGACCCTGTTATGTTTTCATCTCCTGTTGAAAAACAATGGAACAAAAGAAAGGGTGAGCTCAAATAGCCCAGTAAGAAATATCATGACTAAGATAATGACGAATAAATTATCATTAGCCTTCAACAGTTGAGTTCTTGATAGAATACAATAGACTACAAGGTTTATATCAAAAACTGTAGTTAAATTCTTAAACAACGTTCAGATCAATAATAGCAGCGGAATGAGTAATCTATTAGAAGAATAATGCAGACTATAATGTCCACTCGGTTCTCATTTTAGGAAAAACATCATCGACTTTTATCATTTGAAATATCATTAGTCAAGATAATACAAATTCACAGTTCCTGATCATAATCATGCACATCAACAGTTCATCTTTGTACTACGGCCAAAGATATTCAATATAGCACCAACGGTCATGATTATACCAGATTCAGCCTTTGGTCATAATCATACCAAACAACAGTTCATCTTTGCACTACGGGCCAAAGAGAACATTCACCACGTGCCATAAAAGACACCGAACAGATGTATCGCCTTTAACCTATTATATCGCCTTTAACCTATCATCTGTTCAACAAATATATCACATCTGTGCCCCCGGCCACAGATATTCACAACAGCTTGATTTTTGGATGATTAGAATGATATAAATGATGAACAGAAGAAATAGGATAACAATAAGTATCGGAAGTTTACTTTGTACAGATTCAAATAATGTCCAAATTGTCAACATGATGTGGAGTGAAATTTAAAAATGATATTCAAGATCCACAGTTCAGAATAACGGTTACAATTCAATAGAAATGTTCACGTAAATAGGAAGGTTCAGTTGAAATAATGAAATTCAACTATTATGGAACATATAATATTTTCAGGAATTATAGAAGCAATAGTTCCATAATAAATTTCGATTTAGGAGTATGAAAGAAAATAATATCCCTTACCGTAGCAGGTTTGATTAACAAAAGGTGAAGGAAATTAATACAAAGGGTTATTCACCAACAGGCGGCAAACCGCTCCGTAAGGTTATTCCCACAATTTAATAGAATTTGAGTACAAAGAGTTATTCACCAAACAGGCGGCAATCCGCTCCGTAAGGTTATTCTCAGAGATTAATAATGAATGAATACGAAAGGTTATTCACCAACAGGCGGCAATCCGCTCCGTAACGTTATTCCCACAATTTAATAGGATTTGAGTACAAAGAGTTATTCACCAAGCAGGCGGCAATCCGCTCCGTAAGGTTATTCTCAGAGATTAATAATGAATGAATACGAAAGGTTATTCACCAACAGGCGGCAATCCGCTCCGTAAGGTTATTCCCACAATTTAATACATGGAAATAAAAGGCACGTCTTATGAGTAAGGAAGAAACAATATTATTATCGAGAATCAAATAATGATAATCCCTTACCATAGTATGTTTGAATAATGGAAGATGAAAAAGATGGTATCCCTTACTTCAACACGTGACTGGATATTGATTTAAATGAGGTTGATTAACTTGAACAGTACACGTATACTTATAGATCTTCACAAATACTCAAGATGACTTAAGCACACTTAGAGAGAACTTTTACAAGAAGTATTTAGAGAGAGAAAGAAAGAACAAGTAAGGAAGTTTATGAAAAATCCTTAAGTTAAGGCTTCTATTTATAGCCAAAAATCTTATCATTCATTTAATCTAAACCATTCATTTAAAGATCATCTTTTAATCTACACCATCCATTTCAAATATTATATTATCTTTAATCTACACCATTCATTTCATATCACCTAATAATCACCTAACTTTATATTATAAACAAATCAATTTAATTATTCAACAATAATTCACACTTTAATCTACACCATTCATTTCATATCACCTAATAATCACCTAACTTTATATTATAAACAAATCAATTCAATTATTCAACAATAATTCACACTTTAATCTACACCATTCATTTCATATCACCTAATAATCACCTAACTTTATATTATAAACAAATAACTTTATCAATTCAATTATTATGACTAATTGTTATAAATACAGTATAGTTAGCTCTTAGATATCAAGTCAATAAATTAATGAAATACAACTGTTTAAATAACATCATAATAGAGATAACAATAATGTAAAATAAAGCATACGTTACTGTGTAATGACAATTATTGATTCAATAATGTGAATTACTGTGCATATGTTACTGTGACAATTATTAGGTTCAATAATTTTAAAAACAGTGCAACAACAATTATTGACTCAATGATATAAAATACAGTGTAATGACAATTATTAAATCAATAATGCAAAATACTGTGTAACAACAATTATTGAATTGATAATATAAAATATTATGCAGTGACAATTATCGATGAAATGATGCGTAACAGTTACGGTGTCAATTATCAGACCAATAATACGAGACACTATGCAATACCGTGTGTTACTGTAGAGTACCGTGTGCTACAGAAAATACCATAAACTACCGTATGCTACTATTCTTTTATCACCGGTATTTTAACAGTTCCGTTGACTATTTTTATTTAAAAAGGTTACTTCTGTCGTTTTCTATATCCGACAAATATTCCGTTGTGGGGTCCACCAATAATTTATTATTTCGGCGCCGTCGTACGGCACGAATATTCCCCGACCAAACGAATATTCCCCGACAAAGCGAATATTGTCCGACAAAATAAAATTTGCACATAACATCCTTAACTTTCAATTTTATTAATTTAACCACTTACTGTTTCAAAAAAAATATATATATGAAGAAAAATTAAATTTTGTATTTCATAAAATTCGGGGTCTTACAGATATTATTTCTTTCATACTATTAAACTTATTATGGTAAATATTATTTGATAAAATTTCCTGAAATGATTATTTGTTCTTTAATAGTTTGCGCTTCATCTAATATCATTTCAATTGAACCTGAACTTTAATCGTTATTTTGAACTATGAATCTTGAATATCATTATTGAATTTAAGTCCACGTCATGTTAATAATTTAGACATTATTTGACTCTGGACGAAGTAAAATTGTACACTTTCGATATCTATTTTTTATTCTATTATTCTATTCTTCTGTTCATCATCATATCACTGTTATTTATTCTAATCATCCAGAATCAAGTTGTTGTGAATATTTGTGGCCTGGAGTACAGATGATAGGATAAAAGCGATATAATTGTTGCACAAATGATAAGATAAATGCGACATAATAGGTTAAAGACGATATATTTGTTGGGTGTCTTTTAGGGCACGTGTTGAATGTTCTCTTTGGCCTGGGGCAAAGAAGAACTATTGTTTGGTATGATTATGACCAAAGGCTGAAGACTGATATGATCATTAGCATTGGTGTTATATTTGAATATCTTTGGCCTGTAGTGCAAAGATGAATTGTTGACTTGCATGATTATAATCAGGAACTGTGTATTTATATTATCATGACCAGTGGTGTTTCAGATGATAAAAGTTGATGATGTTTTTATGAAAAAAAGAAACTAATGGACATCATAGTCTACATGATTTTTATAATGGATTGCTCATTCCACTACTATTATTAATCTAAAACTTATTGTTTATTATATTCTATCAAGAACTCAACTGTTGAAGGTTAATGATAATTTACTCATTGTTATCTTAGTCGTGATATTTCTTTACTGGATTATTTGAGTTCACCCTTTCTTTTTTATTCCATTGTTCTTTAAGAAATGAAGAAATAAATGGAGTGAAGGTCCGAGAGATAGCTGTAGTACTCTTCACATGTTGTATATAGTGTGACAATAATAGTAAGACTTAGTTGTTTATTATTGAGTTTTATATTTTTGTTTTATGTACTGTTTATATTAGTTACCGTGTATTTTTAGTGTCTCAAATTGGGCTATGTAGGCCCAGATTTGGGGACATCACATTTGGTATCTGAGCTTAGGATATGATTTTTAATGGAGATCTGGGGTAGAAGTAGGAGGAGAGAGACAAATAGATTACGTCACTAGTGTGTCCTACAAAAATTAAATTTTGTTATCTAATGAGTTAGCTTGAATGTAGGGACAGGAAGTGACGAGTCAGTTTGTTTAAATTAACCTTAATCTTATGAACGCAATTTAGAATAGCTTCTGAAAATCAGGAAATAAATTATCTACTACTGATAAGTAGGATTTTATTCTTATTTATTAGGTATTTTTAGGCTTAATTAATTGTGAGTTTTTAAGTATTTTTAGTATTTTAGGTCTGACTTTTATATAATTTATATAATTCTATGTGTTTTTATTATTTTAAGTATTTTTATTTATTTTTAATTAATTTATATTTGATCTTATAGGAAAAATAAAAGCTAGTGGAAAAATGGTAATTAAAGCTATTGGAAGGCAAAATTGTAAATAAGGAGAAAGTGGCGACCAGTGGCAGAATCGTAATTTTCGGAGCATGGCTGTCCGCGCAATACGCGCGACTCAATTGGCAGCAGCGTTAAACGGCGTCGCTATGTTCACTGAAGGAAGTAGCGGCCGGGCAATGCACGACTTAGGCGGTTTTAGCATTGCCGACGTCAACAAGCGCGTTATTGCTGAAAACGGGATTATTCGGGATTTTGAGCATTAATTTGATTCCAAATTGAATTTTAATTCCACATTAGCTTAGGATTATTATTATATTTCTATAAATACATTACATTACATTAGATCAGATAGTTAACAGATTATTAGATATAATTAGGAGCTCTCTCTCTCTCTCTCTCTCTCTCAAGTTTTTCTTATGTATTATTGTTATTATGTTTGGCTAATTTTCTTATTCAGTTCTAGGGGATTTCAAACCCGATTATAATTAATGGTTAAATCAATTCAGTAATATTTTTTATTCTTCCTTATATAAAATTATTTATGATAATCTGTTTTAATTGTTTATTTGATATTGAGTTTGATTGATTTAATTTTGGCCTGTTGAGTTGATCAAATTATTATTAATTGCTAGATTTAGAAATTATATTGCGTATAATTGATATTGTTCCTAATCGTTGGTAGTGAATAGTGATAGATAATTGTGGTCAAGCTTTTGTTTATATCGATGGTTATCATTATGTAAGTTAAACAGTCCGAGCTTATGAGATTGTTACTTAGAATAATCTAATTTTCTTGTGATTAATGCTTCCATTATATTAAATTTAGATAGCTTGTTCTAGGTTGTATAATGGTTAGAATATAATGAAGAGCTTGTTTTGTTAGATTAAAATTATGAGAAATTTCGGGTAGCAGAACTTGTTGTTGCCTAGGGTTATTAGTTTCATAGAATGATAAAAATATATTTTGAATGATTGAATTATTAATTGTAAGGGTGAGATTGAACCGAAGAATTGAAGTCTTTAATTTATTAATTAATTTTATTAATTTACTTTTATTTATTTAGTTAATTATAATTAGTTCAAAACCCCCAAATTTAGTTTACATTGCATAAAAATAAATTAATCATTCTCTGTGGGTTCGACTCTTGCTTGTTATTATATTGAGTTTGTGATTGAAAGTGAGGATTAATTTTGGAGTGTTAACGACAGCTACCAAATTTTGGTGCCGTTGCCGAGGAATGATTTTAATTTATTTTTGTGTTTTTGTAAACTTTATTTTAATTTAGTAATTTTTCTTAGATTTTATTTTTATAGTTTTTCATAGTTTAATTGAGTTTTGCAGGTTAAGGATGGACCATGCACCAAAGAGGGTGAATGAGGTTGGTTCAAGCAATATGGAACGACAAATCTCAGACTTAACTGCTACAGTTCGTCAGATGACTACAGGAAATATGCCAACTGCAAGAGCTTGTGAGATTTGTTTGCTGACAGAACATACTACAGATACTTGTCCAACACTGTAAGATGATGACAGTATGCAATAAGCCAATGCAGTAGGTAATTTTCAAGGACAACCTCAACGCCAATATGATCCGTATGCCAACACGTATAAACAAGGATGGCAAGATCATCTTAATCTGAGCTATGGAGGAAATAGACCACCGCAGCAAAATGCTTTCCCAAATAGGCAGCAATGTTTTCAACCAGCTCAACAACAGTACCCACCTCGACAAGCAACACCTGCAAATTCTGGAACATCTTTGGAGGATATGTTCAATGCTTTCATGAACCAAACCCAACAGTTTCAACAATATACAAGGACTTTCATTCACAATCTAGAGAGTCAGATAAGTCCATTGGCTACAACCGTTGGTCGATTGAATTCTCAAGGCTCGGGAAAGTTACCTTCACAAACCATTATCAATCCTAGAGAAAATGCAAGTGTCATTACGTTAAGGAGTGGAACACAGTTAGACACACCAAGGGCTACTATTGAATTTGACGAGGATAAGGCTAAGGAAGAAGCAAAAAATTCGAAGGTAATCCCTAACCCTCATATTTGGCTTAAGTTTAATCCTTTACCTTTCCTGTCTTTTCCTCCCAAGAATCTTAGAACTTCAAAGAAGGATGAGCAAGAGAAGGAGATTCTAGAGACCTTCAGGAAGGTAGAGGTGAATATTTCTCTATTAGACGCAATCAAGCAAGTTTCAAGGTATGCCAAATTTTTGAAAGAATTATGCACTAATAAGAGAAAATTAAAAGACGATGAAAAAATGTCTGTTGGAGAAAATGTATCAGCAGTCTTTCAAAGAAAAATTCTCCCTAAATGTAAGGATCTAGGTATGTTCACAATTCCCTGCAAGATAGGTAATACCAGATTTGAAAAAGCTATGTTAGATTTAGAAGCATCAATTAACGTTATGCCATTGTTTATCTATGCTTCTCTAAATCTATGACCTTTAAAGAATACTGGTGTTATTATCCAATTGGTTTACCGTACTAATACTTACCCTAAAGGGGTGATTGAGGATGTGTTGGTGTAGGTCAATGAGCTTATATTTCCTGCAAATTTTTATATTGTGGATATGGAGGATGATACATCTCCAAACCCTGCTCATATAATGTTAGGGAGACCATTTCTAAAAACAGCGAGAACAATGATTGATGTGCATAATAAGACCTTGACCATGGAATTCAACGATGAAAAAATTCAATTCAGCATTTATGAGGCTGTGCGGTACCCTAGTGATGTTAATTCTGTTTTTGCTATTAATATCATTAATTCTTTGGTGAAAAAATCCTTCAACCAAATACATAAAGAAACTTTGGAGGTTGTTATCGCAGATAGTTTGGAGCTAGAACAAAAAAAAGAGATTAAACAAACTTCAGAATTAAAGGACACAATAGCTGCATTACATTCTTTACCGAAGATTTTAGGTAAGTATGCAGTTTCGTTTATTCAATTACTTGTGGCTCATCAAAAATTGTTACCTTCCATTATGCAGGCTCCCACTTTGGAATTAAAGTCATTGCCAACCTACCTGAAGTATGCATATTTAGGAAAAGAAGACACACTACCAGTAATCATTGCCAACAATCTTACCAAAGTTCAAGAGGACAAACTAGTTAGAGTTTTGAGGGACCACATCAACGTCTTTGGTTGGACAATTGCGGATATTAAAGGTATAAGTCCGGCTGTGTGCACACATCGAATTCTTTTGAAAAAAGGAGCTAAGTCGACAAGAGATGCTCAAAGGAGATTGAATCCACCCATGATGGAGGTGGTGAAGAAAGAGATTATTAAGTTATTGGATGCAGGTATTATCTACCCTATTTCAGACAGTCGATGGGTGAGTCCAGTACATGTAGTTCCAAAGAAATCTGGTATAACTGTCATTTAGAATGAAAATAATGAGTTAGTGCCTACTCGTAAGTAAATAGGTTGGAGAGTATGTATTGATTATCGAAAATTGAATGTTGTAACTAGAAAAGATCATTTTCCTCTCCCCTTTATTGATCAAATGTTAGAAAGACTAGCGGGTCATACTTATTATTGTTTTCTATATGGTTTTTCAGGTTATAACCAAATTGTGATTGCACCGGAAGATCAAGAAAAAACCACCTTCACATGCCCATTTGGTACATTTGCATACCGTAGGATGTCTTTCGAACTCTGCAATGCACCCGATACTTTTCAGAGATGCATGGTAAGTATATTTTCTGATCTTATTGAGAACTGTATTGAGGTATTTATGGATGATTTCACAATTCATGGTGATACTTTGAAGGCATGCTTAGATAATTTGACACGTGTGTTAGATAGATGCTTAGAAACTAATCTCGTTCTAAATTGGGAAAAGTGTCATTTTATGGTAAAGTAAGGTATAGTACTTGGACATATAGTTTCAGCTAGAGGATTAGAAGTGGATAAAGCTAAGATAGAAATTGTTACTGCTTTGTCTTACCTCGCAAGTGTGCAGGAGATTCGTTCTTTTCTTGGTCATGCAGGTTTCTATCGTAGATTTATCAAGGACTTCTCATAGATAGCGTTGCCATTGTGTAAGTTGCTACAAAAAGATGTGGAATTTCATTTTAATGACGAGTGCAATGAGGCATTCGACAAATTGAAGAAGCTATTGACCTCAGCGCTAGTCATGCAACCACCAAATTAGAAGTTACCTTTTGAAATCACGTGTGATGCAAGTAACTATGCAGTAGAAGGCCGTCTTGGGCCAAAGAATTGATAAAGTTGTTCATGTCATTTATTATGCTTCTAGAACTTTGAATGCTGCTCAAATTAACTACTCTACCACTGAAAAATAATTATTATCTGTTGTTTTTGCTTTAGACAAGTTTAGATCTTATTTACTTGGTACTAAAGTTGTAATTTATTCTGACCATGCTGCTCTCAGGTATCTGCTCACCAAGAAAGAATTTAAACCTAGGATCATAAGGTGGATTTTGCTCTTACAAGAATTTAATTAGAAAATTAGAGATAAGAAGAGAGCGGACAACTTGGTGGCAGATCACTTGAGTAGACTGATTAAAGATGAGGAAGCACTACCATTGCAGGATTCTTTTCCAGATGAGCATTTGTTTTCACTTGATAAAGTCACACCTTGGTATGCTAATATTGTAAATTATTTAGTGAGCGCCTATTTTCCAAGCGAATTTTCTAAATTTCAAAAAGAAAAGCTTAAGAGTGAGGTCAAATATTATGTATGGGATGACCCATATCTGTGAAAATTTTGTGCTGACCAGATAGTTAGACGATGTGTGCCTAATAGTGATTTTTTGTCCATCTTAACTTTCTGTCACTCTTATGCTTGTGGAGGACATTTTGACCTTAAAAGAACAGCTCATAAGGTTTTAGAATGTGGTTTCTATTGGCTGACTATTTTTAAAGACTTTTAGCTGTTTTGTAAATCATGTGAAAATTGTCAAAGAACGGGTAATATCTCAAGTAGGAATCAAATACCACAAACTCTTATTCTAATTGTTAAAATATTTGATGTGTGGGGTATTGATTTTATGGGACCATTTTCTGTTTCTTTTGGTAATATTTATTTTCTTTTGGCTGTTGATTATGTTTCCAAATGGGTGGAAGCTAAAGCCACCCGAACTGATGATTTTAAAGTTGTTGCAGATTTTGTGAAGTCTAACATATTTATTTAGATTTGGCACTCCAAGGGCAATCGTAAGTGATAGAGGAGTGCATTTTTGCAATAGGATGTTAGAAGTATTGTTCAACAAATATAATGTAATGCATAAGGTTTCTACATCCTATCATCCACAAAGTAATGGCCAAGCTGAAGTGTCTAACCGTGAAATCAAATCCATTTTAGAGAAAATAGTCAAACCAAATAGAAAGGATTGGAGTTTGAGGTTTGATGATGCACTTTAAGCTTATATGACTGTTTACAAGACTCCTATAGGTATATCACCCTATAGGCTGGTATTTGGTAAACCTTGTCATTTACCTGTGGAATTGGAGCACAAGACTTTTTGGGTAATTAAACAATTTAACTTGGACATGGAAGAAATGGGAGGACATAGGAAGTTGCAATTACAAGAGCTAGAGGAATTGAGAAATGAGGCATATGAGAGTTCTAAAATTTATAAGGAAAAGACAAAGGCCTTTCATGACAAGAGGATTTCTAGGAAGACCTTTGTTGTTGGACAAAAAGTTTTACTTTATCACTCACGGCTTAAGTTATTTCCTGGTAAGTTGTGTTCTCGTTGGGTTGGTCCTTTTGTTATTACTAATGTTTTTACTTATGGTGCAGTTGAGCTTCAAAGCCCAAAAACAGGAAAAGTCTTCAAGGTGAATGGACATCGACTTAAACATTTTCATCAAGGTTTTCAAGTCGAGAATGTTGAGGTTGTTGAGTTAGCAGAACCAGTTTATTTGGATTGAGAATGAAGGACTGAGTCGAGTCAATGACGTTAAACAAAGGCACTACTTGAGAGACAACCCAAGAAATCAGATTTGAATTTCTTTCCCTTTTTTTTATAGTTATTGTTAGTTCCCAATGACACGATAGAATTCTAGAAGGAGGGGTTGAATAGATTCTTTTAAAAATTACTTTTATTTGAAAAGATCTTACTTAATTAATTTTTAAACAGAAAGTTTAACACAACGGAATATGATTTAGTTATCATTTTCTTGATATGTTAGAGTAATAATTCAACAAGCAATTATATGGCAGATATAGCAAATGAAAGACAGAATGAGAAAGACTCAGGGTTTTAAGTGGTTCAGAGCACACAAGACTCCTACTCCACTGTTCTGCTCTTCCAGCAGCAAATCCACTAAGGATACTTTTACAATATCTGAATCACTAATATTCCTTCAAGACCCGCAGTCTTGGAATTTTAGTTCACAAAGAACTTTACAAGCCTAACAGACTTGGTTACACTAGTTCACAAAGAACTCTTCTGGATTGATGTATATTTTGATGTACTACTAAGTTGCTTATTAGCTTCACTTTTCGAAGGACTTAGTAGCAATGCAAGCTTTCTTATGAGTTTGATCTTCTTCACTTCTTGCGTTTTTCTTTTTGTGCAGTGCTACTTTTTTCTTTTGCTGATCTTAGTATATAAGAAGTTAGGGCTTCAGTTTTCTTCCCGTTGGACCATCTGCTTGAGCTTGTATTTCTTCCCGTTACCTCACAAAGGAGAGTTGCTGTATATTATATTAATATAGTTCATTAAAGCTCTGATGAGACTTTATTAGATCTGACTTGTTAGTCCATGGAAGGTTGTTTTCTTTGTCCTTTGGGACAGATATGTCAGTCGTAGGTTCCCACCAACTTTTATAGAGTCGTTTGGTCCTTCCAAACTATAGGACTGATAGTACACAGTCCTCTGACTTTTCTGCCTTGAAAGTCTTCTTTCTGTTCCATAGTGCGCTTGGGTCAGACTCCTGACTTTTCTGACTTGATCGAGTTGCAGAGGCTTCCTTTTTGGTTACTTTGATGAAGATTGAATGCTTGAATAGAATAGCTCCTGATCTGAGAATCGAGATGTCTCTTGCCTTTTTGCTCAACGACCTTATGTGATCAAATCTACGAATATCCTTGCTGATGTGATTGATCTGTAAAGGATTATCTCTTATTGATCATCGTAAAGTTTACTCAACTGTTAGACTGTTGATCGTAGAGTTCGATTTAAGGTTTCTCGTAAAGAACATAGTCTGTTTGGTCGTAGAGTCTTCTGGACCACAATCGTAGAGTCCATTCTACGATTGGTTGCCTTGATCGTAAAGTCTTCTGAACCACAATCGTAGAATCCATTCTACGATTGGTTGCCTTGATCGTAGAGTCTGTTCAAATCATAGAGTTTCCTTGACATAAATCGTAGAATTCATTCTACGATTTTATTACACCAACAGATCAACCTAACAGTTTTGATCTATCTAAGTCTTAGTACAACACAAAAGACTTTTATACAATTAACAAGAGATCAACCTAACAATTTTGATCTTATCTAATACAGCCCTTGTACATTATTTCTTATCGTCAAATTTAATCATTCAATGATCAACAATTTCCCCCAATTTGATGATGACAACATTATTAACAGATAGTGATTTGAACACATTAAAATAGGCAAAATGTAAGAGTAATTGAATGCCTAATCATACAGTGAGCAGCTGTATTTTCTAGAGAAAAAAATATGAATTTTATTGAAGTTTTAGTCAGATGATACAATTGAGAAAACAACAGAAAAAGAAAAAAAAAACTTATCTCCTTCTGTTAGGAGGTCTTCTGCCTTCTTCTTCCCTCTGCCTGAAGAATCTCTCCTTTCTTCTTCTGCTTTTCTCAGTTCTTCTTCCTTCAACACAGCTTCTTCTTCTTTAATTTGAAACCATTCCTGTGAGCTAGAGGGCCTCATAGTTGAGGAAGAAGGTCTTGTTGTCACCTCCTGTCTAGGACGAGATGGTACTGCTTCGAATCTAGGAGGATGTATTGAAGTTTGAACCATCCTCATCCCTTGAGGTGCTCTTCCTCTTCTGCTGTAGTCCGAGCTCGTTCTTGTTTGCTCTGTTGTGCTCAGTTTCTTCTCCCCCTTGTTGGCATCATTAATTATTGCTACCTGTTCTGAAAGCTGCTGTATGCCCTGAATAATTTCTTGAAGTTGGGTCTTAGTAGCAGCGACATCATCTTGGTGGGCTTGGAGTCGTTCGTCAGCCATGATTTGTTTTTGCTCCACCAATGACAAAGTGTAATTCGACCGATGTTTTTGTTCTGTGAGAGAGTCCTTCAAGGCAATGATCTCATTACTGAGGAGAGTGATAGATTTGTCATTGGCTTCTTGAAGAATAACAACGGTCTGCTGATGTATGTTCAAGGCTTCCAGAAAATTTTTATCCCTTTCTTGGAGATTTTCAGAGACTGCTGCCGTTAACTGCCTTAATCTTGTGGAGAATTGTTTATTCAGACTGGTAGAGAGACCATTGGCAGCATCAATGATATCGTCCATTCTACGTTGAAGGTTGTGGGATTTCGATGCCAGGTCGTTTTGTATCTCTATATGGATATGGCTTGTCAAGTCAGTTAAGCCCTCAGTTGTAGGAAGCCGAGATACCTTGTCTAAAATTTCCTGGAGAAGTTGAGATGATTGTCCCTGGTCAGCCGTAGAGCTTGGAATATGAAAATATTCGTGACCAGAGGTGGAGGGAATATCCTCGTGGGTTAATAAGAGTCTTGAAGATGGAGTCGGAGGAATTGTTTGCTGAGTAGACAGAATTTCAGGAGAGTCTGGAGGGCACTCTACATTTTGATTATTTAGGCTTTCTTGACCATCAGTCGTAGAGGGTGGTGACTCTACGATCGGGGATGTGTTGATCGTAGAGTTTGATGCAAAGTTGGTATTTGGGGACTCCTCAAATTTATTGAACATAGATGAGGGTGTATGAATTTGAATGATGACTAGAGGAATAAAATGTACCTTTTACCCTAAAGAATGTGAGAAAGGGCTGCAAGAAATAAGCTTCTGGGCATAAAATAGATTCTGAGGATAGCCTTGAGCTATAATCACCACATTTGGGTAAGTTTTGAACGTCCAGAATACTTGATCCCATGCATTGTGCACCAGAGCTCGGTGGAATGGCATCAGTGGGAAAATTTTTAGCAAGCAGTTGTAGTTCAGATGCCTTTGCTCATCTCTTCCAACGGCCACTATTTCGATGTCATCCCCTTCATCAGTATTCATTGTAGCTGAAGGGACTGAAGTATCTTCGTGAAGCATCCATAGGCTCAGCTGCCATAGAAGACTCCTTCTCAACTAGAGACATGACAGCTTTTTCAAGTAGCTCCCCCTTAGCTACTGAGTCTTTGTCAGCTAATTTAACTAGCCTTCTTCTCTTTCTTTTTGGCTCTTTTGGGATTGCCTCTTCAGCTTCATACTTGCTGCGAGTTTCCCTCCGCAGATCAGAATCTTCATCCTCTAATGCAGCCTTTTCTTTAGGAGCAGCATTAGGAGCCTCATTAGATGAGCCCTGAGGTTCTTCAATCTCAAGGGCTTTCTTTCCCTTTCTCTTTCTGATGAGACCCTGAGATTGTTTGCTAACATCCTGAGATTCTTCTTCTGCAGGAGTGTTCTTTAATAGAGATGGCCCTGCCCCACTCTGCGTTCCTTCACTATCCCCTGACCGGGATAGTTTCCTGTTTTCAACTGGATTCCTCTTCCAGTTGTCGAAGATTCTCTGGGTGATTCTTTTGTTTATGTTTAGGGCTTCTCCTTCGTCAGGCTCAATCAGATCCCCCAAAGATGATCTAAGGAGAATGCTGATGAATCTCCCATAGAACATTTTTCTGGTCCCCTTTGCTTTTTCCGTATTCTGGATCCAGTTCCCTATCCATTCCATCAGCAAAGAGTCATAGTTGACGTTTGTCTTCTTGACTATAGCTGTCATCAATTTCAGCTGCACCTCACTGACTGAGTCGTGAGTCGAGTCTTTGCATAGAAGGCATTTACCAACCACATCTGCCAGGAACTCATATTTTTGAGGAAATTCTTTCTTCTTTAAACCTTTCAGTCCTGGATTCTTTTGATGGTGCATTCTTCTCAGGCCTTCTTCGGTATTCACCATATTTAGAGATGTGAGACCTCCTTGCTTGAATCCTAGGGCAAGATTAAATTCTTTCGCAGTGAGGTTGAGCTGTACTCCTCTTACAGTAGTGGTTAGAGTTCCATTTGCATAGGATCCATTTATGTAGAATTCTCGAATAAGCTTTGACAGAATCCTCGTATTAGTTCCTAGAGCTTCTCGTAGACCCGCCTTTTCTAGCAACTGGATTATCCTTTTGAAATCCTTATCTGTCGATGTGAAAGCTTCAAAGTTGAGCTCGTTTCCAGAAATGACTTGAGCAGGTGCCATTTGATAGATTTCCTGAAATAGTAGGAATGATTTATCTGAGTATTAAAAACTTAGGGTTTTGGATTGAGAAAGATGGATAGGAATGATAGCTTTTTGATTTGAAGAAATAAACGACGTGCAGTTTTCAAAGTATTTAAAACTTCCCTCTATGTTTGCTGAGACGCGTGTCATGTTCTGATAGGAGCATTTCATTTGGTTGATGACCTTTTTGCCCCTAGAGCTTTACGATCCCTCTTGTCACTTCAAATCTTTTGTTGATGTTCGTTGAGTTAGCTTTACGATAAATGAATACTCTGTGACCCTTGGCTTGACATCGTTAAGTGAGCTCTCCGGTTTGTAGTGTACTCTACGATTCTTGGCATGACGATCGTTGAGTAAACTCTACGATTCTTGGCCTGACGATCGTTGAGTGTATTTCACGATTTTGACTTTTACTTATTTTCCTCGCTCACTTTTATTTCTGTAGAGTTAGTATATATAAAAAAAAACATGATATATATATATTAAGGATCTAGATTAAGCATTCCTAACTCACTTATGAATTTATTAAATCTTGATTCATCTAAAGGCTTTGTAAAGACATCTGCTAGTTGATCTTCAGTTGGGATGTAGTGAAGTGATATATTTTCATTTTGTACATGATCCCTGATGAAATGATATCTTATATCTATGTGCTTAGTTCTTGAGTGCATAACAGGATTATGAGTTATAGCAATTGCACTAGTATTATCACAGTATATAGGAATAGAATTAAGCTCAAACCCATAGTCTGCAAGTTGAGTCTTCATCCATAGGATTTGTGCACAGCAACTGTCTGCGGCTATATATTCAGCTTCTGCAGTAGATGTCGTTACTGAGTTCTGCTTTTTACTAAACCAAGAAACGAGTCTGTTGCCAAGCATCTGGCAAGTTCCACTTGTGCTCTTTCTGTCTATTTTGCATCTTGCATAGTCAGCATCTGAGTATCCCATAAGATCAAAGGAGGACTCATTGGGATACCATAATCCTAAATTTGGAGTTCCTTTAAGATACTTGAAAATTCTTTTCACAGCTAATAGATGAGACTTTTTGGGGTTAGCCTAAAATCTAGCATATATACATGTAGCAAACATTATATATGGTCGACTCGCAGTAAGATATAATAGTGAACCTATCATACCTCTGTACTGAGTGATTTCAGTGGATTTACCATTTTCATCTTTGTCAAGCTTGGTGGCAGGTGGCATAGGAGTCTTCATGATAGATGCAGATTCCATGCCATATTTCTTTAATAAGTCTTTGATGTATTTGGCTTGATTAATGAATATGCCTTCATCAGTCTGCTTCACTTGTAGTCCAAGGAAGAAGTTGAGTTCTCCCATCATGCTCATTTCAAATTTGCTCTGCATAAGCTTGGCAAATCTTTCACATAATTTTTCATCAGAGGAACCAAATATGATATCATCTACATAAATTTGAACTAGCAGTGTATTATCCTTATGTTTTCTCAAAAATAAGGTAGTATCTATTCTTCCTCTAGTAAATCCCTTTTCAATGAGAAAGTTAGTTAAGGTTTCATACCATGCTCTAGGTGCTTGTTTTAGACCATATAGTGTTTTATCTAATTTATAAACATAATTTGAAAAAGTTGGATTGATAAAATCTGGAGGTTGTTCCACGTAAACCTCTTCTTGGAGTTCCCCATTTAGAAAAGCACTCTTGACATCCATTTGGAAGATTTTGAACTTCATGTGAGCAGCATGGGCAAGGAAGATCCTTATGGCTTCCAACCTGGCAACTGGAGCATATGTTTCATCGTAGTCAATTCCTTCTTCTTGAGAGTAACCTTTGGCCACTAGTCTTGCTTTGTTCCTTGTTATCACACCATTTTCATCCATCTTATTTCTGAAAACCCATTTGGTGCCAATGACAGGTTTAAGCTGAGGCCTGGCCACTAATCTCCAGACCTTGCTTCTTTCAAATTGATTTAGCTCCTCTTGCATGGCCTCTATCCAACTTGAATCTCCTAAGGCTTCTTCGATCTTCTTGGGTTCCTCTTGAGAGAGAAAGCTTAGGTAAAAGCATTCATTAGAGGTTGCAGCTCTAGTCTTGATTCCGGTGTTTGAATCTCCAATAATTAGATCTTGAGTGTGATCTTTGGTCCATTTTATTCTGCTAGGGACGTCTGTTCCGGTACCTTCCTGTCTGAGTTCCTCTAAATCAGCTTCTGGTTCTGATCGTAGAGTTCCAATGTCTAGCGTGGTGTGCTCTACGATTTCCTCTCCTAGCTCAACAATTTCTGTCGTTGGTTCCATGGTCGTAGAGTCGGACTCTACGATTTTGAGTTCTTCGATCGTTGAGCTTGTGTCTGCTGACTCATTGAATGGTAATCTTTTCTTTTCAGGATCTGATTCATCGAATGTGACGTGGATGGAGATTTCAACAGTTAATGACTCCTTGTTGAACACTCTAAATGCTCTGCTATCTGTTGCATAACCAAGGAAGATTCCTTCATCTGATTTTGGCTAGAATTTGGTTAGATGCTTTTTGCCATTGTTGAGTACGTAGCACAGGCAACCAAACGCATGAAAATAACTTATATTTGGCTTTCTTCCTTTCCATAATTCGTACGGAGTCTTCTTCAATGTTGAGTGTATGAGTGACCTGTTTTGAGTGTAACATGCAGTACTGATGGCTTCAGCCCAGAAATATTCAGGGAGATAAGCTGCTGCTAAAATGGTTCTTCCTGCTTCAATAAGAGTCCTATTCTTCCTTTCTGCTACTCCATTTTGTTGAGGCGTTCTTGGGGCTGAGAAGTTGTGATTTATTCCATTTTCTTCACAGAACAGGTCCATTTCTGAGAAATCAAATTCTCGTCCATGATCACTTCTGATGGCCTTGATCTTTTCGCCATTTTCATTCATGATTAGTCTGAAGTGCTTGATGAGATGTGAAATGGTTTCATCTTTAGAGCTTAGAAAAGATACCCATGTATATCTGGTGTAGTCATCTACTACTACTAGAGAGTATCTCTTTTCTCCGAGGCTGGTCGTTGATACTGGTCCGAATAAATCCATGTGAAGTAGTTGAAGAGCTCTATCATTTGAGTTTGCTGATTTGCTTTGGAATGACGTCTTTGTTTGCTTTCCAAACTGACAAGCTTTGGAGGGCTTTTCTTTAATGAAGTTTAACTTTGGCAATCCTTTTACTAGATCTTTGGAGGCAAGCTTTGAAATGCTCTTGAAGTTAAGATGAGATAACCACTTATGCCAGAGCCAGCACATATCTTCAGAGGCTTTAGCAAGAAAACAGACAGTTTGTTCTGAACTTAATTTAGCAAGATTGACCGCATAGACATTTCCTTCTCGAACTCCTTCTAGCTTTAGAGAATTAGTTTTCAAGTCTCTAACTTGGCATTGGTTGTTGAGGAAGGTGACTTGATGTCCTTTGTCATAGAGCTGACTTATACTTAGCAAGTTGTGTTTTAGTCCCTCAACATATGCCACTTTACTGAAAGATATTGCACCATTCCCAGTGGAGCCATAACCTCTGGTTTTCCCTGAGTTGTTGTCTCCAAAAATAACAGCAGGTCCATCTTTTTCTTTAAACTCTGATAGAAGAGCCTTATCTCCTGTCATGTGCTGTGAGCATCCACTGTCAAGATACCAGATGGATCTCTTTAGCTGCATAACAAATCAATCTTCATTTTGGTACCCATATCTATTTGGGTCCTGCTTTGTTAGTATCTTTTGGGACCCAAATCTGTTTGATTTTAGATCCTTGTATTCTATGATATCTTAACAAATATTTATCATTTTTATGAGGGTGCCTATGACTGATATGATATTGATAATGATATGTGTGTATTTGTGACTTTTTGTTCGTTCAAGACTTGTATGGATTATGATTTCTTATAGTCTTTTGCTGATCTACATTCTGCTTCCATACTACTCTACGATTCTCATGATTCGTAGAGTGAGTTTTGCTTGACTTATTTTCCAATTTTCTGAATCCAAGACCTGTGCGAGTTTTATTGTTAAAACTAATTGTAGGTTTAGCAGAATGTGGATGGATGGGAGATATCGAATCTGAGGATTTGATGAACACAATTCATTTAGTAAAATTAAAGGATTTGCCTTCATTTATTTCCATTGACTTCTCCATATTGGGCTCAGAGAATAAATTCTCAAATCCTAATCCTGATCTATCAGTCACATCTCTTTGACTTGAGATCAGGGTGTCCATAGACAAACTAGACTTGTTCCACATGAAAATTGTCTTTTCTAGTTCCTGAATCTTGGAGACTAGTGAGGATTCTTTATGAGTGCTCAACTCATTTATCTCTTTTAGTCTTTTATTCTCAGTCTCAAGATTAGAGTAAAGTTTTGCAGTTTGAACTGAGGCTTCTAATTCCATGCTTATTTTTTCTTTATCCTCTTTTAGATGAAAGTAATCTTTAGATAACCTTCTAAACAATTTTATATATTTGTGCAATTCTGTCATTAAGTCATGCATGCCTTCTCTAAGATCATCAATGCTTAAATCAGGAGAGTAGAAATTAAATACCTCATCTATGATGAATTCCTTTTTGCTGTTTCCTTCTTCATTTGCCATTAAGCACAGGTTGGCCTTCTGTGGCTCTTCATCGTCACTTGACTCAGAATTTAGTTCTTCTTCTGAGTCACTCCAAGAGCCTTCAGCTATGAAGCTTTTGTCTTTCTTCTTTTGTTTGTGGAAGCTCTTGAATTCTTTTTTTGGATTTGCTCTCATTTTGTCCCTCTTCACCTCTTCTCTTAAGGGTTTTGGACATTTAGCAATGAAATGACATGGCTTTTTGCAATTATAGCAAAGGTCATTTGCTTGTTCTTTGTTGCTGTTGCTTCTGAACTTCTGAGGTCTGTTTCTGTTGATGAATCTTTTAAAATGTCTGACTAGCATGGCAGCTCCTCCATCATCATTTGATTCATCTTTGTCAGAGTCAGAGATATCCTTGTGATTGCTTCTGTGAGTTGAGGTTGAGGCTTTAATAGCAATGTTTTTCTCCTTCTTTCTTTCCCCAGATAGATTTTCTGCTCTTTGATTTAGCTCTAGCTCATAGGTGAGAAGATTTCCATATAACTATTGTACAGTCATCTCGTGCAAGTTCTTTGACTCCCGGATGGCTGTGGTTTTGGCATCCCATTTACTTGGCAACGATCTCATGAATTTAATGATAAGATCTCTGTTTGGATAGATTTTTCCATAAGATCTGAGAGAGTTTAGTAGCAAGTTAAATCTCTCGTAGGTGTTTGTAATGTTTTCACCTGAGATGTGGGTGAATATCTCATACTGCTGAACAAGCAGTGATTGCTTATTTTCTCTGACTTCTTCTGTTCCTTCATACATGATCAACAGAGTTTGTCATACTTCTTGAGCTGTCTTACAGTTGACAATGTTCTCAAATAGATCATCATTCAGAGATTGAAATAAGATGTTCTTAACCCTTTTACCTCTTTGAACATCCTTCTTTTCATTGTCTGTCCATTCGTCTCTTTTCTTTGCTACTAGCTTGCTTGGATCTTCAGTTGATAGTGCAAGCTTCATTGGTATGAATGGCCCATTTAGCACTGTCTCGAACAGTTCATCATCTATAGCATCCATGTAAGCCTGCATACGAACTTTCCAGTTAGCAAATTTTTCTTTATTACACATAGGTGGTCTGTTACCTCCACCGAGTTTCGATCCATTCTTGTTGAGTGCCATTTGATCTACTCAAGCTTGTAAGGCTTTAGATGTGAGAACCTGCTCTGATACCAATTGTTAGTTCCCAATGACACGATAGAAATCTAGAAGGGGGGGTTGAATAGATTCTTTTAAAAATTTCTTTTATTTGAAAAGATCTTACTTAATTAATTTTTAAACAGAAAGTTTAACACAACGGAATATGATTTAGTTATCATTTTCTTGATATGTTAGAGTAATAATTCAACAAGCAATTATATGGCAGATATAGCAAATGAAAGACAGAATGAGAAAGACTCTGGGTTTTAAGTGGTTCAGAGCACACAAGACTCCTACTCCACTGTTCTGCTCTTCCAGCAGCAAATCCACTAAGGATACTTTTACAATATCTGAATCACTAAGATTCCTTCAAGACCCGCAGTCTTGGAATTTTAGTTCACAAAGAACTTTACAAGCCTAACAGACTTGGTTACACTAGTTCACAAAGAACTCTTCTGGATTGATGTATATTTTGATGTACTACTAAGTTGCTTATTAGCTTCACTTTTCGAAGGACTTAGTAGCAATGCAAGCTTTCTTATGAGTTTGATCTTCTTCACTTCTTGCGTTTTTCTTTTTGTGCAGTGCTACTTTTTTCTTTTGCTGATCTTAGTATATAAGAAGTTAGGGCTTCAGTTTTCTTCCCGTTGGACCATCTGCTTGAGCTTGTATTTCTTCCCGTTACCTCACAAAAGAGAGTTGTTGTATATTATATTAATATAGCTCATTAAAGCTCTGATGAGATTTTATTAAATCTGACTTGTTAGTCCATGGAAGGTTATTTTCTTTGTCCTTTGGGACAGATATGTCAGTCGTAGGTTCCCACCAACTTTTATAGAGTCGTTTGGTCCTTCCAAACTATAGGACTGATAGTACACAGTCCTCTGACTTTTCTGCCTTGAAAGTCTTCTTTCTGTTCCATAGTGCGTTTGGGTCAGACTCCTGACTTTTCTGACTTGATCGAGTTGCAGAGGCTTCCTTTTTGGTTACTTTGATGAAGATTAAATGCTTGAATAGAATAGCTCCTGATCTGAGAATCGAGACGTCTCTTGCCTTTTTGCTCAACGACCTTATGTGATCAAATCTACGAATATCCTTGCTGATGTAATTGATCTGTAAAGGATCATCTCTTACTGATCATCATAAAGTTTACTCAACTGTTGATCGTAGAGTTCGATTTAAAGTTTCTCGTAAAGAACATAGTTTGTTTGGTCGTAGAGTCTTCTGGACCACAATCGTAGAGTCCATTCTACGATTGGTTGTTTTGATCGTAGAGTCTTCTAAACCACATTCGTAGAGTCCATTCTACGATTGGTTGCCTTGATCGTAGAGTCTGTTCAAATCGTAGAGTTTCCTTGACACAAATCGTAGAGTTCATTCTACGATTTTATTACACCAACAGATCAACCTAACAGTTTTGATATATCTAAGTCTTAGTACAACACAAAAGACTTTTATACAATTCACAAGAGATCAACCTAACAGTTTTGATCTTATCTAATACAACCGTTGTACATTATTTCTTATCATCAAATTTAATCATTCAATGATCAACAGTTATTTGTGCATGTTTCTTTGCATTATAGTTTACATTGGGGACAATGTAAATTTTAAGTGTGGGGGAAGGAATTTTTTATTTTTATTTGTATTTTTAGATCAATTTTAAAAAAAAAATTAAATTTTGAATTTTGTAGGTAAATTCACTACAAACCTTATGAGACAAAACTCGTCCACTTGGGGTAACCTTGGGGTTTAAAGGCTTGTTGCACACGCCAAGTGTAACCATGCTTCCTACGAAAATGGGTAGTTAGTTTTTTTTTTTTAGGATGTGTCACTTGAACAATGACTTAATTGAATTTTAATTTTTAGTCAATGATAAAAAAAATTGATTTTGATTTAATAACTTTTGAAAAAGGGATAAATTTTTGTTTGGTTTGAATTTTTAACTTTTTATTGGTTATTACTTTGTTTGAGATACTTTAATTTTTATGCACTTATATCCATTTGTTTGAGTTAGTTTTAACTTAGAGAAAGTTTATATGGTTAAATGCTTATGAAAGATATTTTTGATTTCTATAACTTATTTGATCATTATTTGAAGTGAAATATGAAGCAAAATATAATTTTTAGGAGAGATAATTTAGGTAATTTTCCTAGGATTATTAAAATGAAAAAAAGAATTCATGTGGTGGGTTGAAATGGAACGTAAAATGCATTCACCCATAAACACATGAAAAAGTGAGATGGAGCGTAAAACGCACTCACCGATGAAGAGATCAAAAAAAAATTGAAGAAAAATAAATGGGATGGAGCATAAAATGCACCCATTTAAAATAAAGAGAAAAAAAATAGAAAAAGTACTTGAAAAAAAATTGATATTAATAATCCTAGTGAGTTTATCAAGATTAAAAACCTTTTGATCTTCTAGTTATATTTGTCTATATTAGTGAAAAGTGATGTGAAAAATAAGACTATAGAGTTTTGTTGTTAAATTAACCATTTTTCATATATTTTATGAGACATTTAATTATATGAGCGAATCTAAGTTTTTTTTGCTAGTTTGATACATTTGGATTCACACACACACGAAAGGTCTTGAATAAAGTAAGATTAACAATTGTGTTAAAAATTTAGACTTTGCATGATTTTGAAATTTTCTTTGAGTTATTATTTTAAAAATCTTTGAGGCTAATGTTGGATTCATATTGATTTATTTTTCGAGTCGAGTAAGTTGTTTGGTTATTAGTTTTATTTTTATAGTTTTTATTCTTGTTACGCTTGAGGACAAACAAAGATTTAAGTGTGGGGGTATTTAATAAGTAGGATTTTATTCTTATTTATTAGGTATTTTTAGGCTTAATTAATTGTGAGTTTTTAAGTATTTTTAGTATTTTAGGTCATTTTATATAATTTATGAAATTTTATGTGTTTTTATTATTTTTAGTATTTTTATATTATTTTTAATTAATTTATATTTGATCTTGTAGGAAAAATAAAAGCTAGTGGCAAAATGGTAATTAAAGTTGTTGGATGGCAAAATTGTAAATAAGGAGAAAGTGACAACCGGTGGCAGAATCATAATTTTCGGAGCATGGTTGTCCTTCCAATGCGCGCGAGTCAATTGGCAACAGCATTAAACGACGTCGCTTTGTTCACTGAAGGAACTAGCGGCCGGGCAATGCGCGGCTTAGGCGGTTTTAGCATTGTCGACGTCAGCAAGCGCGTTATTACTATAAACGGGATTATTCGGGATTTTGAGCAGATTATTAGATATAATTAGGAGCTCTCTCTCTCTCTCAAGTTTTTCTTATGTATTATTGTTATTATGTTTGGCTAATTTTCTTATTCAGTTATTCAAACCCGATTATAATTAATGGTTAAATCAATTCAGTAATATTTTTTATTCTTCCTTATATAAAATTATTTATGATAATCTGTTTTAATTGTTTATTTGATATTGGGGTTGATTGATTTAATTTTTAGCCTATTGAGTTGATCAAATTATTATCAATTGCTAGATTTAGGAATTATATTACGTGTAATTGATATTGTTCCTAATCGTTGGTAGTGAATAGTGATAGATGATTGTGGTCAAGTTTTTATTTATTTCTATGGTTATCATTATGTAAGTTAAACATTCTGAGCTTATAAGATTGTTGCTTAGAATAATCTAATTTTCTTGTGATTAATGCTTTCATTATATTAAATTTAGAGAGTTTGTTCTAGGTTATATAATGGTTAGAATATAATCAAGAGCTTGTTTTGTTAGATTAAAATTATGAAAAATTTCGGGTAGCAGAGCTTGTTATTGCCTAGGGTTATTAGTTTCATGGAATGATAAAAAATATATTTTGAATGATTGAATTATTAATTGTAAAGGTGAGATTGAACCGAAAAACTGAAGTCTTTAATTTATTAATTAATTCTATTAATTTACTTTTATTTATTTAGTTAATTATAATTAGTTCAAAACCCCCAAATCTAGTTTACATTACATAAAAATAAATTAATCATTCTCTGTGGGTTCGACCCTTGCTTGCTATTATACTAAGTTTGTGATTGAAAGTGAGGATTAATTTTGGAGTGTTAACGACAACTAACAACTACTCGAGACAAATGTAGCTAAAAATCAAGAAGTTACAAATAATCCTCCTACAGCTTCAGAAAATAACGTTGGTGATCATACAAATCAGGATGATTTCTGTAGAAACTTTATGCAATTTATCCAAAATCAGACGAGGGGAGGTCCTACAGATGGAAACACTGATAATTCAAGGATTATCACCATTAAGAAATTTAAAGAGTTGTGACTACCTGAATTTTTCGGAAAGCCTGGCCCACTCAAGGCAGAAGCGTGGGTGAAGCAGATGACAAAAATATTTGATATCCTACGATGTGCATATGATCAGAAGGTGTCATTTGCCACCTTGATGTTACGAGGAGACGCGGACCATTAGTGGGAAGCGGTAAAACGTATCTATTATTCGGCACTCGAGATGTCCTGGGTAGAATTTCAAGAGTTGTTTAATGAGAAGTACTTTCTAGAAAGCATCCGTCATATAAAGGGGGTGAAGTTCATTAAGCTTCAGTAAGAAAACATGACAGTCTCACAATATGAAGCTACGTTTGCCGAGTTATCTCGTTTTGCGACCCATCTAGTGGATGACAAAGCGCGAATGAGTCGTATGTTCTTGCGAAATTTAGGAACCAAAATTCGTCAACAACTTAGCTCTCATAAAATTTTCTTTATATTCAGATGTTGTGGACAAGGCTCAAAGGGTAGAGCAAGAAAATAAAATATTGCAGTTAAGAGTCAATGACTAGCATAGAGAGAGAAATAATGACAACAACCACAAGAACGAGAACCATAGTGGAGGTAATCAGCACTTCGGAAGTAATCCAGCCTCAAATAACAGAAGAGGGGAATCCCGTGGGAACAACTTCAAGAGGAAGAAATCCCATAACCCGCCAATAGCCTTATATTACCCGTTAACCTTATTTCTTTGGAAATGCATGAATTTGATGTGATTTTAGGAATTGATTGGTTGACTAATTATCATGCTAAAATTGATTGCTTTCAAAAGATCATTAGTTTTCATATTCCTAATCAACCTGTCATGCAAATTCAAACAATCAAACCATTGAAATCTATAACTGTCATTTCTAGCCATAAAGTCATTCGTTTATTAAAAAACGAATGTCAAGCTTTTTAGCTCATGTCACTTATTTGAACAAAAATATGTAAAACTTGAATGATATTCCTATTGTTAATGAGTTTTCTAATGTTTTTCCCGATGAACGTCCTAGCTTACCCCCAAACTAGAAAATTGAATTATGTATTGATCTTGAACCCGGTACTAAGCCTGTTTCCAAAGCCCCATATCAAATGGCTTCTATTGAACCTCAATAGTTAAATGTCCATTTACAGGAATTGTTAGATACTAGTTTCATTCGTCCGAGTGCATCGCCTTGAGGTGCCCCTTTTTTTTTTTGTCAAGAAGAAAGACGGGAGTATGAGATTGTGTATTGACTACCGAGAGTTAAATAATGTCACCATCAAAAACAGGTACCCGTTACCTCGAATTGATGACGTGTTTGATCAACTGTAGGGTGCTCAACATTTTTTAAAGATTGATCTTCGCTCTGGATATCATCAATTAAAACTTAAAGCTGATGACATTCCAAAGACTGCATTCAGAACTCGCTACGGGCATTATGAGTTCTTAGTAATGCCTTTTTGACTAACCAATGCTCCTACAGTTTTCATGGATATGATGAACCGAATATTCAAGAAATATTTGGATCATTTTGTGGTTGTCTTTATTGATGACGTTCTCATATACTCCAAGAGTCATAAGAATCATGAACAACACCTGATATTAATACTCCAAAAGTTACATGAGAACAAGTTGTATGCCAAGCTGAAGAAGTGTGAGTTTTGGCTTGAGGAAGTCACGTTCCTTCGGCATGCGATTTCTAGTCAGGGAATATCAGTTGACCTTGCAAAAATTGAAGCAATATTAAATTGGGAACAACCTCGGTCAGTAACTGAAGTCCGAAGTTTTCTGGGCTTAGCTGATTATTATCAGAGATTCGTAGAAGGATTTTCTCGAATTGTCACTCTATTAACTCAACTGACTCGAAAAAGCATAAAATTTGTATAGAACGAGGAATGCGAGAAAAGTTTTCAAAAACTTAAGAAGAGACCTATTTCAGCTCCTGTTCTGACCATACCATCAGGATCAGGAGAATTTGTTATCTACTACGATGCTTCAGGCAAAGGGCTAGGCTGTGTACTTATGTAACATGAAAAAGTTATAGCTTATGCATCTCGACAACTCAAAGATTATGAGAAAAATTATCCTACTCATGATTTAGAGTTAACAACAATCATTTTCGCATTGAAGATCTGGAGACACTATTTGTACGGGAAGAAAGTGAAAATCTTCATGGATCACAAAAGCCTCAAGTATTTCTTCACCCAGAAGGAACTCAATATGCGGCAACGACGTTAGCTTGAGTTGTTAAAGGATTATGATCACACCATCTAGTATCACCTAGGAAAAGCAAACATTGTAATTGACGTATTAAGCAGAAGATCTTATGCGAGTATAAGTACAATGCTGACTACGCAAAAATGCATTTTGTACAACTTACAAAAAATAGAGATAGAGTTAAAGACACTAAGAACTCACATGAAGATTGTGCACGTACAAGTAGAACCGATTTTAATCGATAAAAAATTAAAGCTGCTCAAGCCACTGATCTGAAAATGATGAAGAAAGTACTATTCTAGTAGTGAGAACCGACGAGAAATGAATACTTCGAGTCAACTCTTGACTCTGTGTTCCTAACGATCTTGAATTAAAGTATAAAATCATGATGGAGACACACAATACACCGTTTACAATCCACCCAGGAAGTACCAAAATGTATCGTAACCTTCGTCGTATATTTTGGTGGAACAATATGAAGAGGGAGATTACAGAGTTTATCTCAATGTGTTTAACTTGTCAACGTGTCAAGACAGAGCATCAGGTGCCTAAAGGTCCATTACAATTACTCTAAATTCTAAAATGGAAGTGGGAACACATCATTATAGACTTCATGATGAGTTTTCCCAAAGTTTCTCAAGTCTTTGATGCGATTTTGGTTATCGTAAATAGATTGACCAAGTTCGCTCATTTCTTGCCTATAAGAGAAAACTTTTCACTTGAGCGTCTTGCCAGTATGTACGTAAATGATATTGTAAAATTACATGGCATACCAGTTTTTATAGTTTCTGATCGAGATCCTAGATTCACTTCACGTTTTTGAATCAGTCTACAAAAAGTTATGAGCACCAAGCTATGATTTAGTTCTGCATACCATCCTCAAACGAACGGACAATTTGAAAGGACGATCCAAACTCTCGAAGTCATTTTGTGACTTTGCGTACTAGACTTCAAGGGAAGTTAGGACAAATACTTGTCATTGATTGAATTCTCATACAACAACAGTTACCAAGCAAGCATAGGCATAACTCCATTTGAGGCCTTGTATAAACGAAAGTGTCGCTCTCCAGTATGTTGAAATGGGGTAGGAAAAGCAAAATTGTTGGGACCTGAGTTGGTACGCTTAACAACAGAAAAAATCCAAATAATTCGACAACGAATACAAACCGCACAAGAATGACAAAAGAGTTATGTTGATCTTCATCGAATGGATGAAAGTTTCAATGTTGGAGACCATGTATTCTTACGTGTTTCTCCATGGAAAGGAGTTAAAAGATTCGGAAGAAGAGGAAAGCTCAACCCTCGATTTATTGGCCCATTTGAAATTCTAGACCGAGTAGGATTTGTGGCCTACAGACTAGCCTTACCACCAAATATGTCTCGCATTCATAACGTTTTTCACATATCCACGCTACGTAAATATGTGAAGTATTCGAATCACATCATTGAGTTAAAGCTAGACGTTATAACAGAGAATTTAACGTACAAAGAGGTACCTGTCAAAACTTATATAAGAAAGAGCAGATCCTATGCTCAAAGATTATACCTCAAGTCAATATTTTATGGAGGAACCGAGATACTGAGGAAATGACCTGGGAGCTAGAATCTGAAATGAAATCTAAGTATCCTTACCTCTTCGAAATACTAGGTACGACAATTTCGGGGATGAAATTTCATAAGTAGGGGAGGTTGTAAGATACCGGCTTTTGTGAAATACAAATTTATTTATTTTTTATATATTTTCTTTTGAAACAGTAAATGAATAAATTGACAAAAGAAAATATTTTGTGTAAATTTTATCTTGTCGGAGAATATTCATTTTGTTGGGGAATATTCGTTATGTCGGGGAATATTCGATTCGTACGACGGTGCCGAAATAACGAAATATTGGTGGACCTCTCATAACGAAATATTGTTAAATATAGAAAACGACATAAGTAACATTTTTAAATAAAAATAGTCAACGGTATTATCACTTTTAACTATTAAAATATCATATGGTAAAGGAATAGTAACATACGGTATTACACAGTAACACAGTATTACACAGTAACATAGGTATTGCACAGTAGCACATGGTATTGCACATTGTTTCATATTATTGAACTGATAAAGTGGCTATTGTACAATATTGACTTTATTGAACCAATAATTAATGTCAAATAAAAACTGTTGTTTGGTATGATTATGACCAAAAACTGAAGACTGGTATAATCATGATCATTGGTATTATATTTGAATATCTTTGACCCGTAGTACAAAGATGAATTGTTGACTTGCATGATTATAATTAGAAACTGTGAATTTATATTATCATGACCAATAGTGTTTCAGATGATAAAAGTTGATGATGTTTTTATGAAAAAGAGAAGTTAATGAACATCATAGTCTATATGATTTTTATAATAGATTGTTCATTCCGATGCTATTATTAATCTAAAACTTATTGTTTATTATATTCTATCAAGAACTCAACTGTTGAAAGCTAATGATAATTTACTCATTGTTATCTTAGTTATGATATTTCTTTATTGGGCTATTTGAGCTCACCCTTTCTTTTTTGTTTCATTGTTCTTTAGAAAATGAGGGAATAATTAGGTCTAGCCGAGGAATGAAGTGAAGGTCCGAGAGATAAATGTAGTAGTCTTCACATGTTGTATATAGTGTGACAATAATAATGAATACTTAGTTATTTATTATTGAGTTCTATATTTTTGTTCTATATACTGTTATTATTAGTTACTGTATATGTAGGCCCAGATTTAGGGACGTCACATAATACACCATTTTGCGATTAAAACTTGTTAATAACTTGCTACTATAATTTTTGCATAAAATACTTTGAAAATAATGTGTCAAAACACTTTTTAACTCTTACATGAAATCGATTCTTTTAACATCGCTGCTAATAAAAGTACTGAATCTCTTCACATCGATCCGCCTAATGGACCCTAAATGTCCTAAATTCGTTCGTAAAATTTTGCAACCATTCATATTTTTACTGTCTATACCACTTTATTATGCTTTAAATTAATTGAAGTTGTAGAATTACAAGAAAAATAAATTAAAGAAATAGAAGTAGAATCTCAAATGAATTTGAGTTGGAGACTACAAAAAGTAAGAAAAGAGGATTGGAATAAATTCTCATCATGTTAAACAATTTACCCTAGGCATATATTCCTTTTACAGTTAACCGTCCAAATTAATTTTATTATTATGTTCCGTTTATCTAACTAGCAGTGTTTGGCATCAAAGGAAAGAGGCATGAGAAGTACAACCATCACACTTCTGTTGCATTTGGATTGAAGAAAATGAATAAAGGAATTATAATTTTAAGTTATTTCAAGTATATGTTTGATTGTTAGTAAAAAGTAATGATTTAATATGATAGTACAATTATGATACATATATATTTTATTGGGATGAATTTTATCCCACATCTCTCACATGGAATAAAAATCAAAGGAATTGAATAAATTTTCATTCCATTTAAATGATTTATCTCTAAAATGATTATGTAATACACTATTTTTTATTTCATTCCTTCATTCATTTCATTCTCTCAACCAAACGTATCACTTTTTCCATGGCCACGGTTCACAAGATTATATAAAAAATAATATTGAAATACTACGGGTATTTTAAATTATAAAATTATTATTAATTTTTAAAATTGATATTCAAATTAAGGATACAATTGTATTTTAATGTCTTGGCTTGCTCTTTTCGCTTACTGATATTCTAGATTTTGTATTGAACGCGTGGCATAATTAAGACCCTTTGAATCGTGTTTAAACCACAAATACACGCTAGTACAAAATATGGTAGAATTTTTCGAAATGATTTCTCAAGCTATTGGTCACTGCCTCTCGAACTTGCTTTCCTTCTGTATTCTGATGGTTACAGAGGACATGGTCCAAGTAGTCCATAAAAAATTGATTTATTTTTCTTTTGTCCAAAATGGTAATTTAAAATTTATTAAATTTAAAATTAAGATAATTCACTTGTATTCAAGGCCCAAGTATTTTACATCGTCAAGGCTGAAGTTCAAGGTAAAGGCTCCACACCAGTCTAAAGGCCTATTTATTTATAGCTTAATGTATCTGAATGACTATATCGGACAGGTATTCAATGCGTTTATTTTAAATAAAAATCTTCTGAATGACAGAATCGATCAGATTTTTAGGGTTGTATGACTAAGTTTAATTTTTTTGGCTGAATGACTAAGTTTAACAACTGAATGAAGTATTATATATATATATATATATATATATTATTATATTAAGTAATATTAAATAAATTTATAACAATTTTGAATTTTTTCAAAGGTGTAAAATAATAAAAATCTGTTATTCAGATGTTTCAAATATGTCAATTATTAAAAAACTTTTTTCATTCAGTATTCAAAATTCTGCTTCTTTCAGCTCATTCAAATTGTTTAAATATTCAGAACCATTTTATTCAATTTTATCAAACATTCTCTAGGTGACTCTTTAGTCTCTCCCTGTATATATGGAATGGCTCACAATTCTAAAAAAAGTTATCACTTTCTAATTGATCAATTATATAATTAAAAGTATAAATTTAATTTTACAAATTTTTGATTCAGTCTTTTTTTTATTTGAATTAGTATAAGTACTATCCAAATAAATTTGTAATAATTACAAATTTTTGGTTCAAATTTTTTCTTTTTCTATCAAAGTTAGTACAAGTACTATCCAACTTTGTAACAATTAAATACTATCCAAATCTATAAGTATTCAAAAGGAACTTCACCGTATTACGAAAAATGAATGTGATCTCTAATAGGAAAAGAAACTTATAAAATAATTTTTATTTTGGTTCTACCAATTTTACTAAAAAGTTATTTTTATCACAGTTTTATGAAAGAAAATATATATTAACAAATTTTACTTGGGATAATTTAGCATTACATATTTATTAAGATATCTTAAAAATCTCTCAACATAGCACGCGATTTAATTATAATCTTTGTAGTGAAAAATTAATGTCCTAACTAAATTAAATTTATTAAAAATTAAAATTTTACTAAATCACAATATTTATTGTATTAACAATTTATATGAACTTTTTTGAAATATAATAACTGTAAAATTAATTAAAAAATTATGGTATATTCATTACTAATGAATTGTCATGACTACACGAAAAGTAATTAAAGCTTGAGTTTCATAGTTCTATTTAAATTAGAATTTTAAACAATTTTTGTCAATATAAAATTTGATTACAAACTTAAATAAAATTAAAAAAATTGTTTTCTCTTAATCATAACTAAGTAAATTTACACTCGATTCTTTCAAATATTTAGCTTAATAATTGATCTAAAAAATTTACAATATAATTCAACAAAAAATTATTTAAATTAATATTTAATAAGTACAATTATCTTCTCAAAATTAAAATTATTTGTTTATCCTATATTTAATTGATTATCTTGATAATATATTAACATAATAAATTATTATCTATGTCGCCTGTATTTCTCATATGGTCGGTGAGTTTGTATTAGTTAATGTCTCTAAATGCTTGTATTGATTGTTTCACCAGAGGATTTTGCCGACGTAGTTGTTGATAATCGATTCGTTACATTATGCAGGCTATATTTATCTGACAACGACCTCGTGAATTAATATGGCATTGAAATTTATAAAATTTATTATTGTATTAATTAAAATTATAAAAAATAATTATTCACGTTAATTTTAAATTTAAAAGTATATAAAATTGTCTTTAAAAAATTAATAATAATATTTATATTTTGGTACAAATGGAGTATTATTCGGTTAAGTTTAATAATATTAAATTTATAATCTCATAATTTTTGTTGAATCAAAGTATTGATAATTTTTTTGGCTAGCTTCTTGAAAAACTATACATGCGTGTGTGTCTATATATAAAATGATACATGTCGTACCATAGATACTAGATTAACTTTAAAATATCTTTAATTTATATTTCAAGTTAATTAGAAATAATAATAATACTGGAGATAATTAATAATTAAATAATGAAAACTAATAACTAATAATAAAAATTGTTAATGAAAAAAATTACCTAAAAATATGAATCTACTAAGTACTAGTATAATAAATAAATTCTTATTTTTCAAATTAATTCTCTAGTTTTGTTTACTCTTCCCTCTAAAATAACGACTCTTATATTTAATGTGGATGAGCATAAATTTTGAAATAATTATAAATTAATTATAATTTATCAAATCTCTTAATTAATATACGAATCATGTATGAACTTTGTACGAAGGTATTTCATAATGAAATATGAAGGGGGAACTAATTTATCAATTATCTATGCATTAATATCGAAACGATAACTTTGTACTAGAACAAGATTAGCATCTTCAGCAGCAACGTAGCACCAGATATAATTAATATTGTCATCTCCCCCAAGACTCCTCTCCTCAATAGGAAACTTCTAGTAGCTATAACATCCTGTATTGGCGGCCAGAGAAAAGCTTGAATCTTTGGGGGAATCTCTTTCTTCCACACTAGTTTTTCCCAACTGCAATCTTACTCTCTTCAATAATTTCCCCATCTCTCTTCACTGTGAACATTCCATTCTTCCCCAGCTTCCATTTCAGCTTGTCGTCAATTCCATGTACGATGACCCCAGATATCATGTTTAAAAGAGTGCCAAGGTCCTCTTCTTCCCATGCAAATAGTTTCCTTCTGAAATTTGAATTCCATCCGTTTTCTGTGCTACCCAACCATAACTCCTTTACATCAGCATTTTTGGCCGTAGATAACATATATAATCTTGGAAATCTGTCCTTGAAGCATAAACTTCCACACCAGAAGTCCTTCCAAAATCTGACGCTTCTTCCGTCACCTACTGTCCATTCCCAGTTTTGACAATCCATGAAATTTTCATACCCTCTACCAGTTCCCACTAACATTATATCATTCCACACTTTTTGAGATTTTTCGTTCTTGATACAAATTCTCATGAAGCATATTGCAATGATTTCAACTATATTTCCTGCATAAAACCCTTCTCCAAAGAGAGTTTTTATCCACATTGAACCTCCAACGCCACTTAGTAGAGTCTTCCAATGATCCTAGTCTAATTCCTCCCTTCTTGGTATGACATACCTTTTTCCATGCAATTTTATTCAATCTCCTATCTTCTTCCTTTCCCCCCCCCCCCCCAAAAGAAAATTTCTTCTTAACTTTCCCAATTCAGAAATCACATTCAATGGAGCCTTATACACAGACATATAATAAAGAGGCAAGCTAGACACAGTAGCTTTTAGTAGAGTGATTCTCCTTCCTAATGATAAATACCTTCTTTTCCAACTAGACAATTTTGCTCTACAATTCTGCATAATAGGATCCCATGTTACTCTCTTTCTCGGACTGCATCCTACTTTTATACCAAGATAAGAAAATGGAAGGGCACCACTTGAACATTCCAGCACCTTTGCCAACTTTTCTTTTCTCTCGCCATCCACTCCAATAGCATACAAGCAGCTTTTCTTCAAATTTACCTCATGTCCTGATAGTAACTGAAACCAAACCAATACTGTTTTACTTGTTGTACTGCTTTCTTATCATTTTCACAAAAGAAAATCGCATCGTCTGCAAGCTGCAAGTGTAACATACACTCCGTGCTTACCTACCTGAATACCCTTCTACCTTCCACTTTCTGAAGCCAATTTTACTATTTGGTTCAACTCTTTCCCAACAAATAAAAATAGGAAAGGTAACAATGGATCACCCTGCCTCAGTCCTCTCTCCATCCAAAATTCTTTAGAGGGGGATCAATTTACCAAAACTGTGACAAAAGCTGATGCGAGACACTCCTTGATCCACCCTCTAAATTTCAGTCCCACTCCCATCCTCTCCATCACTAATAACAAGAATTCTCAATTTACTTTATCATAAGCTTTCTCGAAGTCAATTCAAAATAATACCCACTTTCCCCTTCTTTTTAAGATGATGAATGATTTCATTTGTCAACAAGATTCCATCCACAATTTGTCTACCATGCACAAATGCACTTGGTGTTTCATCAATCAACATCCCCATTACTACTTTTAGTCTTATCATGAGTACCTTTGCCACTATTTTATAACATGCATTAAGTAAGCTAATTGGCCTGTAATCATTTAAACCCCCTGGATTTTCTTTCTTAGGGATCAAAGCTATAAAAGAACTACTAATTTGTTTTTCCTATCTCTGGTCAAGTTCCATAACTTTTTTGTTATTACATCCTTCCTTCCAATTTCATCTTCTTTCAGCTCTTTCATTTCCCCTTCCAGATCCCAAAATTCCAAGTCTTTATTTCATTGTTTTATCTGCTCATCCAAATTTCCATATACCTCCATATTCCATTTCTTCAATTCTATTTTCAATAACTTCAGCTTCATAGACAAAACAAAACTTCCTTTCCTTGCAAGCATATAGCCTTTCCTTTCACTTCTAATACACACCATGGAACATTGTTTTTTCCTTGCAAGACATCCAAATCTGCAGGTGCCACAAGGCTAGGCTTTCAACAGAAGGAGCATATAGGTTGATAACTAGGACATTTTTGTTAACTCTTGTGTACCTTCCCTGTATAGCAGCTATCCAATACTTGTTGCTCTCCAATTCAAACTTATGTATATCCCAAGATGATAGCACACCTCCGGATAGTCCAGTCCATCTGCATCAACCAACATGCACGATAAAGAGACTTATTTCCAAGCTTGATGATTGCTTTGACACAATCTCCTTCACCATTTCACTGCCTCCAATACCTCTAACATTTAATATTCTCCATGAAAGTAGCAACATTGTTTAGCTTTTAACTCTCTACTTTTGCTTCTCTATGCAATCACCAAAAAAATAAAAATCATCGCATTTCTACCACCAAAGTCACCTTCAGATAATGAGCCATTTGCAATTTTTGTGGTCTACCTTTCCTTTTCTTAGAAATAACTTCAGCATTTGTCTTACTATTGCTGCTGTTTGCATTACCCACAAGATCTTCAATTTCGTGCATGTACCGCCATCTGGCGTTGATCTCTTTGTTTTTGCCCTTTCCTCTGTGTTTTGGTCTTTGTCGCTGTTCTCTATATTCTCCTCGCCTTGTTCTACTCGTGTCCTTATTTCAATTCGAACAAATTCCATAGCTCCTTCTTTTGAATACCCCATTGGCAAACCTTCCCTTTTCCAACTTCTACCTTCTCAACCCATATCCACCTCTCCTGCTTCCTATTTTGATAATTTTGCGCCAAATTAGAATTGCAAAACACATTAATGCATACTATTAAATAGGATTAAAAGAAAGGCTCACTTATTACATATATTTCCAAAAAATTATCATTAATACTTATTTATATGACTGTCAACCAAAAATTCAACACAAACGTTCACAATATTTATCATTTTTCTTTAAATTAAAGAGAAAAGTTTAAAAAAAATGATTAGTATTTACAATGGGTTAAAATATTACTTGGGGAAACGCTTATAGGGTTTGTTTGTTACGTTAATGTGATGCATATTACATAGAATTAACTAGATGGAATATTACTTATGTTCCACTTGTCTATTCTGAATACAGAAGAATTGAGCTGCTTCACCAATTATTATCAAACCTAATTTTTTCAAACACCCTCACCCTCGCGTATTCTAATCCACACATACATACTTTATACAACTAAATAATTTTGCAAATATTTGTACAAAATATATTTAAATTAGATCTTCATCTCATAAATTTCACTTTAAAGTTCTTCAAAAAGAATTAATAATTGTGAGAATTTAAGATCGAATAATAACATAATCACACAAGAACAGAAAAGAAAAAACACACGATATACTCAGGTTCACCAATTTGACTAGTCCTGCTTGTCTAATATATTCATTAGATGTTTCACGTGCTTTTACAATGATTCACACACCAAACAATTGTTTTTATAGTAATTAGAAAACTCTAGCTGTTATAATATAGGCTCAAGTCTAATACATTAGTAAATCAAGACTGGACTACTAATAAATTTCAAAGACCAATTGCACCCTTACGCTTGACTTCTAGAACCAGACTACCCTTAAGCGAGACCCCTGACTATCCTGTCATAATGGTCATCGGTCGAACTCATAGAAATTTAAGTCAATCCCAACAGTAATAGATGATATATCCTCCAAATGATAATTCATCAAGCACTGCAAAATACAAACAAACAATATTTAGACCTATTTGATTATCAACTCTAATATGATCATTTTTACAAGATCTAAACCCAAACAACAAAATACAAACAAGTGGATTTATTTCATTATCAACTCTAAAACAACCATATATTTTTACCAGATCTAAACGAAAACAACAACAACAAAATTTAAGTATGTAAATATGTGCTTAACATCATATTTTTAGAAAATAAAATTCTAAAGCTAGTAAGTAAGAAATGGAAAATAGAAAATAAAATTGGTAATCAAAAAGATTAAAATTTTGAACTCAAAATTCAACGGAACATTAAACAACATAGCAAATTAATTCTTGTATAAATACTATAATACCCAGCTTACATGCAAACGCAACAAAATTAATTAGTATAAGAATATTTTGTATTTTTATAAACTCCGTAACAATTATATATTTTCTGTGATTTTCTTTTTTATCTCACTTTAAACTTTTCATTTGTTTTTCAAAATTCAGAATAATAATGCCACAAGCGTTTGTTCGCCTAGTAGTTTAGGGGATGTTTAGTAAGTTTAGATATCTAAACGTACATAAGAATTTTGTTTATTTAAGGGTCCAAATGTAATATACTATTTTTAACGTGATGCATTTAAAATATCAAAATGCATCAAACACTACAATCGCAAACGCCATAGTATCATACTAGTACTAGTAAATGAACATACCTCAAAAATACATATCAAGTATGATTAAAAGTTTGTTTTGGAGTTCTCTTATAAATTTTTATTATATAAATGTAAAGAGTATGCAAAAATATATAATATATAAATTTTCGTATGATACATTTTCCAATATTTTCTCATATTTTTTTTATCTATAAAATTAAAATTTATTAAATAATTTAAATCAGTCCTTCAATTTTTTCTACGGTAGGATATATTACTTATAGGGAATTTAGCGTATATAATACTCCCTTTGTATAAAAGTATATGATTAAGTATGATTTTTTAAAATTAATATATAATATTTTTAAATAAAATTAATATTGATTTTTAATCAATTTTAAATATTTTAAATCGAAAATTAGTACAAATTGTTACACCATTTTTTTGTTTTTTTATAAGTTGCCTGAATAACTTGGATCTAGTTCTTGGAATCAGCATTTATATTCTTATTCCTGGAATTAGCATTTGCCATTTTACATTTTGTGTAGTCACACCATATTAGGAGCATTTTGTACCGCCCTTATCAAAAGAGATTATTTCATGTTCCTAAAGCAAATAAATAATATATATTTTTTTTTTTATATATTTATAGAGTTCGTTTATAGTTGAACTCATAAGTACGTGAGAAGAGAAAACATATTATTCACTTGCATAAGGTGTATAGAATATTTTTTCTATTATCAACTAGGAGATTTTTATTGTTGTTGGACTTATCAATAAAATTACTTTTTTTGTACTTAAAAGAATAATTAAAAGTTAAAAAAAATGTCCTTAAAAAAATAAGATAAAATACATAAAAAAAAATATAAATATGTCATTTAGTGAGGTCTATTAATATTAAAAAAAAATACATATCATTTTATATAATCTTGGAGAATCACTAAAGATAAATTTAAAAAAAAAAAAGATTACTCTCTTTCTTTTATTTTTATTCTTCTTAATGTGCATACGAATTATATTTTATTCATATTTACCCCTTCTATGTGACAACATGTGAAGACATTTACCCCTTTTTTCCCTTCTTTTTTGTGCAAAAACTAAGGGATAATTAGGTAAGTTATGCATCATAAATTCTCGATAAAACGCATTATGTTTATAACAATTACACATCTAAAGAACTTTACCACACCTATATAGCGATTGAAATATTAGAATTATATGCGAGTAGTATATAAGATATAGACTTGTCACGCATAATGAAAGTTTCAAATGTAGTAGACTATTCTCCCATTTGGCATTTAAATTTTTAAATTTAAAAATAATGTAAATTTAAATATTATGATAGCTATAAACTATTTAAAATTATTACTCATTATAAATTTTGTTATTGTTAAATTTTAAATTAATTATATTAAATTTTAAATTAACTTCAAATAATGAAAACTACGCAATTTTGAATAGAGGAGATTTCCTTCAATTTTGTCATATTAATAATTCAGATTTGATTGATTAATGAATTTCTCTTATGGCTTTACCCAAGGGTTTGTCAAAAAAAGAAAAAGAAAGAGGGGAGTTAGAAAAATAATTGTTTTATTAAAATTTTGTCACGTGTTAAATTTCTTTTCTCTCTTCTACATTTTATCCCTAGAATCCCACCCATATTTTTTCATGCACACATACATACCCAAGTGTATACCACAACTAGTAGTATGTTATGAAAATCAATATTTTCACATAAAAAATAATTCACATGAGTATCTTTTATATGAATGTGAAACTCATTCTTTATTCATGTCAAAAAAATCATATGAAAATATTATTTTTTAATATAAAAATATTATTTTTTTTATGTAAAAATATCAATTCTCTATTTTATAACAATCATGCCAAAAAATATTAAATATTATATTTTGCGGATATACAAAGTCTTTACAAAAAATTTAAGTTTAAGATTACATATTATTCTTATTCACATAAAAAAAAATATATTTCTACATGATTTTTCTCTTAATTCAAGCCTTTGTATAATTTTCAATGTTAAATTATCCCCATGTTTAAATACTATGAAAAATTATATATGTTGCTATATTTCATAATAAAAACTTACAGAGGGTGAATCTCTCTTTTTATTTGATTTTTAAATTTATTATCCCATTCTTTTACGTGAAATTTGTTTTTTGACAAACTAATTAATTTCTTTCTCTTTATGGATAATTTCCTTTTTAACTCTTTTTTTTTTCACAATTACAAATAAAAAAGTAGGAAATCAAGAGGATCAAATAAGCATGAAAGTACCTTGTCCCATAAAAATATGGACCGGGCTTCTAATATATGTATAAAAATTAGAGCAAAAGAAAATGAGTAATCTTCCTCTCGATCTTCATCATATCATTATAACTCAATGGTTTCACCTTCTCTACATACACCCACATCAATCGCCATGGTGTTGTTCGTTTTGGATGGCAAAACCCTACAACAGTTTCTTCTAGGAGGCTGTTCAAAACAAGCATAAAAATTACATTAATTAAGGCGATTAAAATGTAAAATTAACTTTTCTATTTGTTTCACTGTGACGATATCGTTCTTCCGTCTGTATAATTACTAGATCTTAACCTTCAAGTACATTAATTTAGGTTTATATGCGCAAAGTGCAACACTATTTATATGTCAGGACTGTTTTCACAATTATAAATCAATAAAGTAAGAAATTAAGATAATCAAATGAGCACGAAATTACCTTGACCCATAAATATGGGTCGGGCTTCTTGTAAACCTTCACTTGATGAATCCAAGTTGGATCAGCCATTTTCCACTTGCACTTTGAGCCGGTTTGGGCTCCGTGTTGGGTATATTCACTCGCCGTTTGATTAGTTGATGGATTATATAAGGCATTGGTAAATACAAGCACAATGGGCCTCTCGCAACTATTCTTACTAACGGATCGAGTGTTGAAGGGAAAGCCCATTTGATCCGCCTTGTTGTACCAATTGACAAAAGTTCTCGAAGGCGTTTCAACTTTACGGGCCGATACTAGACCTCTAAATATTTGGACCGCGTAGCCCCATGACACTGAAACAGTCCATTTTCGGGACTTGTCGTAGCATATTGATTGTTGCATGAGTCCAGCTGAGTCAAGCTTCATAGGTGCAGAAAGTCGTTCTAGGGCTTGAATTTGGTTGACGTTGGGAAATATGGGATCGATCAAATCGAGATGGTGGAGCGAGACTAGAGGCGCAATTGGATGGGCCGCGAGAAGCCCAAAGATGTTGCCGTAGACGTCTAACTGAATGCAAATGAAAAAAATTGTCAGTGAAAATAGTTGTTAGGAAGAGGAAATTTTAACCAAATAAATTAGAACAATTTAAATATGATGAGTTTACTTATAAAAAAATAATAATAAAACATAATGAAAGAAAAGATGAAGACTTATTAGTTTCACTTATTTTAATTTAAACAATAGTAACATGATAAATAAGATGGATTATTGGGGGAAATAAGACAAACTAAATTCTAACTTTGTAGTTGCTTAACCACCATATGTGTGTGTGTGTGTGTGTGTGTGTGTGTGTGTGTGTGTGAATTTACAAATTACCAACAAGTGAAGACAAATTAAATTATTTAAAAGATTTGGGCTATTTTCTCTCTTTTATGAATGATATAAATATTTGTGGGAGAAATTTTTTTGGGATTTAACTAAAGGATTTTTAGCCCAGATTAAATAAAGGAATCTTCATAATTTTAGCCAGGATAATCAAACTTTTCCTTGACTTTCTTGTTGACTTAATTAAAATAAGATTATTGAATACAATAAGATTACATACCCAAAAAAAAAAAATGAATACAAAATAGAGTCTTATTGAAAGTGTGACTCTTTTAAGGTAAAGCTACCAAAATTATGACTCTTATACAAACAAACCTTATCAATAAATTTAAACATGTCCAATCAAGAAATAAAAGGTAACATATAGAACCCACTCTCTTTAATTATATCACTTAAGTTTGGCGAGTACATAAGAAAAATAAAATTAATTACTAGAAGTTTTACTTTTTAATTTAAAATTTAAAAGCAAAAAAAATAGAGAAAGCCTATTAAAATAAAATTTAATTTGAAGATATGAGAAATAAACTAACAAACACAATGGAACACAATGTTTGAATTTTGTGTCCCTAATTTTCATTTTTGTCCCAAGATAAATAAATTGAATTAGCATATACCTAAAACTAACAAAAAAAATGGAACAACTAAAAAAATTAAACAAAATAAAAAAAAAATAATTAGAACCACTATAATTAAAATAGGATTATCTTATTGAAACTGCGACTCTTTTAGGTAAGCTACCAAAATTATGACTTTTATACCGACAAACCTTGGATAAGATTAGGGATACAAAATTTAAATATAAAATTAAACATTAAATTCATCTCAATTATTAAAACGTAGAGTATGATACGGATTTTAATGATTAAGATAGACGTAGTGTTTATCACATTATCTATTGTCACATTGTATGTCTTATCTGCTGTCACTCTCATGACTTTTCTCATAATTTTTATTCAAATAAAAAATAATTATAGATAAATATATAACAAGGAGGTGACAACAATGCATATAAACAAGACAAATGAGAAAATGAATGTGAAAGCATAATTTGACTCGAAAAACAATAATTTAGAGAGAAACCTGATGAAACCCAATCTCTTTAGTGAGTGGAACTCCAAGTTCCGCCATGCAAGCTTGAATCCGATCATCCGACCCATACAAATCCGAATACCTCTCAATACACCCATCTTGCATCCCCTCAAGAGCCTTAGCCAATGAATAACTAATAGCAAATCCACCACCCCCATAAGCCATGTTATATGAAAACAAAATATTTTGCAAATGACTTTCAGAAGAACTCCCAATATAATAAAACTCATTATAATCATATTTCTCCAGAACCTTAATTAAATTCTCCAAAACAAACACTGTATCATCGTCCCCCATAACGAACCACCTTACATTCTCCATCCCTAGCCTCATACTCTCCGATACAATTCGCGATATTCGTATAGCAGATCGGTCCCCCTTCTTGTTATTGTACCTGAACATCAAAAAAAATTTGTTTTATAATATGACAAATTTTGAAAATTTTAGATGTACTATATAAATTGATGAAATTTTACAAATTTTCTAATATATGGGGCCAAATTAAACATTTAGAACTTTTTCAATCTTATATCACTCCTAATCCATCATATATGCATCTCCTGTGATTTTATTAAAATAAATAATAACCTAATTTACATTATTTTTTAAAAGAAATTAAAAAATCAAGAATTTATGACAAATTGGAGAAAATTAAGCCTACTAGGGGTCAATAGCTTGTATAAATATTACTATTTATTTTATCATGGTTGCAACCAAATATATACATATTTTATATATTCAACTCTAAAGTACAAAATTACTCAAAATAAAATTTGGCTCTAGTGTTATTCATAGCATTATAATAATTTTGACCCAATTAAAAAATACCTGAATCCAGTTGTATCTGCCGATATTTTAATGGGCGGCAGCAAAATTTCATCATCTTTTGATATTGGTACCGGTTTGTCTAACCAAACGTGGCCTCGGGTTTGGTTAGGTTTCCACCACAGTTTGATGTATTCTTTTCGGGTGTCCCATAATTTTGCCGAAGCTCCGATTCCGAAAACAATGTGGTGGAGCTGGAGTTGGGTTTTATTTTTGGTGTCTAGGGTTTTAGGGAGGGATTTGGGTGATGAAATTAGATTCTTAGTACAAGGGATGTTTTGGGTGCATGGGGGGCTATTATTATTATTATTATTAGGTGAATGGTGCATGGTTTTGGCTGCACGTAGGATGAATATAAAAGTGATGAAAATCATGGAGTATACAAGGAGTTTTGGTAGGAGCTTGGAGGGGTTTATTATGGTGTATATGTCTTTCATGGTGTTAAATTTTTCATTGAAGATGGAGCTGAGCTACATGTAAAATAAAAACACTATATATATATATATATATATATATATATATATATATATATATATAAGTAGTGTTTATCAGGTTATCAATCTCTTAGTAACCTAGAAGTGCCAAAACACTTATATGATTAGCCTTAATCTGTTAATCAGATTTCAGTATTTATTTGTTACTCCTTCATCCCCTTTGAAATTTATTTCGAAATTTAACTTTTTAGTGGGCTGGCCTTTTTTTAGCTTACTTTTCACTTCATACAGTCTTCCATCTTCCACAAGCCTGCAAGGTAAAATCACTGTTTCACAAATTTTACTTAATTGTAAAATAAAATATATTCTCGGTGTAATCTAAATCCGAACGGTACAATGTATTAATATTACCACTCCCTTTATAATTTCCCTTTTTTAGGGTTTGATGTTGTGTAAAAAAAAATTATTATTATTTTACACAAAAAATTATGAAATACTCCTGCTCTCTAAAAGATGGCATAAGGTACAATTTTTTTGCAATGTTGACAATAAACACAATATATATATATATATATCATTTAATAAAATCCTCTAGTATTAAAAAATAAAATAAAACACGTCACTTTATATAATTTTGTAAGACAAATAAAAATAAATTTAATTTTTTTTCTCTTTCCTCTACTTTAGTTTCCTTAATTTATGTGAAAAAAGTACTTCAACCATTTGCCCAAGGAAAAGTATTAATACACAAATTAAATATAATATTCAAACACAACATCATCCTCACCATTAAAAAGTGTTGTGTGGTATGAATCTCAATGTAAAAATACTTTTTAATAGTGAAAATGATGTTATGTTTGATTTGTGTTTATGTATATTTGTTCTTTGCCCAAAAATCAATGGCCCATAATCATGCTTTAAATTGAAAAATGTCCACCGTCCCTTGCAACATGCATCCTAGATTACAAAAATCTACTGACTAGGTCCCCAACAAAAATAAAAAATGGAGAGTGATATTTTTACATGTGTTTTTTATATTTTCATATGGAACGAACGTCACTTATGTTGTGACGCCCCCAAATCTGGGCCCACACAGCCCAAACTTGAGTCGTCAAAATACTACAACAAAATTATTACAACAAAGCACAACGTACAACAATACAGTGTATAATAATACACAACTAAGTCTTCACTATTATTGCCACACTATTTTACAAAACGTGAAGACTATGATAACTATTCCTCGGACCCTCACTCCATTCCCCGGCTAGACCCTGTTATGTTTTCATCTCCTGTTGAAAAACAATGGAACAAAAGAAAGGGTGAGCTCAAATAGCCCAGTAAAGAATATCATGACTAAGATAATGACAAATAAATTATCATTAGTCTTCAACAGTTGAGTTCTTGATAGAATACAATAGACTACAAGGTTTATATCAAAAACTGCAGTTAAATTCTTAAACAACGTTCAGATCAATAATAGCAGCGGAATGAGTAATCTATTAGAAGAATAATGCAGACTATAATGTCCACTCGGTTCTCTTTTTAGGAAAAACATCGTCAACTTTTATCATCTGAAATATCATTAGTCAAGATAATACAAATTCACAGTTCCTGATCATAATCATGCACATCAACAGTTCATCTTTATACTACGGGCCAAAGATATTCAATATAGCACCAACGGTCATGATTATACCAGATTCAGCCTTTGGTCATAATCATACCAAACAACAGTTCATCTTTGCACTACGGGCCAAAGAGAACATTCACCACGTGCCATAAAAGACACCGAACAGATGTATCGCCTTTAACCTATTATATCGCCTTTAACCTATCATCTGTTCAACAAATATATCACATCTGTGCCCCCGGCCACAGATATTCACAACAGCTTGATTTTTGGATGATTAGAATGATATAAATGATGAACAGAAGAAATAGGATAACAATAAGTATCGGAAGTTTACTTTGTACAGATTCAAATAATGTCCAAATTGTCAACATGATGTGGAGTGAAATTTAAAAATGATATTCAAGATCCACAGTTCAGAATAACGGTTACAATTCAATAGAAAGGTTCACGTAAATAGGAAGGTTCAGTTGAAATAATGAAGTTCAACTATTATGGAACATATAATATTTTCAGGAATTATAGAAGCAATAGTTCCATAATAAATTTCGATTTAGGAGTATGAAAGAAAATAATATCCCTTACCGTAGCAGGTTTGATTAACAAAAGGTGAAGGAAATTAATACAAAGGGTTATTCACCAACAGGCGGCAATCCGCTCCGTAAGGTTATTCCCACAATTTAATAGAATTTGAGTACAAAGAGTTATTCACCAAACAGGCGGCAATCCGCTCCGTAAGGTTATTCTCAGAGATTAATAATGAATGAATACGAAAGGTTATTCACCAACAGGCGGCAATCCGCTCCGTAAGGTTATTCCCACAATTTAATACATGGAAATAAAATGCACGTCTTATGAGTAAGGAAGAAACAATATTATTATCGAGAATCAAATAATGATAATCCCTTACCATAGTACGTTTGAATAATGGAAGATGAAAAAGATGGTATCCCTTACCTCAACACGTGACTGAATATTGATTTAAATGAGGTTGATTAACTTGAACAGTACACGTATACTTATAGATCTTCACAAATACTCAAGATGACTTAAGCACACTTAGAGAGAACTTTCACAAGAAGTATTTAGAGAGAGAAAGAAAGAACAAGTAAGGAAGTTTATGAAAAATCCTTAAGTTAAGGCTTCTATTTATAGCCAAAAATCTTATCATTCCTTTAATCTAAACCATTCATTTAAAAAAATCATCTTTTAATCTACACCATCCATTTCAAATTTTATATTATCTTTAATCTACACCATTCATTTCATATCACCTAACTTTATATTATAAACAAATTAATTCAATTATTCAACAATAATTCACACTTTAATCTACACCATTTATTTCATATTACCTAATAATCACCTAACTTTATATTATAAACAAATAACTTTATCAATTCAATTATTATGACTAATTGTTATAAATACAGTATAGTTAGCTCTTAGATATCAAGTCAATAAATTAATGAAATACAACTGTTTAAATAATATCATAATAGAGATAACAATAATGTAAAAGAAAGCATACGTTACTGTGTAATGACAATTATTGATTCAATAATGTGAATTACTGTGCATATGTTACTGTGACAATTATTAGGTTCAATAATTTTAAAAACAGTGCAGCAACAATTATTGACTCAATGATATAAAATACAGTGTAATGACAATTATTAAATCAATAATGCAAAATACTGTGTAACAACAATTATTGAATTGATAATATAAAATATTATGCAGTGACAATGAAATGATGCGTAACAGTTACGGTGTCAATTATCAGACCAATAATATGAGACACTATGCAATACCGTGTGTTACTGTAGAGTACCGAGTGCTACAGAAAATACCAATAACTACTGTATGCTACTATTCTTTTATCACCGGTATTTTAATAGTTCCGTTGACTATTTTTATTTAAAAAGGTTATTTCTGTCGTTTTCTATATCCGACAAATATTCCGTTGTGGGGTCCACCAATAATTTGTTATTTCGGCGCCGTCGTACGACACGAATATTCCCCGACCAAACGAATATTCCCCGACAAAGCGAATATTGTCCAACAAAATAAAATTTGTAGATAACATCCTTAACTTTTAACTTGATCGATTTAACCACTTACTGTTTCAAAAAAAATATATATGAAGAAAAATTAAATTTTGTATTTCATAAAATTCGGGGTCTTACATATGTCCTTCCAAGTTGCCACCAACTTCCAAAGTCGTCCCTAAAAGATCAATTTTCGTCAATTTGGTCATTAAAGTAATATTTTTTGTCGTTTCCACTCCTTTTACCTAATTTTACTGAAATTCGCCCAAAAAACGACTCGACCCATTTTTTTAAGGGCAAAAGTATTTTTAACATTTCCTTATCTTTCACTCCTCTTTTCCATCGATTTAGGGCTAAGGATTTGGGCAAAACAAACACCCTCCTCTCTGATCACAAATTCACCTATAACTTCCGGCTTCTTCAGCAATGATTTCACGTCGATTTAGGAGAATCACAAGCTAGCTCATCGTGATGATCAGAAGCTTAAGTCGATCAATTTCATGGTTGACGTCAAGCTCAAAATGACCAAACACGAGCCGTGGAACAACAAATTTGAGTTCAATCACGAATCCACGAAACCTTTTAATTTCTTCTCAGAAATCTCACATCCTCCTCCGATTGAAACACGTTTTTTTGGGTTTAAAAATTTTGCTTCATGTGCTTTTTTAAAAACGAGTTGAGTATGCGATTTGGGTTTTTTCTAATTTTCATAAAAAAAAAATCAAAACAAATTAGGTCTCTATTGTGATGGCTTCATTTTGATGGAATTCTTTAAAAATATGATGGGTCTGTTGCTATAGTTTTGTTGCTCTTGATTTTAGATTTTCAGCTAAAATGTTGTTTGATGATAATAAGCCTTCTTTCCAACTCAAAAACAGAGAATAGGAAAAGTTTGATTAAGCTTTGGCCGCCATTAATGGACCCAGAAGATGTCATAGCCCTATTTGATTCGTGCTGGTTCAATCCCAAAATCTCCTAAAAAACCTTCGATCCCAACAATTTTTAAAGAAAACCGAGATCACCAATTTCAATAAATTCAGTCAGAATCTTCAAATTCTAAGTCTCTCTCTCCAAATTCAGGCATTTTCACACCTCACCTTCAAACAATCCTCTCAGGAAAAGAAGTTGCAGAACAAGAATCGATTAAACCGCAACAATATTTTGTATATTTATACTTATAGTGATATAATTTTTTTTATTTCTTTTTAACAATTAAAGGCATTTTTTTATAAATATTTATTAAAATGAGGTCATCAAAAAATTAATGTTAAAAATAATTTATATTAATAAAAAAAATTATGAATTAAATTTTAATTGGGTTAAATCATTTTTTTTTTATCTCTGTACTCAATCTCAATTTATAAATGCATTACTGAATTATTATTTTTTACAATCGAATCACCAAATTGAATATTTTTTTATAATTTTTAATTTTTTTATCTAAAAATATTAGATTTTAACAAATTTTTAACATGACATATCATTAGAAATAATACACATTTAACCCAAATCAAAGACCCACATCCAGCAACTGAGCTACAACATAATCGCGCTTTCTCTCCCGACCATTATTTTCTGTACAAATCTGCAACGATTGATTGAAGGTATGAGTAGGTCAAGTGGATGGTTTCATCAATCATGGGATATCATCTCAAAAGAAAAATTGTTGGTTTTTTCTAATGCCGCCTCAAGTAAAATCTCCTGTGAGCGGTAATTCATACTGCAAAATGCTCTCTCACCTCTGCAACATTCCAAAAAACCAGTCTCTCAAATCAAAATACTAACAATGTGACAGCAAAGAAAACACAGAAAAACTTGCAAAGATATTCTTGCGGCTAACCTGTCCATATAAATGCCGATTTCTTCTTGCAAGAATAACAGAAGCTCAAAAATTCATTAGAGGGATACGAAATAGGAATTGCAGAGCCATTGACACGAGGAGACAAAGGAATCTCCTCATCTTCATTCTTAGACGAATCTGTTACCTCACTGAGCTTTGTTCCATTTTCCGAGCAAAATTTCCCAGAACTCAAATTGGTCCTACGGTTGCTTAAATGTGGACCAGAAAGTCTCGCAAATCACGTCAATTTCGCCTTCAATTCCCCCAACTTGAAAGCTCGTCCGATCGATGAAAGGCGGGATATCAAGCGATCGAGTTCGACGATGATAATCATCAGAAATAGACGAGGAAGGAGTTGTCGGCTCGTAATCTATATTCTTCTGTGCATTTCGACGCTCGAGCTTCGATTTTCTTCCCTTTTTGTGCTTCGAATCCATCAATTTTGCTTCCCGCTATGATTGAAGAATCGAGGTATGTGATGCATTATGAGTTCGACCCATCAAAGTTCCAGACACCCAACTTCCAAAATCCAGTAAAAATCAAATTAAACTGCGAATTCTTTACTTTAGGAGTTCGAAGTTCGTGGATTTGGGGGTTTTCTCTAAGGTTTCTTTCTCTTTCTACAGAAATATAAAAGTGGATTTTATCGGGAAAATGAAGAGAGAGAAAATGGGGGGATGTGGGAATGGGTTGTCGGATGACTGGTATGCTTTTTTTACACGTGCATATTACATGGATAAATCTATTACGATGCTCCCTTTCTTATTCCGTTTAAATTAATATATTTTATAAAAAATATTCAATTCAATGATTAAATTATAAAAAAAAATCAATTCAGTAATATATTTATAAATTAAGATCAAATAAAATGATAAAAAAATAATTTAATCCAATTTTAATTATATAAATTTTATTATTTTAAATAATTTTAGTTTTTTATATTTTTATTTTGAATTAATAACATAATAATATACATATTAATAATGTTAAAGACACTTTTGCCCTTTAAAAAATGAATCGAGTCAATTTTTAGTCGAATTATAATAAAATCGGATAAGAAGAATAAAAACGACAAAAAAATATTACTTTAATAACTAAATTGACAAAAAATAAACTTTAAGTATGACTTTGAAAATAAATGACAAATTAGAAGGACATTAGTGACATTCGTCATTTCCACATAATTCTCTCACATGAAGGTTAAACTCACTCTCTTTATGCTCATATGAGATACGAGCATGTAAAAATATCAAAAACATATATAAAAATATCAGTTCCCAAACGGAATACACTTTAAAAAAGTTTTAAAATGTGCTATAATTAAATATTAGATTAATCCCAAACTTGACAATCAAACACTTCTAACAGTTAGTACAACAATATGATCAAATCATTACAATTCTTTCAGTTGATACAACAATTGAATGTTATTTCATGCCATAGCAGCATAACATACCCCACAAAATCAAAAATGAAAATTACAATGTGAAACGCTGCTAAAATGACAAAAATAAATTAACATCCAACTAACTGCCCAAAAATGCTGCCCACATACATGTATACTTACAACAGCAGCTTCAAAGAACAATAATGACAAATATCCCAACAACAGTATGTTTCTGCCTTCAAATTTACTCCTTGTTTCGAGATGCGCGATCCTTTCTGTGTCCGCCAAGGATGCGAGAAATTTGTAAACCTCTGCTGAATGCTTGGTTGAATAACATTCGAGTTTGGAACTCGGAAACAAAAGGAAACCAGGCAAGAAAAGCAACTGGGGTGAAAAGAAGCAAACCCATCACGATTTCATAGCTACGGGCAAGTGTCCGAACTGATCCCCAAAACCCTGCTCGATGAACGAGAGGCTTGCATGCTTGTGCAATCTGAAATAAGAAGAGGAATCAGGAATTGGAACTTATGAACAGAACTGTTGAGAAATGATTATCTTGTGATACTCAAATTTGAGAGGAAAGGTGTATGTGCGTAGTATCAGCAGGTTTTAGTAAAAATTACGGAACTATGCAAAAACAATGAATGAATAAGAATTTTGAAATCATGATGCATCTAAGGAATTAACATATTTTATGTGCACCATTCTTGCTCATTAATACTGTGTTTGTGAGTTTTAAAAAGGAGAGAATAACGGAGGAAAATTTAGGTAAGAGATCAAAAGTTTCTGCTTTGGTAGTTTTTTTTAGAAGAGAGAAAATAGAGTTGTTTTTTATAAAAATTCCTGCCAAACTTATCTCGTAGGGGTAAACTAGTATTGTACTCTTTTATAAAATTTCCTTCCAAAACTTACAAACACAAGAAAAGAAAAGAAATTTCCTTTCTCTCACGCTTTTTTCTTTTATAAGTTTTAAAATCTTTTCTTTTCTTCTCTCCCCAAACTCAATCTGTAAAAGAGGCAACATTTTGGTTATTACAATAGTGAACTATTAAGTTGAAATAGAAATGGAAGATGTTTCTCAAGATTTAAAAGAGAAATGCAAGATGTTTCTCAAAGATTTAAAAGAGAAATGCAAGATGTTTCTCAAGAATTAAAAGATACCAACAACTAATACGACATGAATTGTATACTGAAATTTTTTACTGACCAGAAGCAAACCCCAACCAGTTGGCATGAAGGCAAGAATGCAGACAATGATGTCCTGAACCGTCATATGGGGGAGTGCGATCAAGGTTACCAGAATAGAAATGAATGTCAGAAAGATCAATCCTTTGATAAGCCGGAACATAAGTTGAAAATTTGCACTAAATTTTCGCCGTCCTACTGAAATAGTCTGGAAGAACATTACACAGGTTAAGAAACTGAACCGTTGAGCTGATTTTAAAAATGCAATATGACCAAATCAATTAAATCCCAGTGCAACTTGTAAGATAACCCCAAAATTAGAGAAAAATGAACAAATAAACAATCAATTGAATCAAACTGAAATTTGAAATAACAAAATAATTACAGAACAGGTCCGATATGCATATGCATACCAAAAGCTATATACTAAATCAGAATATTTAGTGGAAGATGAAGATATTTTAGGTTGCTTCTTCATTGTGTATTACTACATAGGAGACGTAATTAACATTGAAAAATGCAAAGCAGTTGTGTGGATTTTTCTCACCTTCATCACAAACAACATCAGAAATATCATCAGCCATGATATGCCATATACCTGTTAGAGAAAAATTACAAGTTAGATTTTAACAGAACTTTTACAAATGACAGCAAGTGTAATAAACCTCAAGGTTACAACATACCAGAAAACTCTTAGTATGCTTTGTTATGTTTAAGTGATAAACAAGCCCATACTGGTAGATGAAAAATCGTAAAGCCAGTAATATCTCAGCAATGATACCACGCTTTCCAGAATGATGAAGATGTTCTTGTTCCTCCTCCCACCATGATTCCCAACTTTTTTCAGGTGGCACACCAATACCACCTCGATTGCTTATCCACTTGTTCCAATCAGTCCAATCATCAACGATCTTTTGCCATTCAAAACCAGAAGGATTGAAGAGGAAGGGAGCAAAAAGCCAGGTGCCAACCATGAACCATATTGATACGGTGATCAAAATATAAGCAAGTGCTCCTCTATAGGTTTTACCAAAAATTTCGTAAACAAGAAGTAAAATCATTAGCTCAAGCCCCTTGACAAAATGACTGCGGGAGTATAGCCGATAGTTTTCAGCGAACTTAGCATGAAACACCACAAACCCACGACCAGTGGGTCTATATTTTGCACCCCCATGAAGTAATGTCCTTCCATAATAGTGAGTCTTAGTTCCAAGTGAAAATGTGAAAAATACTGGTGCTAGTTGCAATTGCATCAGAATAAATTCACTTAATGCAGTTCGGAAACCTCTTTCTAAGCCAATCTCCATCATCATAGGCAAGGCCATTAGAAAGCCAATTTGCACGAATGACTGCGAAGCAAGAGCCACTTGAAGTGGCTTGTTATCTCGAATAGCTGGTTGAGTACTTAAACCCTCTTCAAGTCCACTAAGAACAAGATACAGGCGCCCATATAGGAATACATATACAGTAAGAACAGTAATCTGCAAGAAAAAAGTTTGAGAGCTCAGAAAGACAAATATAGATCATCATGATAGTGAAATAAAAAACAGAGTGAATCTTTTTAAATGTACCAAGGTACTGAAGTAGAAACCAATGGTAGTAAAATAACACGATAACATCCTGAAAAAATCAAAACGGTGCCCAAGTCTGTACAGGTCACGACTCAACGTCTGTTCTCCATTCCCGTTCGCTATTTTTGCTTCAAACAGTGAAATCTGATTAAGGCCCACATCCCTCCCTTTCCCAACTTGTATGTATTCATGATGCGTTACATTGCCTTCACGAAGTGTAGAATTAAAGCCTGCACTCAATGTCATGTCAAAAAGTAACTTGGTAAGCGAAGATTATGCACAAAAAATTTCTCATAAAGGACTGCAATATTGAGTATGAAATTACCAGCGAATATATCCTCGCTTAAGTTGATAATATTGGAAGCTTTGCTAACTCCTCCTCTCGTGAGGTGAAACAGCCTATCAAAAACATCTGGATGACCATAGTGAAATCGAACCCTGAGTGAGAAAAACAAAAGATAATAATAAAGGTTAATGACCAAACTCTGTGGTCTGTGCAAGCACAACACTGAACAAGTGAGTCACGACTATAGATGCTATCATGTCAAGCATACTGAATATCAGTAAATCGCAAGCAAACACTTCAAAATAAGGAGAAAGTCAAGAAAGTCAACAAAAGACAGGGTATCAGTGAAACTCATAACCACATAAATCTATATGGAAATTATTCAGAAGTCCAATGTGGCAGAGTCTATGAGACCAAAGTTTTTTCGATCAAAATGGAAATTATGTATATATATATACACGCATGCGAGCGCACACACATGTTACAGCACACAAGAACACAACATTTACGTGGAATGCCCCAAACCATGGGTAAGAGGCAAAAGATATTACAATATCAAAGTGTCAAGAATACAATCTGTGAAGTGAACTCTCACATCCCAAAAACCTGAATACACCCAAACTGTTTCACTGTGAAAGCATCATTGTGAAAGCAGCTAAAAACTGAGAAAGAAAAGAACAGGTAAATGATACTAAAAACCAAACTTTTACTTTCTGCTTTAACCAACCAAGTACAATTTTGCAAACCAAACTTTAAAGTCAAGAGAGAATCTATTTTCTCAATAAAAACTAACAGCCTTGAGTTGGCTAAAATTGGCCATTAAATATATCCTATGTGGCATGGAAAATATGACATGGAAAAATTTATATAAGAAAAAGAAATAAAAGGGCATAAAAGTAAAATGGTAATTAAAATTTTTAAAATTAAAAAATCTCTTCTCCTTCGGTCATGGAAACCACTAACACAGATCCAAGTGATTGTGACCGTAGAATTTGAAGTACAAGATCCACTAAGATCACTTCATACTGAAATAATCTTTATTTAAGGACTTAGATCCATGTCTAAAAAGGCCTACTTGCAAGTGTAATGGCCCCATTAATTCTTGTAAAACGAATGTGATTTTGATCGGCTTTGCACTTTTTGACTTTGGATTTTCAAAAACAACCAACCCGAGTGGCGAAGGGATCAGAGTTACAGGTCCAACTAAACCTTGTTCGAAAAAATGTAAGAAGGCAAAGGAGAAGTTAGTGGAGGTTGAGAAAGAGAGAGCGCAAGCAATTGATGAACTTGAAGAAGCCTGAAGGTTAGCAGAGGAAGCTAATGGGAAACTCACATAGGCTTTGGTCTATAATGCTACCTTCATTCCCAGCACCAACACCAACACCAACGACCTGCCACCAAGCAGAAACTCTTAAAATCCCTTGAGTTGGTGATTTGGGACAACTGAATTAGTGATTTTCATTGGTAAATTAAATTTTTTCTTAAAATCCTTGGAGTTGAAATATTTGGAGAAACAATATGGTTCAGATATGGAGATGAGAGAGAATTGGGATTAAAGATGAACAAATGGAGTTTTGGGGGAGAAGCTAAAGAGGAGAGAGAAGATGGGAAAGAGAGAGTATGCAAAAAATCCATATCAAAAGCCATGTCATTTTTTTATGGTGTTGGAAAATAAATAAAAATTTTGAATGGTCAAATTTAGTCAACTACCATCTATCAAAAAAAGTAGGGAAATAGATTCTTTCTCAAGACTTTGAAGTTTAATGTGAAAATTTTGTACTTCATTGGTTAAAAACAGAAAGTAAGTGAAATTTTATTGGTTTTTAACGTCGTTTACCCAAAAGAATATAAAAAACCTAGCTATAATAACATATAAATAGTTGGGCTAAAACCATTATAAGCACAAATAACATAACAGGTCCATACCATAGAGGTTTTGTCCCTTCACCCCCTTAGAGGATTAGTGGTTAGCTCTAGCCTTCGACCTATCGACCGTGGTTCTCCAATATCACTACTAAACCTCATATTTCTTTTTTTTCGGGTCACAACAAAATATTATCCAGATCCGGTCAAGTGTTGAATCCTAAACTAGAATTCGAGACATACATAACAAATACAGTATGAACCTATGCATATAGATTTATTACATTCGTAAATACATTTCTGGAACTGGGCTGTCTTGACTGTATCTTGTAAGGATTGTATTCACAGCTCAAAAAATAAATTGAACAACTGAGGATTGTCTCTGTGTTTTTTTTGGATTCTTTAAGTTTCAAAAAAGAAGTTCAGTGATTTCATTTAGCAGAAAAAGAAAACTACTAAGAAAATGACCAGTGGATTAAATAAACAAGTAGCAAAATCACATATTACACTTTGAACTCTATATATTTCAGTCTAGGTTTTTGTAAAAAGCCATAAAACTTTACATTCACTATTTAGCTTCTTTATTGTGTTTATGTAATTTTTAGAGTGTCTAAGGAACTTATAATTCAATTATTATGCAATGTAGCATTAAACAAGTATGTGAGACATCTGCATTATCATTTGAATGATGTTTTGTGTACTACTAGATGGTATTTTTGTGTTTATGCAATTGATCCATCTTGCTATTCTTATTACTTGAATTTTTATCACAACATTTTTGAAAAAAAAAATTTGAAACTCATAACAATGCATATCACCCAACCAATATCGAGTCCAAAAATAACCCTTCGTAACCAGACTTCTACCGCAAGTTTGAACCATGTTTCTTACCAACTAAATGATCTAAACAAAAACCTCTGTCGTACTCCATACCATCACAAGTGACATTTTCTATTCCCATTTTCATTTTTACGTACCAGATCGAACCATAATCTCGGTAACATAGGTCCATAAACCAATAACAAAAGGAAAGACATATGTGTGTATCTATGTATATATAGAGAGAGAGAGAGAGAAAGGGAGAAAGATATCTTACTTCAAAGGGTTAGCTAACAATCTTTGGCCAATAGTCACAAAACTAGTCTCCTGATTTGACATAAACCATGCAAGAGAAGAAACACTGCATCGAATAAAAGCAAATTATGACAATATACAAAAAGAGAAAAGTAAAAGAAAATAAATTAAGTTGAAACCAGAAAACCTAAAAAAAATACCTTCCAGTAAATATATGCTCCCTAAGACCAAGAATACTAGGATGTCTCACACCATCATGTTTCTTACGAAATTCTTGAAGCAAATTCCTCATTTTCAAGGCTTCTTCCATGTAGTTATCCTACAGAAGAAATTTTAAATAATTTGATAGCTGACAGAGAGATCCAAGTGACCCAAGCAAGTATAAAAACACTGTACCTGATTCATATCTATAGTTTGCAAGCCTTCTCCACGTGTAAATATAATAGCATGATTCTGACTTTCTGGTTTTCCTTCACCCAAGATAGCAGGCCCCGGAAGCTTTATTCGATAAATAACCTGCATGCAAAGATCATAGCAAACATTTGGAAGATGTATCGGTCAACAAAATTACAAAGCCATCAGGATACATGTTATATTCATGGGACCCAAATTACTTGTTTCTAGGACACTCCTGTTGTATTCCCTACTTTTGAATGTCCAATAAATCCTAAATAAGGCTTCTAACCTGCCAAAAATTCAGTAAAAGATATTTCTAGGAAATTGATGTCGCTACCCAATTACAAGACTTGTGAATTTGCAAAGCCTGGTTTGCTGACCGATCCAGCAAGCATTCAAATGCATTGCCTGAGCTCATGGTAAGAAAACTACTAAATCACTTGTGTTTTAAGATACTTCAAACTTTCTCTTTCCACCAATGTCTGAGCTCCAGTTGACACAGTCTCGCACTAGTTTTATCTCTCTCCAACTCTATATTAGATGCAAATCAGCTCCCTGTACTGTCCAACCTCCAAGGGAGGATTCATCATGTTTCTGCACTACGATTCCCCTCAAGAGAAATTTCAAATATAGTACCAAATTATTGCAGTACTGCTCTGCTCTCAACCCACTTTCATGAGCTGACCCCAAGAAGTTTACTGCATATCTTCAAATCTTGCCTACAATGGTGCGTTGTGAACGTTACATCTAAGAAATTTAGCATGGAAAGTTTGCTATATGCTTCTCTTGACACATTACAATAATAGTATAAAATAATACGGTTTTATGGACATTTGCTCCAATTTCTCTCACTAGAGATTTCATTCTTCTCTTCCCTATATTCTACCCAAAAAAAAAAACTGTCCTCTAAACCTTGGATTTAGTTAGATCTAGCTAGATTTAGTTCAAAAGGCGAGCATCATTCAACTCATTATATTCACAAAGTTGGAGATTTAGATTGTAATCTACAATCATATTTTATTCACTATATTATGCAACTTTAACCTTTCGTCACCGAATGCATTTTGTAGTTCAAAATGCATTGAAATGTTAATATTAATGACTTGAAAGTAAGAAAATTATAAACTATGCTATCCTTAAACAAGTTAGATGCAACTCCTGGAACAAACTCATTTGAATAAGGAACCTAAAATCAGAAACTAGCTAATGTTCAAAAGAGATTGAAATCCTGCCATGTGCAACATAGGTGGAATTTGGGGAACTCCCTCTCTATGTTACTCTCTTTCTTACTCGCTCACACAGACACTACTAGAAGGCTATGCAAACTTTGAACACATCAAAAAGACCTTGGATCTATCTTCTCTTGAATCTATCCACCCAACCAGTACCCACAGAACCCCAAAGTTATGGAATCGCCTGTGGTACCACATTGAGGCTATATTTGGCAACATTAAGGCTAAAGGAACTGAAATCCAAGTGCCATAATGAAGAAAGAATATTAACTTAATGAAGGTTTGAAGGACAGGAGAAAAACGGGTAGGGGAGGCATTACAGTTAACCACTGACTAAATCATTATTGACAACTGACAAGATTTTTTTTGGTTCCGTCGACTGAAATTGAAGTGCCTATTACTACCAACACTTCCAGCATGATTGCTGCGGGTAGCTTGGAGTCAAATTGAATTCAGCTATCATTAAATATTGAGCCACGTACACATCCCTTTCATTTTAAAAAAAAAAGATAAATTTTTACCTGGTCCAAATTTTGTCCTGGCTCAGAAGAATTTGACTTCGGCATAGCAGCCTTCACCAGAGCAGAATAATACACCTTCTGGTTAACTTTTTTTGATCCATCTTTGCTAGGCTCTTCAACCTCATCAATATAAGCTACACGGAGAGATGGGTACCTGCCGATAAATAAACAAACACAGGTTCTAAGTTATATAAAGTTATAAACCAGTCAATACCTCGGCAACACAAATAACTTGACACGTACCCTGTCATAAGCCTTAAAATATCTTGTGCGCGAGGATCACCAGACCGCTTGTGAATCCCATATTGCTGGCATGATACCACATATGTAAACTTCATATCAGCAACTGCTTGACATTGTGTCCACAGTGACCGCTCTCCTTTCATCTGATCCTCATTTAATTCAATAGCCTTATAGCCTTCCATTAGGTCTGATCAAAGGCAACCAACAACCAACATAACATTAATATAATTAATTGTTAAGAGCAAAAAGATTATTCTTACAAATTATGAAACAAAGCACGGTGACATGCCATAAGACCAAGTACCTTCATCTTTCGCCATATCAAGGAAGGCCTGAAGTTCCAAAGCTTTACGATAATACATCATACCTCTTACTAAAAGTAGTAAGAATGTATCAGTCAACTAAAAGCAAAAAATTGAATGTGCTAAAAAGTTTTTTAAAAAAAAAGATCTTGGAGAGTACCCTGAATGGCCTGTTTGTGAGTTTTAATTTTGGGGGCAGGGAAGGGGGATGGGAAGGGGAAATTGTTCTTTCCAAAAAAATTGGAAAAAAGAACTTTCCCTTCCTTTCTCTTCCCTCCCCTCCAAAATAAAACTCACAGACTCTAAGCCAACTCCCACCACCCCCTCCACAGCCCCGCTGGAGGGTGAAAAATGAAAGTCCATACATATGCATGAAGACACATGCATACCAGTTTTAGTCAGAGTCTGGCCTCTGTATGATGCCCAAAGCCGTAAATGTTCTTCTAATTCGGCTGATTCTCTAAGTCCTTCTTCACTGTTGCACTTCACCCGCTCAAGAAAATTGTTCCATTCATCTACAGTTGATTGACTGTTAGTCCAATACCAAATAAAAAAGACAGACCTCTACATAGAACCTGCACTAAAAAAACCAAACCTGGAAAAATCTTCTGCAAGTAAAAGAGAATAGAAACCCCATCTTCATTTGGAACTTCCAAATCATGCAATGAGAATAGAACTTCCTCCGTGTAATAAGGAGTCAGAACACTACAAAGAAAAAGTTACGTCATGTATACTACAAATAAAAACAAACCCTAAAGCTCATTAACTAGCAACAAGATATGATAATAATACACTGGCTCATGATACACAATACCCATATGCTCAGACATTTTAATAGTAATATCATATTAAGTCCCCTATATGAATGAAAATACCCATAATAAAACATTTTCTCGACATGAGTCGATAAAAATCTGTGTGTGTGTGTGTGTGATAGAGAGAGAGAGTATATATCCATTGCTATGATTCTAAGTCTATGTCCTGACTAAGTTCATAAAGCTAACTATTGACATATTTCCAAGAAAATTGGTAACGAAAAAAGTTAATAGAAAAGAGTTCAAATAACCCAACCCACAAAGCGAAATTCTAGGAAAATGCAAGCCGCAGACAAAACTTGAACAGACTGGCTTCTTTTCTTTTCTTTTAAAAATAGAAAGAATTTAAAAGACTTACGAAAAAGAAAGCATATTGCGGACTTTGGGTGCTGAAGGCATGTCCATAAACAATGAATTGGAGAAGAAGGATATGCGTCTTCTAGCTTCCAGGTTTGATGGTACATCCATCGCAGATTCCTTTACTGTGAGTAACAGATACAGTCTCTTAATCTGTAAAAGACGAAGACAAAGAAAAGCATGAGTTTAAAATGAAAACCCATACTGTGACAACTATTACCAAAGTAGACCACAAAATTACTCTCTCTTTCCAAGCTTCAGATTCTGGAGTTGGGAATTTGATTGCTCCAGCAGATGCGAATAACTGATGTTGTTGATCAAGTGGGGTCATCCCCTCATGTCCTGACCCACCATGAATTGAATCTGCCAAACTATAGATGATAACAACATTAGTTATTACATCCAAACCGTTAAACTAAAGTTACAATATAATCATGTGCAAGCATTTACCTGGATATATGATCTTCCATCATTATATCTCTCGTCACAACCTCTAACATGTCCTGGAAAAGAATCACAACTTGATCCCTGTCCTCCTGCTTATTCTCTAACTGTAGAAATCAACTAATTAAGTTTACGATTCTGCATAAATTTCATTTGAACAACTGGAAATATTACTTCAACATAATTTACGGCACTTGAAGACTTACAAGGTATTTGATAAGCTTAACCAAGTGATCATAGAGGCTAGGAAGAGCACTCATTTTGTATTCGCTTAGTAGATCACCCACACCAACGTGCTTGTCAACTTCAGTAAATATATAATCAATAACCCTGAAACGAGCCAATGAACAAATTGATAAGAAACAAGAAAAAAGAGGAGCACCAAAAGAGACGGTATGATAAACATTTATAAAGACATATCTTAAGTTCTTCTCTGATGAATATTATCAGAAGAACAAAAACTTACGCCGTTTCACGATCACCTTCAACCACACCTTTAATGATGTTCTGAAATGAGGCATAGCACTCGCGAACAGCACACGACATATAATTGTCAGCCTCAATCCTTTTTTTCAGCTCACGGTCCTTCCCATTGCTGTCCTTGGCCATGTCCAAAGCAATTGGGATCTGTTCAATAAGTGCAGGATGACACAGGGCCATCAGAGATTCAAAATATGCAGAAAAAAATTATATGGATAAACAGTGATTAAAAATATTTAATCCTTCACACCAAAACTGCTAAAATGATGAAAGAAAAATCTGGTTTGATTAACATAACTTAGCTTAAAGTCTTAAAGCTTGCCATCCTTCTTTGAGTTTAAAAGTACGATATGAAAAATATAATAGAAGAAACACAATACTAAGTAACAAAGAAAAAATAGTTGATCATTTTTTTTCCAATTCAGAAAGTGTCATGTCAGAACCAAACAATATGTCAATATTATAAGATCAACACCAAGGAGATCTTTCGAAATCTAAAAAATTGAGTGAAAACTATTTACAATATCTACTTTTTAAGTGTCTTGTGTGTTGGAAATTAAGTCGACACACAAGCTTTAATGTGAAAAACTCTTAAAGGAAAAAATCACAGATCAAACACCAAATCTCAACAATATCGATAATAATTGATTTACAATAATCCTCCCAAGTTTTACGACCTAAAACTTGAGATTGCATAATACCGCAAAACCCTCCCTCCTATAATACAACTTTTTTGCAAGAAATATAAAAATTGCAAAAACCATCTCCCTCACACAAAAACACGTATTGACCCAAAAGGTTAACCTATTAGTTCTATGGTCCATTAGAGTATATATGTCCTCAATATTTCTCCTTATCATTCAATATGGGACTTTATTATCACACGGTACCTCAACAACTTACCCCTTAACGCGTGATCTCTCCATCCACATTGACACCAAGCTACCCCTTGAAATTTTAACCATACTCTTTTGGAGCATTAACCTGTCACACTTCTAGTTGACGAGCCACCATCTTTAATATCTTTTATTTGATCTATCAAGACCCACTGTCAAGCCCATCAAGTCTTTATCTGATAAGACTTATCTCTCAATATCTCTTGTTTGATCATCATTATAACAAACATCGAATCTAACTCTTTCAAACTACATTCTCTTTATTTGCCGCACCAATGCGACTAATACCCCTCTAACTTGGATCCAATTAACCTAACTTTTGATACCACTTGTTGGGAATTAAGTCGACGCAAACCAAACAATATAAAATAAAGAGAGAAAAACATAAGATTTAATGTGAAAAACTCTTAAAAGGAAAAAATCACAAGTCAAACTCTGAATCTTCACTATATCAATAATAATGGATTTACAATAATCCTCCCAAATTTTACACTCCAAAACTTGAGGTTCCATAATACCGCAATATAACTTTTTTGCATAGACTAAAATTTGTAAAACCCTGGGAGAATATAACTTTTTTGCACAGAATATAAAAGTTGCAAAATTCCTCTCTCCCTCAAACAAACACAAAATTCACTCACCCCCTTTCTCAACTCTTAAGATGCTACACTACTTTTGATTGTGTTACCATTCAACAACTAAACATAAATCTCTATTTATAGAGTACCCACAGCTTTCCTCTTCCTTTTCATACTAGCAATTATTTTTTTAATAGAATTCGAGAAATATCCCAACAGTGTGGGTTGTAGACAACCCAAAGCTTAATTATTTGGTTCATAAGAAAACATGTCAGTTATTTATATTAACCATCTTTCTTTAAAATGTATTATAGTCTTCTACTATAATAGACTGAAAATTGTACAACAGAAACTGTTTGCTTTCTCGATTACCCATTGGCAATGAGCCAGATTGATCATATTTAACTTTTCTCAATATCAAAAGGAATTTACAAGGCATTTCTTTTATCATATTAAATCAGTAGCAACTATTTTTCTAGCCCTAAGAATATTTGTCTCCTCACCAAAACGGGGTTTGATGAACTTCTCACCATTCGATCATAAAAGTTAATGTCATCTGGGATGCATCTTTTTGATAGTACATAATTCATGATTGGATTACGCAATTTCAAGATCCTGTTTACATAATTGAGTTACCCAATCTTAATAGCCCGTGAACCAAGTGGGAGCCTAAGTCAGCAATTACATTTATATAAGCAAGATAAGATCCAAGTCAGAATTTCATCATGGCCTCTTACGTACATCTTCACACGGGGTTGTTTTGGTCCCAATTTCTCAACTTTGTTGGCAAAATTAGTATTTTATTTTTTATTCAAAAAAAAGTAGGCAATAGCAAAAAGAAGTGCATGTTAGTTGAAATATTTTTTTTTGTCACTATGCCCATATATTTATTATTATATAGTAACTAACTAAAGTAATCTTGAAGATGACTTCCGCAAATAATGGTCATACAGTTTAAGTTTCATTTTGACACTAATGGAAGTTGATTAATCATTTCTTCTTTTACTAAGTTTTCACAAGTTCTTACGTGCACCAGATGCCTCCGTATAATTTTGAAAAAGAACAGAAAAACACCATGATAGTGGTCATATATAGCCCACAAAATAATTAGCTCAACAAATCCCAACATCATTCAGTTATGTACTAGTTCTCAAATAATAATTATTATTATTATTTGCAACTTGAGAGTTCATAATGAAGGCTCTCATATAATTGTTGAGCCCAACTTGACCCAAAAGCTAAGCTTAGGTTAGCTTAAGTTGATAGGTCTAAGACCAACCTTTTATATTAAGTCTTCAACTTCACACTGATACCTGCTGCAAGTCAAACTCAAAAGCAATGATAATGAACTAGAAACAAACCTTGCTAGCAAGCAAAAATGGAGGCCATTGTATGAGGTCCAAGTCACGGTCAGCCCAATATGGAACAAGCAACAGGTCCATTTCCCTGAAAATAAAAATAAAAATAAAAAACTAAGCAATAATTACAGAGAAAAATAACTTCTAGACGAATTCAAGACTTTAAATCCAGTAACAGGAGTCAACAATATCAAAAGTGATTTTTCTTTGAGGGCAGTTTCCTGAAGCAGTATTCATGTCTGGTACCTATTACTAATAAGATCTTCCTCTCTAAAACTAGTAATTATTTTGTTCCACAATTGAGCAAATCTTGCAGCTTCTTTCTCTTTATTGGATGGGATCTGCAACAATCATTTAGCACAAAATTCATAGTAATGAGTTCAGTTTTTTAAGGGGAAAAACAAGAACACAATATGAATCATCGAAATTGAAAAACAAATAAATACAAGAGAGAAATTAACCGCGGCAAAATTGCGTGACAAGGTGGCCTTAAGTCCTTTCTTCCTAGCTGGCTCATTTTTTTCCTCTGGAATTAAACAGGCATTGAAAGCACCAGGCAAGGATTGAAACCGAGATCTTAGCATTCCCAAAGTTCGAATCTGGAAGCCACGCAGAAGTTCTTAGTTGTGCAACAACAGAAGCATTAACAAGGAAGTCAGGGTATTTCCTCATTTTTTATATGGTAAATAGAGGAGAAAGTTATGAAAGCATATTGTGTGAATGCTCAAAACCATCCTCACATCCAAACATCACATCAATTATGTGTGGTGAATAGAAAACTTCATGGAAGAAAGGGAAGTGAGAAGGAGATTTGAACATTTTTAATGCCTACAAACAGTATATTATTTTGGAAATGTTCCATTAACCATATGATTGAACTTTTCAGTTTTGATAATAATTTTACAAGAGAAAAGAAGTAACACTTGCAAATTCCCACTCCACTGGGGACAATATCTAATAATTCACCTTCAATCAGATCAGTGCGTTAGACCAGGGGTCAAAATCATGATATTGGTTAATTCTAGAAGCAGTAGGGTATCGATATTCGTATCAGGCGATATGCAACAAAAAAACTATATATAGCATAAATTTTGAAATAAGAAATACTGAAAAAGAATAAGCAAAATAATGAATTAAATACATGTAAAGTTGTCATTTAACACATAACATTAAGTCATATGGTCGTATCTTTTGGACTTGTTAACATTTTATTGTGATGTTGTAATTTCCTTTTATATGGTCCATATACCAATATCAGACGATACCTTGCGTCTTATCTGATACCTTTACATATTGTTAAGTAACCAACTCATCTAAAAGCTTAAGCTGTTAGAGAGAGGGCTTGCAATGTATATCATGCTAACACATATCAACCAATACCATTACAATTGGCCATAACCATATGTATCACACGATACTTAGAACCATGGTCGGAACAAGTGAACCATTTGTTATATAATATGTTCTTATATGAAGTCTAACTTTCTATAGTGATACTCTTTAGCTTCATCCAGATAAACTACTAACTGCCTCAAAATCTCATGCAATAGAATAATTCTTCAAGAGAACTACCGTCTCAGCAAGATGTTAAGAACAAGACCAAATAATGCATGCCAATTCTATAATTCTCTTGCCTTTTAATTTTTTGCAAAATGATTGACTAACCAGGTTATCTGCTAACTTTAGCTGAGACCGTTAGTTGAGGATTAATACACATATTCTAGACGATGTGGTCCTAAATCCAAAGCCCATGCTTGCTTGCAGTTTCCATTTGATTATTAGGGTTAATTTATATATTTATAATATTATCTTTATCACTATAACATGTGTGCTATGTGCAGGCAGAATGATGAATCACATTCTCATTAATTTTGAATTGTTCGGTTGCCTGGGTGTATGGAACTTTATTTTGGAGTGTTGAAAGAGGAATGGGAGTGCCCGCCTCCATGGAAAATCTATTGCTCGTCCATTTTATTGGATGAGGATGCTTTAATAGTGCTCGGTCTTCTCTGCTTTGTAAGTGATCTGGTGTAACATATCAGTCCCACATCAGTTAATATAGGATATTTGAGTGTGTATATAAGGACTCAAGCTGCTATCATTTAGTTATGACCTTTTGAGCATCCTAAGAGGACCCAAAAAGATATTATTGAGAAAGCGAATTGTGTCTTATTGTGCTATGATTTGATTAGGACTCGAAATTTTATCCGAATCTAAAGAAGAAAAATTTTAACCAAGGAGATCCTTACCAAAAAAATAAAAACCCTCTCATAAATAGAAGAGAAGAAAAGTTTTAGGATAATTTGCAGTACTCTAATTTAACTCTATTTTTATAGGCCAAGTAGAGAACACATCTATGCTTATAACCGATGTGGGACTTTGGGTATTACATTGAATTATTTCAAATACGAACATACTTAACTATCACAAGATACCAACAATCAAAATAACTCCCGAATGTTAACGAAAATATACAAAAAAAGATACAAATGAATAAGGTCTCAAAAATACAGTTTTCTAAATGACGAAATATCATATAACTGATATAGGGAATAGAACCATAGTTGTCAAAACTTACGATACGCGATACATATCTTACGATATGATACGATACGGAGACAATTCGATACGTATCACAGGGTAAATCTAAAATAATACCATATCTCACGATTCAATTATAATTCAATTACGATTAGATACAATTCTTACGATACAATGCACGATACTTTTTAAAAGTAACAAACTCGAAAAAAAATTCATGTAGAACAAAAAGACTAAAAACAAAACTTTTAAGCCTTTTAACATTTCAATTGAAGAGATTTTCTAACACAAACATATTCTATATCGTTTCATGAGTCTTTAATAACTTTTTAGAGTATTATATCTAATTGAAAATGTAGCTCTATTTTTTCCATATCACTTTTTATAAGCAGATATATAAATCTTCACTCGTTAATTTAAATTATTCTATTTTGTTTTATAGATTAAAGATGAATACGAATTTTTATTTTTTCTTGTTACTTGTAAAGATTACTGAAATAATATTAATAAATTAATTTTAGAGTATTTTGGCTACTGTTTAACTTTAAAATTTATTTTTAGTCTATAATAATATTTATTAGACTACTTTTATATATACTTATGTAGTCAAGCTTGTGTTTTATATGTTTAAATATATATTATTACATTTTTTATTTTGTTTTCGTATCTTACGATACGATACGATACAATACTACACAATACAGAAGTTTTCGATACACGATACGATTCACGATTTGACAACTATGAATAGAATCACAGTCAAGAAACAAAGTACGTAATATCTAGACTTAAACGAAGGAAAATAAGAATTTGATACAAAACAATTAAGCGAATACCAAATCCTAAATGATTAACCAACAAACAAATTAACACAACGAGAGTATCGCTGAAGAAGTACACAATCTTTACGAATTAAACTAAAAGAAAAAAAATTCAAATTACAAACTAAAATTTCAAGAGTGTCAAAGGAAAAAGTAACAAATGACGAGATATGACACCATACTGATCATGTCTACATCAAACGAGGCTTATTTTCAAGCCAAGGATTTTAAGATAATTCAAGGAAGTTTAATTTGCAGCAATTCATGGACCAAACAAGCAGCCCAAATCAAGCTAATTAAGTTCCTTAAGCTAACAAGATGTGTGGCAGCTTTAATAGGCCAATTGGACTGGCCCAAATCAGTTTTAAGCAAGCAAGAAGCAGTCCAAAATAAAGAAAGGAACAATGGCCTAACCTAATAAGGATCTTGGTAAGGTTATAAAGCCCAAACTGCAGTAACTTCAAGCTCAAATTAGCAATAGGATTTTGGGCCTAATTCAAAAGGAACTTAAGTTTTTATTAAGTCCAATTTCCAGCAGTTTTATGAGATCAATTTCAATTCACTGAAGGAGCATGAGTAGTAATTGGCGGCAGGATTGATTTGAGGAATTTCAACGACAAATTCAAGGATTTCTTCAAGTCTACTCTCGGTAACTTAAACTATCCTAAGCTGACTAGAATTCATGGCAATCCAAATCATGGAAGGAGTAGCGAATACACGGCATTACAGTTAATATCTTGTGCGGCAATCCTTTTTGGTTCTATAAGGAATTCACGGGTACAAACAATAAAAATGCAGCAAGGTAGTATAACTAATTAGGAATTCAAAATACTTATGTAAATAGGATTTTATTTCCTTAGTATTTCTAGTTTCCATGCAAAATTAATTTTTCTATGGTTATTAGAAGTTTTAATTAGTTTTGAATATAATTAGGGTTACTAGAATATTTTATGTATTAATATAAATAAGAACATAAGCTGATCATTGTAAATAACAAGTTATTCATTAATAAAACTGTGAGAGTGTTCTCTTTTGGTTATTTACAAACTATCTAAACTTATCATAGTAATCTGTGGCGTTCAACTTATCGCAAGTGTGCCGTTGAGTCTATCAAGATATCACGAGTTTTGTTCAATATTTATGTGAGTTCGAATCAAATCATAGCACAATAAGACCCAATACGTTTTCTCAATAATATTTTCTTGGGTCATCTTAGCTCACCACAAGCTCACCCAAAAAGTCATGACTAAAAGTATTAATGACAATTTGAGTCCTTATATACATACCCAAATATCCCATATTAACCGAGTCCCATATTAACCGATGTGTTAATCATAATACAATAAGGTCCAATGCACTTTCTTAATAATATCTTCTTGGGTCATCTTAACCCACCACAGGCTCACCCAAAAGGTCATAACTGAAGTTATTAATGATAACAATTAGAGTTCTTATATACAGTTATACACATCCAAATATTCCGTATTAACTGATGTGGGACTGGGTATTACATCTGGACTGACCATAATGCAAGGCTTCTCATAAATAACTATTCATCTTTAGCTTTTCCTTTGCTTCTTTATGAACCTCTATCTTGGGTGGCTTTAGGGTAATTTCTATTTCTGATCTTTCTAAAAATTGGAGGGCTGCTCTCTTTTGAGTATTTTCTTCTTTTATTCCTCTTCTTATAGGACAGGTGGACTCTGGACTGCTTGTTCCCCTTTGCTTGCATTATGTCTTTTCATCAAACAAAATTTTCTTTTTCCCATATATATATATGTGTGTGTGTTACTTAGGAATTTTGTTAGTTTCTTTTTCTTGGATTCCAGTATTTGATTGCCTATAGTATAGAGGAGATTAGAAATGTATTGGATGATTAGCTTTGATGATTGATAATGGATTACTTTCTCTAAATTCTATATTCCCTCTCTTATTCTACTCTTCTATATCCTTTGCATTTTCTCCTCCAATATATTCTGTATCATTGTTCTAGCTTAAATGTACTATAAAATATCAATACTTCATAACCATGACTAGCCAGAGACATCACTTCTTGAAACAAAAAGCAGAGAAGAAAAACCAGGTTAAGGACAAAGAAAGAAAGCTCAGCTAACCTCCCTTCTTGAAACAAGCAGAGAAAAAGCAGGTTAAGGACAAAGAAAGGAAGCTCAACAAACCTCTCCAAGACGTCGGAATGCACCATAGATACCACCAAACAATGTGGAGAATATGGCATACCAGATCTGGGTATCCATAAAATAGACCTAAAACAAACTCCGTTAAAGAGATTATACTACAATAGGCTAACTGAAAAATAGGAAAGAAAGAAAGAAAGATGGATGGATAGATAGATAATAATTGCATAACCCATACAAGAATAATTGGAGCCCAAAGTGCTATCACAACACCGATATTGTTCTTTGCTGCAAATAGGTAATTGCATTTATTATTAGGGAAAGAAAGGGAGTAAATAAAGAATCATGAAGCAAAAAAATACTACATGTTCACCAGGCTCGGTCATTTTCATTACCGCGGGGAAAAAATTCATGCCATTGATAGGTTAATATGTGGACACTCATGATAGCTTTTGTTGGACCAACAAGAGGCTTTATCTGCAATTGGAAAATCAGAATGTTAAAACATATCAGAATTACATCAGGATTAATGAAACTTATTTTATTTCACAACAGAGATTCAGTATGATTGAAAAATCATAGTATCCTTTTCTTAACAGCTAGTAATTTTTCACTAAATCAAATTCTTTCTTTTTCCATATTCACTTAAGATGGTAAGACTCTTACACCCCCCACCCCCACCTATAAAATAATAAAAAATAAAAATATATTTGCTGCAACAAAATTTTGTAACTAAATCAAAACTTACAACAGCTTTTGCAATAGGAAAATCATATTGGTTTCAAAATCACAGACAGTAATGTTTTTCTTATCAGTAAAATAGTTTCTACTGATTTCTATGCAATCCAGTCTGCAGACAGAATCACTAAGGAATCTTGGTATTATCCATTTTGACGGTCTTGGGACTCACATGCAAATGAAGGGGGAGATTTATTAAGATAAGATGTGAGTTGGCTCATTCCCGCACAAGTGTGTATTTTAAGGTTTAATATACAAGGTTGGCCTACAACCTATTAGCTAAAACTTTTGGGAAGTTGGGTTTCAACTATTACGTTTAGGCCTTCATCACGAACTCCAGTGGCTCCCCAACACTTACTACAATCACAAGAAGCAAGAGAACGTCCCTTAGTCTCAGTGAAACTAGCAACTATTGTTTTAACTTCTAAGCAAAACTAAAACTCAGGCACGCACAAGTCAAATTCATTTCATTTACTTCTTTACTAGGACCAAATGAACTTCTCAAAATGTAACTATTTTCTCTTTGATATAAAGATGAGAAACATGAATAGCCAACAACTCAAACATAGACCTCAATATACCACATTAAAAATGCACCCCACTTTAGGCACTCCGTCATAACAATCCAGAGTCGGCCTTAAAACATAAGGAAGATGAGGCAAGTCACTTGCATCAGTCTATTGTTTGGCCTCATCCGGAAGTTGTCTGATTTCAAAACTCAACAAGAGTATACAATATGAATGGTCATGAAATTATATCAACAACGTCATCGGAAATATTTACATTCTCTAACCATTAGAGAACATAAAAGTCTCACCCAAAGTAGTGTCCTCCTAACATTTTCACCCATATATTAGAAACATTTAACCAAACTCAACACGTGGATGTAGTAAGAAGCTATATCCACAAATTTGTTGAGACGGATTGTAATTTATCTACAAACACCATAACCTGCTCATTATATTACACGCACAAACCAAAACGAAAAAGGAAAAAATAAATCTAGCCCAAAGAATGGTAAACCTCAAGGCCCCATCTATAGAATAACCCCAATACAAATAAACAGAAGATAAGTTACTGCTAATGTAGTTCTGCATTCCTTGTTTTTTCAGGTGGGGTTAAGTATTACAATTGATTTCTTTGGGATATAACAGCACAATAAATCAGCTTAAATTAAGGAACAGAAGAGGCACCTCTAAGTAATAACTGAATGCCAACTTTGTCATTATAAGGAGCACCCAAAACATCGAGTATCTGAAAATAATATCAGGAATAATCATAATTCGAGCAATGTGTCTTGATCCTGATAACAATAGTCAGAAATTTCATCAAAAGGAACCTTACTTGAAAAGAGAAAAGGTGCTTTCATGCATTCCCCTCCCGACATAAAGCCGAGGCTGCAAAGGCACCTCAGACACTCAGAACTAAGTACTGTGCAATTGTTACTCAGCTTAACAAATCATCAACACAGCTCTAATTGAAACATAGAAAGTAAGAAAACGAAAGAAAATAAGGTATTATGCACCTGTGACCACCACATCATGAGCATCACAATTTTGTAGTTTGAGCTTTCTAGGAATCGACGAATGAAAGGGAAAAGAAACAGTATCCCAGCAAGCATATTTGGTGACAAGTAGATAACAACAGCCAAAATGAACAATGTAGGTGACTTTGAGCCATTGCCGAACCAACTTTTAATTGTTTGAGCAAGCCCAGGAGGATTCTCCCACGTATAAGCATAAGTAACTGGTAGAATTACCACCCATGCAGCAGCAGACACAACCTTTAATATATATCTAAGCTTTACATGGAATGACATGCTTTGCCTTGCCTTCCAATTAAGGACTACATCAAGAAGAGCTGCAAATTCGAAATAACAATTATCGCAATGGAAAATTCATGAAGTTAATTCACTATCAGCTATGCAGATATTATTTAATGCTGCTTCTGTTATCTATTCCTCAATTCTTTGAATTTGGGTCCAAGCTATACTTTTTAGAAAACCGTTAGAATAATCTAAACTCCCTATGTTGCATTTCATCTCATGCTGGATAAGGAAATAAAAGAAATGACAAAAGGGATCATTCATAGCACATTTTGTACAAGAAAAAGATGGAACGAGTGAAAGGGACAGGAAAAAAGAAAAGAAATGTGTGAAATTTTCATTCTTTGGTGGAAGGAAAATGTGCGGTGAAGCGAAAGAAGAATAACTTTCATTCTTCAGACTGATAAGAATATTTCCTCTCATTGGCAGAAGGGAAATGGAAAAGAAACGGATTCGCTCAACAGTTAGGACTCTCTTTTTCCCCTTAAATAAATCTCTATAACTGTAAAATCTTGATATCTGATACCTATATCACATTATGCAGTTTACATATTCGAATATTACAATCCAGTTAAGAATTTAATAGAATTACATTGTAAAAGACGAGAAATAATGACAAGGAAATAAACTCAACTACTTTTAATTCCATTGAAAAAGAAAACTGACGAAGAAAAGGCCAATATGTCATCACATAAATGTCAAAGGTCATATTACTTCACACATGCAGTATATAATATACAGTTTTAACGATGCAAGAACTGGTAATGGCCCTTTTACAAACTAATACAAAGTCGGATATACTAATAATATTAAGGTAGCACCAGCGAAAAAGATATACTCAAGTTACCTTGCCCAAGCTTCAATATGGCAGCAGTTATAAATACACTAAGAACTTTCTTGAAAACACCAGCATTGAAGATTGAGCTTGGTGTACCGGAACCATTCCAGGCAACAATTATCATAGCCTTAACAGACATAAAATTTTACAAATGTTGACAGATAGTTAGGAGAGAATACCCAAGTACAAAACCAACTTACAATAAAAGATGATTACCTGTAAGCATAGTATAAAGAAACCCCACATTCTATCGAAACTTCTAAAAACATGCCAGTATGACCGTATCTCAACAAAATTAACTTTTCCCACCCATCGATCTCTACTAGCTGGCTTGTTATCCTGAATTTTAATTAAAGACAAATTCCTCAAAAAAGATCAAATTAACATCAGAAAATGAACAGGTTAAACACAGTGCAATACAACTCATGACAATTCAAGAAAATTAAAAATTAAAAATAGTTGAAGCATCTCTGTTATCAAAAAAGAACAAATAAATAGTTGAAGCATCCAACCCAAGTCAATTGAAAAATTAATAGAAAAACCTGGAAGGTATGTATTGGGTCTCATGGCTTACCTTGCTAATGTAGTGAATCAAGTCAAATATGTGAATAAACCAAATTGTGTTATTTGGAGAACATATGGTCAATGGGAAGTGGAGAAAAAGATTTCCTACATGCTATCATGCTAAAGCATTTAACCCAAATCAATTGGTGACACGTGGAGAGCCAACAAGATTTATATATACTCGCAAGGCGACCTTGTACAATGTTGCACACTTATTTTACTAATAGGTTTGATGGATGAATCTCTTAGCCGCTTAAATTATACATTAATTGAGAAAAGCCACATACAGAAATTCATTAAAGACTGATGACGAAAACATAAAAAGGTATAAAGGTAGTGTTATGCTGCGAAGATGCCCACTAAAATAAAGATAAATTCTAGCTACATGTGACATAATTGCTAGTTAGACCATCCTTGCCACCAGGGATGAGGTCTTAATAAACTTGTCCAGTGACGAAGTCCTATTTTGGTTTTTTCACTCATTATATTCTCCTTCAGGCTTATCTTGCCTCCCATATTTCGAACACCAAGACCCTTCAAAGATCTAGACTTTTGACAAGTCTACAATTCCTGAATGGCTCAATGCATTACCCATTGATTCTGACACATAAGAGATCGCCAAATATTTGGGCGTTCTTCTATCCAATCCTTTTGCACACATCTTCTTTTTCTCCGGGCCTCTAGTGGGTTACAAATAGAGTTTGACAAGGTCAATCTTTGATGTTTCCTGATAGGGTATACAGCCGAAGCTGCAGCTAAGAAGCTTAAGGATTACTTTTACAAATCCTTCAATAGCCGAAGTTGCAGCTAAGAAGCCGAAGGATTACTTTTATAAATCTTTCAGCATTTGAACCAATCATCCGAAGTATAACCCAAAGGGCTATACTACTAGTCTCATAAAGCTAAAGTGTCCTTTGGACAGACTTCATCTGAAGAACTCTTCAGCAACAACTTGGCTTCAGCCAAAATGGGCTTCCTGTTATTAACATCCAATTTGATAGCTCCTTGACATCTATCAATGTAACAACCACACAAATGGTTAGTGGGACGCCTAAGTGGACAAGTGGCTGTCAAGTATAGCACCTGTCACAAACATTAAACACTAAGCAAATCAAATCAACCCATGCTCTCACATACACAACATTATGCTTGGGGGCAAGGGACTGGCTGCTGGACTAGCTTAGTGGGACGCTTGTCCTTCAAAAATTGGTTTTAAGGCACTATAAATAGCTCTCCATGCAAAGAGGTAAAAAAAAGAAAGGCATTTCTAAACAGTCGAACATTATTTTTCCTCCATTGTTAACATTTGCTCAAACCTTCACTTACTCTCACATCGGAGCTATCATCCGGCAGCGTCTCGCTGTCAAGCCCAAATGTTTTCTTCCTTGAGCAGGTTGTAAGTCTATTCCAATGTGATTCAAGTTGCTGGAATAAAACAAGTGTTAATATTGGCACTAGAAAGAGGGACTTCTAGAGTTTGAGTTTCAAACCTTGAATCACTTTTCAAATTACTGTTTGCTTACTACGGAAGTTCAAAATAATTCACATCGATCACAAAAACACCCACCAGCAAGCCATGCAAATGACGATTTACGCAATCAGAGCGCAACAAGAAAACATAGTAGACCGTATAACACAACTTGAAGTAGCAATTAGCCATCAAAATCATGCTGATCCAACACATGCACCCACTCAACGTCCTTTCGGCAGTAGAAGAAGAGATCCATCTCCTCGTAAAATTCGAGAAAGGGATAATAAAACTTCTCAAACTTAACCTTGAAAATCTAGGCGTGACGAGTCTCAACCCATCGGACACACCATAAGGGAATTATGAGCTCCCTCATGGTAATTGTCAAAGGACACGATAAAATAAACTCCAGTAGTCGAACTGGGCATGATAGACGAAGTTGTACACGGAGAAAGAATGAAGGTGGAAGTAGCTAAAGCGAAGATCATTACAACCCAACTTCCTCTACCTCAAGTCTTCGACTCCACCAAAGCCTACAAGCTCAGAACCTAAGATCCCGGGTGATTTACAACTTTGTTGTAAAACAAGTTTTAGGGGAGTACTAGGCTTCGGAGCCAAAGATGTTGTCAAAAACACCTGGCATGTTTCAAACGTAAGGAATACTTTTTCCTAAAAACTTGGAATATGTGATAATTTATACTATTTCCTACAGTTGTTTTAATAAATAACTAACAGGAAATAAAACAAAGTAAAAAACATACATTCAAAGACAAGAAAATAAACTTTGCATAGAAACCAAACAATATCCAAGTATATAACCCGAAGGCTCAAATACTTGGTCCAAAATAAAACCATTCAAAGTATCTTGGCCCAGAGGCCTAAACCATCAAGAAGTAAAGTATTTTGCCCAAAGGCTTAGTTATGCATTCTAATAAAAACTTCACAAAAAAGAAAAGCAGAAGCTCAAGGGGTTTCCACATGAACGGCATCTTCCACCGTAGATCTCTCTTCTTCACCTTGCTCTTCAGTTGAGCCCTTAAGCCTGCTCTTCGATAAGGTCTTTAGCCTGTACTTCAATTTGAGGAATATGTGGAATATGGGTTGCTCAAGTACGCCTAATTGTGAAAGGAGAGATATCCATCTCTATTAATTCTTAGAAATTGTCTAAGCATCCTGACCATCCGAAGTCATGCTCAGTTGGGATCCGTTCAGTTAAAGACTTGTACTCCTTACACTCAACTCTTTAATGATTTGCGCTCGAGTCTCGTCAGTAACCACCCTAGCCTTCAGATGGTCAATTTCTTGCTCTTGGTGTCTGCATTTGGTATTCAGAATGGACATCTCCTGATCGGCACATTCACGCGTCGATCGTTCGGCAAGGACTACGGCTCCTAGGTCGCTCTTTCCTTCTTCAGCTACTCGACTTCAACTTCAAGGGATTCCTCCCTACCATGAGATAGCTTTAATAGCTCCTCATTGTCCGTCAGCTTGTTTGAAGCAACCTGAGCCTTTTTCTCCTAGATTTTGGCAACTATATGAGCATTCTTGGCTCGAATATGGTACTTCTTGACTTCATCCTGAAGACTATCCACATCAGGTTCAAGGTCACAATAATATTTCTCTAATAGGTGAGATAGCACAGAATTAGCCTACAAATAATTATAAGCATTAGTGCATACAGATTACGTTAAATAATTTCACAAGGCATCATTGCTTATCTGCCCAAGATACTTCATTGAAAAATACATCAAATTAGCATTTGTTTTGTTTTGAAACTTCAACGCATCCTTCGACAACTTAAAGCTTCGAAAACACTCTAAAGGGTACAGGTGTTCATCATTTAAAGAGAACCAGCTAGTATCCTCTCTTATCCTTAAAATTGGATCCCAGTATAACCCTTCATACTCGAAATTATCTGGGATAGTGATTTTGGCCTCTTAAAAAAGTCATACCCCTCAGTAAGTACATCGCCAGGCTTTCTTTTTTCACCAATCGAAGCTTCATCATTGGTGGCTATCCCAGAGCCACTTGCTCTCTGCTTCGAGGCAACCTTTGGGAACATTGCTCTGTAGCCTACTTCGGTTCAAACACTATTGCTTCAGTTCCCAAAGGAACCATAACAGTTGGTCTTTTCTTCTTCTTTTTTTGGCTAAATATAACAGTTGGTCGTTGTCACTAATTTATTTGTTGATGTTGTTGTGGCTGAAGTATTTGGTGGTGGTGTTGAACTTCTTGTGGTTGTGATTGTTGACTAGGGCATCCCTAAGGGGTAGGATGACTTCCTTCAATACCTGCGCCTCCAACAGCTTTTTCCTTGTCCTCCTTTTTGATAGCTAACATTCTCCAACGATTGGTTGTGCTCACCAATTTACTATTATCCATCAAACGTTCGACGGGGAAATCCGAAACTATAAAACCGGTTTAGACAAGGATAAGCATCAAATTCTTAACTACAGTTAAAAATATTGGAAAAGTAACAACAAAATTGTCAAAACAATGTATAAATGAAAACTTACCTCCATGATCAAATGTCACCCTTTGTTACTGGTTGTCGTCTTCATCAAGACCGGTATACCATCTTGTCTACTAAACTGATAAATGCCTTGCACTCGCGACTTTACAAATGTGAAAGTATAGAAGAAATAGGCTACAGTTGGCGCGACATTCTTTTCATGGCAATGGGCTAAAAATACAGACAGAAGCACAAAGTAGTTATGTGTTAACTATCCCAAGTCACAACCTGGCATGCTGAGCACTTCTTTTATGAACTGCGATCAGGGAAACCGAAGCCCATTTATGAGGTGTTGAATTGATACCCCAACGCACTTCCCATTAGGCTTTTCAAATATCCTCTCTCCCAGTTTCGGATTACGGATACTATTATTCTAGCTCGCCAAGAACAGAAATATACAGACTATTACCATTTATTGGAAGAAATACGAAAGAGGTATTTGAATTAGCACTCCCTCAACGGTGTGGATTGAAATGGAATTAATTGTGCGTCATTCCAGGAAAATCCCTCAAATATCGACCTTTGCCATAATTACAGTCGTAAAGGCAATTGTCACCAAACATGTCTCCTCAAAAGACGTGCACGATCATTGACAATAAATACTTCGGTGAACAAGGACTTCGGCAGTCAACTTTGTAGCTATCACCCTTTAATACTTCGGTGAACAAGGACTTCGGCAGTTAACTTCGTAGCTATCACCCTTTAATACTTCAACTCCCCCATCTTAAAAGTAAATTACGGGAATGGGGGGCAAATGATAAAGTATACAGCCAAAGTTGCAGCTAAGAGCTTAAGTATTACTTTTATAAATCCTTCAATAGCCGAAGCTTGAGCTAAGAAGCCGGAGGTTTACTTTTATAAATCCTTCGGCATAAGAACCAATCATCCGAAGTATAACCCAAAGGGATATACATTAAAGAGTCCCATAAAACTGAAGTGTCATTCGGACTTACTTTATAACTCTTCAGCATCAACTTGGCTTCAGCCAAAATGGGGCTCCTGTAATTAACGTCCAATTTGATAGCTCTTTGACATCTGTCAATGTAACAACCACACAAATGGTTAGTGGGACACCTAAGTAGATAAGTTGTTGTCAAGCATGACACTTGTCACACAAATTGAACATTAAGCAAGTCAAACCAACCCATGCTCACATACACAACAATGCTTGGGAGCAAGGGGTTAGGTGTTGGACTAGCTTAGTGGGATGCTTGTCCTTCTACCATTGGTTTTAAGGCAATATAAATAGCTTTCCATGCAAAGCAGTAAAAAAAGAGGGGCATTTCTAAACACTCAAAACTCTATTTTTCCTCCATTGTTAATATATACTCAAACCTTCACTTACTAGCACTGGAGCTATCACCTGGCAGCATCTCGCCGTCAAGCCCAGGTATTTTCTTCCTTATGCAGGTTTTAAGTTCATTCCAATGACTCAATTTATTGGGGCAAAACGAGCATTAACATTTCCATCATCTATAATAAAGTTGTGACCCTACATTTAAATCGAATCATTTTTGGTTAAAGAATCTATTACTAGTTGCTTTGGAACAATTAGGAGATTCTCTAGAATAAATAATTGGTGGCATAGGCTAATGTTTTAAAGTTTTTTTAAGGTTGTGTGATGTGCCTGCAAAGGTCAGAATCCCACGCACACCTTTTTCTTAGTGAACCTTAACAAGTAATACGTGGAGAAAGGATTCTAAAAGGTTTCTTGAATAATCCTAACTTCATTAACTCCAAAAATGATAATTATATAACCCTTCTACCAACTCCACTAATCACTCCAATAATCATGAACGATTCTAGAATCCACTCTAACAAAGATCTTTATTTGGATATTTTTATGAGGCTATCTTCCAAGACATTATTGTAGGAGCAAGGATGGTTTGCACTGCAGCCTTGCGGGGAGAGAGGAATCAGAGGGTCTTTATTGATATTGATTTCCTAGTCATTTCCATTGGAGTAGTTAGGGTGTCTCTAGTTTCGACATTTAAAGAGATTGGGCATGTCCTTTATTAAGGACTAATACTCTTCGTTCTTTTAAGTCTTTTGGTGGGATTCTTGTCCTCCTTTGATGTAATTTACTTCTTTCTAAACATCTCTCTTTCATTGAAATGTAATTTAACTACAGGAAAATAAAATTAATAAACAAGCTTTAGTGGTCCAAAAGTTCACTTCATTTAGCATAGAGCATTGTTGTTAAAGGCGCGCCTAGGAGTGAGGTACCATGAGGCGCGAGTTTTGGGCCTCACCTTCCCTAAGTTGCAATAACTTCAATGAGACGCACCTTGGCATCTGAGGTGCGTAGCGTGCGAGGTGATCGCCTTTTCAAAGAGATGCTCCAAAATCTCAACCATTAATTTTAACCTTTAAACCATTTGGGTCGTTCATTTAAACTTAAAGGAAGAAAGAAAACCAGCATATAAAGGGAAGTAAAGAAATATAGGAGACGTCACTTGCGACTTTGATATGTTATTCAAGACTTTGATCCAAGTAAGTTGTCATCTTTTTCTTCTTCATCCGGGTAAGTCTTATTCTTCATCCATCCGGGTAAGTCCTTTTTGGCCTTTTTTTTTCACAAATTGTCACCACGTAAAGCAATCTGCAATTTGTTTATCTTCTCTTTCTTCTTCTTTTTGTTTCATTGGAGAAGGTTATTTGCCTTTGAATTAATATCTTTTATTTTTTATTTATATATTCATATATGTAAGTATCAAAACTGTTTTCATCAAAAAATAAATATTACTACTCTCCTAGTCCCTCTATCTAGAAAGAGTATCGATTGAAGTATCAAAACTTGTTGAATTTATTAGGACTTAGGAGTTTGAATAATAACTTCATATATAATTTTTTTATGTGTATATATGTGTGTGTGTGTATTAGGAATTTGTACTTTTTTTACTATGTGCACCTCACTTCGATAAGGCACGCGGGCCCCCTCGCCTCATGCTTAGACCCTAGGGAGACATTTGCGCCCTAGTAGCCTCGCACCTTCAATAACTTTGGTGTAGAGCTATTTGCACCACGGTGTTATGACACGTGACAATGACTAGATACTTATGAATTCCCCCCAACTTTCTTCCCAGGCTTTGAGAATAGTGCTAACAATCGAATTCAAAATTGCAGCAATAGAACTTGAATTATAAGAAAATCAGATAAGACTTAATTTGACGATCCATTAAGGTCTCTGTACATCAGATTTCAGTCACAACTATATATATGACTTAATAAATAACATATGAAATATGGCTTACATCTAAAATCTATTATTTTGAAGGGGAAAAAATCTGTTGATTGGTCATCTCAAATCTATTTTGCATGCATAATAATTTGCAATCCTAAAAAATGCTTCTAGTGAACTATGATTCTATAAGATAAACAAGGGTGCAAGGAAGAGTGAATTGGGTAATACGAGACTTGAGCTCCTACATTTTTTGAAGTAAATTCTACCCCCCCATTGAACATAAGCTTGATCTTTGACAGTTTGACTATCAGTCGTCCATAAGATATGGAAAGATATTTTTACATCAACTAACCATATATAAATAACTACAAATAAAAATGCCCTCAGAAACGTATTTGAACCAGCAAAAGAAATGAAGTGCAGCCAAACACTTGGTCTTATTGCAAGTAGAGGATGGGAACCCCTATTGTAATGGAAGCACATAGAAGATATAACCTCTTTAAATCTTGAGTGTAAAGTGAAACGTATTCAACTTAATCATGGATGTCAGAAACATGTGAATTTTGAATAACATCAATTTTTCTGTTCTTTATTCGAGTTGTAATATTTTTCAACAGCTAATAAAGATATAATAAGAAGAAAAAGAAATACTGGCAAAAGCTTACCACACTTTTATCAAAACGTGGTTCTTCTACAGGCAAACAAAAGAAATCAGCATCAGCACGCATTGGCCAGCCTAGACGAAAGCAATCAACCGACCTAAGATATGCCAGTGAAATTACTAATGGAACAGTATACAAAATGGTAGAGGTTAAAAGAAAAGAAAGTTTAATACCAAAAGTATTCATTTAAATCATCGTAGTTCCTCCACTGGGAATGCTTTGATTTTCCTCTTCTGCCCTTTGCAGATTCCTGTCAAGAAGCACCAAGTCACAGACGTAACAGACGCAAAATCTGAAAATTGTGAATCGAATGCAAACAATACCTTTGCGATCACTTCATAAATTGGAGTAACAACTTTTCTCAAGAATGCTTCTTCTTCTCCTCCGTAAGCTGGCTTTACATTCTCCCCCGTCATAGGACTAACATTGCCAGCTAGCATACCATATAGCTCAAAGGCCATCTGATAAAGAAGAGAACCCGAATAATTATTACAATTATCTGAACACGTCCCAGAAAAAGCAGTGTAATACCTGACTTATCAAAAAGGTTCAACATAATGTCTTATCATACGAGATTCCATTACTCCATATTCAAATTATATTTCTATCCTAGGAAAAAATCAGAAATCAATAAGTCCACAGGATGAACTCCTCAATAGCTGCAGTTTATTTCTAAAGAATATCAAGATAAACACCTAGGGCAGGAATTGGATTGCAAACCCACGAACTTGTCTTGAAGATCTGTAGCTCCAAAAGCTTAATTTATTAGAGAGTGAATGCAAAAGTGTGTATTAATGGTCTACCACTTCCACTCGCTGCAAAGAGCATTGTAATGCACAAAAAGGAGGTCATAACAAAGTGCTTCAAAATATGATGTCTTCTCAAAAGAGCTTCCATATATATAATGATTTGCAGAAAAAAAATAGAAACAAAAAAAAAAGGAGGTTTAGAGTATTAGAAACCGATATGTCCCGAGGATGAACTCCTCCCTCGTATAGCTGCATTACATTTGTAAGGAGTATATCAAAATAACCACCTAGGCAAAACTTGGGCTATTGCGTCGCAAATTTACACACAAGACTTTCTCTAAAGCTACAGCCTACAGTAAGCTCTAAAAGTTTAACAATATTAGAGAATGAAAAAAAAAAATGCTATCACTTCTCTATAGACTTTACCTCAAATAAAACCAGCACTCGCATGTTGTAGACTTACAGACAAACCAAAGAGAGTACACAAAAAAGAGGTAGCAACTAGCAAGGCCAAACTGCAAAACATATGGGTACAAATGCAAGCAGCAAGCCAAGACCTGAACCCAATACATCCTCAAATAGAGATTTGTTTATAACATGCTTAGTTGCCTATAACTCTATAAGCTACCTAAATAGCTGTGTATGTTGGTGAGTCAATAACCATGTCAACACTTGACAGTGGGATATATAGGATAGTTGTCTGGCACTTCCCTTCGGATAACCCATTAACACTCGTATCCAACAACAAATTAATAACAAAACTGTATGTAGCACTCTTAATATATTTTTTTCAATACACGTAGCATTTAATATATTCCTCTGTATATAACTTCTTTAGAATTAGTGACCAACCATTTTGAACCCTCTATGTTACATAAAACACCATCTACCTTTATTCAGTGTCCTGTGTTACCAGAATTTCAGTTGGATTTCCAACTCATTGTTACCAACAAGAATATTTCTGACTCTATTTTTAGGATTTTTCATTACAGTGTGTCAATTTCATATTTTCATCTGCTAGCCATGAACTATAGGGTTAAGAAAAAAAGCTTAACCTGCTCAATCACAACAATATTTGAGATATAGTTATTTGTAATGATAGATGAATGCAATATAATTCAACTCAAACTATAGAAGTAAAAGATGTTGTGCCACAATTTACCAGTACGTTAATATACAGTTTTGAAAGAATTAAGCATCCAATGACATACATGGTGATAAATGTAGCAAAGGCATTCCGGCATGAATCTTAAGTTGGCAGCTTCCCCCCATATTAGAAGATAGAGACCCGTGTACAACAATTTCCTCTGTTGGACTTCCTGCTGTATTGTTGGTAACCTATAGTTTCATAAATAGAGAGCAAAGTGAAATAAACTTAGAAAAACTGAGATGAAAAACAATTTTAGATCAAGCTCGATTTATAAACTAGCCAAAGTGGATATTATCATATAAGTGACACCATAAGAAAGTTTGTTATTATATCATTTTAATTATAGATACCTGGCATCAGTGTCAGATGCCAAAAGACGTATACACCATTACTGCACCTTATATTCCTTATCCAACTCTAGTTTCCAATTTATCAAGACATAAGAAAAAATGGCATATATTGGTAATTACTAGTTTGATGACTAGAAATGTTGGACTCCACTGCTTTGACTTTTGTGAGACTAAACTTTAATCGCTTTCCAAATGATACGGTCTGGGACAAGTATAAATTATAGCAGACAATTATCTTTTCAATTCAAAACCTAGGATGAGAAACCCTTACCACAAACTACTTTTGCGATCCAAATACTTGCACCATTTTTTATAGTTCTTGAACAGTTTCTTCATCACTTCATTTAATGCACGCTCATCCAGCTAAGGAAAAGAACAGGGAAAACTATGTCACAAACAAATGAAAAGCATTGAAAGTCACAGGTTATAAAGAAAGAGCTTATCTGATATACTACTCTTCTAAGATTAAAAATATTTTTGATGTTTCAAACTTTTGTTTATTACAGAAAGATCTCCAAAATTGACAATTAGAATGATTCAACACGAGAGAGCACAACCATGCTTGATGCAAAAAACATGGAAAAAGTTTAGATAGATGACAGAACACGGGTGAAAAAAAAACATTTCCTGATTAGTAGTGTCAAGCAGTGTTCTAAAAATTGTTTGGTAGACCCAGGCGGCAGATGGGGCACCTATGCTGCCTAGGCGGCGCTTAGGCCTTTTTCTAGACGGTCTCATTTATTTATTTTTCTATTGTACATACTTGATATACTATTCAAAGCATATAGTACATGTAATTTTTTTAAATTTTACAGGAAACATTACAAAAAAATAATCTTTTAAGGCTTAACAAATTCATTTCAAATATTGTAAAGCTTCAAAATAGAGGTCTGATTCTATCTAAGTGAACACTTAGGCGCCCAACCAAATAGAGGTGGTAGATACTGCCTAGCGCTTAGAGAGGATTAAACAAACTTAGGCAGGGATTTTTAGAACATTGGTTTCAAAACTATTAAGCATTGAGGGGCTTATTAAAGTTGTATTTCATTTTCTTCATTGTGAAATGAACTTTTTATAACAAAGAAAGCGAGTAATGGCCATGCAATGGGCAATAGGCAAATTGTGACTCAAGGATGGGGTGCAATGAAGGCCTTGGTTCTGCAAACTTGGAACCAGAGAAGATAATAGCAATGGAGGTGTTGGCAACCTGCCCCACATAGGTCAATAAATTAAAGAAACAAAAATTGTGAACATGTTTTGTTCTTGAGAAGTCAATAATCATCACTAACCCATGATTGGTATACTCCCGGATTAAGTCAATTAATAGTATACTCCCGGATTAAGAAAGGGGTAGAAAAGAATTTTTACATAAGACAAACCTTGGGTTGTTGATCAGGCTTAGGGAATTGTCGAATGTGAACATTTGCAAGCAATAAAATAAGGTGCTCCCTTTGATTTGCAACGCTATCCTTCTGCAAATTGATTCATATGATTAAACTTTCACAGTGCTTAAAAAAAGAACAATCTTTATCAGATTCAAGGAAATGTCATTTTTTTGTGTCTCTGTTAATAAGAAGCCGGATTTAATCATCATACAACCACTAAAGGCCCAGAAACTAAATTATTTTACCTGAAAACCAAACATAGCTTGAAGCCAATCTAAGATATCTTCATCTTTTTTCTTCTTGTAATCCCTAGGCCATGGAAGACCTCTGGTATTATGAAGAGCATAAACAGCAGCTTGAATCTGCGCGTTAGAAGAAAGTAATATTTTAGTGAATAGACCTATATAAAGTTGGAACACTAAAATAGAGCCAAGACACACCAGAACTTGGATACAAACCTCTGGATATCTCATAATTGCCTGATTTGCACTATCTAGGTCAAGTGGAAGAATATTGTAAGGAACATAGATCTCTGTTTTCTCTGCTACTTTATCTTGAGCCTCCAAAATCTGTGTAATTGGTCATCTTTATATTCATTATGTAATCAATGGAAATTCTTCTCTAGAGATAAACATACCAATTACCATTGCATTTTAAGAGCCATTTCTTTTATAAGTATCTAAAAACCACACAAAGAAGAGACTTCTACTTAATATAGTATTTAAGACAAAAATATCAGCAAACGAGTATTTTGTCAAACCTCACGATCAACTTCCATAGATTGCGTCTGATTAACAGCTTTCAAAACCTCAAAAAGAACATTAGCAGTTTGATATGCTTTGGTAAGTTGCGCCCTGCACAACCATTGAATTCGAGTGTCAACTATAACACATTGCAATAGTAGCAAGCAAAAGCACAGAATCTGAAGGCAAACAAATCAGTGACCAAGCAAGTTATCTAAAGGTGTTTTGTGGCTTTATAAACCATACCTATCAGCTTTATCAGCAGCATTTTGCAATGCTTGGATATACTTTTTGTAGTAGTGCTGATAAAAGCTCTGCATCTCACGTGCATCGCTTTTTTTGACTCTCCCCATCAATGTAGGATCATTCTCCTGGAGAAATTGAAGTAAAAGCCTATCAAACATTAAGAATGTAATATAAAGATCAAAATGTGAAAACATGTATCAGAAAGGCCTTCTAACTCCATAATATGGGTGTCAATATGTATAGGAAGCTGTTTTAGTGAAGCCCTAAAGCATTTTTTATATTATTTTTTCTTCTTTTTTAGTGTCTAAAGCAAAGGCCTTCTAACTCCATAATATGGGTGTCAATGTGTATAGGAAGCTGTTTTAGTGATAGCCCAAATGAAGCCCTAAAGCATTTTTTATATTATTTTTTCTTCTTTTTTAGTGTCTAAAGCTAAGCCTATACGTTGGTACTTCATGGAATATCATAATCACATTGATTACAATGGATTTAAGTGAAAAAGAAGGGGGGAAGTTCGTAATTTACCCTTTCAAGACGTTGAAGAAGGGCAGTTTTAAATTGGCGAACACCACGTCCACTTGACGTGGGGTCCAATCTGTGAGCTTTCTCAAAAGCATAAAACCGACCTGCAACCAAAAACATGCATCTATTATAATACGGTAAAAGTATAACCAAAGAAAGATAGGACCTGAAACAATTAAACAATATCTGATAGGGGAACATAAGATAGAGAAATAAGAACATGTAATCAGATGATTTCCACCTACCTAACAAGGAAGATGTGAAACAAATGAAACACAAACCAAAAAATAGAACATTTATCTTTCTTCTTAGAGATGGAAAGAATACGAATATTGTAAATCAATTCAATTAGTAGGGTCTCCAAAACATCAAATTCCGAGATTCATAACTCAAACACAGTTGAAAGATACTCCAACAGTAGGGCATAGCTACTCATACTCTTCCATGATACAGTCAACATGCCAAAAATTCACGAAAAGAGATACTATTATACTAAAAGCTAAAATCTTGTAATTTAACATGTCGTCATGCAAGACAAGAAGATTTTTAAGAAATCCTTTCCCAGACTCACAAAGCATTTTAATATGGCAAATTTCTTTTGTGAGTTTTGTAAGTTGGCTAAACATAAGTGCTCCTTTTACTCTATAACTGATAATAACAGGAGTCTCATTCCTTTTTCCCTAATTCATTTTGATATTTGGGGTTCTCACGAGTTGTTTATCTTTCTGGTTATAGTTGATCTTCACCTTTACTGATTGTTATTCTCGTGCTATTTGGGATACCTACTTCATCACAAAAATGAAGTGTTTGAATGCTTCAAAACCTTTCACCACAGAGTCCAAACACAATTTCATGCAACTATCAAAATCTTGGGAAGTAAGAGCGGTCGTGAATATAAGGATGGTAAATTTGCATCTTATCTAGCTGCTAATTGTATCATTCATCAAACTTCTTTTGTTCAAGGTCCTGAGCAAAATGGAGTCACTGAACAAAAAAATAGTCTCTACTTCAGGTTGCTCGATCTATTATTTGGACTGTGCATGGCCCCAAATTCTTATGGGGAGATGTTGTCCTCATTGCAGAATGCTATAAAAGTTCAACCTTAAGCTACTGCTATAGAAATTATAATATAAAGAAACAAATCACCATAATTAAGGCCAACTCAAGTACTCAACCATCTTTTCATTCTTTTGTTCCCGTCATTTTCAATATATCAAACAGAAGTCTTTTAATACTTCAAAGAGTATCATGTATTACTTGATATTTTTAACTCTCAAAATAGTAAGACATAAATTTAATGAAGATATTGACAAATAAAATCATTTTATTTTTTGTTTAATCATTTACAAGTCTGAAGAGCTCAAAGAGACAACATACTAACATTATGAGTTCTAGTTGCTTAAATTTCACTGACTACATTATTTATCTCACATCAAGAAAACTATTTAAAAAACTCCAGACCAGCTAAGTAAGTTGAGATAAAATTTCCTCATAAAGCACCCCAAATAGCTAATTTCATAACATATTTAAAGCAATAGCAAACTTTAATTGGGGGCACGGAAGTAAATTTTTTGGAAGTGTATCTATTCCTTATCAGTAACAAAAACCCAATCAACCTTTCACGCTAACAAGCAAAAAAATAACTTCCACCGAATTTCACACGAGAATTTAGAAATTGTGGCGATTATTACACATTGATAAAAAAAAATATATACAAGTATATATAACCACAAACATAAATAAGTATAAGAAAATTAAGGTAGAGATAAACTTACATAGATAAGCAACCCTCGGATTGCTCGGTTCAACTTCATTGGCCACACGAAGAATTGGAGCAATCTCAAACAGAGACGATGGCACGATCTCACTGTCGAAAACCGACTCCCCCAAATTCCCCGCGGTTTGGGTACGCACTAACCGCCTCTGGGGCGTCTGTTCAGACCACCCTCGGGATGACATTCTTGCAACAATTCAACTCAAGAAAAGCCCTACACACACATACATTACAACATTACCAATCACTCATAACTACAGTCAGAACCTCATAAAGACATAAACAAATATTTATAGAGATGCAGAGTGCTACCAGCTCACAAAGAAAAACCTTAACAAAATACACAGTACATTTACAACATCACCAATTTCAGCAAACCAAAACCAGAAATAGATACAGATCATAAAAATATAAGCACAATTATATCTACACATTTTTAAACAAATATACATACATATACTAGAAAAACAGGTTAAGGAAGAAGATACAGAAGTATACCAAGTGATGAAAAAAGCTAAGCTTGAAAATCTAACACCTGGAAGGAGAAGAACAGATTAGATTAGTTGAAAAATGTAATGTAGTTTCAAGGGGGGAAAAGATTGATCTTACCTCAATCAGAGAAAAAGAAGGGGATTTCTTATGGATTCTATGACTGAACAAATTAAAATACTAGGAGGGAGAAAAAGGTGAGCTTTTAGAGAGAGAAAAAGAGTGGGGGGAGGTACTGCAACTTTAAGCTACTTAGCAACAAAGGAAGCTAATGGGATGAGGCGAGCGAAAATGGAGCCAAATGAAAATATTTTTGGATTTTAACTGTACCTGGTGAATGGGGTACTATTCTGTCAGTTCGGTCATAGAAAGTAAAAATTATTCTATATACGTAAAGCATGAAAAATAATTTATTTATTTTCTCATATACATATAAAAAAAATTATAATAAAATTCATATGACATCTACGTATATACGTGAGAGAAAAAATATATTATTCTATTTTCTATATTTTAAGAATAGATAATAATTTTTGCTGTTTGAAATAATTACGGTAATACCAACAAAAATTATTAAATAATTCTGAATCACTTATAACGTAATATTTTACACTATTTATATATTATTATTTAAGTATTTAAAATAAATAACTCAATTTAAGTACTAAAAATAATAACACATAAATAGTATAGGTCATCACGTAATAAATGTCCCAAAATTACTGAATAACTATTCGTATTTTGATAATTTTAATAACAATTTTAATATTATATTAATAAAAACTAAGTGTTATTTTCAACTGACACGTGAATAGTAATAAGAATTGGTAACTATATTTGTGTTCGGAAAATAAAATAAAATTAATGAATTTACTTTGTGAAAATTGTGTATGTCCCTATGAGTCTATCTCGTATTAGTTGAACTAGGCTAAAAAAATATGTTTATAAAAAACTTGATAAAATAATGATATATAAATGAAAAAGTAAAAAAATGATATTAAACCGAAGATAAAATAAAATAATAATAAATAATTTAGAATAAATGAATATAATGAATGGATATAGGTAAGATAAAAATAGCCCACCTATTAAATAAAAAATTATATAATGTAATTTCTAGTAATAAAAAAGTTTGATTCATATCAAATTAATATAATGTGATTGAAGTGTAATGATTTATTACATTGACATTAGATTTTTTTCTATTTAATTTGTCCAATAATTTTGATAATCAAATTATAATAATTTTTATTATCCAATTCATATGTGAACTTAAATGCATTTTTATTCACAAAAATAATATTTTTCCTGTTTTTTTTTTTTCTTTTTTCTTACATATCATAAAGAAAGTTGGAAAGGGTGACTTGTAAAAGGACATTGATCTGTAAACTTTAAAAAAAGACGTGTGGGCATTTTAGTCTTATCATGTTCAAAATTCAAAAAAGCAGATTCTTTATTCGCACAAATAATTTTCGTTCAATCGTGCGCAGTTTATATCATAAGGACCCAAAAATATAAAAAGATAGCCGTTCAAAATACGTTAACGTTTACCAATTTTATCCGCACGGAATTGTTGATAATCTCCGTGGAATCCATCACGTCTCTCTCGTTAATAATAAGATTTGCTTCTTAATATTTTTTTATTTAATTTATTAAGGACTCAAAAATAAGTTAACCATTTATTCAAAGTCTTGTGTTACATACGTGAGAAGAGTCAATATTTTATTTAATGAATTACATTTATTATGTGTAATTTATATTATATTCATGACCTAATTTAACTTATATATGTGCATCTAAAAATTATATTTTAATTCTAAAAATTAATTTATTAAATTTATAATTCATTGAAATATATATATTCTCAAAAAAAAATTATATATTCTAATACGATATTTTATTATTACAGTACCTCAACGAAATCTTTGCCTTGAAACCTACCACCATTCCATTAAATTCCATGACAATCCGGTCATTTTCAGCAGAGCACGAAGCCCGAGATTTCATGACAGTAACACTGTAGTGGGGCGCTTTTTAGTAATTAGAATAAATAAAATTATAAGAATTTTTATTTATTATTTAACTCTCGGATAAGGGAGACTATAGTCGGTTTGTTTAATAAAGGCTACTTTCTTCCACTTTGGCAGGTGGGTCCCCCTTGTTCGACAGAAATTCCCACCCTCCACGTACACTCCTCTTTCTCTCCCAATCCTGACTGCTCCCCTATGCCAAAATATACCGTAAATAAATCTTTTGTTTTAGGCAGAGGGTGGGGTAAATATGGACAGTAGGTCAAATTGGTTTGGTCTGATTTGAATTTAATAGGCTTTGATTGTTGATCAAATCAAGTCAGACTTTAATTTTTGGGCCTATAGATCGGGTCAGGTCTGACTTTTCGATCAAAATCTGGTCTTTTGAGACCTGTTGATCAGGGCGGGTCAGGCCTGTAGGCTAGGTTGGGCCAGACTTTAGGTCAGGTCAGGTCAGTCCTTAGGTCGAGTCGGGCCGGGTCAGGCCTAAAAATGTAATCAACTAATTTTTAATATGAAATATAAATATTAAATAAATTAGCTAATATATTAATTAAATGTATTGACTAAAAATTAAAAATGAGTAATTAATTAATAATAAATAATGAGTTGGTTACAAATATTTTGTTTCAAAATATTTTTAAAATGTCTTCAAAATTTAAATTTTCAAAAAAATATAACCTTTTTGAAAGTTATAACCACAAATTGTGATAAAAAAAAATATCTCACAAATCACTACTATAAAAAGTTTTCTCGTTGGCAAAATCATACTTGTATGTAACTTTTTTTTATTTTTTTTTTTCTGGTGAGTATGAAAAAGAAAAATATGTATGTACATTGATCACCAGTAAAAACGTATTCATATTCTTGATATTTGTATGAGATTGTCATAGAAAAATTCAAACTCATTATATACCACACCAACATGAGGTCATAAACAAAGAGATTTTGTACTACACCAACATGAGGTTATAAACATAGTTTATAGTTAAAACGAATTAGTTAGGTTAGGTCAGGCTTTTGCATAGGCTGGGTCAGATCGGTCTTTTTCGTAGGCCGAACTTTTACGTTAAAATAACAGTCTGTTCAAAAACTGTAGGCTGGATCGATTCGATCTAAACTTTGATCAAGTCAAATTTTGACCAACTCAAATTCAAATCAGGCCAAATTGATCTGTGGGTCGTAGATTTTTTTATGTATCTCTAGGGTGGGATGTGACTTTTTATATTCTCCTTCACCACCGGTGGAAGCAAGTGGGGGATAAATAGCTTTTTTTCTTTTTGCGTAGCTTTATTAGTAGTTTTACTTTTTTGGGATTGAAACTGTGGCAGGAACCTATCTAGATTGGTGAAATCCTTAATGTTAAATTCGTTATTATAAAATTACTTTACTTTCATTTTGTTTGTTCTCTTCCTAGTCCATTAATGGCATTAATTCACATGCTTTCATTCTTTCTTTTATTTAGTCTCCCGTGTTAGTCTTTTATATTAATATTGATAACTAACTTGTAATCCGTAACTTTGACACGATGAGATTTATTTTAAATTTTAGATAATTTTAATATTTTATCAATTGAGCGATAAATTTAAAAATAATTGTATTTTATTATATAAAATAGTAATTTAATTTGTAATCCATGCAATTAATAGTAGTGACAATTTTATTTTATTCTTTTCGTGGCTAACTAATTTTTTTAATACATAAAATAAAGATGAAATTAAATAATTATTCATGACAATATTTTCTATATCTTTTATTACTTGTGCTTTAATGTTTGATTGGTTTCGCATGGTTCGTTATTGAAATACTTTCGTTTTATAGTTCTTATTTGATTTTAAATTAATAAAGAGGTTTTGATAGATTATTGTTAAGATATGAGTTTTTCATAATCCATGTTTACTCTGATAGGTTATAGTTAATTCTTAAATTTTCATAATCTATGTTTGCCCAAATTAATTATAAAATTACTAAATTAAAGGGAAGGGAGATTAAAACCATAGTTAATTTTAATTGAACTTAATTGATTTATTTTCCGAATTATGTAGGCGTAATTTGAGTTATAAAATAGAAGATATTGAATTATTTGTTATGTTTATTATTTAGTGGATTCGAATTTCTAAATTGCTTCTTTATTATCAGTTTTTATATTCTAATTAGTTTAATTGTTGTTAAATAATTTTCAATCTTTATTTTTAATTTACCTGAAATATATATTAAGAATATATTAAAATTAATCTAGTATTTGTGGTTCGACTTATACTTATCAATTTTATAATAAACGATGTGCACTTATAGTACATAATTTTATTAAATCAAGCATCTTCTTTCTTTTTAAAGGCGAGAAGTAAAAATGGCAAGGTCCTTATTTCTCTTATCAGAGGCTTGCAATTTCTTGTACAAACGCTTGGATATGGAAAATTGGAAGACAATACAAGCAGGTTATAAAGTAGATAGCAAAGCCTGTGTTAACAATTGACTTGCTGGACTTGGATAGTGATGACGACATATCCCTCGGAAGTGGTCTCTAATTCGTGAGGTTTTTACTCGTTGAACTTGCATAAAAACATAATGTCTCTAGTGTACGACGTGGATGAACAAAAATAAGGAGATAAATTATCAATTGTGTGTGAGTTATACGTGTAAAATTATATCTCTCTCTCTTTTTACTCTTGTGGATCTCCTCCTTATAGCTCTTGTACTCTCGTCCCTTTAACTTATCTAATCAAGCATATGAGCTAGGAGTTAGGCAAGAGAGATGTCTCATTGCCTACACCCGCATTGCTCAAGTAACGATTGAGTGAAACTCTTGGTCAGAGAGCGTACTCTTAATTTTCTGAATACGTTTTAACTCTTGGTCAAAGAGCGTACTCTTAACTTCCTAAATATGTTTTATCTCAACGGATTAAAGTCTGACATCATTTAAATTTAGACCTGAAATGAGTCTGATGCACTTAGGCCTATATCCTAACAAGTAGGCATCTACGTTTTCTAATTTTATTTTACAATAGAGGGAGTATCATATTTTTTTTCACTACTTGTCTTCACATAGTCACGTACACTTATAACTTTTCTTACCATATGACTTAATTTTTTCTTACTATAATAGTAAAAAAAAATTAGGTATGTGATAAAAGAGCGCAAACCCACCTACAATACTACACATGAATAATTTTAGAGGACCGAGAGTTAGCGACTGGTTCAATTTTTAATTTTTAATTTTTAATTTTTTAAATGACTTTTAAAAAATAAGTCTAAATTTTTTAAATTAGTTTTTTTATAAAATATAATAATTTAAGTTTAATTTAAGTACATATAAATAAACAGTGTTTACATAAGCACTCTAATACACATTAGTAAATTAACACCAACATGCTAAGGGTGCAAAAAAAAGGCTCCAAAGTTCAACATTGGCCTGACCAGAAAAAGTCTTAAAAAAAACTCAATCGGCTTTGGACCACCTGACCTAGGAATCCTACACCGTCCTGATTTGAAATAGGTCCTAAATCGGCCTGAAGCCTACTATAGGCTATATAAAGGCTAAATTTAGGATATTTTAGTCCACCAAATTTTAACAAATATATGTATTTGTATATATTTTATCATTTCTGTATTAAACATTTATTTTTAATTAGATCAATATATGTAATATATATTTAAAATTTATAAATAATAAATAGTTAACTTATTTAGACTTTACTTTTATGTTCCTATTATATTTTTTGAAGTAAAATAGAATTATTAATTTATTAAAAGCATTAAAGAGTAGAAATAAATTTATTTTCTTAGAAAAAACAATCAAGCCTGGAAAGCCCAAAGCCTGGCCTGATGGCTGGAGACTTTAGTCTCCATTATTTTGCCAAAGTCTTGACTAATCTTGAATCCCAACCTGGCCCGATCAAACAGGGCCTAAGAATCATCTCAAATGCTTTTCCTCATCAGCAAACCATCATGTAAAGTTATAAAATAAAAAGGAAAAAGTTCAAATTGTTAGTAATATTAATTTTAAATTAATTAATTTAATTTAGAGATATCTATGAGAGTTTAATTTTGCTTAACATTTTTTTGTTTGTAAACTTAAACCTAAATTAACTTGCGATAAATTCAATCCGTAACTAAACACGTTCGTAATTAGATTAATTCTCGCAAAGAATGTCACTTTTCCTCGTCATTCTTTTTTTTTTAAAAATCAAATTATAAGTATTAATTCACATGTGTATGTGTAGCTTTACTTTTGAAGCTTTACTTGCGTAATTTCTCAATAATAATATGTAACAGTGTGAAAATTGTACAAATTATTATTGCGATTGTATCCAACAATTTTGATATCTACTCGCTTAATTCTGACAATTATATTATCTTTTATTATAAAGTCTCCGACTTCTAAAATCGTTATTTAGGAGATCGGTTTCATGTGATAACTATTATGAAGAGTTGAAACCATTAAAAATTCTTACATCCACTTTTAAATTTAAATTCTATAATTGTAAAAAAAAATCACCACCCACTTTTAAACTCCATTTTATTCACGTCTTGCAAACACTTTGATTACATCTAACTTCTTCTTTCACTTTATTCCTACCTTAAGTCAAAATTCTCTTTCTTGTCGCTATCTTCTACTAAGTTAAGATAAATATATGTATACAAAAATTAAACATAACAGTTATCTTAATCATTAAAAATATGTGCATGACACATATTTTAATATAAGTACACATTTTTTAATGACTACGATTAATGTAATGTTTAATTTTACATTTAATTTTTGTGTATCTAAACTTGTCGACTGAGTTATAGATATTTCGTTTATTTCAGTAAATTGAGTTGTCTCAACAAAGAAAATGCATGACCATTACGAAGTTGTAGGTTCTCATTCATCAAGTTATGAGTGTTTATGGTGCATACGTGATTATATGATGTTTTTGTCTAATTCATAATTTTTTCTTTTATCTCTTTTTTTTTTCCTTTCTATTTTTGCTGTATAATTAACTATATTTATATATTTTCATTAAGAATAAAGTATCAGTTCTAACTTCTAAAGGTCATTATCTCCTAAAACTGTAATATTTTGAATAGCATATTTATTTTATTTGTTAACTACCGTAAATAAAATTTCTATTAATACAAAAAATAACACCACAACTGTAGTATGAATATTTTATTTTTGTCACATGCGTTGCGTGTGTTTCAATGACTAGTATCATGTAAAAACCTAAGGGTAAAATAAATACTAGTGAATTCGGTAACAATTTATTAAGGCTAAATCAATCACTTTAATATATTTAGACGTGCAACTATCAGTTTAACATGTGGGCGTATCAGCATTCTAAATAAATCATTCGTGTAATTTCATTTATTTATATATCAAGTTATTGTATCTTATCGCAATAGAAGTCGCGTTATTTTATACTCAACTTTCGAAAAAAACAACAAACGACCAAAAGGCGATTAAGCAGTAATAACAAGAGAAGCAATGACAAAAAACAACGGAGAGCGACTGTAGAAAATGTTAAAAGAAATAATTTAACATGATATATAACGGATCCGATTACTATGAAGTTGAAGAGTGTTGAAGAGTGTTTTCTCTATTTACGTGTTAGCACTTTATTGATTTAGAAGTAAACTTACCATAAAGTTCATTTCATAGTAATCGGTCCGTATATAACATAGGTAATGGATCCTCAAAGATCAAACAAATCCTACAAATACAATTACACAAGCCTAGAGTAAATTTCTCCCTTCACCATATCCCATTTCTAGTTAAACAAATATAGTATGTTGCTACGTATGACTATAGCTTCCTGTTCATATTAAATATTAAAGTATGTTAATACAGTAAATAGGAGGGTATAAAGAGAAGTTACACGAATATTACTGGTCAATTTTATCACTTACAATTCTACTTTAATCGTAATCCACATTAGACATAAAATTAATCGACATATAAATCATTTCCCTTCCATTTATTTATACACAAATTATTAAGACTAGATGTTCATTTAAAAATACACATTACAAACTAAACCAAAGACCAGTTTTGCTGAAGGGAAAGAAGAGAAGGACACTTTCCTTCTCTGTAAAAACTCAGTAACAACACTTGCTAAACACGAGTACATAGTACCTGCTAAATATATATATATTTTTTTCAGTATTAACTTGTGTTAGTATTAATACTTGTTTTGGTACCAAAAAACACCCTTTTCTGGAGTATCCTCATCTGGCTCAACATAAAGACACTCTTTCCCTTCCCTCCACATCGCCTTGTAAATCGGAGTGCCATCAAATTGATAATACTCCCCAAGCATTGGCTTGATTGCTTTTGTCGCCTCCATTGCGTGATAATGCGGCATAGTTGAAAAGAGGTGATGAGCCACGTGCGTATCGGTGATGTTGTGGAAAACTTTGTTGAGCACACCATAATCTCTATCCACCGTCGCCAAAGCTCCCTTCAGCCACTCCCATTCCATTGAATTGTAGTGTGGGAGCGAAGGGTGAGTATGCTGCAGGTATGTGATTAAAACAAGGAATGCATTCGTAACGAGTAATGGTGCAGTGTAGAAGAAAATAATCCAAGCTAGCCCCTTTAACAAAGCAATCCGGTAAAGCACAAATGCCATGGCAATTACACCAGCGTCAGACATGTAAATCTGAAGCCTTTCGCGGTCATTGTATATGGGACTATAGGGATCAAAGTGGCATGCAAAATGATCATAAGGTCTGCCAGCAACATTGAAAGTCAAGTATAAGGGCCATCCGAGAAGGAGTGTGGTGGCAAGGATCATGACTCGACCTGGTGGATTGTCTATGTATGTGTAATACCATGGGATAGTGGATTTAGGCTTTGGAACAAACACTTCATCGCGCTCAATAGATCCAGTGTTGGAATGGTGGCGTCGATGACTATATTTCCACGAGAAATATGGGACTAAGATGGCTGAGTGGAGGATAAAACCAACTGTGTCATCTAGCCATTGATAGTCACTAAATGCACGGTGACCACACTCGTGGGCGAGGACCCAAATTCCTGTTACAACACATCCTTGAAGAGTCCAGTAGATGGGCCAGGCGAAATATGAGAAGGGACGGGGAATAAGGTGGAAGTAAGAGGAGGCGAGGTAGTAGAAGAGGAAGATAAGGGAAAGGTCATAGACAACGTAGGAGAATGAACGAACAAGGGACCTTTCAAAGCAGTGGGGTGGGACGACTTTCTTGATATCACTAAGGGTGAATGGAGGTTTCGAGTGCGGGGCTCTATCAGGTTTACTCGGTTTAACACTATTGGAGGTCAGGACAGACATGCACCCCCCAGCTCCCATTATGCACTGAGTACCTCTTGGTAGCGATTTCCGACCTGGAAAATATGGAACAAATTATGGTGAAATTAGATTCGCTTTTATCTGATTAGTGTGCTTTAGAATTAGAATGTGCAAAGCAATTGCTATCTGTGGTTAATAATCTGAAGAAATGAATGAAACATGATCTCATAGAAGGAAAAGAAAACGAAGGAAAACTAAAGCATCTGTTGCAGAATAATGGAGTAGAACTGGTTTCATAAGTCTCAAATAAAAAGTTTTAACATTACAAAATTAGTACTTTTGGATTGGGGAAATAGAAATTTGACAGGGAAAATAAAAATCACAAGGGATATATAGCACAGTGTTTTGTGGAAAGTAAATATAACCGAGGACCAAATGGCAAAAAATCAAACCGCAAGACAAATACAATGATAATTTTTACATTCAAAATGAAGCATTTCAAGAGTCAAATTAAGTTGCTTCTCATTGTACAAAAGAATCCATGTAGCACCCAAAAATGCATTAAACAAATGTAAGACCCTAACTGCAGAGTACTTTTCCCGTTTCACAAAAAGAGTCCATTTTTGTTAATTTTGCAAATATTAAGGATAAATTTTGTTCCATGTTTATCCCTATATTTAATAAGTTGTTAGTAATAATGGCATGATAATGAAACTAAATTGACAAACTTGAGAATCTTTTTTCAAAACAAACTATTAAAGATAGTGGGAAGGCAGAATGTACAGTGATAATTACTGAAAATATTTAATTGAAGTTGCATAGTTCAACTATAATCTGCTAACAATGACTTGAAAAAAAGAGGCCCACATTTCGATTTTCACTTCTTAGAGCGTTTGTCCAAACACATACGTCAAGATAAGAATTTATATAGACAGCTAATTGTAGATTTCAGGGAAATGGACAGCCTCGTCGCCACATATAGTTGTTTAAACCTATTCAAACCCAACATAATCAGAAGGACTAAATGAGTGTTGACCGAGTGGAGAAACATACTAATAGAACCAAAACGATGAAATTCTGAATTGAGACCTTTAATTGTTAAGAAATTTTTCTGGGGGTTTTGGTTTCTCTAAAGGGAGAACCATCAATACCAACACACACACACAGATGCATTATTTTTTTAATTTATTTATTGAAAATAACTAGTAGCAACTTATATATATCAAAAAGATCTATTCAAGCCCAATCTACCAGGACCGGTGCACATTAAATCTAACAAAAGATTATAAGTTACATTTACATGTACACTATTATAGTACCAACAACCGAGAGATTTTTCCTTCAGCACATAATATATCCTTGTAAATAATAATACCCACAAAAATTAATACATGAATACACACAATACATACCTATATATAGAATAACAGAAGCAAAAAGATCCTTGAATTATATTGACATATTGACTATTTCCTGATCCCAAACATTTGTATACTTATACAACCAGAAATTCAAGATTTTGCCCTCAACATATCATATATACTTGAAAAATAATTATACCCACATAAATTAATGCATGCATACATACGTATAGATGTACATATAGATACATATATAAAACAAAGTTTAGGGGAAAATGAATTACTAACCCACAAATTGAAGAAAATCAGATATATATAAAATAAATTCAAAAAAGAAAATTGGTGGTGATTTAGAGAGAGAAATGGGGAAAGAGATTGTACCTTGGAGCACTTAAGAGAGAAGCTCTGCTTTGTGTTATTAAGTGCTAATATTTTCTGAGCTTTTCTACTGTATTAGAACAAGAAAAAGTGGCATCTTCTATTTAACAGATCTCCGTTAGACTTATTACAAGTGGGTTCCATCAAATCTCTTCTCCTAAATATCCACGATTAAACGCGACGAGCTTCGCTCCGTACACGTGTACGTCCACGATTTTGTTAGCTGAGGAAAGTGACGGAAATGGGCTTCCACGAGAAATACCTACTGAGAAATAAACTACAGCTAGTCAAAGCGTCAAACACGATGAAGGAAATAAACGGACATTGCATCTTGAGGCATTTTGTGGGGTCCACGAGACAATCATCGTCTCATTCAAGAGAAATTATCAACGGCAATATATATTTTAAGAATATAATTTGTATATAAAACCGTATCAATTTTAATAATGGAAAAATTAATTTTAAAAATTAAAATATATATTTAATTTTGGAATATATGTAGCTAGTATATGTTATGCATGTTTGGTTCTAATTGATATGACATGCACTTAATCTTAAGTCAACTTAAAATAGAAATATTATATAGATGTCACTTTTTCAAAATTTGAGCACAAACTTACCCAAATACTTCAACTCAAATAAAAATAGACTATAAAAAGAAGCAATCCAAAAGATTACTAATAACTAGCGATAATGACTTCACATAAAAATTAAACTACAATGAAAAGCACATAGGTTCTATTAATTCTTAGGATCAATCAAAAGAATTTATGCTACATTTGGAACAGAAGAATACAATGCAAAAAATAATGAAATCATTTTTTACTATCTCAAAAGCATGTTTTTGATCGGTGTTGGTAATGAGTGATGCGATAAGATGATATAATTGTCACGTATATTAATTTCATTAGAATTAAAATGAATCTCATTTCAAAATCTTTTAAATAGAGCGAAAGTCAAGATAAATTAAATAAATTTTAATTTCATCATAACGATTTATCAATCAAAACGATCAACAAATATTACTTTTTATTTCTATTGCTTTCGTGTATTTCATTTTTTCGATTCAAAGTTAATTAATCAATTTTAAGTGGTTAAGGTGAAGATGGTTGTCAGACTAATCATTCATGTAAGAAGTAATTTCTGCTACTTTTTTTCTTTATTTACTAAATAATTTCTGCTTCTTGATTCTCAACTTGTGGGTTTTGTTTGAGATTAATATTAATATATGAGCATTTGGGATTAACTTCAAGAATTCTACATATTTTTGGTAATTAAATATATAGTTTTCAGTACTCTTATCATTCTAATTTATAAGATTATCACTACAAAAAAAAAGGTTTAATTCCGATGGAATTTTCCAAAGGTAATAAGTCTATTATGTCGGAATTAGGTTATTTCCGATGGAATATTCCGTCAACAATTCAGTCGCGAGTAAGCACGTCGAGAATAATTTTGTCGATAATTTGGTCGGACTTAATTATTCTTGACGGAATTATAAACATTCCATCGCAAATAGGTTATTCTCGACAGAATTGTGTTCATCGATATTACTACGCCGAAAATAACGTTCACACGTAGCATGTTTTTACTCATTTAAGATTTTTATATTTTGATGGAATTTTCGTCAGGATTAAGAATAGTTTATCGGGTTTAAGTATTTTACAATTAAGTTAATTCATTATTATTGATGGACATTCTGTCGAAATTAAGACAAGTCCGTCGGGACTAGTAATTAAATACTAATTGAAAATTATTATTTTCGACAAAAAATCCGTCAGGATTACCCTATTTCGTCGAAAATAAGTCATTTTTTTTATATATTAATAATTTGTCTGTTTTTTCAGTTTTCATGTTTTTGAACCACATTTTTGTATCTGTAACCTACTTTATCCCAATAACACATACAGTAATCTATATATTATTGTGACACCCCCAAATTCAAGTACTTGTACCTCAAACTTGGTGTTCACGAATCCGTACATCCATACGCCTCTAAACAATATAATATACTAATGTGGAATGAAATAAACATATATTGTTTATAGAGAGGTTCACTACATGTCCCAAGGTTCGTAACCTTAATAAAATACATCACGAATTTAAATATATAAAAGATGGTTCATGTTACATGTCATCAGAGATAAACAAAAATATATTCTTAGGCATTAAATCCCAAAGCATCTAGGGTTTCAGCTTTCCTTTGCCTTTATCAACCTTCGAACTCTCAGGTTTAACTGCAATATACTTCATAACATAGCAAGATTGAGCAACTAGCTTGCTCAGCAAGTTTTAATGGAATAAATATAAGGAATGTCATGAATAAATAAAAATGAATAACTTAAAGGATTTAGAAACAATAATATCATTGGTATAATCAAAGCTCAAATGATAAAAGACAATTGATTATTTAAATACTGTGTAAGACCCCGAATTTATGAAATACAAAATTTAATTTTTCTTCATATATATTTTTCCTGAAACAGTAAATGGTTAAATTGACAAAATTGAAAGTTAAGGATGTTATGTGTAAATTTTATTTTGTCGGACAATATTCTTTTTGTCGGGGAATATTCGTTTTGTCGGGGAATATTCGGGCCGTACGACGGCGCCGAAATAACTAATTATTGGTGGAGCCCACAACGGAATAATTGTCGGATATAGAAAACGACAGAAGTAACCTTTTTAAATAAAAATAGTCAACGGTGTTAACTGTTAAAATACCGGTGATAAAAGAATAGTAGCATACGGTAATTTATGGTATTTTATTGTGGCACACGGTATTCTACAGTAGCACACGGTATTGCACAGTGTCTCATATTATTGACACCGTAACTGTTACGCATCATTTCATCAATAATTGTCACTGCATAATATTTTATATTATCAATTCAATTATTGTTGCTACACAGTATTTTGCATTATTGATTCAATAATTGTCATTACACTGTATTTCATATCATCGAGTCAATAATTGTTGGTGCACTGTAGTTTAAAATTATTGAATCTAATAATTGTCACAGTAGCAAATATACTGTAATTTATATTATTAAATTAATAAAAATATGTAACGTGTTTCTTACATTATTATGGTAACATTATTTTATATGTTGGACTCACAGGAAGAATAAATAAATAAATAAAAAAATAAAATAATTAATTTTACTATTTGAAATAGTAACGTGAATAGTGACGTGAATAGTAACGTGAATAGTGACGTGAATAGTAACGTGAATAGTAAGAAACATGTGGGACCCACTGTGGGGCCCACATGAAATGTGAGAAATGTGAATTTGCTGAAGTGGGTTGGTGGAGGCTGCGCAGCAGCCTCTGCTGAATATTTTTCAGCCCACCTACCACGCATAGTAACTTATTTTCTCCTATAAATAGCTTGCTCAGCTGAATAGAAAAATCACACCTAAAACATAAAATTTTTCTATAAGAATTTTATGAGTTTTCTCTGAGAATAGTAAGGTTATTTTGAGAGTTTGAAAGCCAAAAGGAGTGCAGGAATTTTTCAAGTAAGTCTTTTATTAAAGTGTAGTAATTTTATAAATTCCTATTTTTCACGGTATTCACAAATCTTCCTTTAGAATACTCTTCTTTAAGAAGATTCATTTTTAAAAGCTTTCTTTGGAAGATTTATTTTGGAATATTATTTTTAAAACTATTTAAAAGTAGTTATATTATACTACAAAAATTATGTTAAATATATATAATTTTGATAATTCATATTATACGAGTTATCATACACTTTGAAATTTATATGTGGAAATTACTAATTTTATTATAAAAATATAGGTTGATCAACCTCATTTAAATCAATATCCAGTCACGTGTTAAGGTAAGGGGTATCATTCTTTTCATCATCATAAATGGATATTATTTTCTTTCTTACTTGAAGGGATTATCATTCTTTGATTCTCGAAAATAATATCGTTTCTTTCTTGTGCCATTTACTTCCATGTATTAAATTGTGGGAATAACCTTACGGCGCGGTTTACCGCCTGTTGGTGAATAACCTTTTGTATTCATTCCTTATTAATCTTTGAGAATAACCTTACGGTGCGGATTATCGCCTGTTTGGTGAATAACTCTTCGTGTTCAAATTCTATTAAATTGTGGGAATAACCTTACGGTGCGGATTACGCCTGTTTGGTGAATAACTATTCGTATTCAAATTGATGGGAATAACCTTACGGTGCGGATTATCGCCTGTTGGTGAATAACCCTTTTTATTTGTCTCGTGTGGAAATAATTTGTCTACACGAATTATCACATGACACTTTTATTCCATATTCGTAAGTGATATCATTTTTCCTTTATACTCATAAGGGATACCATCTTTTTCATCTTCCATTATTCAAACTTACTATGGTAAGGGATATTAATTTCCCTCACCTTTTGTTAATCAAACTTGCTACGGTAAGGGATATTATTTTCTTTCATACTCCTAAATCGAAACTTATTATGGAACTATTGCTTCTATAATTCCTGAAAATATTATATGTTCCATAATAGTTGAACTTCATTATTTCAACTGAACCTTCCTATTTACGTGAACCTTTCTATTGAACTGTAACCGTTATTCTGAACTGTGGATCTTGAATATCATTTTTAAATTTCACTCCACATCATGTTGGCAATTTGGACATTATTTGAATCTGCACAAAGTAAACTTCTGATACTTATTGTTTATCCTGTTCTTCTGTTCATCATTTGTATCACTGTTATTTGTATTAATCATCAAGAATCAAGCTGTTGTGAATATCTGTGGCCGGGGGCACAGATGTGATATAATTGTTGAACAGATGATAGGTTAAAGGCGATATACTAGGTTAAAGGCGATACATCTGTTCGGTGTCTTTTATGGCACGTGGTGAATGTTCTCTTTGGCCCGTAGTGCAAAGATGAACTGTTGGTTGGTATGATTATGACCAAAGGCTGAATCTGGTATAATCATGACCGTTGGTGCTTTATTGAATATCTTTGGCCCGTAGTGCAAAGATGAACTGTTGATTGGTATGATTATTACCAAAGGCTGAATATGGTATAATCATGACCGTTGGTGTTATATTAAATGTCTTTGGCCCGTAGTGCAAATATGAACTGTTGATCTGCATGATTATGATCAGGAACTGTGAATTTTTATTATCATGACTAATGGTATTTCAGATGATAAAAGTTGATGATATTTTTACAAAAAAGAGAAGCGAGTGGACATTATAGTCTGCATTATTCTTCTAATAGATTGCTCATTCCGCTGCTATTATTGATCTGAACGTTGTTTAAGAATTTAACTACAGTTTTTGATATAAACCTTGTAGTCTATTGTATTCTATCAAGAACTCAACTGTTGAAGGCTAATGATAATTTATTCGTCATTATCTTAGTCATGATATTTCTTACTGGGCTATTTGAGCTCACCCTTTCTTTTCGTTCCATTGTTTTTCAACAGGAGATGAGAACGTAACGGGGTCTAGCCGGGGAATGGAGTGAGAGTGCGGGGATAGCTATCATAGTCTTCACGTGTTATAAAATAGTGTGGCAATAATAATGAAGACTTAGTTGTGTTGTATTATCCACTGTATTGTTGTACGTTGTATTTCATTGTAATAATTTTGTTGTAGTCTTTTTACGACTCAAGTCTGGGCTGTGTGGGCTCAGATTTGGGGGCGTCACATACTGAGTACTCAAACAGACCATGAACATCTGTTTGAGGGATCAATCACTTGATATACCCCCTTAGGTTATAATCTCAGAACTGTACTTGAGGGGATCAGCCTCTCGTACACTATGTATATGCATAACATTTAATTCTATTTGTATCATGTATCTGATACTTAGGTTACTCCCCATTCAGGGTTGTTCTTCTCAGTCTAGGAATCTGTAATGTCCTAGAATTTCCACGTCATTATTAATTAAATTATTAATTTAAATTCTAACAAGTTAGTTTTACGACACTATTTAAATCTTTTTATGTGATTAATTAATTATGTGATTAAATGATTATGTAATTAATTACTAGAATTAATTAAAGGGGGTCACTAATATGTTATTAAATTAGTGAACAAACCCTAAAGTTTTAATATCAAAATAATTGATAAATTTCTTATTAATTAAATATTCAATTAAATTGAATATAATGAGTTAATTAAATATAATAAATTAATTAATATGATTATTAATTAATGTAAATAATGTGAAATATTAATAATAATATTTATTAGTCCATTTAGTAATTTAATACTAATGGGTTAGTGTATTTAATTATTTATTCAATCTAATTATTTATTTAATCATGAATTGAATAATTAATGTGTAAATTATTAAATTAGCCCAACATGGATCAATTAGTAGCCCAAGTGAAGAATAATAAAATTTGGCAAATTAGTAGCCCAAATAATTTAATAGGAGCCCAAATGGTATTTTAAATAAAGTCCAAAGCTTGAGCCCACTTGGAAAATACTTAATTTAACTATTATTTATTAAAAAGTGACTAGGACAATGATTTTGGGACAAAACCAATTTGCATCAGCCGAGCATGTTGGGAGAAGAGAGAGAAAAAAATGATTTTGTTTTTATTTTAGTTTATTTTTTAATTATTTAATAAAAGGATTGTTTGTTTTAATTTTTCAAGTACATGGACCATTCCTCTTTTCACCTAATGTGTCATTTAACCCATTCCTTGTGTAAGTTGTCATCTAGGGGCATTGTGACTCATAGAGACAATTATGTGTATCTATTAGTTTTTTCAAGTATACTTGAAATGGTAGATACACTTCATTTTATTTTCAAGCAAAAGAGAGCTAGAGAGAGTTGAGAAAAAGTTTTAAGTGAGAGAATAATATTTGAGAGATCAAGGAAGAAGAAGAAATCCTAAGTTAGCTCATGTCATCCTCCTTCACAACATATTTTGGAAAGAATAGGAGAATAGTTATCAAAACAAGTTAATTATTTTTTAAACCCTAATCTTGTTTTTCTTTCAAGTTTGTGGTATAAATATTAGTATAATAATTTTTATGGTTAATATCATGCTATGTATGTTTATATAGTTGATCATGTGTTTAACTTATGTTTTATAAGTTTTAATGATGGAAAATATGTATTTGGTGGTGTGAAAATAAATCTCAAAATAATGATCAAAAATAATTTTTGATAATATTTAGATTTAATGTTCTAATATTATAGAACATTAAATCATGAGAAAAACAAAGTTTGAATAACTTAAAATAGAGTTATACACAAAAAGTTATGATTTGTGGTAGTTTATGTGATGTAAAATTTGTGGAAGTGCAGAACACCTCTATGTTGGGACGAGGTAGGAGAACGCCGACTGTTGGGACCGGAATTGGTCCAACAGACGGTAGAGATTATCAAGGTAATAAGAGCTCGGCTAGTAGCAGCTCAGGACCGTCAGAAGAAATACGCCGATTTACATCGACAAAAGCGAGACTTCGAAGTTGGGAGTTTTGTGTTCATGAAGGTATCTCCCTGGAAGGGGAAGATCCGATTTGGAAAGAAGGGAAAGCTGAGTCCGAGGTTCATAGGACCGTTCGAGATATTAAAGAGAGTGGGTGAGGTGGCGTACGAGGTAGCTTTACCTCCTGAACTGGAGCATATTCACAATGTGTTTCACGTATCAGTGTTGCGACCATACAAGCCAGACCACAAACATGTGATATCCTATGAGCCAATACAAGTCGAGAAAGACTTATCGTACGAGGAAATTCCTGTCCAGATACTAGATAGGAAAGAGCAGAAATTACGGAATAAGATTATACATTCTGTCAAAGTCCTATGGAGGAACCATAACGCTGAGGAAGCTACGTGGGAGCTTGAAGAAAAGATGAGGGCTAACTATCCGAATCTTTTTGAGTAGTTTAAATTGTAATTCCGGGGACGGAATTCTTATAAGGGAGGGAGAATGTAATGACCACGAATTTCATTATACATTGTAATTATAATTAATATATAATTAGCAATGAATTTAAAATTTTTGTACTAATAAAATGTGCATTAGATAATAAAATAGATGTACTTGTTCGTGCATATATTTAATTAAAGAATTAAAGCAAGGGTATAATTAATTAAAGCAAATCTAATTGGATTATATTTTTAATCCAAATGAGTTGTTAAACTAGGTCCAAGATATTAACCTAGTAGCCCATGTAATTAATTTAATTACTAGCCCATATAATTAATTAAACAAGCCCAATGCTTATTTTAATTAAAGTTAGCATAGTTATTTAAATGCTAGCCCAAAGTGTTAATTAAATTGAGCCCAAACCAATTCAATGGATGAGCCCAATATATTAATTTCCTAAGTCCAACATGGAGCCCAATAGGAAGTCAAAATTGGTCAACAATTGAACTCATGTATAGATATATTTGTATATGCATAAATACACATTAAAAGCTAGAAAAATAAAGGAAAAATGGCATGGAAAATACCATTTTGCTGATTTTTTTTTGGTCCCACTTGATGTTGCTTGATTTGCTAGATTGCTTCTCTTTTACACTAGATCAAAGTTGGCCAACAACTCTAGTCAATCAACTAGTCAATCACCATGTCAATCCATCAAATAGTAAGCTTGATTAGCCTTTAATTTGACCAACATAGATGAATTAGTGAGTTAATGGTGTGTTAGTAGATGGCTATAAAAGAAACCCCCCACACTTGTTTTAGGTTGGTTAGTTAATTGCTAGAGAATTTCCTAGAGAGCAAAGTGTGAGCATTTGAGAGGGTTAGAAAATTTGAGAGCAAAATACTAAGAGAAGAGAAGGAGTCTTGATTCATGCCATCTTCCTTCACAACTTATTTTGGAAGAAAAAGAAAGATAGCCATTAAAACAAGGTAATGATTATTTTAAATGTAGTTTATTTTTAAATTAAATAAATCATCATGTTAGTATAAACATGTTAATATAGTTATTAATGTGTAGTTGTAATATTTATGCCATGCTTAAGTTTAATAGGTTTGGTTTGTATTTTGGTATCATTTGTGTGCTAAAATAGGTGTTTAGTAGTGTATAATCAAGTCTTGAAATTTATTGCCAAAAATATTTTTATAAAACTTAGGTTTGATGTTCTAATATTATAGAACATTAAATCATGAGAAAAACAAAGTTTGAATCACTCAAAATGGAGTTATACACAAAAAGTTATGATTTATGGTAGTTTATGTGATGTAGAAATTTTTATAAAAAAATAATGATATTAAATCATGAAAAATTATTTTTTCATGTTATAAATTAAAATAAGGTGATTGGTAATTTTTTTTGGATTTTTATTGAAGAGTTAAAGCTTACTTGATGGTATATTTTTAATTAAAATGTGTGTGCCGGAACACTGTTCACATTCTGCGAAGAAGAAAAAAATTAAGGGTTTCCGCGCAATGCGCGCGCAGCCACTGTTCACCGAAAACACGGAGCCAAACGACGTCGTTTGGTGTCCGTAAAAAGTTACTCCGCGCGTACGCGCGGAAGCCGTATCCTGCATTCCAAAAACGGCGTCGTTTTTGGCCCGTTAAATCTGTAACCCGCGCCATGCGCGGTAGGAAAATTCCGGTGAAATTACCAGAATGCCCCTCCGTGTTTTTCTTGGCAGAATTACCATTCTGCCCTCGGTTCAGATTTCGACTTATTTACGGAAATGCCATTCGGGTTAAATTTAATTAATTTAAATATTTAAAAACTAAATTAAAATTATAACAAAAATAATTATAATACAAAAATAATATTGGGGAGGATATTTTTCATTAAGTTTAATATTTAAATATTTTAAATATTAATCTAGTTAGCTAAACCATGGTTAAGATTAATAAATTTATTATTTATTTATTATTTTAAATGTTAATAATAAATAAAGATGATAAATTAGCATTTATTATTTAATGCCTATTAAATAATACTTAAAGAGAGATAAAATTTATAAATTTATTATTTATTATTTAAATATTATTAAATAATAAATAAGGATAATTAGGTAATTAATTATTATTTAATTAGCATTAAATAACGATTAATGGAAATTAAGTTATTAGAGTAATAATTTATTATTTAATTTAAATAATAAATAAGAATGATTTGATTATTATTTAACCTTAAATAATAATTAAAATTAATTAAATAATTAATTATTATTTAATTGACATTAAATAATAATTAAAGAGGATTAAGATTAGTAAACTATTATTTAATTTTCTTAATTAAATAATAAGTAAGGTTAATTACTTGGTTAATTATTGGTTGATTAACATTAAATTAAAGAAGGTTAAAACTAAGTTAATAATTATTTATTATTTAATTATAATTAAATAATAAGTAAGTACAATTAGTTATTATTTATTTTAAATAATAACTAGAGTTAATTAATTAATTTCTATTTAATCAATATTAAATAGTAATTAAAAAGAGATTGAGTTAATAAAATAAATTGAATTTAATTAAACAATTATAATAAGTTGTTTAAAGGTTTAATAAGTGTCCAACACTTAAGAAAAATATTTTCTAACTTATTAACCTAATATGATTAAGGGTTTATAAGGTTAATAATATTGTTTTGACTGATGTAAATTATGTGTTAGTACTTATGTGTGGTAAATAAGTTCATTATCAAGCGTATAGTTATGCAAATACGCCGTGCTAATTATTAGACCGACTTTATTAATGTTAGGTCTTTCAAAGCAAGTAGTTAAAGCTAGACATTTATTGTAGCTGTGCAGACAGGCAAGTTTTCTACCCTTAAACTTGTATTTATTGTTGCAGATATTCTTCAACCGTATTTACATTTCAATTATTGTTTAGCAAGTATTCTACACCCGTAGTTACTTGACAGACCTTTGAGTGAATTAATTATCAAAAATTACTTCACATCATTATTGATTATTGTATTCGCACATAGTGCTTTTGCAAACTGTTTAAGAACGTCTAAGCTAATTGTTTCGGCTAGACAAATGCATGTTAAATTCATTTAATTGAATATTATAAAAGCTTATCCAAACCATTGGCTGGTGCGGATTCTTACAGTAAGACTGAGATAGAACAACCCTAGTTAAAGGGGATTTTTATTTGTCGGAGACCCGACAGTGCGCAAGAAAACTAAATGTGATGCATATACATAGGACATGAGAGGACTGATCCCCTCAAGTGTCCCGTTATTTTAACAAGGAGTCAGACATTGTATGTCTGTTCTACCTTAGTAGCAGTTCATGGTCATTAAAGACCACTCAGCAGTAAAGAGTCAATTCCTTCTTTTATTGAACATTGATTCTTGTTATCTTTCACAATTGCTATTGTTGAAACCTTGAAGTTATTTCCCTTCATCATGATATATCGTATGATTGTTGTTTATAGACTTGCTGAGCCATTTAGTTGCTCATTCTTGCTATATCATGACTATATTTCAGCCAATCCCGAAAGCTCTAAATCGAACAAAGGCAAGGGGAAAGCGAATGCTTAGTTTTAGTAATTGCATGCTAATTTAAATTGCTGTTATGTAATTACTGTTGTAAATCTTTTGTATTTCCCTTAAGATATGTAATGTTACAATTTAAGGTTAATAGACCTTGGGAAGTGTAGCCTTTATATAAGGAACCTTTTGTATTATTCCGCGTAGTTTGAATACAATATATGTATTTCATTGTTGTTACGTATTGTACAGTGAGAACCAAACCCGAGGTTAAAGAACCCGGATTTGGGGTCGTCACAGGTTGGTATCAGAGCTGTAGGTTAGAAACGCTAGGATTTGCGAAACCTAGGTTATAACCTTAGTATTAAACTCTCATCGAGTGCGTTAGGAGATGAATCGGGGAGATTCATCATGTTGTGTATTTTTGGAGATGGATTGAGAAAATCCATCGAGCCGAGATGTACATGATAAAATATCATTTCATTTCATCAATGAATATATTTTATTGCTGTACTAACATGTGTTCTTTGTGTTATTGTAGGATGGCAGAGATAGGACAGACGAGCACTGCTGTAGAGGAGGTGATTTTTACTGATATCCACATGGATACAGTACAGCCACGGGTGGCTGCACCGATCGAGGAACCAGAGTCAGATCCCGAGGAGGGAGATAGAGAGGACGCTGTCTGGGGCGGAGTTATGGGGCAGTACAGCGAGGAGGAGGCTGGTACTGATGATGATGAGGAGGATGAGGAGCCAGCTGAGTATATTGATGGCATGGGCACTGTCGCCAGTGACATCATTGATACTCTCACTACGGCTAATGAGGAGCTAGAGGAGAGGGTTCAGCACCTTGAGGAGCAGAACCAGATCCACCAGCAGACAGAGGATCAGTACCGAGATACAGCTTATATGTTCTCTGGCGAGAACATAGAGCTGAAGGCGAGGATGGCCGAGATGGAGGTCAGGTTGATAGCCGCTGAGCTGAAGATTCAGCAGACAGAGGCAGAGAGGGAGGCCATGAGGGGCCAGATGCAGCAGGCAGTTGAGGATAGACTAGATATGGAGATTCAGCGTGATGCAGCTCACGGGCAGATGATGGAGCTGGAGGAGGAGGTTAGGGAGAAGAAGGTGAGGATAGATAGACTTAGTTACGTCTATCGCTCATCAGTTGGTAGGATCCAGAGTAGGGTGCACTATTACCCTGCCGAGGAAGGCCAGACCTTGCACACCATCAGTAGGGGTGTGGTCAGGGCTATTGGAGATGAGGAGTACGACGATGCGGTTCGTCGAGGGATGCGCCGTTAGTTGTATTTTCTTTATTTATGATGTATGTACATAGATGCAGTAGAAACCCAACTTTTGTTTTGATAGAGGGTTAGTATGTTGTAAATCCCAACTCTATGAAGTTGTGGGATATGTTAGATCCCGTCTTTTGTTTTAACTATCGGGGTTAGCAGCATTTATAGCAGTATGCATATGATGTAAAAGTGCTACGCACTGTGTTTTAGCATATGAATATAAATGCATTTTCGTTTATGTTTATATGTGTCAAGATGATTATTTGTGCTTTAGTTTAAAATACTTAAGCTACAAAACGAAAGTAAAAAGATTGAAACAACTTTAATTAATTAAATTTTCTTTATACAGAAAATGCCGCCACAAAGAAGAAATCAACGACTACCCCCACCACCAGTCGAAGAGTCAGTCAATGCCGGAGGGGTACCACCCAACCCTGTCCAAGAGTTCGTAGAAATGCTAATGGGAGCATTTCGCGGACGCAACGCAGAGGCTACTGGAGCAACAAACCCTGCCGCTCCACTAGCAACCTTTAAAGACTTCAAACTGATAGGACCACCCGAGTTCAAAGGGACCACAGATCCTATAGAAGCACAAACCTGGATAGAGGAGATGGAAAAAGTCTTCGAGGTTGCACGAGTTAGGGAGGAGCAAATGACCTCATTTGCTACCTTCATGATGAAAGGAGAGGCCAGCCACTGGTGGAAGGCCAATAAGAGTAGAGCAGGGGAGGGAACGATCGCATGGGCGCGATTCAAAGAGGTATTCTTGGAAAACTACTTTCCAGAGAGTACAAAGGCTAGGATGGAAATTAAATTCCTAGAGCTTAAGCAGGGTAACATGTCGGTATCCGAATATGCCGCCAAGTTCAATGAATTGGCAAGATTTGCTACACATCAGGTGGACACGGAGGCAAGACGCGCCAGACGATTCGAACAGGGGCTGAAACCATGGGTTTACAGTCGGGTAGCTGTTCTCCAGATCACAAATTTTGCAACACTGTTGGAGAAAGCTATCATAGCTGAGGGTGGAAATGAAGCTTTGAATAAGCACAATCAAGAACGGAACAAGAAGAGAAGCGATGGGGGAAACAGAGAGGGTAGCAGCGGGGGTAGCAACTCGAACAAACGCAAGTGGAATAACAACAGCAGTTCGGGGACACCCCAGGGCAGTGAGTCAAAGAAAGCAAGCAAATGCAGTCAATGCGGGAAGAATCACTCAGGGGAGTGCATGAAGGGAAGGAATGTTTGTTACAACTGTGGGCAAGAGGGGCACATCGCTCCTAATTGTCCCACACCAAAAAGGAAAGGAGGTTGTTTCGCCTGCGGGGCCATGGACCATCAATTTAAAGATTGTCCGAAGAAGAAGAACACCGGAGGGAGTTCGGGCTATAGGGGAAGCAACAGCAACAACAACAACAACGCCAAACTGACCATTGGAGGGCCGGTGCCACAGAACAAACCAACGGCACGGACTTTCAACATGACGGTGCAGGACGCCGTCGAATCAAAAGACGTGGTGTCAGGTATTATTCCGATCAATGATATAAATGCTTATGTATTATTTGATTCGGGCGCTACCTGTTCATTTGTGTCTGATGAATTCGCTAAGCGGTTAGAATTGCCTAGACAAAAACTAGAGAACCCAATGAACATAGAAGTTGCAAATAAAGAAGTGATTCCTGTAGAGTATGTACATAGAGACTGTTGTGCTGAAATCAGGGGTCAGAAGTTGAGTGTAGATTTAATTCCAATACGCTTGGGGGAGTTTGACGTTATACTTGGAATGGATTGGTTGTTTAACCATGGAGCTTTAATTGATTGTCAAAAGAAGTGCATACACCTTAAGACACCAAATAAGTCTAAGGTCGTATTTTATGGCAGCAAATCGTCAAGACAGTCATCTTGTCTGACGATGATGCAAGCCAAGAAATTATTAAAGAAAGGTTGTGTAGGGTATTTGGCTCATGTGGTTGATACACAAGTGGTGAGTCCCGAGATGGAGCAAATACCAGTAGTTAGGGAGTTTATGGATGTTTTTCCAGATGTATTGCCAGGCTTACCGCCGGACAGAGAAATAGAATTTGCGATTGATTTAGTACCGGGGACAGCGCCGATATCAAAGGCACCATATAGAATGGCTCCGGTAGAAATGAAAGAGTTGATGGTGCAATTACAGGAGTTGTTGGATAATAAGTACATCCAGCCAAGTGTTTCTCCATGGGGAGCACCGGTGCTGTTTGTAAAGAAGAAGGATGGATCGATGAGATTATGTATGGATTACAGAGAGCTGAATAAGGTGACAATTAAGAACAAGTACCCGTTGCCACGAATTGACGATCTTTTCGATCAATTGAAAGGGGCGAAGTACTTTTCAAAGATTGACTTGAGGACTGGTTATCATCAGTTGAAAGTCAGGAAGGAGGATGTACCCAAGACGGCATTCAGAACTCGATATGGGCATTATGAGTTTCTGGTGATGTCGTTTGGACTGACGAATGCGCCAGCCGCATTTATGGACATGATGAACAGAATATTCAAGCAGTACTTGGATAAATTTGTTGTTGTGTTCATTGACGATATTCTGGTGTATTCTAAAACGGAGGAGGAGCATGCTGAACACCTAAGATTGGTGTTGGAGATTTTACGGAAGGAGCAGTTGTATGCTAAATTTTCGAAGTGTGAATTCTGGTTGGAGAGAGTTCAATTTTTAGGTCATGTCATTGACAAGGAAGGAGTTTCAGTAGATCCAGCAAAGGTGGAAGCAGTGATGAATTGGGAGCAACCAAGGACGCCGACGGAGGTAAGAAGTTTCTTGGGGTTAGCGGGTTACTATCGGAGATTTATTCAAGATTTTTCAAAGATAGCAACACCGCTGACCAATCTAACGAGGAAGACGGTGAAATACGTATGGACGGAGAAGTGTGAGGAGAGTTTTCAGGAGCTAAAGAAGAGACTTAGTGAAGCACCTGTATTGACTTTACCGGACGATACGGGAGGTTTTACGGTCTACAGTGATGCATCGCACAAGGGACTTGGCTGTGTGCTTATGCAAAACGGCAAGGTCGTTGCGTATGCGTCCAGACAGTTGAAGGATTACGAGAAGGGATACCCTACCCACGACTTGGAGCTGGCTGCGGTAGTGTTTGCCCTTAAAATCTGGAGACATTATTTATATGGAGAGAAATGTGAGATATTCACGGACCACAAGAGTCTGAAGTATATCTTCACACAGAAGGAGTTAAATATGAGGCAACGAAGATGGTTAGAATTGATCAAGGACTATGATTGTGAAATTCTATATCATCCCGGCAAGGCCAACGTAGTAGCAGATGCTCTAAGCAGAAAGAGCAGGGAGAAATTGTTCATCTTGACAGATCAGGAACAATTGGTTCAAGAGATGGCTCGAATGGAGTTGGAGGTAAGAAATCCAAATGAGTCAATGGAAGTGGAAGCAAGCCCAACCTTACTAGATAGGGTGAAAGAGGCTCAAGACAAAGATGAAGAATGTGTCAGAATCAGGATGAGAATGACCGAAGGGGAAGAGGTCAAATTCAAGGAGGATAGCATGGGATTGCTAAGGTTTGAAAATCGTGTTTGGGTGCCGCTAGTGCCTGAACTACGAGAAGAGATTTTGCAAGAGGCCCACAGTACGAGATACTCGATACATCCGGGGAGTACGAAGATGTATCAAGATCTGCGTCAGCATTTTTGGTGGCCGAATTTAAAAAGGGAGGTCGCAGAATGTGTCAGCCGATGCCTAACTTGTCAAAGGGTAAAGGCCGAACATCAGAGACCAAGTGGATTACTACAGCCGTTAGAGATTCCTGAGTGGAAATGGGAGCATATCACAATGGATTTTGTGGTAGGACTTCCAGCAACACAGAAGGGATTTGACGCAATATGGGTGATTGTGGATCGACTAACAAAGTCAGCGCACTTTTTGCCGATCAAGATTAAGTTCAGTTTGGACCAGTTGGCTAAACTGTACATCAAGGAAATAGTTTCAAGACATGGGGTGCCGGTATCGATTGTGTCAGACAGAGATCCGCGCTTCACGTCAAAATTTTGGAGGAGTCTTCAAGAGAGATTGGGGACACAGTTGAGAATGAGTACAGCATATCATCCGCAGACCGATGGGCAAAGTGAAAGAACAATACAGACTTTGGAAGATATGCTCAGGGCCTGTGTGATGGATTTCAAGGGCAGTTGGGAGAACCATCTACCATTAGTTGAGTTTGCATACAACAACAGTTATCATGCAAGCATAGGCATGCCGCCTTACGAAGCATTGTACGGAAGGAAGTGCAGAACACCTCTATGTTGGGACGAGGTAGGAGAACGCCGACTGTTGGGACCGGAATTGGTCCAACAGACGGTAGAGATTATCAAGGTAATAAGAGCTCGGCTAGTAGCAGCTCAGGACCGTCAGAAGAAATACGCCGATTTACATCGACAAAAGCGAGACTTCGAAGTTGGGAGTTTTGTGTTCATGAAGGTATCTCCCTGGAAGGGGAAGATCCGATTTGGAAAGAAGGGAAAGCTGAGTCCGAGGTTCATAGGACCGTTCGAGATATTAAAGAGAGTGGGTGAGGTGGCGTACGAGGTAGCTTTACCTCCTGAACTGGAGCATATTCACAATGTGTTTCACGTATCAGTGTTGCGACCATACAAGCCAGACCACAAACATGTGATATCCTATGAGCCAATACAAGTCGAGAAAGACTTATCGTACGAGGAAATTCCTGTCCAGATACTAGATAGGAAAGAGCAGAAATTACGGAATAAGATTATACATTCTGTCAAAGTCCTATGGAGGAACCATAACGCTGAGGAAGCTACGTGGGAGCTTGAAGAAAAGATGAGGGCTAACTATCCGAATCTTTTTGAGTAGTTTAAATTGTAATTCCGGGGACGGAATTCTTATAAGGGAGGGAGAATGTAATGACCACGAATTTCATTATACATTGTAATTATAATTAATATATAATTAGCAATGAATTTAAAATTTTTGTACTAATAAAATGTGCATTAGATAATAAAATAGATGTACTTGTTCGTGCATATATTTAATTAAAGAATTAAAGCAAGGGTATAATTAATTAAAGCAAATCTAATTGGATTATATTTTTAATCCAAATGAGTTGTTAAACTAGGTCCAAGATATTAACCTAGTAGCCCATGTAATTAATTTAATTACTAGCCCATATAATTAATTAAACAAGCCCAATGCTTATTTTAATTAAAGTTAGCATAGTTATTTAAATGCTAGCCCAAAGTGTTAATTAAATTGAGCCCAAACCAATTCAATGGATGAGCCCAATATATTAATTTCCTAAGTCCAACATGGAGCCCAATAGGAAGTCAAAATTGGTCAACAATTGAACTCATGTATAGATATATTTGTATATGCATAAATACACATTAAAAGCTAGAAAAATAAAGGAAAAATGGCATGGAAAATACCATTTTGCTGATTTTTTTTTGGTCCCACTTGATGTTGCTTGATTTGCTAGATTGCTTCTCTTTTACACTAGATCAAAGTTGGCCAACAACTCTAGTCAATCAACTAGTCAATCACCATGTCAATCCATCAAATAGTAAGCTTGATTAGCCTTTAATTTGACCAACATAGATGAATTAGTGAGTTAATGGTGTGTTAGTAGATGGCTATAAAAGAAACCCCCCACACTTGTTTTAGGTTGGTTAGTTAATTGCTAGAGAATTTCCTAGAGAGCAAAGTGTGAGCATTTGAGAGGGTTAGAAAATTTGAGAGCAAAATACTAAGAGAAGAGAAGGAGTCTTGATTCATGCCATCTTCCTTCACAACTTATTTTGGAAGAAAAAGAAAGATAGCCATTAAAACAAGGTAATGATTATTTTAAATGTAGTTTATTTTTAAATTAAATAAATCATCATGTTAGTATAAACATGTTAATATAGTTATTAATGTGTAGTTGTAATATTTATGCCATGCTTAAGTTTAATAGGTTTGGTTTGTATTTTGGTATCATTTGTGTGCTAAAATAGGTGTTTAGTAGTGTATAATCAAGTCTTGAAATTTATTGCCAAAAATATTTTTATAAAACTTAGGTTTGATGTTCTAATATTATAGAACATTAAATCATGAGAAAAACAAAGTTTGAATCACTCAAAATGGAGTTATACACAAAAAGTTATGATTTATGGTAGTTTATGTGATGTAGAAATTTTTATAAAAAAATAATGATATTAAATCATGAAAAATTATTTTTTCATGTTATAAATTAAAATAAGGTGATTGGTAATTTTTTTTGGATTTTTATTGAAGAGTTAAAGCTTACTTGATGGTATATTTTTAATTAAAATGTGTGTGCCGGAACACTGTTCACATTCTGCGAAGAAGAAAAAAATTAAGGGTTTCCGCGCAATGCGCGCGCAGCCACTGTTCACCGAAAACACGGAGCCAAACGACGTCGTTTGGTGTCCGTAAAAAGTTACTCCGCGCGTACGCGCGGAAGCCGTATCCTGCATTCCAAAAACGGCGTCGTTTTTGGCCCGTTAAATCTGTAACCCGCGCCATGCGCGGTAGGAAAATTCCGGTGAAATTACCAGAATGCCCCTCCGTGTTTTTCTTGGCAGAATTACCATTCTGCCCTCGGTTCAGATTTCGACTTATTTACGGAAATGCCATTCGGGTTAAATTTAATTAATTTAAATATTTAAAAACTAAATTAAAATTATAACAAAAATAATTATAATACAAAAATAATATTGGGGAGGATATTTTTCATTAAGTTTAATATTTAAATATTTTAAATATTAATCTAGTTAGCTAAACCATGGTTAAGATTAATAAATTTATTATTTATTTATTATTTTAAATGTTAATAATAAATAAAGATGATAAATTAGCATTTATTATTTAATGCCTATTAAATAATACTTAAAGAGAGATAAAATTTATAAATTTATTATTTATTATTTAAATATTATTAAATAATAAATAAGGATAATTAGGTAATTAATTATTATTTAATTAGCATTAAATAACGATTAATGGAAATTAAGTTATTAGAGTAATAATTTATTATTTAATTTAAATAATAAATAAGAATGATTTGATTATTATTTAACCTTAAATAATAATTAAAATTAATTAAATAATTAATTATTATTTAATTGACATTAAATAATAATTAAAGAGGATTAAGATTAGTAAACTATTATTTAATTTTCTTAATTAAATAATAAGTAAGGTTAATTACTTGGTTAATTATTGGTTGATTAACATTAAATTAAAGAAGGTTAAAACTAAGTTAATAATTATTTATTATTTAATTATAATTAAATAATAAGTAAGTACAATTAGTTATTATTTATTTTAAATAATAACTAGAGTTAATTAATTAATTTCTATTTAATCAATATTAAATAGTAATTAAAAAGAGATTGAGTTAATAAAATAAATTGAATTTAATTAAACAATTATAATAAGTTGTTTAAAGGTTTAATAAGTGTCCAACACTTAAGAAAAATATTTTCTAACTTATTAACCTAATATGATTAAGGGTTTATAAGGTTAATAATATTGTTTTGACTGATGTAAATTATGTGTTAGTACTTATGTGTGGTAAATAAGTTCATTATCAAGCGTATAGTTATGCAAATACGCCGTGCTAATTATTAGACCGACTTTATTAATGTTAGGTCTTTCAAAGCAAGTAGTTAAAGCTAGACATTTATTGTAGCTGTGCAGACAGGCAAGTTTTCTACCCTTAAACTTGTATTTATTGTTGCAGATATTCTTCAACCGTATTTACATTTCAATTATTGTTTAGCAAGTATTCTACACCCGTAGTTACTTGACAGACCTTTGAGTGAATTAATTATCAAAAATTACTTCACATCATTATTGATTATTGTATTCGCACATAGTGCTTTTGCAAACTGTTTAAGAACGTCTAAGCTAATTGTTTCGGCTAGACAAATGCATGTTAAATTCATTTAATTGAATATTATAAAAGCTTATCCAAACCATTGGCTGGTGCGGATTCTTACAGTAAGACTGAGATAGAACAACCCTAGTTAAAGGGGATTTTTATTTGTCGGAGACCCGACAGTGCGCAAGAAAACTAAATGTGATGCATATACATAGGACATGAGAGGACTGATCCCCTCAAGTGTCCCGTTATTTTAACAAGGAGTCAGACATTGTATGTCTGTTCTACCTTAGTAGCAGTTCATGGTCATTAAAGACCACTCAGCAGTAAAGAGTCAATTCCTTCTTTTATTGAACATTGATTCTTGTTATCTTTCACAATTGCTATTGTTGAAACCTTGAAGTTATTTCCCTTCATCATGATATATCGTATGATTGTTGTTTATAGACTTGCTGAGCCATTTAGTTGCTCATTCTTGCTATATCATGACTATATTTCAGCCAATCCCGAAAGCTCTAAATCGAACAAAGGCAAGGGGAAAGCGAATGCTTAGTTTTAGTAATTGCATGCTAATTTAAATTGCTGTTATGTAATTACTGTTGTAAATCTTTTGTATTTCCCTTAAGATATGTAATGTTACAATTTAAGGTTAATAGACCTTGGGAAGTGTAGCCTTTATATAAGGAACCTTTTGTATTATTCCGCGTAGTTTGAATACAATATATGTATTTCATTGTTGTTACGTATTGTACAGTGAGAACCAAACCCGAGGTTAAAGAACCCGGATTTGGGGTCGTCACAATAAATAAGGATGAATTGATTATTATTTAACCTTAAATAATAATTATAATTAATTAAATAATTAATTATTATTTAATTGACATTAAATAATAATTAAAGAGGATTAAAATTAGTAAACTATTATTTAATTTCCTTAAAGTAATTAATATGAAAGGTTAATTACTTAGTTAATTATTAGTTGATCAATATTAAATTAAAGAAGGTTAAAATTAAATCAATAATTATTTATTATTTAATTATTATTAAATAATAAGTAAGTACAATTAGTTATTATTTATTTTAAATAATAACTAGAGTTAATTAATTAATTTCTATTTAACCAAGATTAAATAGTAATTAAATAGAGATTGAGTTAATAAAATAAATTAAATTTAATTATGCTTTAATTAAACAATTGTAATAAGTTGTTTAAGGGTTTAATAAGTGTCCAACACTTAAGAAAAATATTTTTAACTTATTAAATTATTAACCTAATATGATTGAGGGTCTATAAGGTTAATAATATTGTTTTGACTAATGTAATTTATGTGTTAGTACTTGTGTGATAGATAAGTACCTTAGTGAGCGTATAGTTGTGCAAATACGTCGTACTAATTATTAGACCAACTTTATTAATGTTAGGTCTTTCCAAAGCCAGTTAGTTAAAGCTAGACATTAATTGTAGCTGAGCGGACAGACAAGTTCCTTATCTCTAAACTCATTTCATTGAGCAAATTATTTATCTAAGCTTGAACTGTTATTTCCAACCATGCTTTGAGTGGTTTAATTATTTTACAATTATTCCACATCGATATTGTTGTTATTCGCACTTATTGCACTTGATATTGTACAGTCATTGACTTGTACTTAATTATTGTTCTATTGTTTAAAGAACTGTTCAAAGTAGGTCTAAGCCATTGTTCGGCTAGACATTTATGTTAAAGATTTTAAAAGCTATCCAAATCATTGAAGATACGGATTCTTAGACTATTATGAACACCCCCTTTATTATAGGGGAGTACCCTGTATTAATATAAGGTACAAAAATACGGAAATTAAATGTTATGCATACACATATTGTACTGAGGCTGATCCCCTCGGGTACATATTTCTGGTAGTAACCATTGGGTCAACCTGCTATTGACTCCAATAGATATTTATAGTTCATAGTCTATTTGACTATCCTAATTTTAAAAGCAAATTATTATTCTTGCTTATGTTAATCACATTATTGAATTGTTCAGCTATTCTCTTTCATTCATGATATATTGTTCCTTGTTGTTATTTAAACTTGTTGAGCAAACTAGTTACTCACTCTTGCTATATCATGAAACCTTATTGCAGTGCAACCCGAGACTTCGGGGAAGAACAAAGGTAAAGGAAAGATGAAGTGATAGACTTCGAGATGCAACCTTGTGGTTAATTAAATTAATTGTTATGTAATATAAACCCTAAGTACTTTATTAAGGGTATTTGTGTACTTTTGTGTAAGTTTATCGTATCTTGGTCAAACAGACCATGAACATCTGTTTGAGGGATCAATCACTTGATATACCCCCTTAGGTTATAATCTCAGAATTGTACTTGAGGGGATCAGCCTCTCGTACACTATGTATATGAATAACATTTAATTCTATTTGTATCATGTATCTGATACTTAGGTTACTCCCCATTCAGGGTTGTTCTTCTCAGTCTAGGAATCCGTACCACTATGGTTTGGATAACTTTTAAAATTCAACACGTATATGTCTAGCCGAACAAAGGCGTAGACTTTATCTCTAAACAGATCACGAGGTCAAACACTTTGAGTATTTCATGATTTAATAATATAACATGTAATTCAACTGTACTATGTGTGAATGACAATAATCTCGATGTGGAATAATTTACAACATTAAACCACTTAGCTTATAGTAAAGAAAGAATACTCGAGTTTGAGTTGAACTTGCCTGGTTGTCGAATTACGGCTAAATGCTTAATATAAGTCTCTTTCGGAAGACCTAACATTGATAAGTCAGTCTACCGATTAGTATAACATATAATTGCTCACTTAAACATTTAAGTTTATTATTTACTTCTCGTTTAATTGCCTAAAATTATCACATAACACAAACATCTTATTGACTCGGTTAATCTACTTAATTTGATTTTAAGTACTTGACTTAATTATCAAATATTACTTCTCTCTAAGTAATATTAATTAAAACATCCCTCGCTTAACTATTTAAACTATTAAACAATTTATTTCAATTATTTTAGTACCTCATTTATCATTGTTATAATAAATGATAACTATTATTAATTGTTATTACACAATAAATAATTATTCATGTGCTAATAATTCTCCTTATTTATCATTAATTGATAATTAAATGATAAATAATTAACTTACTTATTTTAATCTTCTTTAATCATTATTTAACATCAATTAAATAATAATAAATTAATTAATTATCCTTACCTATTATTTAATCTTAATTAAATAATAAATAATTTAATAACTTAATCCTCATTTAATTATTATTTAATGTTAATTAAATAATAACTAATTAATCAATTGCCCTTACTTATTATTTAATTTTAATTAAATAATAAATAATTACTTTATTAATTCAATCCTCATTTAATTATTATTTAATATTAATTAAATAATAATTAATTAATTAATTACCCTTACTTACTATTTAATCTTAATTAAATAATAAATAATTAATCCTTTAATTTAATCCTCATGTAATTATTATTTAATGTTAATTAAATAATAATTAATTACTAAATTATCTTTATTTATTATTTAAATAATAAATAAATAATTTATAAATTTTATCTTTCTTTAATTATTATTTAATATTAATTAAATAATAATTAGTTAATTACTTATCTTTATTTACTATTTAATTCTCAATTAAATAATAAAAATTAATTTATTCACATTATCTTTCTTATATTATTATTAAATACTTAAATCACATATTTATTATTTAATAATAACTTATTAGTAATTTTATCTAATTACTAACTAATTAATAGTTAATTAGTGTACTATTTACACCTTAAATACTATAAAAAAATAATTAATTTCTTAATTAATCTTAATTATTATTTAATTAATATTAAATAATAAGTAATTAGTATTTTTATGATTTTTCAGAAATTAAACATATTAATTTAGCAATTTTCGTTTAATTAGTAAGGTTTTTTCAACCATTAATTCTAATAAATACCAAATGACATAAAATTTCAGATTTAAATTTTTTATAATATTCTTTATAAAATTACAAGCATTTGCTCTTTTGGAACCAACCCAAGAACCGGCCTAAAAATGCCCGAACCGGCCCCACCCAAGAAAATGGAAAAACCGGAAAAAACCAAACCTACCGGTTTTTTTTTTCCAAAAATAGGCAGAATGTTTTTTAACATTTTTAGATTTGGGGTCCTTTATGAAAACTTGAATATCTTGAGTTCTATAACTCCGATTGAGATCTATTAGGTATCGATGGATTTGTATCTTTTCGAACTAGAAGATTCCATTATCAAATATAAAATTTGGATTTGTTTTGGTCACTGAAATTAGCTCCAAACCGGACTGTTACGCACAGCCCTAAAATCAGTGGGGTGTTTTGGTAGAAAATCCATATCTTGCTCATTTTAAATCGGATTTAAGTCATTCAACTTGGAGAATCTTCGTATTTTATAGATCTAGCACCAAAAATTGACGGATTATAAATCCGACTTACGGATCGTGCACAGTAATTCCGGTAAGGGGCTGCTATGTTTTTGCTTATGTTGTTTTCGTCGGTAAAAATGATTCCTAAGGTTTTTGTCAAACTTTTTGTCATAAACACATACTAATACATGATCCAAACCCATGAAGCTCTACTCTAGCGTGTCAAGCATGTTTCTAACCAACAAGAGTTTCAAAATTATTTTTCTAGCATAAAAATCACATTTTTGACATAAAGAGCACAAGATTAGGGTTTTTAAGGGTGTTTTACCTTAAACTCTTCGATGCTCTTGATCTTAGCTTTCCAAAATAAGAAATGAGATTTGTTGGCATCTACACCACTCCTACAAGCTGTTGAGCTCCTTCAATGAGGGTCTTGGTGATTTTTTTGTGATGGAAAGTTGGTTGAAATGGAAGAGAAATGGAGTATTTACTAGCTTGCTTCATCTCTTGCTTCTTCTCTCTCTATATCTAACTTAAATACATAAAATGACCAACATTGGAAGTGTTGGGTGATGTTATATTTATAGAGAATTGTTAAGTGAGTTTAGCCCCTTAATTAAGCCTACTTTGACTACATTAGTCTAATTTATTCTAACCAAGACCCATGAATTAGGGAGGGATCTTGGGACATTGCTTCCAAGGAATTTTTTTATAGTTTTCATGGAGCCAATAACCCACTTTAGGGACTGAAGAAGGGCTGTTGCCGCAACCTATATATATATAGATATATAATTAATTTTTCCTTTTATTTTTCCAACTTTGGTGAGTACTTATATATATATATACCTATATATATATAATGGGTCACTAAAATTCCAACTTAGATCATCCATTTGGGCTCCCATATCATACTAGATTGGGCTTAGAAAAATAATTAAATTGGACTCCCATTTGGGCTCTTTAATTAACTAGTGGGCTAATTAATTTAATTAACCCTATAAAAATTATAATTCCTTAGTTAAATAATTAATTAGACTTGAAAAATATTCAATTTAGTTAGTCCATTAATAATTTAATTAATTTGAACTCTTAATTGAAATTTTAAATATTTTCCCCCTCCCCATTAATTAGTGAACATACTAATTAATTTACTTAATATATTACACAAACTATATTCAATTTAATTGAATATTTAATTAATTTCTCAATTATCGATTTCTCGATATTAATTAACTCTAGGTTAGTCCACTAATTAATTTTAGTTTATTAGTGGGTCACCTTTAATTTAATTTCTACCGCGTGTCACATATTTATGTGAATTTAATAATCGCGCGTCGGTTTAAATTTATTCGTAAACATATGAAACACACAAATAAATAATTACCGATTTTATTTATAATGGGGTTAAAATTCTTGGTCCTTACAATTATAGCACATACAACGTAAGTACTTTAATTACAACATATATACACACGAGTATAACATGTATATATAACTAGTATACCAATTGCACTTTATATTTCCAAACAATAACATATATAAACTAATTTCAAATAAGTTTTAACTTACAAAGAGTCAAAGTAACTTCAATGACTTAAAAACTAAACTAAAATACATTAATTTATAGAGAATCAAACTAAACTACAATGATTTACATAAAATCAGACAACTACAATGTTTTACAAAACATCTAAGTAAATGCTACACAAAAAATCAACCTAAACTAGTAGTACCACCACTATGTGGAGAATCATTGAGTGGGGGTCGATATCTCTGCTTTGATGTCTGAAAATCATCAAAATTATTGCCATTATCCCCCAGCTCGAGATTGACATCGCCAGATTGCTCGGCATCACCAGCTTGCTCGGCAACGCCACCCTGTTGATACAATTATAAATATAACTTATTAGTCCGTATATGAGAATTAGAGGCAGCTAAATACAAATTAAATAACATGCAGAATATATAACTAAAAATGAATAGAATACTTGAGTAGTCGGGGGGTTGACTCAACATCGGCCCAAAAGCCTTCGAAAGTATGGTAACCACTATTTGGACCACTTCGTCGCGTATCGCGGCGAACTGCTTCAGAGGGATACCTGTACTCTCGACGGTAGCCCCTACTACAATGTCCTGAGCAAGCTAGTGAAGGCGAGCGCGACCAGACGTCTCCGACACTGCCGCTATAACCCTCTGAAACATCTCGTTGTCCAAACCAACGCCTGTATGCGATGGTCCAATAGGTGCTTTCGAACGTTGGCTAAAGCCTACGAAAATAAATATAACATTAGTAATATTTTATATTTTTTTTATAAATTATAAAATAACGAGAAGCATAATAAAATGAATACCTCTAGGTAGTGTATAGGCTGGTACCCTCGGCAGGTCCAGTACTCAATACCTATTGGTAGTGCTGTTAAGGGGATCCTGAGTCACGACCCTAAATGTCAACTCCTCGTCCTGAGATAAGCTAATCTCGAGGGGAGGGATGGTGGAAGATGACGGCTTAGAATCTCCCATAACAGCTCGCAACTCAGCTAAACGCTGGTCCCGGAGATTCAGAAATTGGTCCTGTAATTTATTATGTGTATGTGAGTTAATTAAATCATTTTATTAAGTACGTAATATTAATAATTACTAAAATTTATAACTGTTACCCGTATAGCTAATGCTGGGGGAAACATAGTAGAGTCCTTCGGCGTGTGAGCTCTATCCTAGAACCCGACCATAGTGGCATATCGACCCATGCTCTGTCACAAGGCCTAATAAATACATGCAAAAATTTCATTTATTAAGTATGATTATGACAATATTATACTAAACAACTAAAGTTTAAGTTCATATCGACTTCACTTCGTCAAATGCCTGTTAGCTAATAGTATGTACTACTTGGAGCTGGCTATGATTTTTCTTCATTTGTTCGAATTTCTTCTTGAAGTCATCAACATCCCAGTAAGCGCACATAGCTTCTTATGCTGCATCTGAGACAATGTCGAGCTGATGGTCTTGAATCGCAGTCTCGGGCTGGTCTAAAACTGTCGCGGCAGCCCTACGTCTCATCTCGTACAACCAGCCAGAGTAGTTCTTTGTGACATGTGCAATAATGACACTGTCGCCGGTTGGCTGAGAGATTTCTTCCTCATATTTAAAATAAATCTATAAAAAAGAACCAACTTATCAGGAAAAATGAACTGAATATGTAACTAACTTATAATTTAATTTATGTCAACTAACTTACGTGAAAATCGCGCGGCACAGTATCCATGAAGGAGACATCATGATGCACATACTACGTAAATCGCATGCAGCCAATGGGGATGTGTGTTAAGCAGATTTGTAATGTGGCCTTAGCTACATGATCGTAGTCCCGGGCTGGTCTAAAACTGTCGCGGCAACCCTACGTCTCATCTCGTACAACCAGCTAGAGTAGTTCTTTTGTGACATGTGCAATAATGACACTGTCGCCGACTGGCTGAGAGATTTCTTCCTCATATTTAAAATAAATCTATAAAAAAGAACCAACTTATCAGGAAAAATGAACTGAATATGTAACTAACTTACAATTTAATTTATGTCAACTAACTTACGTGAAAATCGCGCAGCACAGTATCCATGAAGGAGGCATCATGTTGCGCGTACTACGTAAATTGCATGCAGCCAATGGGGAGGTGTGTCAGGCAGATTTGTAATGTGGCCTTAGCCACATGATCCATAATACTACAATAAAAATCAAAAAATGGTTTGTTATTATTATTGTTTCATCAAATAAATTAATTTAATTTAACATAACGTTATTTGACACTTACTGTGCAGAGCAGACATCTACGCGGACTGTCTGAGGAACAACTGACGGACGACCAAATAAACTGACGTTAGTCCCTCGGTGACATCGACAAGTAGTATCTATAAGTAAAATTGAAACATTGTGTAAATAGACCAAGTATATAACTTATAAATAGGAAATTAAACAATTTAATTTAAGTAAAGATAACTTACTAGATGATGATGACCCACCCTATCTAGTGTCGGCAAATCCTGCACGGCCACCATCGCGGCGACCACTACCACTATGTCGAGCCATAAATATACTACTGAAATAACCAAAATAATGTAATCAATATGTAGTTAATTTGTTTAATTAAATAAACGTTATTAATAGTAAATTATTTACAATACAACGTTAAGTTTAGATTTAGTATGCCGTCAAACCTATCAGAATCATTTCCAATATCATCTTCAGATTCTATCTCTATCTCTTCCTCTTCATTATCAGTTCCTCATCATCAGGTACGTCAATGACATCATCTACCATCACATCATCATCATTTAGGACTACCTGGCTGGGATTGCTAATATTTTCTTGCAACGGGTCATCCGTCCCAGACAGAGTAGTACCATCAAATGGTCGAGTCTTTGTTGTGACAACTGTATAACAAAGGCTTCTACAATTTACAACACTGGACTAACCAACACGAATACGTCATCAAACTGTATATTTGACTTTATATCTACTGTGACGATTCTGTTACGATCAACTTTAACACTATTTTCAGTATCAAATTAGCGACATTTAAATGTAACAACCTTTTTACCCCTGGGATAATTTAACACATTTGTTTCCTCTAAACGTCCATAATAATTGGACTCGAAATCTTGGTAATAGCTGTCCAACACGACAATGCCAAAATTGACTGATGTCAGTTCATTTATGTCATCGACCTTAAATCTGTACCAATTGACGATGCAACCGGGAAATGAACTAATCAGTTTGTAAGGTCCTTGGATGACATCTCTAAAACGCTCATAAGCGTTATCATCTTCAACCTTTCTCTTAAACCACTATTGAAAATTTTCAGTCGTGAATGCTTCGAACTGTGCTATATTTAACCTCGGGTTTGAAGCACACGCTTCGTCTTTGAATAAATTGAAAAATTCATAACATGGTTTAATTATAGGTTACACTTTTAAATATTAATTTTTTACAAATACTAGTACATACGTTATGTATAACGATACTTTGGGCATATTTAGAAGCACTTATGTAGATACAATCTTCAAATCTTTGTCGCTTAAGTACGTCATCGTCTCATGGCCAATTGATTTAGTCGGATAGGAGAATACAACTAACTCATCAACACGAGATTGGACTCCAACGACCTCATTTCGACTTAAATGATTGTGCTTCGTTGAGACAATATCCTCAAAGTATAAGGAGCTGAAGTTGACAAGCTCTTCCTCCTTGTCGCGTTTAGCAATAGAGCCTTTTACACGAGCTTTATTTTTTACTTTCTGCTTTAACTGACGCATGTACTTGAAATACAAGATTGAATGGCATACATGAAGAATATGAGTGATAAATATCATAAAAAAGAATATGTAGATGATATTATATCTCAAACGGATACATCCATTGACATTGCACAGGTCCTCCATGCTTAAGTTTATATGCTAGATGAATAGTCAAATGCTCTATCGAGTCAAAGAACTTTGGAGGGAAGATCATTTCTAGTTTGCACATTGTCAACACTATATTTTTCTCCATCTGCTCTACATCAGTGTATCTTATATAACCATTAAACATAGATCCTGAAAGAAATTTGAAAGTTCGGTTAAGGCACCTATAATTTTTTTGGGTAACATCTCACGAAATGCAATTGGTATCAACTTCTACATGAATACATGACAATCGGGACTTTTGAACCCAGTAATTTTCAACTGTTCAACCTTAATGCAACAAGATATGTTAGAAGCATATCCATCTGGGAGCTTCAACGCACTTATCCACTTGTAGATGTCTTCAACCTGTTGTTTGGTTAGACATAATGGAGCTTTATGTTTTGAGTTGTAAGGTTTAAGCCACAAATCCTGCCTCATGTTAAGTTCTTCCAAATCTTTTCCTGCATTGTCATTGTCTTTTGTTTTATCATTCGCATTTAACAAGATGTAAAACAAGTTCAAAAATTCATTATTCTCTATATGCATCATATCTATACAATGACGGACTGAAAGCGTCAACCAGTACGACAACTCAAAGAACATGGACGAGTGTGTTCAGTTATGAATCTTCCCGTAACCTATTGCTCTCAACTTACTATGATTCTTCTCTGGCGGTGGAAATTTTAGATCGTTTAGCCAACCCAAGACCTCGCTGCCTAACAATCGACTGACAATCCCATTTTTCTCTGTCTTTCTATTGAACTGTGCAGTCATCTTTCTGTAACTATGATTAACATGCAATAATCTACGAGCAGTTCTAAAGAAATTAGTTTTTCACCCATGCTTTAGCTGTGTGCCTTGCACATTCTCCACACAGACTAGACATGACAACTTACTGTGAGCCGATCAGCCACTGATCATCCCAAGTGCCAGAAAGTAAGTGATAGTCCACAACAAGGCTGCCTTCATCATAAAATTTTGCTTGGTTGATTTATCATAAGTCCGGACCTCTGTCTCCATAACATCTTAAGTTCATTGACTAACGGCCTGAGGTACATGTATGTTCATTTTTTTGTTACGAGTTCTGTACATAACTATAATTGATAATATTTAATAATGTATGTGATATGGTGGACTAATTTTACAATTTTATCCAATCTTAAGTATTAATATACGTCATAATTGACAATTTTTTTTTTTTGTAATGCATAACATGACTCTTGTGTGATTTTTTTTTATTTTTTAAGATACCATATGTTTTTGGTTTTGTTTACAAGGCTAAGGGCACGCGATTTTTTTTTTTTTTGGATTTTTTAATCTTGTTTGGGAGACAAAACCAAGAAATAATATTGAAAAATAACTTTCCAAACAATGGTAAGTAAAAAATGTTAATGGTTCCATTAGATGAAAGACCATAAATGATTGGGTTCGAGTTAATTATTCCCTCCGTCTTATATATAAAAAATGTCAATTTTTAAAAAATCGTTTGGCTAAATAATTATGGGTAAATAAAATGATTATTGAATTCGACTAAACTTGTTGAAATTGAAGAATTTATGAAGATTGAGAGTTGTCGGATTATCAATGTTTGCACTGTTAGCATTTCCAGTATTTGTACTTCCAAATACAACATTATTTTTAGTGCATGAGTTACGTTTGAACTCCGAATATTATATTTATAATGATGATGTAAGTTTCTTGTTACGGCTTTTAACCACATGGGCTATCTATTATGTTACTACTTTGTGAGAATTTTAATACTCTCTTCGTTTTGTAATAAATAATTTAGTTTGAAATAATATATTTATAGAAGTTGTAAACTTCAAACTAGTGTTATTAATTATAAGATTTGTCGTTTTCAATAGTTTAATAAATTATGAATTTAAAAATATATTAATTTAACTTTAAAAATAAAATTAATCTTATATTTTAGAACTGTATGAGTATTATTTTTAATTTGATTTAATTTATTTACACATAATTTTCATGATGATATTTTTGATAATTGATTTATTTTTTAAAGTTTTACTTTATTTGAAAATGTGTCCCGCAATATTTTAATTAATTTGAAAAATAAACCGGAGAAGTCCATGATAAAAATGACGAGTAATCTTGTATTTTACCCATATATAAATATTAAAAATTTTAATTACGAAAGAACTTAACCTTATCTCACTATACATATTCACAAGATAATTGTAACATAAATTAGCTGACCAATTTTTTATTCATAAATTTCTTGAACTTGAGGTGGTAGGCATCATTACCAGACAGATAGACTTAACGGTGGTCGAGACTGGGGGCTTCCTTAACGGTGGTCAAGACTGGGGGCTTGCTTAACGGAGGTCAAGACTGGGGGGCTTGCTGCTTGATGTGGTGGGACTGGCGACTGGGAACATTTTACCGTATTATAAAAAGGCTGATGGTGGTCAAGCCTGGCGGCTCGCTTGCGGAGGCATAAATTATTTTATGCTCCATCCATCCCATAAAATTTATTAATTTATAATACGTTTAAGTTTAATATTGGTGACATGTTAAAATTATTTTGTTGTTACAACACCCAAATCTCGTATCGTAATATGTGTATCGTAATATGTGAATTTTTGTTGTCTATACATAAAATTAAATTATTAACAATAATATTTTCAGTTATAACCTTTTGGATGATTTTTTGATGGACTAAAATAACCTAAAAAAATATTATTGATAAAGTGTATTAGGTCTTGATATGCTATAATTTGTTTTAGACCCGAAATTTGACCCAAGTATTTATACATTGTGTTAGAGTCTATCCTCAAAAGCTTGGGTCAGGTTATCTTATTGGGTTGCTAGTATTATCCAACAATGACTAGTGTGTGATCGATTCTGATGATGATGTCAACAATTTAAGTGGCAAGTTTGTAACAATCTAGTCTCATATCGAAATATGTGGAAATAATTTGTCTATGTATAAGACATTGATTTACTAACAATAGTATCTTTAAGAGAAATACATTGGGCCTTGATACGTTATGACTTGAATCAAATTCAAGAGTTGACAAGCAAAACCTGTGTTGAAATCAAGCACACCTTTTGGCTAAAGATCAAACAAATTATTTATGTTTATATTTTGCAAGGCCAACTCCCTCAAAAGTTGCCAATGCCGTCCCACTTTTGTATTAATTTACCATTAATTAATTATTTCTTTCTCACTACAAAAAAATTTGTTATAGCCGTCGGACATGCCTGTTGGGAATGACCCCATGTTTGTAGTCATTGAGGTCATTCTCGACGGACATGTCTGTTGCCTCAGGTGTCGTCGTCCCGTGTTTTCGTCGACTGCCGTCGTTATTGAATCAAAGCCGACAGATTCATAGGCGACGGATTGTCCATCGGCATTGAGGTCATTAGCGACAGATTGTCCGTCGCCTATGACTCTTGTTTTCAAATACTTCGACGCCACCACTAAAAACCCCGCCCCGGTGTCCATCACATTCTTTCTTTTCGCGACATCATTCCTTATTCCAATCCCTCCACCCCCTTGTAAAACAAACATGACCTTCGGATAAAATGCATGTCCATTTAGCGAAGAATATGTCACAGGTTTGTTATTGATTTGGAACTCGAGATCAAAAATATTTACCCATTGCCCTGTACCATGTTCCGAGAAATTGATACCCATTAGGTCACCATTAAAATTACTAATCCTTAGTGTCACATGCTCATAGTCACCAACATGTTCACCTATTTTACCCAGTGAAATATTAATAATCTCAACTTCAGCTCTTGTTGGCCCATTAAAACGATAGAACAACCATATGGCCATGCCCATAAACGTCGTACCAAACATGGGCTTTATGTGCAAATAGGCTTCAACGTCTTCTAAATCACTTTTTTTGAGCTTGCCACTAGCGTTCTTATCTTCTAGGAGGCCCAACCAACAAGCACCATCATCTGAACCACCTGGTGGAAGTTTCAAGCTTGTGGGCTCGATGGATTTCAGGTTCGATTCATCCCCTTTTGTAATAATAATGCCCAATTTTGGAAAAACTAATTATAAAGAATTAATAATGTTGAATTCAATGGAACAATCTCCATCTTACAAGTGTCCTTCTATAATAGCAATTTGAGACCATTAGATTTAAGTATTACTAACTGTCTAACAACAATATTTATTTCCTAGCTTTTCCCTTGCCTTTCTTACCCTTAGCATACCCAACCATCCAACTAGGTTCTCTAGTGGTCCTACATGATTTCCTAATCCCACTGAGGATGATCAGGTCCTCTAGCTCAGCACTTGTGGCCTCATTATCTCCAGTCAACTTTTCCTCCACTTCTAGCTTAGCTTCTGTTATGGTCCTTCTGTGTCCTGTAGTGTTTAGCTGGTGTGGTGGTCCCTTGAACTGATGTAGTCCCTTTAGCTGATGCAGAGTGCCTTAGTGCATATTCTAGCAATATGTGATCAGTCCATATAGTTGTCCCATTACCTCTTGGACTAGTTTCCACCTGCATTTCCACATTAGTTGCAACATGGTTCTTACTAGTTTGAGTAAAGTCACCATCTCCCCCAAGTCCACTGCCTACATTGTATATGTAATTAGCCTTTCCTGTAACACTTGAGTGGATGGTGCATCTATTTAAGTACTTTGTCATCTAATTATATGGTTTCCTATGTCTTGGGACATAATAATATTTCAATAATTACTGTCTTTTGCCTTTTATGTTATCACCTAAGTTATCAAAATAACTATGCAATTTTGTAAACTTGTATTTTTTATTTGTTTAATAATTTGATTATTGTGATTGCTGAAGTAATTTTGAAAAATTAATAAGGTTAAATTACACATTTGTCCCTCCAAGTTGTCATCAAGTCTCTAAGTGGCCTCTTAGTTGCAAAATTGACACTTTTGCCCTCCAAGTTGGCATTTTGATTCATTTATGTTCCTTGGGCTGATTTTTCTTGAATTTTGAGTCATGTGCATTGCACGTGCTTTTTTATATCTGTCATTTGAAATTTAAATATTTTTTTTTCAAAATTCATGAAACTTTTGGGGGCTTGGAGTCATATGAGTTTCATGCGCCTCAGGTATATGTTTTAATATCCAAATTCAAATATAGCTTCATTAAAAAGCACGTGCATCACACATGACTCAAATTTGGAGAAACGATTAGCCCAAGGAACATAAATGAATCAAAATGGCAACTTGAAAGATGAATTTTTTACTTCTGCCAATTAAGGGGCCACTTTGAAACTCAGTGACAGCTTAGAGGGGCAAATTTGTAATTCAATCAATTAATAAATAAGAAACTGTCTGGATTTGCTTATTTGCCACAAATTTAACTTTAAAGTAATACACAGAAGAACAGTAAGTAAATATAGAAAGTAAGTGCATAAAATTAAATGAATGAGAACATAAATTTTAAGTGGTTTGGGATCGGACAACTAAAATCCTCTAGTACTCCGCTTTTCTTCTTTGTTGATAATGGATGATCCATCAAGGAAAATATCTCAATAAGAGCTTTAGTTAATGATTTACTGACAAAACTTAAAATATTCCTGTTATCGTTAAAAATATGAAATATAATATAATTTAGAGAGAAAATGGAGATATAGGAAAAAATGTTTCACCTCAACTTGATTACACCTACTTTTCACTTATATCAAATGAACACGTAAGGAACTGTTTATTGGATTCATAATACATTTTTAAAGACACCTTAATTATTACTGTTTGACCAAATACATACAAATGTATCTAGCCATATAAATTCGAAGACACTTCTAAATATATTCATGTACATACATGTACCATGATTTAGTAAAATCACAGAAAAACACAATAATTTAAACATCTCATTTTCTCTCTAGAAGTTGAAACTCATATTAGTAAATACTAACCTAATACTTCTTTGTTCTCCCATAAAGCAACTCAAAATTGGTTCAAATCCAAATCAACAAACACAAAACTTAGGGATACTCCTCAAATTCTATTCAAACATGAAATTGAAGTATTCGGGATTCAAGTTGAGGGAGGAATTGTTGAGATACTCCTCGAATCTTATTGAGAAAAGGATTGCTAATATGGAAATGAAGAACTCCTATTTTTAGTTGGAGAATTATTTTGGAAAATAGTCTATTTATAGTAGGAGTTTAATTTTGAAAGTGTCATATTTTGAATAGGAAGATGAGAATTGTGGGTTACTCTATGAAAAGTGTATTATGTTGTGTTGTTGAAGTGTAGCACAAGCAAACATCATATAGGAGCATAAGAGTAGAGAGAGGGTGTGAGTGAATTTTGTGAGGGAGCGATTTTTTATGACTTTCATATTTCGTGAGGGAGGGTTTTTTCATCTTTTATTCTATACAAAAAGTTATTTCATGAATTCTCAAGTTTTTAGGGCGTAAAATTTGAGAGGTTTATTGTAAGCCCACTATTTTGATACAGTGAATATTCGAAGTTTGTCAACTGGATTCATGTGGGATGTATATGTAAAATCACTTTTGTTCTTCTTCTTTCCCTCCTAACAGATCAACCTTTCTTGGGAGACCAAATAGCAGATTGCTTATGGGTAGGCCTTCACATGGGAACATAGAGTAACGTTCATCTGCTTAGTTGATAAGCTAGCATAGCCAGCCTTTCCAAATCATACATGATCGCTCCGTTCATTTCTCATTCCCATTCATTACATATATGTATGCTGCAATGCACAACATTTGCCTAGCTCTACTGCTTAGCTTTAACATAATTAACAATTAGTAATATGGTGATAATAATACAGAGTAACGAGGACAACTCCTGATCATACATTTTCCCCTTTGCTTTTCAACCAAAATTACAACAATTTCAAGTTTCATAGAAAATAAAATGTGGTATATACATACGGTGGTGGTCACCTTCAGTTCATTTCTTAACATTCGTAAAACATATTTAACTAAATCTAGAAAAAAAATGAAATTTCTAACCCAGCTTCATATAATATAACTCAACAGAGAGAGGCAAAGAAGCAATGGAATTCAAACATTTAAAAAAACACCAATCCCATTAAGGGAAAACCCCAAAACATCAGAATCTAAACTGAACATGTAGAAAGATGTCCAAGTATTAAATTCCCTCCATTTTCTCTCAGCAAAACAAACATAATATTATTATCAAATCAGAAAATTTTAAGAGATGATTTCAGAATAATTATAAAAGTACTCTAATTCAACTATATTCAAATTTGTGTAAGAAGTGAACAATTATAAAAGTACTCTAACACATTGTCGTTCGAGACTTGGTTTATTTGAGATGAAACAATATGAAGTAAAAAAAAACTTTTAAATTTCATATTTTCAGCAAAATAATCACGTAGTCATTTACAGAAGACAATGAAAACAAAAAGCATGAGAAGACATTTGTTTCCCCTACTTCTTGTTTTGAAGAACCAAATTATAAAACACTGTTTTTCTTTGAGATATCATAATATTATTAATAATAAATCTTATAATTACTAACACTTTTTATATATTTTATAAATATTGATCATTGTAGTGACTAAAATTAAATGAATATATGCCAATTTTGAATTTAAAAATGTCTAATAATAATTTTAAAAAGGCAATAATTTTCTCAAATTTTGAATTAAAATATTATTATACTTTATAATATAGATTTAGTTGTGTAATGCAAGAAATATAATATCAATTTATGAAATGCAAGAAATGTAATATCAATTTATGCGTGTCTATTTTATGTGATGATACTAGTGCTATAAATTTAAGCAAGAATCATGTGTTGCATGCTAGATTAAAATGCATAGTTGTATAACATAATATAGCCGTACTAAATCTCTTAGTTCTAATCGTTTTTGTAAATTGCATGTGAATTTAGTCATGCTAGACATTTCTTCTTAAATGTGATTATTGTTAATTAAATATTTTTTTTATAGAATCCTGCACTAACTATTTTCTTAAAAAAATTGAATATTAATTTCTAAAATATATTTTCACAAAAATAGTTCTAATTTTAAAGTTAAATATTAAACTAATATGAAATATTTTTTTAAAGTTTATTTATATACTCTATTAAAGATATATGTAAATCGTTCCAATTACAATACTAAAGTTTAAAATTATAAATTATATATATAAAGGTTCTCATCAAATCTGTTCAGTGGTGTAAAATGAATACACGTGGAATCTACTACCAAATGCTGATAATCAAAGCACATGATAGGATTATAAAAATTTAACAAAAAAAAGGATTATAAAATATAATTATTCTCCCAAATTTATCTGATTTCCCCCAATTTTTATAGCTTTCCCTCCAGACCTTTTAAATTCCCCCTACATTTTTAATAACCCTCCTGCACACTTTTACAAACGATTTTCCTTTTAGTTCTTTCTCCTCAATGGTAATTTTGCATCTTCTACTTCTCATTTCACTAATTTCGAAATTATATATCCCTAATTCTGCATCTTCTACTTCTAGTAATCTTCTTTTTCATAATCAATTTCATACATTTTATGAGTTTAGATTTGCGGGGCCTACTTTGAGGTCCGGTGTGTGGAGGATCTCCGACGGTGTATTCCCGGGACATCGACTGTGCTCCAAATTATGGGTTAGTCATCGATAGCAGCTGTCAGTGTAATCGTCCGAATGCTCATTTTGTGCTTCCGATTGAAGCTTTTGAAAAGATTGCTACTTGGAAGGCTTCCAATATGTTCATTCAGTATCACAAGTACTTGCTCTCTCATTTTCCCCCCAGTTTTGGCAAAATTATCCTTTCTTTCATGCAGTCACACTAGCGCCCGTATTATTGCTACTTCACTAATCATAGAGAAATGCTAAGTTTGAGCAATTTTGCAAATTGTTAGGTGGAAAATTTGAATACCCCAGTCAGAGGGTTGGGAAGGGGTGTTGAAAGTGATTCGCATTTATTCTCGTGGTTCTTCTCAAATGGTTGAAAGAACTATTGTTTATATGATTTTATTTTGCTATTTGGATCTACCACTAACACTTATTTTAAATTGTAGTAATTGATTTTTTTTTGTTTTGTCCATGTTATTGCTTATGCTAAAACTTTTCCCGGTCTTTGGATTTGAAGGCGCGCCTCTCTCTTAAATCTGTTCTTTTTTATGCTATAGTAGGACTTTACAAGTTAACTGGCCCTTATGCTCAATGAAGTTTGTTTCCCCTAAATGATGCGGATAAAGCCAAGCAATTAGTTACTATTATTAATAAATATTTTATGTTTAATTTAGAGATAAAGTGTAATTCTTAATTATATTTTATTGTATTAGGTAGACTATTCTAGATATTTTAATCTTAGTAAATTATTAGTAGGAATTTGTTTACTTTTAGTAGTTGGGTTACTTTTTATGCGATCTCCAAGTTTAGTTTTTTTTATTCTATATAACTGATGTAAACCATCATTTTTATATTGAATGGTTGATATTATTGTTTTCAAGCCTTGTGCTTTTATGGCTCCCATCCCTGTCCTACATCACTTAAATCTAAGAAGCAGTTGTATCAACGAAAAACACACATATGAGGATACTATATATTTCACACAACGGGGATACATCATAAATAAATGTTAATTATAGACAATTTTTTGAATTAAAGAAGACTTTATGAGATTAATTGATGAAATACAATGTAAAGGGAGGATAAAATGCCTCCCAAGAGAATTTCTAATAACTTTTTCAGTGTCTCATATGTAGAAATGAATTTGTTTTACGACATGCTCAAATGCTCATGAATGCACGACTTTGTTCAACATAATCTCATTATAGTCAAATGCACTATAATGTACTCCTTTTGTAAAGATTGTCTTCTCTCAGTGTACTCAGCATGGCTTTAAAACATGCAAAGTAAACAATGATATATTATACTTTGAATATATATTTGTTTTCTCCATAATTTGTATATTAAATTTTCAACTATATTTAGATCACTTAAAGTTAAAAATATAATTCAAAAATGTGTTTTTTGGCTCTTCTTAAAGTTTAACCCCTAAATAGTGAGAATCTTAGTGAATCCGGTGTAGTGTTTGAATTGGATCTTATATTAAATCTTCGTTGCATAAATGATGGAGAAATATTATTATTAACATGAATTTAAAACAACTGAATCTTTGCTCCATGAGTTTTTAACTACTTTATTAAAATGCACCATGTGGTACTAACTACCCTTGTACTCTACCATTTCTAGAAGACTCTAACTAAATGCTACTCTCTCAGTTTCTATTTATTTACTAGAGATTGAAATTGAATAATTTTTTATGGATAGAGAGAGTACTAGGAGGATAAAAATCTTAGTTTGATTCTATTCACCTAGAAGACACCTACCCTCTAATTGTAATGGTTTGTGTTGTTGATTATCGTACTTAACCTATTCTGTTTTTTAAATTGTGTCTTAGTTGTCATTGCATAGATATAGTGTTAAGTCAATGCTATCATTCATTCATTTGTATTTAATCGGGAAGAAGAAGAGCAGAAAAGGATAAAATGTATTTCTGTTAGAAGAAAGTTAATCTATATTTATGACCTTATTCTGTAAAATCTAATAATCAATTACTATTATGTTTAAAAAATAAGAGGTCCGGTCATTCATAATGTTTCTTCGTTAAAAGGATCACCTTTACTAGCTAACTTCTGGCACCTTGTCTCTAGCCGAAATTATATTATTTTCAGTACAAGATAGTCATCATGCGTGGTAATGGAAGCTTTTGATCTTTGTCAGGGTGGAACTTGCAAAGTGCATTGCAAACCCATCATGTGCAGCCAATGTTGCTTGTCTCCAAACATGCAACAATAGACCTAATGAGATTGAATGCCAGGTCAGTTCTTGGAGTGTCACTCTGATAGCTTTGTTTGGGTGGGGCAACAAGTCAACTCCAAAAATAGAAATGATGCTCTAACTATTGGAGAGGTAAGTTTAACAAGATTATTCCTGAAGAAAGGTTCATGTTTTGCTTTATTGATCAAATTGCTTTTGAAACTACGATCATAATGATTAGTTATGATCCTAATTGGAAATTGTATAACTCAAGCACTGCTCTAATATTTTGCTAATCCATGTATTAAATCAGTGATGTGCAGTTGTTGCATCTAGTCAATATTCTATATATTTACTAATAAAAGTTTGAATAAGTTGCCTCTTAGTTTGAAATATCAAAGGAGGAGACTTAACCCCTTGAAACCTTCAAATCACTATAGTTTGCAGTGTGTAACAAGTAGCAGTCACTTTTAGATTTTGATGCTTGGTTACTTATGTATACATATTCTTAAATTTTTTCTTATCATAACAAAATTTTCTTGAATGCGATTTTCTTGTTGAGAAATTATCGGTCAAGCACCAATATATATTGTAATGGAAGGGAGTGAACCAACGTTCTTCACACGTTTCTTTATGTGGGACTCCACAAAATCTGCAGTTAGTTGTGTAATTATAATTTTAAATTCAGGAAGTGATTGCACGAAATTCACAACTTTGTTATGGCTTGATGTTATCATATGGTTTCAGATGCACGAAAACTCATTCCAGAGAAAACTTACTATAGTTAAAAATGGAGGGACTCCAAATTAGGATGCAAGTATTTTACTGCTAGTATCAATAAAGGTTTTCATGTCCCCCACCAAATATTTCTTTGTAGGTGTGCGTGCGTGTTGTTTGCTGCTGCAAAATAGCTTATCTTGTTCTTTCCTTTCTCAGTGTAAAGTTATCAATATTCCACTGTCCTTGCACACTTTGGTCTATATTATTCCACTTTTTCCATTCCACTTTCAATGGCATTATTGAAAACCATGATTGTGTCTCAATGTTTTAGAAATATTGTTGACATATTTAAGAATATATTGTTTCTAAATGTGTTTTCTAAATGCCTTAACATCCGCAGCACAATCATGGTTTTGAACCATGCCATTTAATGTGGAAGGCAGGGAGTAATATTAGCGGGCACATAACTCTCCAGTTATAATATTTTGGAAGATGAGTGCAGCAACAAAAGATTATATTTATCAACTCTATATATTTCTTTCTTCTTTGTTGGATTGACTTGATATGATGTGCAATAGGTGTATGCAACAACTAATATTTTTCCATTTAAATTTTAGACATTTACAGTTGTTCTTACTACTATTTTCTAGTTATAGATGTGCTTAATTTCTATATGATTTGATATTTGTTTACATGGTCAGAAACCCATGGGTTTCTTGAGTTCTACTTGTACCTGTTTCTGTTGTTGAAATCTGGTTAGCTAATTGGGGCATTCTGAATGCATGGAGAATCTTTTCAGTCAGTTTCTTTAACATTTTATCTTTGAATTTTAATGTGGTTCGACAGGTTGGACCTAAAAAAGCACGTGAAACGTGGTTTATGTCAAGGTTTTATAATGCTTCTGAAGCAGAAAAGATGGGACTGGTCAACATGGTTCTCTCAGTAAGTTCGTCGTCTGCCGAATAAGCTAATTTAAATTTCAGATACTATGGAGAGGTGTCCAATCTTCTAAGTGAGCTGCAGGCCAAACTCTGAGGGCAATTCCTACACTACAGGCAACCCAGTAGGTTGCGAAGAATTTAATCTTTTATGTTTTAGAATAATTTAAATACCGGTATTAATATAAATCTGTGCAATGCGTACACTACAAGCAACCAAGCAGGTCTTGAAGCCCCAGTATGATCCAAAGGTTCAACTAACTACTTTGATACCAAAACAAGTTTGCAACATGTACACTGTATATATCTGTATAGATAGTTGATTGAAGAACGATGGCATATTTAGATATTTGATTGTAAAGATAATGAATGATCATGTATTAGATGATTTTATTTAATTAATAATATTTGAGTTTTTTGTATAATTTTGTCATTCGTTGCATAACGTGATTGTCAATAATGGATTTGGCAACAATACAATCAAAAGCTATTTCGTTACCAAAGAATTATATAGTAAAGGATTTGGTAACAACTTTTTGTAATTTTAGCTACAATTTTTCGTTGGTAATAACATTAATCAGCATCGAACAATATTGTTGCTAATTGATCATAATTATCAATAATAAAATCAACGACAACGAAAAATTTCGTTGCAAAATAATATATGACCGATATATTTTGCAAATTTAGCGACAAACATCGTTGCTAAAAAGTATACAATTAGCAACGAAAGCCAGTTTATAGGCAACAATTTCCATACTTTTTAGCAACGAAAAAACTCGTTGGCAAAAGTGTATCAAACGCAACGAAATTTCCTGTTCGTTGCAAAAAAAAAAAAAGTTCTTTTCGTTGCCAATTAGTAGGATTTTGCATCAAAAGTTGCTTTTCAGCAACAAATTTTTAATGAATTTGCAACAAAACATTTCATTGATAAAGGATCTATGCTTTTGCACGAAAAACCAACTTTCATTGCGAAGTATGTCACTTTTTGCAACTATAAAAATATTTCTTCGCGGAACAATTAGCAACGCTCATTGCTTAACGAATGGTCCAACGACCAAAATTTTGTTGCAAAAGAGCTTTGACAACTAAATTTCGTACCTTTAGTAACGAAAATTGTATGTTATCGAATCCCCATTTTTTTGTAGTGCTAGCTAACAAGCCTCACACTTAGAGTATTCACTCGAAAGCTCTCAAGGAAGCTCTCTCTCAATACTTAGAATTTTCTAGCAAAAGACCTAACAACATAACAACTTGGCAAATCATTCTATTTATAGGGAAAAAGTAAGTGCACTTAGCTTCCTTAATTAACTAACACTTAGCTAAATCAAGCCACTAAACCTAGCAAAGAAAGATCCAATTTTTAAGGAGCATGGCTTGCATTTGGGAGGGTTTTGTGGGGTGGTCTTTTTAAGAAAAATGCTTGGAGCAATGCACCCCAAGTGGGGACCCTAAGTGGCCTGTTCCCTCCCCCAATTTCCTATAATTTTGCTTTTAAACACACACACACACACACACACACACACACACACATATATATATATATATACCAACTTTAACAATGATTTAGGCTCCACTTTGGGTTCTAGGAATTTAATACTTTGAGCTCAATAATTTAATTTCATTTGGGCTCCCAACAACAATTAAATTGGATTAACATTATCAACTTGCAAGGCTAGCATTTAATTAAGTGTTGGGCAACAACATTTAGTACAATTGGGTTAGATTAAATCACACATGGACTAACATATTAAAGACCACAATTAGGTTAATTAATTAATCAAACTAGACTTGTATTTTATAAAATTATTTAGACTACCACAATTGGTTTAACTACAAACCCTAGTCTATACAATGACTAGGCTTGCTTATTAATTCTTCCTTGTTATATTTGATAACAATTAAAAAAATAATAACACATAATATTCCATCAATCACGTAGGTGTTCAATTAACTCGTATAAAATTTACTTAATTGATAATTAGTTATAAATTCCAATAATAATGTGATCCAAAATTCAAGGTTATTACACTAAATCTTGTGTTGATTTATCACTCCTTATTTTATTATTTGGTTTATGTCAACTTAATTCCCAACAAGTGGTATCATGAACTATATTGATTAGATACAAGGTAGAGGGGAATTAGTCGCATTAGTGTGACAAATAAAGAGAGTATGTGAAGGTTGAAGGAGTTGGAGATGTTCGTTGTTATGTTGACGAACAAGAGATTTTGCGCGTATGGAAGATCACTATTGGAGTTGTAGTTGATGATGATGAAGATGAAATTGATGGAGATGATGATGAAGATGAAGACAACGATGCCAGTAACGATGTCATTTAAGAAGACGATAATGTTAAAGAAGAAGATGAAGATGGTGACTATGATGCAGAAGATTTGGCAGATGCGGATGACGCGGTTAGTACAAATATTGGGGATGATCCAAATGATGCAAATTATGCGGATGACGTGGATAAAATGGATGATGGCAGCTAAAAAATGGTGACACTGCTAAAGCTGAAATATTTGAGATTCAACTCAAGGAAGGAATTGTTGGAATACTCCTCGAATCATACTCAAACAAAAAATTGAAGTATTTGGGGATTCAGGTCGAGGAAGGAATTGTTGGGATATTTCTTGAATTTTATTGAGAGAAGGATTGCTAATATGAAAAGGAAGAACTCCTATTATTATTAGGAGTATTATTTTTGAAAGCAGTCTATTTGTACGAGATTTATTTTGGAAGTGTCTTATTTTGAATAAGAAGAGGAAAATTATGGGCTACTCTATAAATAGAGTATTATGTTGAGTTGTTGAAGTGTAATACAACCAAACATAATGTAGCATCCTATGAATTGAGAGAGGGTGTGAGTGAGTTTTGTGTTTGTGTGAGGGAGAGGGTTTTTGTAACTTTTATATTATGTGCAAAATAGTTGATATAGTGGAGATTCAGAGTTTTGACCAGTGTTTTTTTTCCTTTAAGGGTTTCTACGTTAAATCTTGTGTTGCTTTATCTCTCTTTATTTTATTGTTTCGTTGCATTGCTTTAATTCCCAACAAAAATATGTGAAAGAAACCCAACAATATTCCACATTTGAATGAAGATGAGAGAAGAGATAGGAATAGCTAATTTGGGGTTCTTTTTGGTTATAATGGGGATGGAAATACCCCAAAGATGTGGAAGAAATCCAATAAAACCCACGAATCCATCACTTGGAATACTTAACAATTGCTTCTCCATCAATATCTATTTCATTGGCTAATTAATTTTTTTGATCCACATCATGAAGTGCGTGTTTTTAGTGTGTTAGTCTGTGTATTGGATTCAGATTTAATGTTAGTACATGTCTAGATGTGATGGTGATGATGTTGGATTTACAGGTGGTTGTTTAAATATGAAAGTTAGTTCAGATCTAGATTTGTGTTAGTGTGTGTTCTTGGTGTATTATCATGTATGTTCTTTACATGTTATTATGTGTTTTTAATTGGTGTGGTAGTGTGTGTATTTTTGAATTTTAATTTAGTGTGTGTTCTTTACGATAGTGTGTGTGGCCTTTGTGTGTGTATTGGGTAAAATATGAGAAATATCAGAAAGATTAAAGCTAGTATTTGCTAATTTAACTCTAGTTCGATATATAATTGAATTCTGGACATACATTAAATAGTCAAAAGGACAAATTAATTTGGCCGCATATGCCGCGCACATGATTGATATTTAGGGGGAAATGAGTCAAATGGGCATAGATGAACGAAAATGTCAGCTTAAAGGACGAAACTGTCACTTTTACTAAATAAAGAGACCACTTTAAACTCGTTGGTACTAACTTGTAGACAAAGATATGTCCACCATTAAAAATTACTCGAAGGACCCAACTTCATCAATCAAAAATAATTTAGGAACGAAATAATTAATTTACCCAAGATATATAGAAACATCTTATACTAATATAAATTCTAGCTAACAACATATCCCTTATCTATCATTGTAGAAGATATAATAATTAATTTCTTGTTTGATATACTTGCTACGTATTTCTATAATTGCTATACACATTATAATTTTTATAGTATAAAGTATATCATACTTTTGTATTGAATCTTTTTGAGTTATCAATTTTTGATGGGTTTTGGAAAAGAGTTTTCATAAGTACAAACACACTCATCGTCTTTAGTAACAAATATTGCTTTGAGATTTATATTTTGAGCTCAAATTGTTACACTAGAGTGCTCTGAATACAAATTAAGTTAGGGGTAGAATCTGATTCTTAGCCAGTTGCTATTTGAAAACAGATTCGGGACAAGTCTCATGAACACAACCAGAAGTGTTTGACTTGTTTTTTTTATTAAGTTTAGTTGTTTGGTGATTAAAAATTAAATTATCTCCTGAACATGACTTAACGAAGATAAATGTAATTATCTCGAAACTGAAGGATATAGATAGCCTTGAGAAATCATCTATTATTTTAAAGCTTTTAAAAAGAAAAATCAAATAGATGTTTCATTATAACAAGTATCACACATAAGTTTTTATACACATTATACAGTTGTTTAGTGAACACAAAATTCAAGTATTTGAAATACATTGACACACATTACTTTATATATTTGAATTAGTTAATATTACAAGAATTGTGCTTGAATTGACACATCTGCATACTTTTAATATTTGTTTATATATTCTTCACCAGTTATTGTAACGCCCCCAAATCCGAGTACCTTTAACCTTATACTTGGTACGTCACGATACATCATCCTTATACATGTTCTATAACTAATGCGGAAAATATAAACATAAATTGTTTATTTTAGAGTATTCTACAACATTTCTCAATGTTTCTAACCTTAACTTACATATATACCTTTAGATTCACAAAAAAGTTTACACAGTTAACTTACATCAAATAACTAATTAGTTATCATGCATAACACTATAATCTTGTCCTTTGCTTTTGTCTCTGTCTTTCCTCGAATTTTCGGATTAATATAAAATTTGTTATCATGATATTGCAAGAGTGAGCAACAACTTTGCTTAGCAAGTTTAAATACAATAAAGATATATCATGATTGAAAGAAAGAATAAGCTTTCGGATTTCCAACAATATAATAATTGTGAACGAGTACGAATCATAATTTCAATAATTGTATGACTGAATCAATTAATGTTAAGTGTCAATAATGACCATGAACAAATTTAACTGAACCTTATGGTAATGAATGTGATCAGCCTTTCATACCTAATGAACATATGCAACATGCACTATGTGCGAATTAATAATTTAAAGAGGTGGAATAATTATAACGAATTAAATCACTAGCATGCTTGAAACATAGTAACTCAAGTTTGAGTTAAGAGGAACTTGCTTGATAGTTGAATTATTGCTATCTTGCGTAATAAATTCTCTTTCGATAGACCTAACATTGATAAGTTGGCTTATTGATTAGTACAACACATAATTGCTTATTTAAACAATTAAGTTTATTATCATCTAATTACCCAGAATTATCACATAGTATAACTCATTGTTTGACTGTACCCAACCGCTTACTTTATTCCAAGTAATTATTTTACTGACAAATATTACCTTACTCTAAGTAATATAAATTTCAAACATCCTTCATATAATCGTTTAACAATTTATTATAATTGTTTTGGTACTTTATTTATTATTATTATTATAATAACTGATAACCCTCTTTAATTATCGTTGCGCCATAATTAATTATTCATGCGCTGATAATCCTTATTTATCATTAACCCTCAATTAATTGATAAATAATCAACTTACTTATTTTAATCTTCTTTAATTATTATTTAACATCAATTAAATAATAATAAATCAATTAATTATCCTTACCTATTATTTAATCTTAATTAAATAATAAATAAATAATTTATTAATTTAATCCTCATTTAATTATTATTTAATGTTAATTAAATAATAATTAATTAATCAATTACCCTTACTTATTATTTAATCTTAATTAAATAATAAATAATTAATCCTTTAATTTAGTCCTCCTTTAATTATTATTTAATGTTAATTAAATAATAATTAATTGCTTAATTATCTTTATTGATTATTTAAATAATAAATAATTAATTTATAAATTTTTATCTCTCTTTAATTATTATTTTATATTAATTAAATAATAATAAGTTAATTACTTATCTTTATTTATTATTTAATTCTCAATTAAATAATAAATAATTTATTTATTTTCTTTATATTTCTTATATTATTATTAAATACTTAAATCACATATTTAATAATAATTTATTAGTAATTTTATCTAATTATTAACTAATTAATAGTTAATTAGTGTACTCTTTACACCTCAAATAGAATTAAAAATAATGAATTTTTTAATTAATCTTTCTTATTATTTAATATTACTTAAATAACAAGAAATTAGCAGTTTTATGATTTTTTAGAAATTAAAAATATTAATTTATCATTTTTTTCTTTAGTTAGTAAGGTTTAATCACATTTTAATTATGGAAATTACCAAATGATACGCTAAAAATACAAACACGTTTTTATAAAATAGTACACGTAAAACCAAGTAACTTCCGTTAAGGACACATAGCCGGAACTGGTCGTATTTCCGGTGAATCGGTCGCCGGAAAGTTTCGACCGGTTCACAGAAAAAACCGACAGTAACTTTGTCATTTTCCAGATTCTGTCCGGTCTTGGGGAAAAACCTTAATAACTTGAGTTCTATAACTTCGATGGACCTCTACTAGGTATCGATGGAATCATGACTTCCCGAACTACAATTTTCTTGGCTCAAAAACTATTTTTGGATAAGTTTTGATTTCGGAAATTTGGCTCAAAGTGGACTGTTCCTGCAAGATCTTGGACAGTGAGGTGTGTTTGGTCAAACATGCATAACTTGCTCATTTTAACACATTTTTGGGTGATTCAAAAGGGATTTTTTTTCTTAACTTACCTATATATTTCAAAAAAATATAAAAACACAAAAATAATTTGTAGATTTCAAAATGTGCCATTTATTCGAACAAACTACGTTTTGTTCGTCGGTAAAAATGTTTTCAAGCATTTTGCTAGATTTTTCTGCATAAACCCCTACCACTACACATTTAAACCACATGACATCCTATATAAACATGTCTAGCATGATTATAAGAATAAAGAGCTCAAAGATAACATTTCTATTATAAAAATTAAAAGAAAACCAAGATGAGGGTTTTTAAGGGATTGTCATACCTTTTTGACTTGGATGCTCTTTCTTCTCTTGGCAATGAACCTAGCTAAAGACTCCACATTTGATACTAGATATACAATTCTAGTGTAATATCCCTCAAGACTTCTTCAACAATGCTCTCACTTCTCTCTAGAATTCTTTCTCTCTCTAAATTTTAGTGAATGGAGTAAATGAACCAACATTTGCACAAGTGTTGGAAATTTCTATTTATAGAACTGTAGGAACACACCATTAGCTCTTTTAATGAACTAACATTGATGAAATTAAGGGTTAATCAAGCTTACTATAGCTTGAATGACCATTTGAGTGACATTTTAAATGACCATATGAATGACTAGAGTTGGTGGGGAGTTGTTAAGCCACTTTGTACCCAAAATCACCAAACAAGCAAGCTTCCCATCCATGTGGGGCCCAAAATTCAGGATTTGCTATTTTATTACACCAATTTGGCTTTATTTTTATGTCTTATGTAATTATATAAGCATCCATATATGTATACACCAATATATGTATACATATTCACCTATACTTGCATAATACTTGCATTTTTTTTTCTCATATTTGACTATCATTTGACCTTTAAAATGTCACCTATCAACTTGATTACAAGCAACATAAATGGTGAAGTGTAAAATAAGCAACAATCACCAACACTTAACCTATATGTGGTAAATTCTCTAACTCCCATAAGACCTATGGTTAAAGTACTACACTTAACCTTAGTCACTCAAATACCCAACCTTGGTTAATGCTCATCTTATTTATATATTTACATATTTATTCATCTCTCAGCAATTAACCACAATGTGATTAATTCTCTACAACATGTAACCCATGGTTACCTACCAATTCTATCTTGGTAAATTATATATATACATAATTGTATCTACATATTTTGCTAGCAACTAACCCATGCATAGTTAAAGCTTTAATTTATTTACCACCTAGGGTTACTCAATTAACTCATCCATAGTTAATTCTCATCATCACATTCATTCACCTAGCAATTAACCAATATTTGGTTAATACCCTCTCTTGCCTACCAACTAGGGTTATTCAATTAACCCTGCATGAGTTAATTTTCTACACTTATCAATACTTGAAAAATATTCTCCCAACACATTGACCAACATTTGACTTTTCACCTTACAAGTCAAATGGTTGACTTTGACCAAAAGTCAACCCCGACATTAAGTTGTGTTTACTATCTCTTTTTGTTAATTTTGCCGTTCTGAACTCAACGGTGCAGTCCGCTTCTCCAAATTATATTCCGAACTCCAAATTGGGGGTTTAAGTCGACTTTCTTCTCTTTCCTTTAGTCAAACTTTGACTAGTTGACCACTTTGTCATTTCTTGACATTTCTATTTGTTTCCTTGCCTTCACACGTGTAAGTATACTCGTGATATCAGGTATACATTATCTCATTCTCTTCACAGCGCTATTCCACAAAATTACAACTATACAGGGTTCATCCTTAATCTTAGACTGTCACCTTAATAACTTGGCCTCACATACAAGTCTTATAATTATTACGTGCTTAGGCTTGTTCACTATATTCACATGGCTTGCCTTATATTTAAATTTGACTCGCCTTAATCTTAATCCATTTTGGACTATTATTAAATTTTCAATCACTTGGCCACTAGGTTGGGTTTAATTTTAATTACCACCACAATACCTAGCTTATCTCTTCCCAATTTACTAATTTAGAATATCTTAAATTATTTGTATGGCCATGATTGGTGGACTTGTAATGGCATTTCAATTTGACTAATTTGGGCATTAGATGGAGAGATTATATGGGATTTGATAATTCTTCAAGTCCATTAAATGGAATTAAATATTTTTCAAGTCCATGTGTCCCACTTGCTAGCATCTCATTGGTGGATTTTAAATGGGATTCCAAACTAATTAATTCAAGTGTTGGAATGAGAGATTAAAAGGGAATTAATAATTTTTCAAGTCCATGTGACATCACTTTCTTGGTTTTTATTGGTGGACTCCAAAATTATTTTCAAATTAGTTTAATTGTGCCTTGATTTGGGAGATTAAGATTGAATTAATAAACTTTCAAGTCCATTAGTTGAATTCTAATATTTTTGAAGTCCACTAATTGTAAGTATCCTTAGATACTATTCATCATCATCTTCCTCACTTAGTGTCGAAACCCTAAATTGTAGAGAAAGAGAGAATCCTAATATTAGAGGGAGAAATTGAAAGAAAGCTCCATTGATCATCCTTTGTTTGTTATTCTTTCACCCAAAAATTTCAAAATCCCAAGTGTAGAGAGAGAGGGGGATTTCGGGTGGAAGAAAGGAGGAGGAAGTGCATGTCTTCAAACTTTGTCACATACTTTGGGAGAAAGAGGAGAGCTAGATAATATAAAAGGTTTAAAAATTTCTAAACCCTAGTTCCTTATTTTTGACCATTTATTATTTTACATGTTTATGTCATGGTTGGTTGTGGGAGGAATATGTGTGGTGTAGCCATGGAGGGCTAGAAGATATAAGGTTGAAGATGTTTATGGAGTTTATGTGTTGAAATTGTTCATTTGTTGCTCTCTTGAATAGTTAAGTATTTTTCATAATAGTTTATGTAATATTTTGGGTAAAAATGTTTTCTAAAACCCTTGTATGCTAAGTCTATGAGATGATCAACTTTTGATGTTTAAAAATGTTATATGAGCTTAGATTTATGTGTTGATCATCAAAAGTTTGTGGAAAAATTGTTTAAGTTGAAAAATAAGTTTAAAAACCCTAAACTATGCTTATGGTTTTGAGTTTTAAAACCTTTTGTGCTTACTTGGTATGATAGGTTTTATGATCTAAGGTGTTAAAGGTGTAAGTCATGGACAAAATCTAGTTGGTATCACGTCAAAATGATTTAAAACATGCGCGATACAATTTTTAGAACGAAACTACGCAAAGTTGAAAATGGCCAATGTCGGCAGTCCGCTTTGTGCAGTTTCTGTGTTCATTGCGTAGCTCATTTTAAAAATCCGCACATGAAAGGATCTAGATTTTCGAGTTCCGGAACAAACCCAACTGGATTGACTAAATTCCGAGTTACGGGTGATTTTATATGATTTTTCCCGTAAAATTGTCCAAAACTGTTTTCTGTTAAAAACCCACTGTCCAGAAATTTAAGGAGCTTGTTTCGGCCATTAAACAAGCTTTAAAAATTCCAAGATTCTTGATTATGAAATTTTATGTTGTAACGAAGCTCCTATACAAAAATGAGTTCATTCTGACTCCGGATGAGTGCATAGTAGCTTAACTAAGTTTTCGATTTGTAAAAAGGAAACTGTTATAAGTTGATAAATATAGCTTCAAACACTCTGATATTTTTACAGGATATAATATATAGTGTCTAGAAGCTGTCGGTCAAGTTTCAAATTTTTTGATAAAAATTGTATTTTTAATAATTATTACCGTTTTGGACAGAAATGGCTTGTTTAAAAATAGTAACTAGAGCTGAAAAATTAAGGGAAAATTATTTTTGGTACAATATATCATATACTAATGTTTCCCAGAAGTTATAAAAATAATGAGTCAATTTGGTATTTTTGATAAATATGTTTGTGTGTGAGTAATTAGAGAACGTAATTACGTTTAAGCCGAATAAATTATATAATATAATTTATTCGACCGAGAAGTCTTAAAATGATATAATGACTGTGTTGTGTGAATTTTATGTGAAATTAAGTGTTAGCTAGATTGTTTGGGGTTAGCACTAATTATTAAGGTAACCTACTAATAATAGGTTTTCGGAAATGATTAATAATAGTAATGTCTATTTAAAGTGTTATTTATTAGTTAAATAACATTAGAAGTTGATTGAGGTGTTACTAGGTAATAACTCAATATATTATCCAAGACGAATAATATTATAACAAATTGTTGAATTTTGTGGTGTAATTAAGTTAAACCCACGGTCACTCACATTTAAATCCTAACACAAAGATTAGGGTAAAATGTTTACTCACTTTCTACACGTTTTACTTTTCCAAATTTAGGTTTTAACTTCAACCTTTATTTCATCATCTAAGATCTTATTTAAAAATCTTCTGAAATATTTGGGATATTACAGTTATAAATTGCTTACATTCTTGAGTCAAGAATTATATTGAGCTTAAAATTATATCTGCTTAGTTAAGAAGCAAACTTTTAAAAACAAACTTATTTTCAAAAAAGATATTTGAGATAGTGTATTTTTAGTGTTTGTAAGAAATAGAGTAATCGCAAACCAAGACCAAAATCTCAGAGATGTCAATAGGTGTTGAGTCTCTATTTTACTTGTGAGGATACGAAAAAATCTTTAATTTCAAGACCAGATTTATAATTAGTATTGAGCTTAGGATTACGAGTAGAACTACATTAATTTGATAAAGCAGCGGGGAGCTTCTTTCAAGATAATTATTCGTAGTGAAACTTAAAGTTTAACTGTAAAACTTTGTAAAGGTTTCTTCACCTATTGAAGGAGAGATTAATTATTATCATAGTGATAAGATCATAAGTCCTGGAGAGGAGTTTGGGACTAGACGTAGCAGTATTCCCCTAGTGTATGGGTGTTTAACATAACAATTGGCATAATCACTAAAATTATTAAGATAAATAATTAAAAAAATAGAATTTTAAAAAGGCCACGGATTTTTATAAAATATAATAATCTATTCAACACCCTCTTCTAGATTATTATTACAACATTTTATTTTCTATTTTAACCTTTCATAAAATTTCAACTTTGATGCAAATAATAAATTAAAATTCAAGATAACGATATTTCCATCGCAATTTATATTCTTTTATACACATTATAAGTTTTTAAGGTTTGTTTATAAAGAATGTTTTCATGTTTTTACTTTATATTTTTACTTTCATATATTTTTTATTTTCTTATTTTCATCGGAAGAAATGTAAATCATATAACATATAATTGGGGAAAAACCAGCTCAAAAAATATAATTGGCCATAGTTTCTTTGTAACTCTCCACCTGTCTCATTTCTTTAGTAAAATGAAACCTTGTGTAAGCTAAAACTTTGGAATTCATCCTTTTCATTCTCACCTAAAATTCATCAAATTCAATTTAATTTTTCCTTATGTCTGATTAAGTTAGTGTGTTGATATGATTCAGAAGTTAATCCAATTTCTGAGTATGGTCAACTATTATATATTTTGAATTTTGTATTATTGATATGTAAGAAAATAACACATTTGGTGAGATTAATACTCCATTTATTCCGCAAAAAGGGTCTCGTTTGTAAAATCTACTACTAATATTTTTTAGACATTTGTTTCATGTTTTACCCCCGATAGTTTGTAGTTCAGAAATGGCAACACGACAATAAATTTAAGATGAAAAACTTGGGGAACAGAAACTCAAAAAGAGTATGCAAGAGGTTTGAAAATAGTCCCACAACGAGTAAGAGAAGTAGGAAATACACAAAGCAGCAGCCATATATTGAAGCCTCCTGCTGCAGCAAGAAAAGCACGCAGCCACGCTGTGAGCACAAAGCGAACTATTCTTTCGCCTTTTACTAAAGAATACCGTGTGCTCGAGGCAAATAGTGGCATACGCTTATTTTTGGGGGACCACACCTTATGGTTTGGTACCTACAACTCCAGTTAAGTCATTTGGCGAAGGCATCAATTACGCATGAATGATATATAAGTAAGACCAAATGCATATATATATATATATATATATATATATATACACAAAAATAGTAATTAGTCATTTTTGTTGTTGTTTCACATAAAGTCCTTTAGTATAAAATATCACAATGTACTCAAGTTTGATTTCATATATTTTTATCGTGCCTTTACTACAAAACGAACAAGTACTACTAACTACTTAATATTTTTAAAGGTAATTATTAAACAATATCTTTAACATTTTTCGAGGTTGCGGATGCGACCATTTTTGTGAAACCGATGCAGTATATATAACATTACATGTATGAAGAAGTATCAATAGTTAAATAATCTGACAATTGTTTGCCTTTATGGTTCTCTAGCGTATAGGCTATTGTTTCCCCACATGACAGGATTATAATAATGAGAGTCGAGTTGTGGGAGTAGAGCCTAGAAAGGAGCATGAAGATTAGAGTGCAATATATAAGTGTATTACGGTTGAAACTGAAAGGCCTTGATGAAACCAATCCCATACACCACTGCAGGTCAAAATTCTTTAAAGTTATCTCTTCAATCAAAATCTCTAACTTTTGACAATATTTGCACCTAACAACCCGACATTGAACAAATCTAAAATAAAGGAATACGAGGCCAGTAATACAATAATACAAGTGTCCAAGTGGGTGTAAGTTTAGCACCACCTCGACTAGTTGTGATGAACCTGTAAGGCAACTAAGCTTTAAAAGGTGAAGTGTACGTCTAGGTAAAGCATACCTTTCTCGGCCTTTTGGCTAAGATCAAGTGTAGTATCTGTTCTTATCAGTTTAATATCTGATATGCCAATGGCTCACACGATATAAAATTTATTTTTTGAGGGGGAGAGTTCATCACAGTAGCTTGCTGCTGGATCTCTCAAGTGTCGCCTTGGCTTTGCACTATAGACTTGGCCTGGCGCACCCCACCAAATCTGTTACAATGTTTATACATGCAACTATCATGATCTCGTATAAAAGGTTGTTCTGATAGCATCAACATAATTTTTGATGTAATCAGCCAAAGTTTTTGGCTGGTTATTCTAAGACCTTTACAAAAGGAACCCTACTCAATTGAGCCTTGAGCGCCGCAGAGTTCGACATCTACAGAATGCCCAAAAGGAAAGCATTATTTATAACCCCAACTCAGTTGACTATATCACGACATTACTTGAACAGGATCTGTTCTATAGGCTTGTATTTCTGTATTCTTGATTTCTAAGGAGGCAGGTAACCATGTCTGGTGGATGAATCATGAAGGCATGGCTAGAGCGTGATTAACAATCTCTCTTGTCCTTGGACTACTTAAGCTTGTGGGTGGCTATGCGGTTGTCTTGACAGACCTATAAAATTTTCATTGGCAACTTTTTAGCTCTTTTACAACTGCGATGGTATTCAAATTATTAAGGCTCGTAGGCGACAATTTGTGAATTTTATGCTTTTGTTTTTATTATTGAAGTTCACTGGGAAAGTTTTCTTAAAGTTGCTACAGTTTGGAATATTTTGTAAATCTGCACTTGTTTCGGGATAATATGGGGAGACTTACCCCCACACATAATAATATATTTGAAAATAAGTATGTAGATACGTTTGTAACATTGTTTGTAATATCAATGGTATAATTAGGGTTGTAAATGGTAGCCGAAAAATTCGAATACATTCGCATTCACATTAAAAACCCGAATATTATTTGTATTCGAAACAAAACGAATATTAATTGTTTTCTTAAAGTTGCTACAGTTTGGAATATTTTGTAAATCTGCACTTGTTTTGGGATAATATGGGGAGGCTTACCAAAGTGGTTACAAAGCCAAATAATTAACAATCAGCACAGAACATGATAACCCACTCATATGGTATCAACCAAAGAATGGTCCACCAAGAACACTACAGTAGTTATATGCTTCTGTCGATAGCAATACAAGCATAACCAAGTCTAAATAATCCACTATATTTCTATGAGAATTGACATTAGACAAGGATTTGAAGCTAAGATTCTTAACTGGTTACACATGGCATACATGTATATTCCTATCCTATACGCAAATTATGCATTCCAACAATGGAGAATTGCACAACCACATGTTACCACATTTGAGTCAATCCTATACTCAATTTGTCAATTTCATATAAGAATCCACTCTGATTAATTAACCAAGTAATTAATACATGAAGAATTAAAAATGATACTCCAATCCATGGTGCCAATCAAGACAGAAAATCAATTCAAACAACTATTTGGTTTCCAAAACATAACATAGATTCCAATGTAGAAGTTTAGCAAATATTCAATACAAATCCATCAAGAAATCCAAAATAATGTAATACAAAGACAACTAAGAGTTAAGAAGATATAACTTGTTGTCATCCAAGCATAAACCTCCTAGACCCAAGCATCCATGACCTCCATCAATGGTTTCAAGCTTGCTCTTCTAGCTTCTTCATTGTATATTCCAAAAATTGAAGGTTTTGGGATGGAAAATCCAAGGTTTGGCAACCTCCCACGGAAGAAGATCATAATCCCTAGCCTCTCTCTCTCAGCCCCCAAATGAAATAAGGAAATGAAAGATATGATATTAGGGCTAAAAAATTGAACTAAAAAGCTAATCTACAGACCTGCTACAGTGCACCGTCGCGGCGGTAGCAAGGCACCGCTATGGCACAAAACCCTGTTGTTTTTTAGTTTTTGTACTAGCGTCGTGGCGCTCGTTTTAACGGCTGTGGCGGTGGGCCTTTTTGCAGAATTACCAAAATGCCATCCAACTATAATTTTCCTACAAAATAAAAATAAATTAAAAACATATAATTACTATAAATAACCGAAAACATAATTAAAACTAATATTAACAGCATTTATAGCAATAATAATAATAATAATAAATACACATAACTTAATATAAAAGACATAAAATTAATAGAAAGCATAATTTAGAACAATAACATTAAAAACACATAAAAATCAACTAAAATGCTAGAGAATTCACAAAATCAATATGTTCAAAAGTATTCAATATATAGGTATAAAAACAAGTCATCACTTGTACTTCTGTATTCTTGATTTCTAAGGAGGCATGTAACCATGTCTAGTGTATGTAGTTAGTTTTTATTTGGGGTACACATTTATATTGTGTTTGTAAGTTTTTATTTCAGGGGAAGGGGAGGGGAGGGGAGGGGAGGGGAAAATAATTAAAATCCCTTCAAATAGCATGTTCGTGAGTTTTTTTTTAGGGAATGAGGGAAGGAATTTAGAGGTAAAATTTATTTAATTTTTGGCTCAAAATTTTTCCCTCAAAAGTGGGAGGATTTGGAAGGATGGGAAAGTAAGAAATTTTACATTATCAAAAACAACCTAGTAAAATAAATAATATGACAATTTTACCCCTCACTAGCATAACTCTCAATTATTATAAACACATTATATAAGGGAAATTCGTCAATTACATGGGAATTATACTTTGCCCTAGTTAATGCACCAATGCCAATCCTTAATTACATTAGCAATGCCAATCGGTAATAAATTAATTACAAACACAGTATATAAACACAACATATTTCTCTTATACACACAGTATATAAACACAGTATATATTGTGTATCCTATATTTATATAATAATATATAAACACAGTACATATTGTATTTTATATTATTTATATAAATACAATATATATTATTTATAAATACATTATTATATTATTTATATAAATACAATATACAGTATACATTATATAAATATATTATTATATAATGTATTTATATAAATATAGTATATACTGTATATAAATACATTATATTTAATTTATATACTGTGTTTATAAGAATTTCCCTTTTAAACACAGTAAATAAGGGAATTCGTCAATTGGCTGGGGAAATTCTTAAATACATTACCAATGCCAATTGGTAATAAATTAATTGGTGCTTCAAATGGGATAATAAATATATATTGCTAATTATTTTAGTTGTAAAAAAAAGTTTCATTGTCACTATTTTAAGTTATTTTATTAAATGCTAAATTTTAAAATTAAATTTGATATCAATTCATTTGATTTTGTCACTAAAATTATAAATAACATAAATTATCTTAAAAATAATATTAATTACGAATAATATAAATTATCTTAGAAACAATACATTAATGAACTATAATAGTTAATTTATAAATATCTCAATATTGATTAAAAATTTATTATTATCAAAATATAAATAGATTTTAATTGTTATAAATTAACTTCAAAACATCAAAATCAAAACAACCTAACAAAGTAGTAATAATAATTAATAACATACCATCCATTAATTAATAATTATGTGAAAAATTAATTACTGTTGGAGGGAATTAATGTAGGTGAAGGAGCAATCAACCATACTTTTTTGTGATTTTCATTGAATGCTGATATTAAAATATGTGAGAGTAATATAGTAATTGTGTAGTTTAAAAATAAGAATTATGTCCCTTTCCTTTCCTACTTCTAAACATAAAATTTAATTAAAATCTCATCTTATCCATTCATTTCTAAAACTCACAAACACGACAAAAGAAAACTATAATCCATCCCTTCCACTTCTATACTTTCCTTTCCCATCTCATCCCTCCAAACTCACAAACACAGTATAAGGATATTAAGTCATTTATCCTTTGAAATATCCCAAAAGAAAATTTACTCAATTTTAAAAAAAAAAAATCTTTGTGGAGCAAAATATTTTTATAAGTGAGACTCTTTTTGTGGGGAAAAAGGATTACATAAATAAGTATCTCAAATTAACTTTTTGAAAGTCAATTTGAGATTTTATATTCCCTCAAATCACAAAATGACAGCAACGAAATATGGTTAGATTGTAACGCTTTAACAAAAACGTGATATGAAGGTTTTTGTACCAACACGAACGAAAGTAAACCCTTGAATCAAAAAGAAAAATAATAAACTCATAAATAGAACAAGAGTTAATAATCTAAATTAATTAATAAAACGTTATTGCTCACAAGTCTTAATAAGCATATTTATAGTTCTAAGCTACTTCCCAACATCAATTAGGATAAGAAAAATTAAAATAACGGAGATTAAAAAACAATCCAAGTTTGACCGGCGAGAAGATTACTTCAAATATTTTTTAGGGCTTAAAACGATATGCGTCATGGCCAAAGTCGAGGAGTCTTGTAGGGCTAGTTGTTAGTTTCGATTTGATATTTTATGGGCCCCTTAATTCTTTTTGAATAAAAAGTTAAGCTACTTTTAAAACGTACCGACTCGAAAAGCTATTCCAAGTCTGAATTGGACTCTTCAGTCTCATTTGCTAATTTATGAATTTTAAGGATATAATTTTCTCCTATTTTGACCCCTAAATTAATTTGTGGTGGCATGATAGCATAATTGTAATACTAACTTTGAGGATATTGTATCATTTTATAATATTGTTAAGAAAAACATAACTATTTTTGTGGATTAAATTTTTACTATTTCTTTTTATTTTTTTGAATGCAACTCTTTTTTGGAGCGGAAAAAATATTTCGAAACAAAGGGAGCATTATAAATTTATAAAACGACCCTCATTTTTCTTCAATTTTCTCTCTCCACCTTCCATATGTTTCTCTTTTTGTATTTAAATTTTTCACTCTCCTTCCCATGTATCACAAATGACACCACGATGGTTTTAATTCATAGCTAAGGTATGGTTTGATATTGGTATATGCAAAATAAAATAAAAAATTATAATTTGCATAAAAAAATGTTAACAAGTTCAAGAAATTACCATATGATATATATAATGTTATATGCATTGAATGACAAGGTGCAGTACTAGTAAGTGCGATTTATGAAAGTTTTTACAAATTACAGATTTAAGAGAACAACGGAGGAAAGAGTTTTCGGTTTAGTTTAAAGCACATTAGTTGTATTTTGATTATGAAAGTCTCATGTTTGATGTCAGTTTTTTGTTTACGAATATATGATTCAGATGTAATTAAGCAAGATCTAGACTTTATTTATTTATGTATTATTCTTCTTTGTTTTGTTTGTAATTTTTTTCAGGAAATAATTACTATTTTTTTTTCTTTCTATTTTGCTAAAAAAAATGTATTCAACGAGAACTTTGTATTTATGTCAGGGAGTTGACCAGTAGTAAATTGTGACTATGAGAGAGCTTATATGGTCACTAGATCTTGCACAAATTAATGAAAAGTTTGGCGAGAAAAACTGAAAATTTTACGTAGTATTTTTTATCGAAAAATCAATCTAATTTATTTTGTACCATTTGCTAAATGACTCATGTTATGATATTTTACATCATAGGTCTTCCCGTTCCGTCATCTAACTAATGTCCTTCATGTAGTATCATGACTTTAAAATACACAAAGCCATTTTACTAAGTCATTCTTCCTTACATGGTAGTGGTTTTGATGCATGTACATTATTTTTAATACTATTCATTGGATTACCTTTAAGATAATCTTGACCATTCATTATATATTAAAAAATTAATAAAATTTGTACTTTTTGATAACCTTGGACTTGTTAAACCAGTCAAGTTACATATTTTGACAAAGTTCAATGTCAAAAACATATAATACTAAAATTTATCTCAAACATATAATACTATTTAAATTTATCTCAAAACAAGTAACCACGTTATTTTAATAGTTGTGGATCAAATTGTGCCACATCCTTTATCAGAAATCAAGACATTAAAGAGATGTGGACCAAATTGAGGCACATATTATTTTTTCCTTTCTTCCTTTTTCAAAAGTCAATTATTTAAATTTTATAATTTTATATTTTTGAATAAATAAAACTTTTACTTAGTAATTCGTGTATTTAAAAGAGATAATTTTTCTTATTTCTTAGTAATTTATATATATTTTTTATATAATGACTCAAAATAATCATATATGATGAATGTAATAAAATAAAACAAATTTTATGAAGTTAAATATATAATCTTCTAATTAATAAGTCCTGCATTTAGAATATAGATAAAAAAAATCATAGTAAGTTTTATATGATAGTTATATTTATTTTTAATTACTAACTATAAATAATTTCATAATATCAATTAAAACATTAAATAAATTTATAATTTTGAATATATAAGTTTAAAAATTCCTAATTTATAAATTTATATAAAATTATAATTTTAATGATGATTCTTGAATTAATTAGGAAATTAAAAGATATTAAAACTATCTTAATCCCAAATGTTAACAATATCAAATACGAAACCTTATTCATCACCTAAACATATTCACTCCAAATTAAGTGTACAATTCAAACTAAAAGCTTCAAAACACTTTTTAATCTATTTAAGGCGCATTTAATTATTCGCCTTAGATCATTTATTAATACCCCAAAGCATAAAAATTAAAAGCAAAAGTTAAGAAATTCTAAAACCTCAATACGATAAATTATTCTTAAGACCTCAGTCCATTGTATTGCTCATATTAATTTGATTTTATAATTATTTTTTAAATTAATTATTTTTTATACAGAAACTAGGCTTCAAATACTCCAATTTAACCTTAAGAATCACTCAAATCGAATTAAAAATCATTAAGTTATCCATTTTAAAATATTAGAAATTGCTACTGAAAATTTTTCTACAAAAATTTCAGATCTGCCCTTCCTTAAAATTCATAATAAAATAAATAGTTAGATTTAATGGTAAAAATTGGTTATAAATATTCTCAGCTTATATAAGTATAACATATCCAAATTTACAACGATCCAAGATTAAGAGATATAACCCATACAATAGACCTTAAATATATAAAAATAGATTTTTAGATTTTAACTTCTACACTCAATCAAATTATATTTATTTATATAAATTCATCTTCTCTTTTTGGTTATAATGATATCTAATCACACGTCTATATTTTATTTAGAAATAAACTCTAATTTAAAACCCGCAAAACTAAACTTAAAATCAAAATATAAAATAATATTTATCTTCATTGTTCATCTTTTCTCAACACACAAAAATAAAGAATCTGACTTTTGGATCATATTAATATGATTTTATAATTATTTTTTAAATTAATTATTTTTTACAGAAACTAGACTTCAAATACTTTAATTTAACCTTAAGAATCACTCAAATCGAATTAAAAATCATTAAGTTATTCATTTTAAAATATTAGAAATTGCTACTGAAAATTCTGCTACAAAAATTTCAGATCCGCCCTTCCTTAAAATTCATAATAAACAAAATAATTAGATTTAATGGTAAAAATTGGTAATAAATATTCTCAGCTTATATAAGTATAACATATCCAAATTTACAACAATCCAAGATTAGGAGATATAACCCATACAATAGACCTTAAATATATAAAAACAGATTTTTAGATTTTAATTTCTACATTCAATCAAATTATATTTATTTATATAAATTCATCTTCTCTTTGTGGTTATCATGATATCTAATCACACGTCTATATTTTGTTCAAAAATAATCTCTAATTTAAAACCCACAGAACTAAAGTTAAAATCAAAATATAAAATAATATTTATCTTCCTTGTTCGTCTTTTCTCAACACACAAAAATAAAGAATCTGACTTTCGGATCTTTTAGAGTCCTCAGAATGCCTTAACATCTTCACGAAAATTGTAGCTCATGAAAAAATATACAAAACATGCTCGAAAATCCAAATCATTCGGGGTTAATACGACTGAGTTACGAATTTTCAAAATTAGAGCAGAAAATAGTGACGGTTTCAATTAACATTTTTTTCTCTCTAAAATAAAGAGAACGAAAATTGAAGAAATAGGCTTTGGATTCACTCAATTCTGAATTAGATGAATTAATTATGATTTTTCTGAGTAGCTGTAGAATATATAAAGTATCTACTTAGGAATTCAACTAATCAAGTTTAAATAGGATTAGGGTTATATCTAACACTCTTTAAATAAAGTTTAAATAGAATTAAGTTATATCTAACAATCTTTAAATATAATGAGAAAACAAAATATGACTTACCAAAACCTAATGGACTCCTTAATTTGAATTAATTAATTATCTACAAAAAAATAAAAATAATTAACTTTCCAAAAGAAATAAATTATTAACTTACCTTTTTAATTCAATTGTGCTTTTAAGAAAATTAAACCAATGTTTAATAATTTTTAAAAAATTCTGGGTTATTACGTACATTGTGAGCATCATTGAGGTTAGTAATTTTATCAAACCGAAATCTATGTTTCTCCAAACAGTGGAAGCACTTGTATGAGAATGCAAGAGAAATAGATTGCTACTATTACAGTCAAAATCTGAGTACCTTGAGAGTCACCAAGAACAGATCTTCTGCAGATCAGCAAACATTTTTCTTCATCTTTAAATTGGCTTTTTCCTTGGTTTTATATTTTCAGGCTTTGTTTTGTGTCTTGTTTCATTTTGGTCACTCATTTTTTTATATTCTTGGGGGTCAAAAACATCACCATACATTATTACTCGCTCCGTCCCTCTTTATATGTCTATGTTATAAACTCTTGGTGAATATAGTAGCATCCTATTAGGTAATACTATCCCTGTTTTAAATTATAAGATTATTATTAACTTTTGAAATTGAGATGATATATAAAAAATTATGAAATAATAAAATCTTATAATGAGCAGTAATTTTTAGATAGTTTACAATTTTTATCTTTTGTTTGACTAAAATTAATGAAATACATGTCAATTTTGAGTTTAAAAATGTATTAATTATCATTTCCTAAAAATATTAATTATCATTTCCTAAACAGCTCTTTTTTCCCTTCATGTATATTTTCTTGATAAAAAAGCTCTTTTTCCCCTTTATAAATTTTGGTTTCTTTTTATGTGAGGCTTATTTTCTCATGTAAATTTATTATTTAATAGCTCTCCGTTATTGTGAATCTGTCTTGATTAGGAGTATGGATAACAATGGTGTTGAGTAAGACAAATTCCTGTTGTGTTAGATCATAGATATTACATTGAAAAAATCAACATTAGCATGATCAATTTAATTAGTCAAAATTCTTAACAATAACATTATCTTATTTATTAGTCGTATGAAACGCGTGTTTACTCTTTTAACCGTTTAGTTCGCTAATTTAAATTTTAAACAAAAAGGTAGTTCATTAATTTAAATTTTTAAACAAAAAGGCGACGAATTTTATTTATTTTAATTTGTTTATTACAACAAGATATATTTAACAAAAATAAGGTTTTTGAATGAAAATTGATTAAGAAATTCTCCCCAAGAGATGGTTCATTAGGTTATTGCTTTATCAACTAGCAGGTTGTTGTTTAATTATGAAAGGACATAACCTTATCTCACTATATATATTCACAAGATAATGTGACATAAATTTGCTGACCCATTTTTTATTCATAACGTTCTTCAACTTTAGGTGGTACGCATCATTTTAACGTATCAGAAAGATAGACTGGTGGGCTTGCTGCTTGATGTGGTGGGACTGGCGACTGGGAACATTTTACCGTATTTTAAAAAGGCTGATGGTGCTAAAGCTTGGCGGCTCGCCTGCGGAGGCATAAATTATTTTAGGAAACTGAGATTTCCGTAGGGTTTACCTATAGCGACGATTTTAAAACCGTCTCTATAAACCAATGGCGACCCTTTTCATATGTAAAGTGTCCCAATAGGTCTATAGCGACGATTTTAACTTATAAAGTGTAGTCATAGGTATATAGCGACGGTTTTAAAACTGTCGCTATAGGTTAAAAGGGAGTCCACCTGCGAAAATAACAAAAAACCCTATGGAAATAGCAGTTCCCATTATTTTATGCTCCATCCATCCCATAAAATTTATTAATTTATAATATGTAAGTTTAATATTGGTGGCATTTTAAAATTATTTTGTTGTTATAACACCCCAATCTTGTATCATAATATGTAAATTTTTGTTGTCTATATATAGAATTAAATTACTAACAATAATATTTTCAATTACAACCTTTGGATGATTTTTTGCTGGACTAAAATAATCTAAGAAAATATTATTGAGAAAGTGTATTAGGTCTTGATATGCTATATTTTGTTTTAGACCCGAAATTTGACCCAAGTTTTTATACATTGTATTAGAGTCGACCCTCAAAAGCTTGGGTCTGGTTATCTTATCGGGTTGCTAGTATTATCCAACAATGACTAGTGTATAATTTTGATGTTGATGTCAAAAATTTAAGTGACGAGTTTGTAATAACTTAGTCCCACATCTTTAATGAATTGTTTATATATGAGACATTGAATTACTAACAATAAGATCTTTAAGGAAAATGTATTAGGCCTGGGTACGTTATGATTTGATTCGGACGCAAGAGATGACAAGCAAAACCTGTGTTGAAATCAAGCATACCTTTCTCGGTTTGACTAAAGATCAAACAAATTATTTATGTTTATATTTTGCAAGGCCAGCCCTCTCAAAAGTTGCCAATGCCATCCCACTTTTGTATTAACTTGAGGTCATTCTCGACGGACATTTCCGTTGCCTCAAGTGTTGTCGCCCCGTGTTTTCGTCAACCGCCGTCGTTATTGAATCAAAGCTGACAGACTCATTAGTGATGGACAGGTGACGGACTGTCCGTCACCTATTATTAAAAATGTCATAGGCGATGGACAGTCCGTTGCCAATTACATATAGTCCGTCGAGAATGACTATTTTTCTTAAAAAATATATTTTTCAAAATTATTAAAATCCCCCTTGTTTTTTTTAATAAACCTATACTACCAATTTAACAAATAAACCACTAAATATAAGCATCTAAATATGCAATATCACACCACCAACAAACAAACTCAATCTCATAAATTTATATATAAAAATAATATGAAAACAATACTAATATTCAAAATTTACATGTTTAAATACATAAATATAAAGTCTTTTATATGTCATGATTATTCTCTCATTAGACAATTTGTGATGCAAGCTCTGGACAAACCCATGCGAGTCTACCAAGGGTGATGGAACTGTTTTCAATGAGTGTTGAGCCCCTGCACAACATAACAAAATTGTTAGGAAATTTGTTCACAGTATAGATACATGTTGAGGTTACACAAAAGGTACATGCATACTGAAGAGAAAAGAATGGTCAACACAAGGATAACATGAGGATCAAGCAATCACCTCAGCATGTTGAAGTATTAGAACTAAGGATGATATCACTGTCATTACTATAGGAGAAATTTCCTGACGAACCTGAAATAGGAAGTTCAAAACATGGTGAAAACACTTCAATCTGCGAAGTAGTAACCATTATCAGATTTTAGCAGGGGGAAGAAGTGAACTGATAATGAGCATGCATTCACTCCTACATAACTTGGAATCAATGTAACTTCATAGGAGTTAGCAATCAATACTCAATCAGGAATGATCATCTTAAATGATTATCTTAGCATGAAATAGATTATGAATCAATTCGTTTTTGTGGCACAACGCCAAATACAAATAGGAAATAGATTACGAATCTGTAATTTAGTATTGGAAACATCAGTTACCCATACATAAAACAAAGAATTTGAAATCCACAAATATTTTACATAATGTTAGAATGAACAGAATATGCAAGAGTGCATGCCACATAAAGTTTTTGGCAAATTCAAATGCATTTGCATAAAAACATAACTGCATGTATGGGTCATGCACTGGCATGCCTATTCATTTTAAAACGGATATCCAAGTACATAAAGCACACCTTCCACACAGTGTATTGACATAAACTTGTAGTGCTTAAATTTAGTTAGCAATTTATACGCAAGTGTACGCAATCAACAAATAATACAGTGATAAAATAGAGTGTCGAACCCACAGGGAATTAAAATAATTATTAACCAATTATTAAATTTATATCGCCTTGATCTTATTTAAACAAATGATTTAAAATTTGTGAAATAGAACTAATTAAAATTAATAAAGAAATTACTTATTAATAAAATACTAGGGGTGGCAGAATCATATATCTAATATCATTTTCTCAATTTTCATGCCCAAAAACTCTACTTTTTATCTCACACTAATTTGGTCTCTCGACTCTATTAGATGCAGAAAATAAAATCAGTTAAGCCCAATTAAGTTTTAAATCAAATTGTTAATTCTTTTACAGCCAAACAAATGTATAAAATCAAAACACTCACTATATCCATCAAAACACAATTTATATCCGCTTTTAACAAATCATAAACTGAATCCAACAAATCATAATGAGAATCCACTTTTATATTTGAGCAATAAAAATAGGCATTCAATAAAAAGAATTATTATTTACGTTAAAGTACTAAATCTGTAAAATTGATTGGCATGGATTTGTGCAATGAAATCAATTAAATATAATCATCCTTAACCCTAGAAATTAATCTAACCTAGCATACTTAAAATTAAAACACAAAACATAATTAAATAATGTATAAATAAAATAATCCACAAATAATTCAACGTATCAAAATTACAACAATAAAAGAAAAAGAAAAGAAATCAAATCTGTATTAATCCGCTGTCACTCGGATCACAATTTTCAATCTCCAAGCTTTCGTCTTCAATTGATGAACCCTTTCGCGTTGAATATTTGCTCCAAAATAAAATAAAAATCTACTCCTAATATTCTAATCTACTCCTATGTTAGTCTTATATTCGTCTAAAAATTAGTCTCCTATCAACCCCCCAAATAATACCTTGCGGTCATGTATTTATAAGAGTTACATAATAAAATCCTCAAAAATCCAGAATCATGGCTTGGTATCATAAATGGAAAAGGAATTAGAATGCATGCTGCCAAAGAATTCTGATCACTTTGAAATATAAGACTAAGGAATGGGAGTTGGGACCCACGTTGAAAGAAGCTTGCCAAGCTACTGATTTTAATTAAACTAAACAACCGCACATGTATGCTCCGCCCTATTAGCATCCAAGTTTCGGTAATTACTAAACTGCCATTAGCTCAATTTTTCCTATAAAATCAAATAAAAATTATTATAAATAAATAAAAATAACAAAAACACATAATAAATAATAAAATGCCTAAAATACTAAAAATACTTAAAAACTAACAAATAATTAAGTATAAACATATTCAATAAATATGAATAAAATCACACTTATCAACATGGTATCTGAATTATATCAGAATTTGCCAACTTTTAGCTATTGCAAAATTATAGAACAACTAATACGTTTCTCCAAAAATTTGTCACCAAACTCATAATAATGTCATACAATAGAGGCTATGTAGCGACCCGAAATATTTTAATATAGAAAAATGGAATTATTGGATGTAATTGTATATTTCTGAGGGATTAAATTAAATCATTACATGATGACCTGATTTATTTAATTATGTGTTGAAGTAATTAAAGGAATTTAAGGAAGGTTCAATTAATGGGTTAATTAAATTAATGGACCAACCTAGGTGGTATAGTATCAAAGTGTGATAGGGTAAATGAGCTATGTGATATTTAATTAAATAGCTAGCAAGTTAAGTTGAATGTGCAAATTATTTAATATGGTTATTAATTAATGAGATTTCGTAAACATTAATAATATTATATTTATTTCCATTTGGAAAGTTATTGATAGTGGGGGTATTAATATTTTATATTTCCACCAGGAATTTAATTTGGGCAACTCAAAGCTTAGTTGCAATATAAGTAACAATTAGGCCACCAATTGTTTAATTAACAAAACAAATAGCGACTCAGCCCAAGAGTAATAACATAACCCGGTGGAAAAAGTAAGAGTGCCACTCCTTTAGGGATAAAACCTCAGAAAAAGCAGAGCACGCGCAGTTTGTGCAAAACTCAAGGACTCAGTGCTGAGAAAAGAAGGAACAAGTCAGGCATAGGGGAGGCTATAGGGTGCAACTCCTCAGAGTTGTTTAAGGCTGAGAGAGTGTTGTATAACCTCAGTCATTCCCTCATTTCCCCTTCGCGTTCATTTAGGCTAAGAGAGATATTGAGCTTGAGAAGTAAATGTAAACTTCAGAGGAGTTCATGCTGTTCGGAGAAGGCAGAATCTGAATGTAAATCATCTGTCAAGGATTGAAGGTATTATCCGGTTATTTTGATATTATCCTTATTTATTTAGCTAGTTTTATCTTATGTTGGATTAAGGAAACATAATATGCTAGAGTTGCTTATGAGGTGTTTAAATGAGAGTAATGTGAACTCGGTAGTCAAATGTTGTTGAAACTAGTTAATGATTGAATTAGAACTAGAATAGTGGTTTCAGTTATTTTACGCAGTCAACATTGTGAGTCTGAACCACAGTTGGTCTGTACTCAATGTTCATGTTCATAAAACTTTAGAATGGACTGGTGTATTGGCTTATTATTTGGTTTAGATGTTGTTCTCTGTTGGGAGAAATCTGTGTTAAGGACCATGAAGGGTTCAGGCGATACAAGGTTAGAGTAGGTGTGGAAGAGTATTTGTTTACTGTAAATAATCAGTTCATGAAGATAATCCCATATGCTCACCGAGTGTTTGACTAAATGTCTAAGAAAACTAAGGTGGTTAAACCTTCTGTCCAAGGATCTATTTTCAAATCAGAACCTCTTTAAATAATGTGTTAGACGTTGGGTTAGTCTAAAGGGTAAACCAGAAAGGTTAAAATGAGTTTTGGTATGTTGTTTGAAGTTATTGTAAATCTGGGAATTTTCCTTAGTTGGAGAAAGAGTAGTAGAGTGCTGATAGTAGAGTGCTGCTGGTAGTAGAGTGCTGCTGATAGTAGAGTGATGCTGCTGATAGTAGAGTGCTGCTGGTAGTAGAGTGCTGCTGCTGGTAGTAGAGTGCTGCTGATAGTAGAGTGCTGCTGGTAGTAGAGTGCTGCTGCTGATAGTAGAGTGCTGCTTGTAGTAGAGTGCTGCTGGTAGTAGAGTGTTGTTTCTGATAGTAGAGTGCTGCTGGTAGTAAAGTATTGTTGCTGATAGTAGAGTGCTGTTGGTAGTAGAGTGTTGCTGCTGTTAGTAGAGTGCTGGTAGTAGAGTGCTCTGGTAGTAGAGTGCTGGTAGTAGAGTGCTCTGGTAGTAAAGTGCTGGTAGAAAAGTGCAAAACGTAGAGTGAAAAGTGCAAAACGTAGAGTGAAAATCGTAGAGTGAAAAGTGCAAAACGTAGAGTGCTGCTGGTAGTAAAGTATTGTTGCTGATAGTAGAGTGCTGTTGGTAGTAGAGTGTTGCTGCTGTTAGTAGAGTGCTCTGGTAGTAGAGTGCTCTGGTAGTAAAGTGCTGGTAGAAAAGTGCAAAACGTAGAGTGAAAAACGTAGAGTGAAAAGTGCAAAACGTAGAGTGAAAATCGTAGAGTGAAAAGTGCAAAACGTAGAGTGAAAGTGAAAATCGTAGTGTCTGGACAGCTTCAGCGTCAGTTAGTAATATGAGCATAACTTTCTCATACGAACTCGGATTGAGGTGATTCAAGATGTTTTGGAAAGCTAATAGATATACCTACAACTTTCATTCTTTACGAATTTCTATTTGATGTCTGTATCAAGGTCGAAATTGATCATTTTTGGGACTGTTTTGACTTCTTATAGTAAAATGAGTATAACTTTTGTATACGGATTCGGATTAATATGATTCAAGATGTTTTGGAAATCTAAGAGATAGACCTATAACTTTTATTCTTTAACTTTGTCGATTTGAGGTCTGTAACAGAGTCTAAATTGACCATCTTGAGGTATGATGTGTAATTGGAGGCAATCGGAGGGCGTCGGGCATGCACGTGTGCAACGTGCAATGTTTTCGACACTAAGTTATACTGTTCTTTGTATAAAGCATGAATATTATGACTTATAATGATGTCTATCCTTAATCAACGATTAATTAGATAAGTGTATGAGCATGCTAAACGTGTGCATATGAGGCGGGATAGACGTGTGGCGTATAAACGTCGAAACGCTGTGTAAAGTGTTATTTAGCAATTTAATAATCTTAGAGATTAATTAAGGTAATACTAATTGGGATTGGTAAGAGTTTTAAATATTGTCTGAGGTGGGTAATATTATGACAACTTGATGAGGTAATTGTAGAATTAAACCTAGTAAAGTCCAGTAGTGACTAATTGGTAGATTGACCTAAATAATTATGAGGACCAAATGATAATGTTACGGCATTAAGGAATGTCGGATATACAAAGTTAAGTATAGAAGGTTTACGGTGTTTATGTGAAATATCGTGATGAATCCACAATGGACTAAACTAATGAATCAACCCTAGTGAATAAATGGGACGATAAAAGGAAGTAGACATCCTAAGAATAAGATTAAATATTGAGTCAAACTTTGACTAATATAATGGACCGTTGATCTCTCATGTTGTATAGGTGGTGCAAGGAACGCGAAAGGTTAGCGTAAACTGGTGTTGCAATCCAGGCAAGTCTTTCAGTGATATTTGTTATCCCTGCAAGTTTTTCAGTATTATGGGTTATATGCATAAACTATTAAATGTGCACTCATGTTATGTGCTAACTGATTGTAAATGTGTCTGTGTATAATCATATGTTGTTAATAGCTGTTATATATAATTAATGCTATGAATCGAATGTGTTATATGAGTTACATAACATGGTAACATTGACATGCATGGTAAGCATGGGTAGATTTTATAAATGCAACGCATGATAAGCATGATGCCTATGTAAATGCCAAGCATGGAGCATAAATTAAATGTAACCTACGTGTTATGTGTTAGCCGTTGGACTTGCTAAGCCGTCGTGCTCAATCTTGCTTAAATTAACATTTTCAGCGAAGTAACTGAAGAAACTCTTGAAGGCTTTGGATATATGGTATGTTGAATAGGAAACCCAGGTTGCTGTAATGGGAAACAGTTGTTGCATTGGTTTTACTGATCTGTGGTCATGATCGTAGAGTGAGCCTCAACAATCGTAGAGTGAGTCTCAGCCGATCGTAGAGTGAGCCTCGGAAATCGTAGAGTGAGTCTCAGCCGATCGCAGAGTGCTTGGTCGTAAAGTGACAAATCGTTGAGTAAACTCCACTGTGGGATCATAGAGTGAAATTTCACTGCCTGAGTTTTTTTTTCTGCGAGTGTAGACTGCCAAGACAGACGATCGTAGAGTGACTTCACAAGCGATAGTAACATATCTTATAGCTGACTGTTTTGATAATCTTGTTTGCTGAATATGTATTTAGCTTACCGGATTATAAAGAATAACTTATAGAGGTAAAGATTATATATTAAATTATAATGTATATGATCTAGAGATGTAAAAGAGCGATGTAAAGATTGCGATTTTGGGAATATAAGATTTTTGAAAGTTAATTAAGTTTATCAATTAATATATTGAGTTTTAACAGCATTAAATTTTATCTTTTATGTAATGTTGTGTATAATAAGGAGAAGGTTGTTCGTGTAACGACTTAAACTCAGGATTGAGGTTACTTTTGACGGACCAGATCCGGGGTTATTGGAGACAGATTTTGGGGTTGTCACAGGCTACAGATGGAAGAAAAAATAAGTAAAGACTATATGCAGTTCAACTAAAGAAATGGACCTGGAATTCTTTTTATAGTCTTGCTAAATGGGATCATTTTTATTATTGCAAACATATGTAAAAGCCAAAAAAATTTATATTACTTTGGTTACAGCTATATAGAAAAAGAATGCATTCAAAGCTATATTATGAAGAATGGTGATAATACAGCTTAAAGAGGTGAATCCACCTTGATTGCTAATTCTCCAATTGCCCTACACGCATTATTAGCCATTGAGACATTTTTCTTTAGCTTCGGAGTGTTCTTCAGAAACATATACCTTGACTAAATGGTAATACCACTGCAAAGTAATCGAAAGGATCCAGATCCAAAGTCCACTTACCAGTTGCTTAGCACCAACATCAAGAAATTCAGGTAACCGAGGGTGCAAATGAATGGGACAAACATAATCAATCACCAAAATATCAAAGTAGTACAGGACAAACTAAGTTATGTTCAAGAATTTGGACCCTAAAAACTCACTGTATGTGCATATGAACACACAGAGACACAATTAATTCACAGTGGGTGTGTGTATACTTTATGTGTGTGATAATGTGTGTATGTGAGTATTGCAGTGGGTGGGTGTGTGTGTGAGTATAGCAGTGGGTGTGAGAATAACTTACCAAACAACCAAATCAAACCCAAATCAAGCCTCCTCCATTCGCCTCCTCACGCCCAAATCCTCCATTCCTCTCCTCGTTGTATGTGTATATGTCTGCAGTAGAGAGGAAGAGGGAAAGGAAGTGAGAGAGGGAGTCATCGCCGGTGAAGAAGGAAGAGGGAATAGCCGGTGAGCACAAAGCGAACTATTCTTTATTATTCTTTAGGTGAAAGGTAAAATAGTACTCTCATTTCACAAAATGAGTCTAGTTAGCCATTTTTTCGTTGTTTCACATAAAGTCCTTTAGTATAAAATATCACAATGTACTCAAGTTTGATTTCATATATTTTTATCATGCCTTTATTACTAAACTAACAAGTACTACTAACTACTTATCATCTTTAAAGGTAAAATATTAAACAATATCTTTAACATTTTCTGAGGTTGCGAATGTGACCATTTTTGTGAAACCGATGCAATATATATAACTTTACATGTATGAAGAAGTATCAATAGTTAAATAATCTGGCAATTTATTTAGATAAACTACTGCAGGATTATTGTTCACCTGTATGGTTCTATTGTTTCCCAATATGACAGGATTATAATAATGAGAGTGGAGTTGTGGAAGTAGAGACTAGAAAGAAAGAGCAAGAAGATTAGAGTGCAATATATAAGTGTATTACAGTTGAAACTGAAAGGCCTTGATGCAACCAATCCCATACACCACTGCAGGTCAAAATTCTTTTAAGCTATCTCTTCAATCAAAATCTCTAACTTTTGACAATGTTTTTGTTTCTTATATAATCCTTCATCACAATATTTGCACCTAACAACACGACATTGAACAAATCTAAAATAAAGGAATACGAGGCCTGTAATACAATAATACAAGTGTCCAAGCGGGTGTTAGTTTAGCACGGTAAGGACCAAGAATTTTGAGTTGCATTTTAAATAAAATTAGAAATTTAATTTCTAATTAATTACGTTATGGTGTGTGTGACGCCCCCAAATTTGGGTACTAGTACCTCGAACTCAGTGCTCACGATCCAATACAACTCTATCATATACACATCCCAAAACAACACACAATATCTATTGTGAAAAATAAACATATGTTGTTTATACAAAAGGGTTAACTACTAGTCCCAAGGTACGAAGCCTTATCAAAAATACATCACGAATTTAATATATACAATAGGATTCGTGTTACATGTAATCAGACTTAAACAAAACATAACAGTAGACATTTAGTACCCCAGCACGTCTACGAGCTTATCTTCCCCTTGCCCTTATCTTTATCTGAACATTCAGTTTTAGCTGCAATAAAATTTCATGACATAGCAAGGGTGAGCAACTAGCTTGCTTAGCAAGTTTTATATGAATAATATGAGTTATTTCATGATTGAATAATAATTGAATGATTCAATGAACTCAGGAAAATAAATATCTGAACAATATGATCAATGCTCGAACAATGAATAATAATTGATCATTGAAATGCTGAGTGGTCCAAAAGAACATGAACGTCTGTTGAGGAATCAGTCTCTTGATTGACCCTCTTAGGTTACATGTCCAGAACAGTACTTGAGGGGATCAACCTCTCGTACTCTATGTGTATGCATAACATTTATTCTGTATGTATCGTTTATTTGATACTTAGGTTGTTCCCCATTATGGGTTGTTCTCCTCAGTTTAAGAATCCGTACCACCATGGTTTGGATAACTTTTAAAATAAATTACACATATGTCTAGCCGAACAAGTGGCTTAGACTTCCCTTTTCAATTAGTTCATGAATGTAAGAACTTCAAATAATTCATACTTTAAGAATGGAATATGAATTCAATGGCACCACGTGCGAATAACAATAATATTGATTGCAAAAAAAAAAATAAAAAAATTGTAATATCAAAATAAGTCAGGGTAACTTGCTCAATAATAATATGAGTAAGGTTAAGAAACTTGCCTGGTGCGCGAATTACGTCTACTTTGCTTAATTTAAATTCCTCTTGAAGACCTAACATTTAAAATGTTGGCCTAACAATTAGAACAGCACATAATCGGTTTACGTAAATAACCTAAGTCAAATATCATTTAAACACATAGCATAAGGTTTACTAATACATTGGCTAAACAAATCATATCCCCCATATATTAATTATGTGCCAATATTATTACCCCTCTAATATTTAAATCACCTACTGATGTTAATTAATAACATCATAATTGGTTACCAATATTATTAATTCCCTTAATAATATTTAAAATCTCTTTCTAATATTATTAACCCTTTTAATAATATTTTAATCCTTAATCATTATTATTAATCCTTTAATAATAATTTAATTGTCGACTAATATTATTAATCATTTAATAATATTTTAATCCATTACTATTATTATTAATTATAAGTAATAATTTAATCACCAACTATTATTATAAGTCAATTAATAATTTAATCGTCAACTATCATTATTAATTAAATAATAAGTATTTACTAATTAAATAACAATTAATTAATTATCCTTACCTATTATAAGTTAAAAAATAGGTAATTACATTATTTTATCTTATCTTTCTTTAATTATTATTTAATTAAATAATAATTAATTAATTACCTTTATTACTCTTTAATCATTATTTAATGTTGAATAATGATTAATTACTTTTATTTATCATTTAATCCCAATTAACTAACAAATAGTTGCTTTATTAACTTTAATCCCTCCTTAATTATTATTTAATGTTAGTTAAATAATAATTAATTAATTATCTTTATCTCTCTCTTAATCATCATTTAATATTAATTAAGTAATGATTAATTATCTTTATCTATTATTTAATCCTAATTAAATAATAAATAATTAGTTTATTTAATCCTTCTTTAATTATTATTCAATATTAGTTAAATAATAACTAATTAGTTATCTTTACTCATTATTTAATGTCAATTAAATAATAAGTAATTATTCTATTAACTTCATTTCTCTTTAATTATTATTTAATATTGAACAATAATTAATTACTTATCTATTCTTATTTATTATTTAATGACCACTAAATAATAAATTTACTATCTTTATTTAATATCCATTAAATAATTAATTACTTAATTAATTAATTAACGTTACTTTATTATTTAACCCCTATTAAATAATAACTAATTATTTATTATCCCTTAATCATTATTAATTAAATACTAATTAATTAATCTATCATCTTCATTTATTATTTATTTAATACCCAATTAATAAGCGATTAACTTGTCATTCTTTAATTATTATTGTTTAATAATAATTCATTAATTCACTTCACTTATTATTTAATATTAACTAAATAATAAGTAGTAAATCTATTATCCTTTAACCATTAAGTAAATATTAAAATTATTTAATTAAATTCTTCTGTTTATTATTTAGAAAGAAGTCTTATAATCTTGGGTCATAGAGCAATACTCCTGAATACTATAAATTCACAAATAAAGAGATAATGGGAAAAGAGAATGTGACATATGACAAGCTATCAAATGCTCCTACACATAGGAATAAATACCCCATCATCACATCATTGCAACATAAAGGTACAATAATAAACAGAGGAGGATTTTAATTCAGATGAAGAAGTCGATCAAGTTCAATTGAAATTATCTGGAATGGATAAGATTTAATTCCTCGTAACTGATTGTAAAAGAAATTAAGAACAATACCAGAAGCTATTACATACTGGTTTATCAGGAGAAGCAAGACACTGAGTGTGTCAAAAGTTATATGAACCTCCACTTGGAGCTAAACATACGTTTGTTAAAAGTGTAGGATAAAAGGGAGGGCTAAACTTACCAGAAAGTTGCTTTATAAATATTGGGAGTTTAATTAGCTATACTACTTGAATTCTATGTAGTTTCCTTAACATCTATAATTTGACCCACGACTTAATTAAGCTCAACAATTCATTAAACTGCCATGTTGCTTGCTTGCTTGTTCATAAAAATATACAGCAGTTTATTAATTTCAAAGAAGTTGTGGGAGGCTGCCCAGCCGATAACAACCAGCAGCTGTAGCATACAAACATAGCCACACACGCACACCATACACCACCTAGACGCACGCAGCAACCCACCCACTAACAGCAATATATAGCTACTCCGGCGCATTGAACCAAACAGATGGTGGGCAAGAAATGTTTACACAGACATGATAGACATCTGCTACATTCAAACCACCCAAATGGGTTTTATTACTCACAAGACCTGCCAACATAACCCCCCAGTCGCAGCAACTACAATAACTAACACACGACCGACCAAGAATGACCCAACACCGAAAACAATCCAAAGAAAAATACAGCAACAACGTAGCACAACCAACACAACAACTAATTTACAGCAACCTTTTAACAATTACCCATCCAAAATGTAGCAAGCTATCTTAAATAATACACATGAATAACAGAAATGTTGGGTTACCCTTGTCGCGGTTCTCTCCTCTTGGACCGGAAGCTCGACTACGAATGGCGATTCTTCGTGCCTTCAATGCTTGATCCAAACGTTTCTCTCCCTGTATCACTCTTGTTGCTTAGATGCAGCTCTCAGTTCCGCTCCCCTTGCTCTCGGTTTCTCTCTCCTTGCTCTCGGTCTCTCTCTCAACCAAATGAACGGGAAGGAGAAGGAATGGGATGCGCTGCTTATACTCCCTCAGACATGGACAAATTCTGAGGAAGTTGGCTATATAGTTAAAGCTTTAATTTATTTACCACCTAGGGTTACTCAATTAACTCATCCATAGTAAATTCTCATCGTCACATTCATTTACCTAGCAATTAACCAATATTTGGTTAATGCCATATCTTGCCTACCAACTAGGGTTATTCAATTAACCCTACATTCGTTAATTCTCTACACTTATAAATACTTGAAAAATATTCTCCCAACACATTGACCAACATTTGACTTTTCACCTTACAAGTCAAACAGTTGACTTTGACCAAAAGTCAACCCCGACACCAAATTGTGTTTACTATTTCTCATTGTTAATTTCGACGTTCTGAACTCAACGGTGCAGTCCGCTTCTCCAAATTCTCTTTCGAACTCCAAATTGGGGTTTTAACTCGACTTTCTTCTATTTCCTTTAGTCAAACTTTGACTAGTTGACCACTTTGTCATTTCTTGCCATTTCTATTTGTTTCCTTGCCTTTACACATGTAAGTATACTCGTGATATCAAGTATACATTAGCTCATTCTCTTCACACCGCTATTCCACAAAATGACAACTATACAGGGTTCATCCTTAATCTTAGACTGCCACCTTAATACCTTGGCCACACATACAAGTCTTACAATTATTACGTGCTTAGGCTTATTCACTATATTCATATGGCTTGCCTTATATATAAATTTGACCCGCCTTAATCTTAATCCATTTTGGACTATTATTAAATTTCCAATCACTTGGCCACTAGGTTGGGTTTAATTTTAATTACCACCACAATACCTAGCTTATCTCTTCCCAATTTACTAATTTGGGATATCTTAAATTACTATTCAAGGTTTAACTTTCATAAGCCTGTTTAAATAATATATTAAACTTTACAGTGTTCTTGATGATTAATTCAATTAATCATTTATCACGATCGACTAAAATATAATTAGCGCACCTCCAAGTATATATGTATCTATACATATACACCTTCCCGAAACCTTAAAAATATTTCTCCAATTGAAATTTATTTTCCTAATAAATTTCCTCATACATCACACTAAAAACTTCTTACATAATTTCCTTTAGTCAAATACATTCATTGAGCTGTAAAGGTATTATATTACCTTATTATTAATATACCTCAAAGTACACATAATAATAAAATTCGAGGTTTTAAAATTTAAAAACCTACATTCTTCCACATTTAAATCTTAACACAAAGATTAGGGTAATACATTCTTTATGCATGTCATTTATCATGTCATATGGTTCAATACAGAATAATTATCGTAAATCATTTACTGCATGTTAACAGTTCATTTCATCTCATTGCACATAAGCACATTAACACGTCATTGCCCACAATAACATGTGTGCACATAACAGTTTAATAACAAATTTATAAATCATGCACATAATGCAACACGTTCTGAAAAACTTGCCTGGATTGCATATCCAGCTTACGCTAACCTTTTGCGTTCCTTACACGACCTACACGGCATATGAGATTGACAGTGCACAATATCAGTCAAAGTTTGACTCAATACATTATCTTATTTTTAAGATGTTTACTTCCTTTAATCGTCCTTATGTTAAATAACATCGGCTCTCAATGAGTTACCTATGACGTTTAATCATTTTAGTTCGAATCAAACTATGAACTGGTTTTTATAATACCAAACTTTAACCTATCTCCAAAATTTCTTTCAGGTTCGATTTCACACATTTTGGGTTGTCCAAAAAGTGCTACGCATCGATTATGTATTTGGACTCTACACGAAAAATTGAACAACATATCAAAAATTTACGTAACGCTTAAAATTCGACTCGGCGAACAAAAAAAAATGATTCGGCGTGCCAAACAGCCCATAAGCTGCCCAGAAATCTGTCCAGATTTCTGTCCAGAAATCTGCACAATTCTGAAAATTTACATTTTTGTGATTTTCGTGCTAGTTGTGCGAATTTTTATCTCATTCGTTGTACTTCGGATTAAATCCATTTTTGGATATGTTCTACCTCATACTACATAGTATTTTTAAAAAATATAACATGTTCGAAAACATTTTGGTAAGACCCGAAAACAGTGAGGCGAAACAGCTTGATCATAACAGTTTTCAGACTTAACCAAATTTTCTGTTTCTGCAGAATTTACCCAAATCTGATTTTCATGCCTATTTTAGAGATTTTTAACTCTCTTGTTATAACTCTAATTTCTATCAATCATGGAGCTAAAAGTAATCCTTACTACATAGTATTTTACAAAAATACAACTTAGCTCAAACGAACTTATAAAAGCATCGAAACAATAGCGCGAAAAACTGCGTTTAGACACTTCTTCTCCATTTTCAAACTTGTCATCACATAGTTATTTTTTGCCATGCTTTACTAAATTCCATTCCGACACTTGATTTAGCATCCATAACACATATTACACATGTCTGGACTTTCAAAAATAATTTACCCTTCTAATTGAGTTTATTATTCAAACAAAACATTTTTATTCGCCTAATCCTTCATTTTCATAACCATTTATCAAAAGGCTACCAAAATAATGTGGACACGCGTAATTACATGAAACTAAGTCATCTAACCTTGTTTCACCATTAAATTCTCAAAATGGCCAAAAATGACCATTGAGTTGGATTTTCATCCAACTAAACTAGTTTTTCATAAAACTAATATTGAGCTCATTAGACTCCTTTCTCATATCTACTAGAACAAGTCACTCATAAACTTTCTAGATTAATATTAATCGCACATGAATCTATACATACTTCATTTAAAGCTATTTTTGTTTAATTGAAGTATTTACCAACCAAACTAGTTTTACGAGATCAAAACGTAGTTCTTACATCTCTTTTGACACTAACATGCTATATATTACTCCAAGCACATAATACCATTACTTAGACACTTTTAATATCAATGTTTAGAAATACAATTTCTCTTAGGCATTTTATCGAGCACGTTATGTGCACACATTAACTTATCTCAACTCTTGATCTTAAATGGTTGATTATGCATAGAATGTGATAACACATATCTATACTCATTACATATGTCAAAACATATAGATAAACATCAAAATATAGCATCACCCAAAATCTTAATTCAATAGAATTATAAAACTCATTTTTCGCAATTTCTTTAACAAAACGCTGTTTTCGTTTTTAACGTAACTCCTTTGTTACATGTCCGTTTTTGTTCTTTCTTATGTCAAATTAAACCTTACTCAGTGTACTACAACCTCACATAGGACTTAAAGTCAGAACCTTATCCATTTAAAACAGATTTTGCAATTACTTCAACTAGTCCAGAAAATTTCATTTTCTGGACAGTTTTCATAAACACTTTACTTCGGACATGATCCGTTCTATAAAATGGCACAATCTCGCGAGTCTAACTAGAAAACTTCCATATCTACAACTTTTCAGTTTACACCAGAATCAAATTCCAAACACACGATTTTCTATGATTTTTACAAAGTCAGGAACCGTAACAGATTTTTAATTTTCTGGCAGCATGGTTATTCATCCTAACCAGTCTGCTACAATCAGTCACTACGAACAAACAGCAAGGAATTTTTTGTGTGATTCTTTTTCCTGAGTTTAGCTTAATTCCATAGCTTTCTTTTGATATATGGCTCACTTTCTAACTCATTATACACAAGGAGTTATGGTCCAAATAAAATCAGTTTACATTTTCCCCTTTCCTACGAATTTTGTTCTTTAACTTTTTCTGTCATTTTACTTCAAGTTCTTAGATCCATTTACTTGATTCTTGATAATCCATCTTTAAACCATTACATACAAGTTTAAGTATGATCTACTTCCATAAATTCCGTAAAATATAACATCTATCTAATTCCATGTTTTAGCCAAAAATAACCTCATTAAGGCATTTCTTCAAACACTTGGTATGCACAAATGAGCAACAAGGTTTTCACTATTATTTCCATTATATAAATCCATCTCCATACTCAAATCATCCTTATATACCGGAATCCACCATGATTCCCAACTCCATTCATCTCCCACAACCCATAATACCACAATAATAACTAGAAACTAAACAATTTCTTTATATATAAAAGTCATAAACACTTTTAACCTTAGAATGGAGAACTTGCTTAAATTCTTGGTTAAAGCTTGAATTCATTTACTTGATTCTTAAAAAGTCCATCTTTAAACCAATATATAATAACTTAATCATGATTTACTATCATAAATTCCATATAACTTAACATTTAACCATGAAATTCAAAGGATTGGCTTAGGGTTTGAATATATACCTTCTTCCTCTCCATTCTTCCATGGCTTCAAAGCATCATATTCTTCTTTCCTTTCTCCTTTCCAGTCGTGAGTGGTGGTGATACATTGCTTGCTTAAAATTAAAAAGAAAGAAGAATCAATTGGGAGTTATTATTCTCCCTCTCTCTCTCTCTCTCACGTTCCTGACTGAGAGCTATCAGCTCTCTCTCTCTCCCTCTCACGTTGCAGATTTCTAAAGGCTATCATAAGAGAGCGTAATCTATTAATTTAATCCAAGATAGGATAAGAGAAGGGTTTTGATTGGTTAATACTAGATTTCATTTGGATAAGGCTAGATGTGATTGGCTAATTAAATCCACCTCATAAAAAAAAATCTGAGCATTATCCAGCTGGCGCCACTCCAAAAATCTGTAGGATTAAATTCTATTTTGGGTCCCACTTTTAATTATCTGACCCGTTCTTTGACTGTCTGACCCGAAAAACCAAAATTTTAATATTACAGTCAATTCCTATTAATTTGGACGTTCCCGGCGTCATGGTAAATCCGTTTCTTCAAATTCACTTCCGAACTGAACTTCAAGTTTGACCTTTTTTTCTCCCTAAAAAGTCAAACGGTCAACTTTGACCAAAAAGTCAACCGAAACACATATCGTGCTTACAGTCCATACTTACTAAATTTGACGTTCCCGTCGCAACGGTGAAGTCTGTTTCTCAAAATTATTCTTCAAACTCAAACTTTGACTTTTCACCTTTATAAGTCAAACGGTTGACTTTGACCAAAAAGTCAACCCCGACACCATATTGTGATTACAGTCTCTACGTGCTAATTTTGACTTTTCGAACTCAACGATACCGTCCGCGTCTCAAAATTCCATGCCGAACCCCAAATTGAGTTTTAACTTCTTTTGCTTTCGTTTAGTCAACTTGACTGTTTGACCACTTTGCTTTCTTGCATTCATACGCGTAAGTATACATATACGTTCTTTATTTATGTCGAACCTTAGAGAATTATATTTATTATAATTCTATAATCTCTCTTTACCTTCTTGCACATATTGAACTCAACAGGTTCTTTTAACACATAGATAATAATAATAAAAAAAATTATCATCTAGTTACACCTTTCTCCAAAACTAGGTTTTCAAACTCTAATAGTTATTTCATCATTTAATATCTTATATAAAAAAAATCTTCTGAAATATCTGGGATATTACATTCATCCCTCCTTATAAGAATTTCGTCCTCGAAATTTACACCATACATATTTCTATTTATTTTATTCACCAAAACTAGGTTTTACCGTAACCATTAATTAATCATATTTGATTTATTCTACAAATCTCGTAAATATCTGGGGTATTACATTCGCCCCTTCTTCTAAGAATTTCGTCCTCGAAATTACAGCATACTTATTTCTGCTCATTCTAACCATTAGGTTATCAATCAAACCTATCAAATTTCCTATTCTCTGAGGATTCTTCATTGATTATCAAATTCTATGACCCATCTCCTCTCAAATTTACAACTCTACCCATTCAATTTCCAGAATATAGGGATATTTCCCCAGAAGTCTTCAACAATTATTCAATAATTGTGAAGGAGCTTGAATAAATAGGAAGTAACAAAGAATTCCTTTAAAATAATGTCATATCTGACTGAAGGGTCATAAAGACCATGAACAAATACTAAGGAACCAATCATTCGACTGACCCTTTTAAATTCACAAAATAATTCAATAATATGAACTCAATATAATCAATGCACAGTTTTATAAGTGACAATTGATTTTAAAATGCTGTGTGGTCACTTTGACCATGAACGTCTGGTGAGGCATTAGTCTCTTGATTGACCCTCTTAGGTTGCATGTCCAGACCACACTTGAGGCATCAGTCTCTTGATTGACCCTCTTAGGTTATTCCATGTATCAATTATCTGATACTTAGGTTGCTCCCCTTTATGGGTTGTTCTCTCAGCTTTAGAATCCGCACCAACAACAGGTTTGGATGACTTTTAAATAATTAACATGCAAATGTCTAGCCGAAACAATTGGCATAGACTTACAATAATAGTTCAAATATTAATCGGAACTTTAAACTTTTCAAAAGCACACATATACAATAAAATTCTTGAAGTTCATCACCTCAATTTAAAATCAACAATGTCTAGCCGATACAAATGGCACAGACCCTCATTTAAACGTTTCAAAAATAATGTTTCAAAAACAATTGAAAATCATCATTCAATTCTTTCAAAAGGCACATAAGTGCAAATTTTGGCACGATTTTAGGAATTTCAAAGTCTAGCACGGCTAGAAGATTTAGAATATCCTAAAACCTTAAATTAATCACCAATTTTACTCCTCATCTTTTCCAGCTTAATAACTATATCTATTATAGCTTTAATATTGCTACTTAACTCTACCCACACTCACTGTTCATCAACACATACCACGTATTTGGGCTCAGGAACTTACCACAATCATATGGTTTGAGGAGCTTGTCCTAGTCAGGCCAAAGTCGCCCATTCCCTGAGGGGCTCCACCACATGACTATGAGTCACGAACTTACCATACGTGTCGGTTCTCAGAACACGAACTTATCTTAACATCCTCTACCTATCCGTTATACACATGAGAAAAGAATCACCTTCTCAATATACGTAGAGCGAATAGCGCAACACCAGGTTTCAATTGATTATCACTATAGGAAACCAAGTGGTCGTCAGACCAAACACAATCTCCTGCCCATACAAGAAATTGGTCAACTCAGCCACTAATCAATATAGAAAGTTAAGCGGTCGTTAAACCAAGAACAAATCTCATGCCCATACAAAGGATTGTTCAACTCAACCACTATATTAATATAGGAAGCTAAGCGGTTCTAAAACCAAGCACAAATTCCCCGCCCATACAAGGAATTGTACAACTCAGCCACTAACATGAGTCCTCAATTAAAAACCCAAAAACCTCTACTTGTTCTTAACTTGATATGAATTTTCTCAATTCATACCTCATCACACTCAACACTTCAAGAGTTTACTTATTACTATTTCACAGTATCTTTATTGTTATAACACCATGCTATCAACACAACCTCTTAATCATTTAACAGACCATCTGTCATTCCATGATTTTACAATGATCACCGTGTGATCTTATTTCATAACTGATTTCACTGTACGACTTCTCGTTTATTCTAGGATCGTTTAATTCTACCATCTTCTCACTCGTCTTTATTCATTTTACTTTACGATCCTCCTTTTTAAATTCTTGAATCAAGTGTTTCCTAAAAAAAAATTCCATTCATTTTGAATACGTCCATGAAGATCATCCTTTGAATCTCCTCAAATATACCTTATTTTCTTCTTTATGAACTTCATATATTCAACTCTTATTAATTAAACTCCATATGAGTTTATTCTTTCACTGCCTTCAATATAGTCTCACGATTATAGCCTAAGGTACTACTACCTAAGAACTATAACCTATCAGCTCTGATACCAACTGTGACGCCCCGGAATTTCCCGTGCTAGCCACGGCGGATCCCGTTTGTTTAAAACAGAGTTATTTAAAACTTTAACATAATCCTGTCTCAGAATCGCAATCTTTAAAATCCCATTACAATTTCGAGATCATGTGTATAATAACCTCAACATACCATCCTATTATTCTTATATATATAGGACAATATCTGAAAATGATATAGCATAATCTATACATGTTCTTTCAATATTTATGTTTGCTAATCCATAGCGCAACAAAACATAGACTCTTCACAAGTATTACACAAAAAGTAAATTATTCAATCGCAGGGTTTTACTATAAAAGCACCTACGTTTCGATATGTTGACTCGTTAGTCAATCTTCATCTTCGCCTCTGCTAGAATAATCGGCTTCCTTAAGCTTCTCTGTAATGATTTGTTTTAAGCAAGGGTGAGCACGACGGCTCAGCAAGTCTAGCAGTTTCACATATCACGTAACCACATTTTATCATACTTCATGCTTTATGCTTCATGCTATGCAGTGAATACATATCTCATACATATTATGCTTTGCATTTAATCTACGCTTCATAATCTTTATGCATGTCATTTATCATGTCATATGGTTCAATACAGAATAATTATCGTAAATCATTTACTGCATGTTAACAGTTCATTTCATCTCATTGCACATAAGCACATTAACACGTCATTGCCCACAATAACATGTGTGCACATAACAGTTTAATAACAAATTTATAAATCATGCACATAATGCAACACGTTCTGAAAAACTTGCCTGGATTGCATATCCAGCTTACGCTAACCTTTTGCGTTCCTTACACGACCTACACGGCATATGAGATTGACAGTGCACAATATCAGTCAAAGTTTGACTCAATACATTATCTTATTTTTAAGATGTTTACTTCCTTTAATCGTCCTTATGTTAAATAACATCGGCTCTCAATGAGTTACCTATGACGTTTAATCATTTTAGTTCGAATCAAACTATGAACTGGTTTTTATAATACCAAACTTTAACCTATCTCCAAAATTTCTTTCAGGTTCGATTTCACACATTTTGGGTTGTCCAAAAAGTGCTACGCATCGATTATGTATTTGGACTCTACACGAAAAATTGAACAACATATCAAAAATTTACGTAACGCTTAAAATTCGACTCGGCGAACAAAAAAAAATGATTCGGCGTGCCAAACAGCCCATAAGCTGCCCAGAAATCTGTCCAGATTTCTGTCCAGAAATCTGCACAATTCTGAAAATTTACATTTTTGTGATTTTCGTGCTAGTTGTGCGAATTTTTATCTCATTCGTTGTACTTCGGATTAAATCCATTTTTGGATATGTTCTACCTCATACTACATAGTATTTTTAAAAAATATAACATGTTCGAAAACATTTTGGTAAGACCCGAAAACAGTGAGGCGAAACAGCTTGATCATAACAGTTTTCAGACTTAACCAAATTTTCTGTTTCTGCAGAATTTACCCAAATCTGATTTTCATGCCTATTTTAGAGATTTTTAACTCTCTTGTTATAACTCTAATTTCTATCAATCATGGAGCTAAAAGTAATCCTTACTACATAGTATTTTACAAAAATACAACTTAGCTCAAACGAACTTATAAAAGCATCGAAACAATAGCGCGAAAAACTGCGTTTAGACACTTCTTCTCCATTTTCAAACTTGTCATCACATAGTTATTTTTTGCCATGCTTTACTAAATTCCATTCCGACACTTGATTTAGCATCCATAACACATATTACACATGTCTGGACTTTCAAAAATAATTTACCCTTCTAATTGAGTTTATTATTCAAACAAAACATTTTTATTCGCCTAATCCTTCATTTTCATAACCATTTATCAAAAGGCTACCAAAATAATGTGGACACGCGTAATTACATGAAACTAAGTCATCTAACCTTGTTTCACCATTAAATTCTCAAAATGGCCAAAAATGACCATTGAGTTGGATTTTCATCCAACTAAACTAGTTTTTCATAAAACTAATATTGAGCTCATTAGACTCCTTTCTCATATCTACTAGAACAAGTCACTCATAAACTTTCTAGATTAATATTAATCGCACATGAATCTATACATACTTCATTTAAAGCTATTTTTGTTTAATTGAAGTATTTACCAACCAAACTAGTTTTACGAGATCAAAACGTAGTTCTTACATCTCTTTTGACACTAACATGCTATATATTACTCCAAGCACATAATACCATTACTTAGACACTTTTAATATCAATGTTTAGAAATACAATTTCTCTTAGGCATTTTATCGAGCACGTTATGTGCACACATTAACTTATCTCAACTCTTGATCTTAAATGGTTGATTATGCATAGAATGTGATAACACATATCTATACTCATTACATATGTCAAAACATATAGATAAACATCAAAATATAGCATCACCCAAAATCTTAATTCAATAGAATTATAAAACTCATTTTTCGCAATTTCTTTAACAAAACGCTGTTTTCGTTTTTAACGTAACTCCTTTGTTACATGTCCGTTTTTGTTCTTTCTTATGTCAAATTAAACCTTACTCAGTGTACTACAACCTCACATAGGACTTAAAGTCAGAACCTTATCCATTTAAAACAGATTTTGCAATTACTTCAACTAGTCCAGAAAATTTCATTTTCTGGACAGTTTTCATAAACACTTTACTTCGGACATGATCCGTTCTATAAAATGGCACAATCTCGCGAGTCTAACTAGAAAACTTCCATATCTACAACTTTTCAGTTTACACCAGAATCAAATTCCAAACACACGATTTTCTATGATTTTTACAAAGTCAGGAACCGTAACAGATTTTTAATTTTCTGGCAGCATGGTTATTCATCCTAACCAGTCTGCTACAATCAGTCACTACGAACAAACAGCAAGGAATTTTTTGTGTGATTCTTTTTCCTGAGTTTAGCTTAATTCCATAGCTTTCTTTTGATATATGGCTCACTTTCTAACTCATTATACACAAGGAGTTATGGTCCAAATAAAATCAGTTTACATTTTCCCCTTTCCTACGAATTTTGTTCTTTAACTTTTTCTGTCATTTTACTTCAAGTTCTTAGATCCATTTACTTGATTCTTGATAATCCATCTTTAAACCATTACATACAAGTTTAAGTATGATCTACTTCCATAAATTCCGTAAAATATAACATCTATCTAATTCCATGTTTTAGCCAAAAATAACCTCATTAAGGCATTTCTTCAAACACTTGGTATGCACAAATGAGCAACAAGGTTTTCACTATTATTTCCATTATATAAATCCATCTCCATACTCAAATCATCCTTATATACCGGAATCCACCATGATTCCCAACTCCATTCATCTCCCACAACCCATAATACCACAATAATAACTAGAAACTAAACAATTTCTTTATATATAAAAGTCATAAACACTTTTAACCTTAGAATGGAGAACTTGCTTAAATTCTTGGTTAAAGCTTGAATTCATTTACTTGATTCTTAAAAAGTCCATCTTTAAACCAATATATAATAACTTAATCATGATTTACTATCATAAATTCCATATAACTTAACATTTAACCATGAAATTCAAAGGATTGGCTTAGGGTTTGAATATATACCTTCTTCCTCTCCATTCTTCCATGGCTTCAAAGCATCATATTCTTCTTTCCTTTCTCCTTTCCAGTCGTGAGTGGTGGTGATACATTGCTTGCTTAAAATTAAAAAGAAAGAAGAATCAATTGGGAGTTATTATTCTCCCTCTCTCTCTCTCTCTCACGTTCCTGACTGAGAGCTATCAGCTCTCTCTCTCTCCCTCTCACGTTGCAGATTTCTAAAGGCTATCATAAGAGAGCGTAATCTATTAATTTAATCCAAGATAGGATAAGAGAAGGGTTTTGATTGGTTAATACTAGATTTCATTTGGATAAGGCTAGATGTGATTGGCTAATTAAATCCACCTCATAAAAAAGAATCTGAGCATTATCCAGCTGGCGCCACTCCAAAAATCTGTAGGATTAAATTTTATTTTGGGTCCCACTTTTAATTATCTGACCCGTTCTTTGACTGTCTGACCCGAAAAACCAAAATTTCAATATTACAGTCAATTCCTATTAATTTGGACGTTCCCGGCGTCATGGTAACATCCGTTTCTTCAAATTCACTTCCGAACTGAACTTCAAGTTTGACCTTTTTTTTTCCCTAAAAAGTCAAACGGTCAACTTTGACCAAAAAGTCAACCGAAACACATATCGTGCTTACAGTCCATACTTACTAAATTTGACGTTCCCGTCGCAACGGTGAAGTCTGTTTCTCAAAATTATTCTTCAAACTCAAACTTTGACTTTTCACCTTTATAAGTCAAACGGTTGACTTTGACCAAAAAGTCAACCCCGACACCATATTGTGATTACAGTCTCTACGTGCTAATTTTGACTTTTCGAACTCAACGATACCGTCCGCGTCTCAAAATTTCATGCCGAACCCCAAATTGAGTTTTAACTTCTTTTGCTTTCGTTTAGTCAACTTGACTGTTTGACCACTTTGCTTTCTTGCATTCATACGCGTAAGTATACATATACGTTCTTTATTTATGTCGAACCTTAGAGAATTATATTTATTATAATTCTATAATCTCTCTTTACCTTCTTGCACATATTGAACTCAACAGGTTCTTTTAACACAGATAATAATAATAAAAAAATTTATCATCTAGTTACACCTTTCTCCAAAACTAGGTTTTCAAATTCTAATAGTTATTTCATCATTTAATATCTTATATAAAAAAAATCTTCTGAAATATCTGGGATATTACATTCATCCCTCCTTATAAGAATTTCGTCCTCGAAATTTACACCATACATATTTCTATTTATTTTATTCACCAAAACTAGGTTTTACCGTAACCATTAATTAATCATATTTGATTTATTCTACAAATCTCGTAAATATCTGGGGTATTACAAGAATTACCCCCAAACAGATTAAATGAAACTATGAAAGCAACAACCAAATTGTACCTACAAGCAATTATAGGAATTAGTAGGTCAAAAATGATACTAACAAGGTACCAAGTCTAAAATGATTGTCAACATTTTAAGCCCAAACTTGAGAACTTAAAATGCCAAAACAAGGTAGACAGAAAAGATCTCATGAAACAAAAGGATTGGTCAACACCCAAAATATCAATACCTAGAGTAACTCTTGATACTGCAATCTTCTCTACTCATTTGCTTCCGGAAACAACAATAGAAAACTACAAATCAACTACGGCCACAGTAGAGTTGTCCTGACAGGTTCAGTGAGAGAGTGATCAACAGATGTAATCAAATCCCCGAATTGCGAAGTTCTTCGGCTCCAAGTGCGAAGTGGCACCTATCACCAAAAGTGCATGACCCCTTGGTAAAGTTCTCGCAGAGTTTTGTCTTGAAATTGCTTGCAGGACCAGAGCCCGACACCGCATGGCTTTTCCGTGGAGGTACAGAGGCTGATCCAATGTTCACAATAAGCTCACGAACCATTTGACTGGCTTGTTTGATCTGATCAAACGTTCCCTCAAGCTCAATGTTCCTGAGGTTATGATCAGACTCATGGTCTCTTATGGAAAGCTTGGCTCCAGCCAGGCGACAGATTTGCTTAGAGTTTACACCACTTTTACTAATTATGGCTCCAGCTAGTGATGCGTCAACACTGATCTTTGCTGTGGCAGAGGCCCCAAAGCTGGCTGCAGCTCCGTGGCTTGGAGGGCTAGGCTCCCTCCGACCACCAAACCTACTGCCTGGCATTGGTCCCATGGCACGAGGATCTTCATGGGATGGAGCTGTTGGCCTCCCAAGCTCCCATTCACCATGAGCAAAATGACATTTATCGCCAAACTTGCACCCTTCAGCAGAGTTGTATTTGTTGCACAGACGAGTTTTCATAGCTGGAGGAGATGAACCATCTGGAAATGAAGGTGGGAGTCCAGGATTTCTGGCAGGAGCTGCATGAGCTGGGTTGTTGCCAGTCATCTGGGCCAAAGCTTTTATGCCACCAGGAACATAATGTAAGAAATGGCACCCCTCACCAAATGGACACCCAGAAGTGCTGCAGAACAAGTTCAAACATATATACATCAGTCACAAATATGATAGAATAAAATTGGAAAAAAAATGCAGTAATCATAGAGGAGTAATATCTAATCTAAGAAGATGCCAAGCCAGGATAATGACATTGAATATGCAGGGAATTAATGTTTCTACAATTTTGCATGCTCTAGACCCTTGAGAATGACTCGTGACAGGTCATGTACAGTACTTTAATTGTAAAGGATTTTTCAGCTTAATTTTAGGCTCACTGGATAAGACCGAACAGATTGACAGCCCTACCCACTTCAATTCACAAAAATGACATAACATAAAGAAGCAGAAGCTCCCTCACTGGTTCAGAAGTTGGTATTTTACATTGATCCGGTGAAAGTTCATTTTTGTATGTGATGCTTAGCGCACACGTATAAAATTGTATAATACTCGATGCAGATAAGAGCTTCAGGAATATAAGTGCCGAGGTCTTTTAAAAAAAATTAGACCCCTACCCAACTAAACTACATCAAGATGCTAGTAAACACTAACATTGAAGTAACAAAAAAGAAAAACTGACCAAGACCAAAAATCAAAATCCTTTAAGAGGACATCATTGCAAGATTTTAAGACACTATATGAAGTGAAAGAAATATTTTTTTTTACTTTAGAAACTATTGGTCCTACCACATTCTAGCCCTTAAGAAGACAAAATAATTAAACAAACAAACAAGAAAAAGTAATCAAGGTAGAGAAACCAAATTCAGCTCAACACATTTTATCCCAAGCTAGTTGGGGCAATAAATAATTGAAAATATAAATAGAAAAGAATGTAGATAAATAAAATATAAACAAAACTATTTATTTACAACAAACAAAGAAATTGAGGGGAAAAAGTAAATGAATTTTACAGTACATTGTTGCAGCAGTACATCTAAAAATATCACAATCAAACAAAGACATAACTCCTAAAAAAATAAGTTTCTAGACTTGAGCATTCTCCTATACATGCCTCTCAGACATCTTTTTTTTTCCCTACAAAAAGAAGAGGAAAAATAGTAAAGATTTTCATACTGTATTTTATAACGAACAAGAGACCAAGCTCCTCTTCCATATGGTTAATCCAAAGAAATTTCATTTTTTTCCCTTCTCTTACTAAGCATCCTACAATCCTACTTAGTGCTGTAACGCAACGTTCCACAAGACATTATAACACTCCTAAAATCATGAAATTGATTCTCCCAACTAAATCTTTTGCAGGGAGAAGAAATCGAAAGTAATGATCGCTAAGGTTTAAAGACAAATGACGACTCATACAAATATTGGATCCTTAGCAGAAATCTGGAGTGTGATGCGTAAAAACTTGAAAGTTTAGTATTACGTTACGAGAAAGCATCTAGGTATAGTTCCCAACTATATTTCATGTAGGAAATTAGACAAGTATATCTCCCAAGTTGGTTAAGCAAGTAAAAATTTTAGTAGCAAAACCAAAAGAAGAAATCAATACGAAATTTTGAATTCCATCAAAAAATTTAATAAAACTACTCAAGGCCAATGTGAACGGATCTCAATGATAAGGAAAAAAGGAATAATTCAGTGACTCAAAAAGATCACAAACAATTTCACATTAGGAAAAGTTGAAAGAGCAGGTGACGATCAAAGTGTTGAAAAAGTAGTTGAAGTTCTTAACCAGTAGCAAAGTAGTCATGAAGCACAAATTCATTAATATATTGAGTTTGTCATCAACTCATCAACAACCCTTTCAATACTGTACTTGAAAAGAACAACAAATTATTACGACTTCCACAATATCAAACTCCAAAGAGGTTCAAGATTTTCAAACTAGGTTTTTTTTTTAAAACATGTTCACATGAACTTTTCTTCAATCTTTTTGCATACAAGGCATGTTAATGTACATATCTAGCATTTTTAACCATAGATCTTTATAAATATTATAGATCTACTATCATGGAGTATAAAAATAGGGTTTAAACTATTAAATCACATTTTCTACAACCAAAATACCTTTTGACCATCGAAAAATCATGAAACACATATATACACATTTTTTACATCAAAGCTCCTCCCTTATACCTTCGAACCGTTCATGGTTCTACAACACAAAGATCACCCACAACCAACCATGGTAAAAACTATATAGAACCATGAACTAAAAGAAAACTATAGATATAAGGGATATGAAACTTTTAAACCTTGATGATATAGATGCTCTTTTTCTTTTCCTTCCAAAATATGATACAAGGCTTGATGGCATCCACTTTGTATCCTTGCTCTACCTAAAACCCTCTCTTGGTTTTTAAAGATCTAGCTCACAAGCCTCACACTAAGAGTATTCACTCAAAAGCTCTCAAGGAAGCTCTGTCCCAATACTTATAATTTTCTAGCAAAAGACCTAACAAGATAACAACTTGGCGATATATTCTATTTATAAGGAAAAGGTAAGTGCACTTAGTTTCCTTAATTAACTAACACTTAGCTAAATCAAGTCACTAAACCTAGCAAAGCAAGATCCACTTTTTAAGGAGCATAGCTTGCATTTGGGAGGGTTTTGCAGGGTGGTCTTTTTAAGAGAAATGTTTGGAGCAATGCACCCCAAGTGGGGCCCCTAAGTGGCTGGTTCCCTCCTACAATTTCCTCAGTTTTGCTTTTATACACACACACACACACACATATATATGTTGACCAACTTTAGTAATGATTTGGGCTCTACTTTGGGTTCTAGGAATTTAATACTTTGGGCTCAATAATTTAATTTCATTTGGGCTCCCAACAACAATTAAATTGGACTAACATTATCAGCTTGCAAGGCTAGCATTTAATTAAGTGTTGGGCTACACCATTTAGTTCAATTGGGCTAGATTAAATCACACCTGGACTAACATATTAAATACCACAATTAGGTTAATTAATTAATCCAACTAGACTTGCATTTTATAAAATTATTTAGACTACCACAATTGGTTTAACTACAAATCCTAGTCTATACAATGACTATGCTTGTTTATTAATTCTTCCTTGTTACATTTGATAACAATTAAAAAAATAATTACACATAATATTCCATCAATCACGCAGGTGTTCAATTAACTCGTATAAAATTTACTTCATTGATAATTAGTTATAATTTCCAATAACAATGTGATCTAAAATTCATGGTTATTACATTAAATCTTGTGTTGATTTATCACTCTTTATTTTATTGTTTGGTTTATGTCGACTTAATTCCTAACAAGTGGTATCATGAACTATATTGATTAGAAACAAGGTAGAGGGGAATTAGAGTGGCAAATAAAGAGAGAGTGTGAAGGTTGAAGGAGTTGAAGATGTTCATTGTTATGTTGATGAACAAGAGATTGTGCGCTTATGGAAGATCACTATTGGAGTTGTAGTTGATGATGATGAAGATGAAATTGATGGAGATGCTGATGAAGATGAAGACAACGATGTCGGTAATGATGTCATTTAAGAAGATGATAATGTTAAAAAAGAAGATGATGATGGTGACTATGATGCAGAAAATTTGGCAGATGCGGATGATGCGATTAGTACAGATATTGTTAGGATACTTCTCGAATTTTATTGAGAAAAGGATTGCTAATATGAAAAGGAAGAACTCCTATTTTTATTAGGAGTATTATTTTTGAAAGCATTCTATTTGTAGGAGATTTATTTCGGAAGTGTCTTATTTTGAATAGGAAGAGAAAAATTATGGGTTACTCTATAAATAGAGTATTATGTTGAGTTGTTGAAGTGTAACACAACCAAACTTAATGTAGCATCCTAAGAGTTGAGAGAAGGTATGAATGAGTTTTGTGTTTGTGTGAGGGAGAGGATTTTTGCAACTTTTATATTCCGTGCAAATAGTTGATATAGTGGAGATTCAGAGTTTTGACAGGTGTTTTTTTTTCTTTGAGGGTTTCTACGTTAAATCTTCTGTTGCTTTATCTCTCTTTATTTTATTGTTTCGTTTGCGTTGCTTTAATTCCCAACAAAAATATGTGAAATAAACCCAACAATATTCCACATTTGAGTGAAGATGAGAGAAGAGATAGGAATAGCTAATTTGGGGTTCTTTTTGGTTATAATGGGGATGGAAATACCCCAAAGATGTGGAAGAAATCCAATAAAACCCACGAATCCATCACTTGGAATACTTAACAATTGCTTCTCCATCAATATCTATTTCATTGGCTAATTAATTTTTTCGATCCACATCGTGGAATGTGTGTTTTTAGTATTTTGGTCTGTGTATTGGATTCAGATTTAACGTTAGTACAGATCTAGATGTGATGGTGACGATGTTGGATTTACAAGTGGTTGTTTAAATATGAAAGTAAGTTTAGATCTAGATTTGTGTTAGTGTGTGTGCTTGGTGTATTATCGTGTATGTTCTTTACATGTTATTGTGTGTTTTTAATTGGTGTGGTAGTGTGTGTATTTTCAATTTTTAATTTAGTGTGTGTTCTTTACGGTAGTGTGTGTGTGTGTGTTCTTGGTGTGTGTATTGGGTAGAATAGGAGAAATATTAGAAAGATTAAAGCTAATATTTGCTAATTTAACTCTAGTTCGATATATAATTGAATTCTAGACATACATTAAATAGTCAAAAGGACATTAATTTGGCCGCACATGTAGCGCACATGATTGATATTTGGGGGGAAATGAGTCAAATGGACATAAATGAACCAAAATGCCAGCTTAAAGGACGAAACTGTCACTTTTACCAAATAAAGAGACCACTTTAAACTCGTTGGTACTAACTTGTAGACACAGATATGTCCGCTATTAAAAATTACTCGAAGGACCCTACTTCATAAATCAAAATAATTTAGGAACGAAATAATTAATTTACCCAAGATATATAGAAGAATCTTATACTAATATAAATTCTGGCTAACAACATATTCCTTATCTATTATTGTAGAAGATATAATAATTAATTTCTTGTTTGATATACTTGCTACATATTTCTATAATTGCTATACATATTATAATTTTTATAGTATAACGTATATCATACTTTTGTATTGAATCTTTTAGAGTTATCAATTTTTGATGGGTTTTGAAAAAGAGTTTTCATAATTACAAACACCCTCATCGTCATTCGTAAAAAATATTTCTCTGAGATTTATATTTTGAGCTCAAATTGTTACACTGGAGTGCTTTGAATACAAATCAAGTTAGGGGTAGAATATGTTTCTTAGCCATTTGATATTTGAAAACAGATTCGGGACGAGTCTCATGAACACGACTAGAAGTGTTTGACTCTTTTTTTTTATTAAGTTTAGGTGTTTGGTGATTAAAAATTAAATTATCTCCTGAACATGACTTAACTAAGATAAATCTAGTTATCTCGAAGCTGAAGGTTATAGATAGCCTAGAGAAATCATCTATTATTATAAAGCTTTTTAAAAAGAAAAAAACAAATAGATGTTTTATTATAACAAGTATCACACAGAAGTTTTTATACACATTATATACTTGTTTAGTGAACACAAAATTCAAGTATTTTAAATACATTGACACACATTACTTTATATATTTGAATTAGTTAATATTACAAGAATTTTGCTTGAACTGACACATCTGCATACATTTAATATTTGTTTATATATTCTTTACCAGTTATAAATTGCTTACATTCTTGAGTCAAGAATTTTATTGAGCTTAAAATCATATCTGCTTAGTTAAGAAGCAAACTTTTAAAAACAAACTTATTTTCAAAAAGGATATTTGAGATAGTGTATTTTTAGTGTTTGTAAGAAATAGAGTAATCGCAAACCAAGACCAAAATCTCAGAGATGTCAATAGGTGTTGAGTCTTTATTTTACTTGCGAGGATACGAAAAAATCTTTAATTTCAAGACCAGATTTATAATTAGTATTGAGCTTAGGATTACGAGTAGAACTACATTAATTTGATAAAGCAGCGGGGAGCTTCTTTCAAGGTAATTATTTGTAGTGAAACTTAAAGTTTAACTGTAAAACTTTGTAAATGTTTCTTCACCTATTGAAGGAGAGATTAATTATTATCATAGTGATAGGATCATAAGTTCTGGAGAGGAGTTTGGGACTAGACGTAGCAGTATTCCCCTAGTGCATACTGTGGACCAACTAAATCCACTATGTTATGTGAGATTGCTTTTGTATGGGTGTTTAACATAACAATTGGCATAATCACTAAAATTATTAAGATAAATAATTAAAAAAATAGAATTTTAAAAAGGCCACGGATTTTTATAAAATATAATAATCTATTCAACACCCTCTTCTAGATTATTATTACAACATTTTATTTTCTGTTTTAAGCTTTCATAAAATTTCAACTTTGATGCAAATAATAAATTAAAATTCAAGATAACGATATTTCCATCGCAATTTATATTCTTTTATACACATTATAAGCTTTTAAGGTTTGTTTATAAAGTATGTTTTCATGTTTTTACTTTATATTTTTATTTTCTTATTTTCATCGGAAGAAATGTAAATCATATAACATATAATTGGGGAAAAACCAGCTCAAAAAATATAATTGGCCATAGTTTCTTTGTAACTCTCCACCTGTCTCATTTCTTTAGTAAAATGAAACCTTGTGTAAGCTAAAACTTTGGAATTCACCCTTTTCATTCTCACCTAAAATTCATCAAATTCAATTTAATTTTTCCTTACGTTTGATTAAGTTAGTGTGTTGATATGATTCAGAAGTCGATCCAATTTTTGAGTAGGGTCAAATATTATATATTTTGTATTTTGTATTATCGATATGTAAGAAAATAACACATTTGGTGAGATTAATACTCCATTTATTCCGCAAAAAGGGTCTCGTATGTAAAATCTACTACTAATATGTTTTAGACATTAGACAAAGTCCTTTAGTATAAAATATCACAATGTACTCAAGTTTGATTTCATATATTTTTATCGTGCCTTTACTACAAAACTAACAAGTACTACTAACTACTTAATATTTTTAAAGGTGATTATTAAACAATATCTTTAACATTTTCCGAGGTTGCGAATGCGACCATTTTTGTGAAACCGATGCAGTATATATAACATTACATGTATGAAGAAGTATCAATAGTTAAATAATCTGACAATTTATTTAGATGCACTACTGCAGGATTTCTCTAGCTTATAGGCTATTGTTTCCCAACATGAAAGGATTATAATAATGAGAGTGGAGTTGTGGGAGTAGAGACTAGAAAGGAGCATGAAGATTAGAGTGCAATATATAAGTGTATTACGGTTGAAACTGAAAGGCCTTGATGAAACCAATCCCATACACCACTGCAGGTCAAAATTCTTTAAAGTTATCTCTTCAATCAAAATCTCCAACTTTTGACAATATTTGCACCTAACAACCCGACATTGAACAAATCTAAAATAAAGGAATACGAGGCCAGTAATACAATAATACAAGTGTCCAAGTGGGTGTAAGTTTAGCACCACCTCGACTAGTTGTGATGAACCTGTAAGGCAACTAAGCTTTAAAAGGTGAAGTGTACGTTTAGGTAAAGCATACCTTTCTCGGCCTTTTGGCTAAGATCAAGTGTAGTATCTGTTCTTATCAGTTTAATATCTGATATGTGAGCCAATGGCTCACACGATATTAAATTTATTTTTTGAGGGGGAGAGTTCATCACAGTAGCTTGCTGCTGGATCTCTCAAGTGTCGCCTTGGCTTTGCACTATAGACTTGGCATGGCGCACCCCACCAAATCAGTTACAATGTTTATACATGCAACTATTATGATCTCGTATTGTTCTGATAGCATCAACATATTACCCAACTGCTGCACCAACATATGGCAAACGCTGTACGTAGCCAAGATCCCTGAAAATTTCCAAACATCTGATTGAAAGGTGAAGGAAGCTATGGTGCTGTGTCTGATTTCCCATGAGGCACCAAGGCATGTATCTAGGCCTGAAGTTTAATATGCATCTGTTGTAACATACATGAATAACCTCAATTGTTGCATATAATTCTGTAGTACTTTTTTTTGGAACTTCAAAGCATTAACTTTTGTTATTAGAAGAAAACCGGGGCTTAAAGTTTGTAACTTTAACCCAAGATGAATGAGTGCAAATAAAAAGCAATTGGATTTTCTGGACTTGGGGTAAACCAATTGAGAGGACAACGAAATTCTCCATATATGGAGTAGCAGTATAATTTTTGATGTAATCAGCCAAAGTTTTTGGCTGGTTATTCTAAGACCTTTACAAAAGGAACCCTACCTATAAGCGAAGAAGCGTTGAGCGCCGCAGAGTTCGACGTCTACAGAATGCACAAAAGGAAAGCATTATTTATAACCCCAACTCAATTGACTATATCACGACATTACTTGAACAGGATCTGTTCTATAGGCTTGTACTTCTGTATTCTTGATTTCTAAGGAGGCAGGTAACCATGTCTGGTGGATGAATCATGAAGGCATGGCTAGAGCGTAAGTTCATTGATAAAAATGTGCAGTTAATTTTGAACATCGCATGTGATTATAAATCAAGTAAACTAATTAATATAATTAGTCATGAATAAAACTTGCGTATGACATTTAATATATTATTTAATAAGTCCAAAATATTTGGATAATTAGTGTACTAACCTAGAGATATTTAATATCAAGAAATTGATAAGTGTGGAAATTAATTAATTATTCAATTAAATTTGAATAAAGTTTTGGTAACAAAATGGGTAAATTAATTAATGTGATTATTAATTAATGTGAAGTGGGAATAATATTTAAAGTTCCAAATTAAATAAATAATTAATGGACTAGTCTATTTGCTTATTTAACAAGTTCAATTAACTATTTAATTAAGGATTTGAGGGTTTATTGTGTGGGATTAAATTAATTAGTCTAATAAACTAAGTAATGAGAGTTTAATTGGATGTCCAATAACTTAATTGGTCAAGTCCAACATGTTGGTAGAATTATTAGTCCAATTAAATTAAATTATGAGTTTAAATGACTTAATTTAAAGTCAATTATTTGACTACCTTCTAGAAACATGCAAATGGACAAATTAACAATTAAAAATTAAATCAAAAATGCTAGATTCGGGAGATTTAGAGGAAATGACCGATTATGTCATAGCTAAGGAGGCTAGGATTGATTTGTTGTCCAAAAATATACAAGTAATCCCTTAAATTATGGACCAAGTTTGACTTTGTGAATTGCTAGCCAAAAATGATATATACATGTATTGTATCTATCATTTTCTACCTCTATAAATATGAAGCATTGCTAATGTGTTGGGGGTTGGGAGGATTGCAAGCTCTCTTCACAAATTGGTTGAGTGCATTGAGTGAGTTGGAAATGAGTTCCACTAGTAACTCTAGTAGTGAGTTAGCGAGTTAAGGTGAGTTCATCCACCGAGTCAACCGAGTTAGGCCGAGTCAAGCGAGTCGAGCTTATTTTTTGAACGAGATAGGCCTGGGATGTTCATAAGCTACTCGGGTAGAGAAGGAAGCAAGTACACAAAAACCCAAAAAGGTTAGAAAACCCTAAAAACCCTAGTTATGCTTGTTCTGTGATTAAAAATTTAAATAAATGGCAAAAATACCATCTTTATGTTCTTTAAGTCTAGATCCATGCTAGATATGTTAACTAAGTGTTTCATGGATTTTTGGTATGGATCCATAAGCATTTATGTGAAAAAAGTTAGCCAAAATATGCAAAATCATGTTTTCCGGAAAGTTAGAAATTGAGCAGTACATTGCTGGAATTACTGTTCACGACCGGAAAATTGGATTCTCAATCCGTCAATTTTGTTGGGTAGATCTTGAAGTTATGTAAATTCTGAAACTTGAATGACTAAAATCCGAGTTAAAATGAATTAGTTATGATTTTTCTAGCAAAACACCCCACTGTTGGAAGTTTTGCGTGAACAGTCCGGTTCCAGGTTGTTTTCGAAGGTCAAATCGTGTCCGAAAAATTAATTCGATAATGGAAAATTGTAGTTCGGGAAGTCATGATTCCAACAATATAAAGTAGAGCACCATCCAAGTATAAACCTCCTAGACCCAAGCATCCATGACCTCCATCAATGGTTTCAAGCTTACTCTTCTAGCTTCTTCATTGTATATTCCAAAAATTGAAGGTTTTGGGATGGAAAATCCAAGGTTTGGCAACCTCCCATGGAAGAAGATCATAACCCCTCTTCTTCTCTCAAACCTTAGCCTCTCTCTCTCAGCCCCCAAATGAATTAAGGAAATGAAAGATATGGTATTAGGGCTGAAAAACTGAACTAAAAAGCTGATCTACCGACCTGTTATAGTGCACCGAAGCGGCGGTAGCAAGGCACCGCTACGACACAGAACCCTGTTGTTTCTGAGTTTTTGTACTAACATCATGGCGCTCATTTTAACGACTGCGGCGGTGGCCCTTTTTGTAGAATTACCAAAATGTCATCTAACTATAATTTTCCTACAAAATAAAAATAAATTTAAAACATATAATTACTATAAATAACCTAAAACATAATTAAAACTAATATTAACAACATTTATAGCAATAATAATAATAATAATAAATACACATAACTTAATATAAAACACTTAAAATTAATAGAAAGCATCATTTAGAACAATAACATTAAAAACACATAAAAATCAACTAAAATGCTAAAGAATTCACAAAATCAATAAGTTCAAAAGTATTCAATATATAGGTATAAAAACAAGTCATCACTTGTACTTCTGTATTCTTGATTTCTAAGGAGGCAGGTAACCATGTCTAGTGGATGAATCTGTGAATTTTATAGTTATGTTTTTATTATTGAAGTTCATTGGGATAATATGGGAAGGCTTACCCCCACACATATTAATATATTTGAAAATAAGTATGTAGATATGTTTGCAATATTGTTAGTAATATTAATGGTATAATTACATAATATGGGGAGGCTTACCCCCACACATATTAATATATTTGAAAATAAGTATGTAGATATGTTTGTAACATTGTTAGTAATATCAATGGTGTAATTAAGATCGTAAATGGTAACCGAAAAATTTGTATACATCGTATTTAAAAAAACAGATATTATTAGTATTCGAAACAAAACAGATATATCCGTATTCAGTTTTAAGATATCCGTAAACAAACATATGCGAATACGGAAATAAGCGTATTCATATGCGTTTAACACTTGACTGTAAATATATCCGATGGATAGCAGATATCCGTTATCGGATATTCAGATTCATATCAGTATCCGAAATTCGTATTCAAATAACTTTTTGTGTGTGTGTGTATGTGTGTGTTTTGTGTGTATAAATAATTGAATTATCAACCATCATATATTAAGTAAATATAATTTTTTCAAATAACATTTCTTACATATATAATAATTAATTTTTACTATCATACGAAATTTATTTTTAAAATACGGCATTTCACTTTTAGAAAATAGAAAATAACACTTTTAAATATAATATTAAAAAGTGAAATAAATTCATTTAATTTTAATTAATGTATTATTGTTATTGTAAAGTGTAAAATATCTAAAATGTATCATGTAATATAAAAATTATGTACTACAAGAACAAAATTATTGTTATTAGTTTATTATAAATATTTTATTTTCAAAACTTATGTGCGAGAAAAAGAGTGGATGATAAATTAGTATTATCTTTCATTGAAAATGCGGTTAGTTTGATAATTTCTCTAGGAATTTTTAGTTTTGGTTTTACCAATTATTTTACAAACTTAAATAAAATTAAAATAATTATTTTCTCATAATCATAACTAAATATATATGCACTTCATTCAAATGTTTAGGTTAATAATTGATCGAGGGAACCTGTAATATATAATGCAATGATTTATTATTTGATAAATTAATAACTACAACTATTTTCATAAATTTCTAATTAAATATTTATTTTTTAATAATACTCTCTCCATTTCATATTATTTGGTTATTGTTGACTTTTTAAAGTCAACCTAAGGGATTTTTACACTCACAATTGACATAGATATTTTAATTTTAATCAATACAATGATGAATATTGTAAACTATTAAAAAAATATTGCTCATTGTAAGTTTTATTGTTTTATAATTTTTAATTAGACATTTTAATTCTGAGTTTGAAAATATCACGTAATGACTTTCAAAAGTCATTAATTATCATATTATTTAGAACTAAGGGAGTATAGTAAATTATTATCCATGTCGCTCATTGTTAGAACAAGGTTGGTGGGCTTGTTCATTATTAGTTTCTGTTGTTAATCTTTATATGTATCTGCAGTCAAGGAAAGTGATAAAAAAAAAAAAAAACTGAGATAGCTGAAATATTTTATTAGCTCATCATGCACTTAGTTACTTGAATTTGTTTGGCAGAACATGTGCGAGGAATCGAATTTTTGAAATTCTTTAATAATAGAAATTTAATTATTAAATTTAGCAAGATTGCTAAATTTATGGTTGATATTTTGTAAGCGATTGAAAGTGTGTGAAGGGATTTAAATGGTAAATTAAATTGGTACAGAGGTGGTGATGAATGATATTGATTTAGAGTAATTAAAAAGTTAATAAATTGTTTGGAAACAATTTATGAAGAATAAAAGAAATTTCATGTAAATGTACAACGAATTGTACAATTAAATTATTGTGGAAGTGCAAAAATTATTATGTAAATGAGGTTGTATGGTAAGGTGAGAAATGTGAATTAAATATATGGATATATATGTATGCTATGTTTGTTTAATTGTTATAATTATAATTTCGTTAATTATGGAAATAAAGGGATTAATAATTAAATTAATCCAATTTTTATTGAAGAGTTAATGAGAAAGCTAGTAAAGTTATAATAATTGATTATATATTTAATCAAGAATTTTGGAAGAGGTTTAGAAATTAATTGAGAAGAAATGTAATTATATAAATTATATAATATTAAATTATATAATTTATATAAGGAAATTAAAGTAAGATATGAAGGAAATAATAATTATATAAATTATATAATAATAATTATATAATTTATATAAGAGGAGTAAATTAATTGTGGATGGAAGAAAAATTTATAAATTGTATTTTGTATGAAATAAGGATAAAGTAATTATATAAATTATATAATAATGAATTATATAATTTATAAAAGGAAAATTAATGTGAAAAGTAAAGAAATGAAATTAAATGAGAAAAAATGAATGTTTTAATTCATTAAAAATTATGTTTATGCATAATTAAATTATTATGATTTTTATGAATGATAATATTTCGGAAACGTGAACATGTTAATGTAACATGTTGTCCAAGTAACGGAGTGAAAAATTATGAAAAATAATTTTTATAAGTTATATGAATTATTTTATGATTTTTGGAGGTATAAATTACTTCAGATAACTACATGCATGTCATTATGCGTGTACAAAATTTGTCAAGTAATATACCGAAAAACTTATTAATATTACTCATAAATCATGTTATGATTTTTAGTGAATTAAAATAAATATTTTATATATGTTATATGAAATATTTATTACACGTTATAATTACGTAATGTCTAAAAATATTACATTATTGCATATTTTTTTGGAAAATCCGGAATCTTCCAAGTTTGGTTGCGTGAGAGAGGCGGTGGAACTAATTTGTTTATAAAAATTGGTTAAGTGCATGGAATATAAAAAGGAAAGAAAGGGAAATGAAAAAGAAAAAGAAGAATAAAAAAAAAAAAAAAAGCAAAAACATAAACATGTCTCTCTCTTCTCTTCCACCGAGAGCCACCATGCCATCCATCACCGCCACCTTACGCCACTAAGGAGAGAGTTAGTGATGCTATCAAGAGGAAGAAAAGCTTCAAAGGAAAGCATTAGAAGGTATAAAATGAATTTATTTGATTTATTTCTATATTTATGGTGATAAAATAATGATATGGAAAATTAGTGAATAATTAAAATAATTATTCTAAATAATTTATAGATATATATCTATGAATTATGTGATTTTTAAAGTTATTTTGTGGTGAAATTTGTGAGCAAAATGGTGTAAAAATTGGTTTTGGCTGGTCACTGTTCGCGAAAAAAGAAGGAAGAAGAAAACTGTTGGCCGCGCATTGCGCGAGCCAAATTTTCCGCGCGAAGGGACCAGAAACGACGTCGTTTCTGGGGCTGAAGAGAAGGTCGCGCGTTGCGCGGCTGAAGTTTCTGGAACAGGCAAGGAAACGACGTCGTTTTGGCCGACGTACGCGGGGAATTACCGTAATGCCCCTAGTCTTTTCCGGAAAGGACCGCCGTGTCCTTTAGCCTCGGCAATTTACAGAAATATCCCTCGAGTTTTCGGTAAATTCCAATTGTGTCCCTTGGCGCGTTAAAATGACGGTAATGCCCCTGAACTTTTCGGGAAATTTCGGTTATGTCCCCAAGGGCGCGGAAATTACCAAAATGCCCCCAGAATCAGTTTTTAATTAAATAAATGTTTAAAAATTATTTAAAAATCATAGAAAATTATAGAAAAATACATAAATGATGTTTGGGTACTAAATTTAATATTTTTGTAAAATATTAAATATTGGGGATTAATATTTAAATATTCTAAATATTAATCTAATGAGTTTAGAGGATTAGAAAATGAATAAATGTAAATCTGGACAACCGAATACGCTAAAATTTGTCCGATAAGTCGGGTTGCCCGTAGTGAATGTATTTGATATTAAGTTAAAGTAATATATTGTAATGTCCCAAATATTTTAAAAATGATCTGTCAAGATATGATAAAGGTTGTTAATTTAGAAGCCTAAAAACGATTGCTCAACAATACATTGAACTATATTAAAGATTAAAAACGACTCGAAACTACGATTCGTTTACGATTAGAGGTTAAACTTTTAACCTAAACTATGTGTTATGTGATTTATAAAGCTTGTATTAACCTTTAAATGTGTTATGTAGTTTATCTATGTGTAGGATTTTGTGTTTCGGTTCAAGTAATTAACCTTAACACTTATTAAAATCGAAAAGTTATTTAAAGGTTAAAACCTAAAAACCTAATTCTAGGGTTTGGAAAACCTAAACTAGGGTTTGGTTAAACTTAGAAAAGGTTAAAACCTAAACCCTAGACCTAGAAACCCTAAGGGTTCAAACCCTAAGGGTTATAACCTAACCCTAATCACTATTCACAAATACACGTATAATACGAAAATTATACGGATAGAATACGAAAATAATACGATAATAATACGAAAATTATACGGTATAAATACGAAAAAAGTCAAACGTGAATAGTAAAAGTCAAGTATACAAGTTAGTAGAGAATTAACTAATGTTGAGTTAGTTGTTAACTCTAGTTAGTAGATAAAGTTAAAGCCTAAGCCAAGCCAAAGTCAAGCCAAAACTTGGAGCCAAAGTATAAACCAAACTTGGAGCCAAAGGTGGAGCCAAGCCAAACTTGGAGCCAAAGTATAAACCAAACTCGGAGCCAAAGTTGGAGCCAAGCCAAACTTGGAGCCAAAGTATAAGCCAAACTTGGAGCCAAAGTTAAAGCCAAGCCAAACTTGGAGCCAAAGCTTGATTGTCATTTTTACCATGTTACCCTAACTTGGAAAATCCTATAAATAGGAGTCTTCACTCTTCATAATCCTTACCAATTCACCAAGTAAATTAGAGCAACAAAGCTAGAGAGATATATTGATAGATTAATCTTGTTGATGAGTATTGAAGCCTTGCACAAATTGTTGTGAAAGCTTGCACTCCAAGAGGTAATCTCTAGTTGTTATTATGTAATTTTTCAATTCGTAGAGTATATGTGAATAGCTATAATGCTCGATTTATTTTATGTCTAGAGTAGTGAAATATAAATTATAAGTAGTTATACTGTCCATTTCATTTCAAGTATTTAGTTAAAAAGCTCAAAACACAAGCCGTTACGATGTTCGATTTTTCTTATCGTTCTTCGTGTTCTTGAGTGAAAGTCATAAATTTCCTTATAAGTAGGTTTATGATTTTGTAATTTAGTGTTATGAGATGATGAAACATGATGGCCTTGCTAAGTAATGCTTGTGGCATCAAGTTTTAGTAGTCGAAACGAAGAACGATGAAACTTCGTGTTCTTCGTGTTCTTCGATTCGTTCTTCGTGTTCTTGAGAGAAAGTCATAAATTTCCATATAAGTAGGTTTATGATTTTGTTATTTTTATGTTATGAAGTGATACGGAGTGTTACAACATGTTATCTTAGCAAATTAATGCTTGAGGTATCATGTTTTACCAATCGGATCAAAGAAAGTTAAGTCTAATATAGTCGCAGAATATTTTTGCGAATTTTCGAAAATTTAAAGTCTGAATCTGCCTTAGAAACCTAAATAAAAGTTGTAGCTCATGAAATTCTAAGCAATTTAGACTCAAGAATCACTCAAAAATGTTTTCGTATGACAAAGTTATGGCTGTTACTATAAAAAAGGTCAGAAATATGAATCAGTTTTAGAGCAGTCACCTTTAGGCCGAAATCTGTACAAATCTGTCAGGAATCTCGAATTTTTTTCTGAATGAAAGTTGTAGAGACGGAAGTTACGAACGCGTGGAATTTTGAACGACTAAAAAATGTTTTAAAACGAAGAAGTTATGGCCGTTTAACTGAGCCGGGGTCTGGCAGTCCAACAATCTGCCCAAATCCGAAATTTTGGCTTAAAAATGAGTTTTTGAGTTAGCCAATTTTCCAAATAATTCCACCTATTGAAAGAGTTTAAATAAGTTAATATAAGACTTATGAAGTTATATAATACGATGAATCTAACCGCTTATGCACTAAATGACTGTGTAGGGTTTAACGCTCCGCCGGAAAACCCTAGTTTCAATTTGAGGCAAGTTCTAAACTTTTATGTGTTATTAGTATGTTCTAAGATTGTTCATGTTATTATGTGATAGTTTATATGTGAAAGTACATGAATGAAGATCTTATGTGATTAAATGATTAAGTGTTAGTTATTGATTAACTGTTAAATGTTAATTGATATTTGATGATGCATATGAGTATGTATAAAATATGTTTATTGTTAAAGCATAAATTAATATGATTATTAACTGAGATGTATGTTCAGTAAAAGCATGTTAAAGTTTATATGAAAGCATAAACTGTGTATGTGATAATATGTTAGACTTGCTGAGCCGTCGTGCTCATTCTTGCGAATAAAACCTTATTTGCAGATTAAAGATGAACGTTAAGAAGATCTTGAACGTAAAGATGAAGCGTAGATTAGGTTTTCTTGTTTATTACTTGTATTTGTATAAGTCGTAATGACTGTTGTAATACGAACAAACAAACATGTAACCGAATATTGAATGAATGATATAAATTATTATCATCAGAATGTTGTTATGTCTTTAAATTTGATATAATGTAGAATTGTTAAATATTAAAACAATGTTGATAATGATCTATTTATCTGGATGAGGATCGGTAAATAACTTGTGAGTGCTGTACATCTGAGACAGAACTAAGCGATGTTGACTGGTCAAATCCATCGTTAAGGTTCCTCGGACCCAGGTATAACTCGTTATTACTATTCTGAATACCATATAAATAGGATTATTGATATGAAGAGATATCTTTGTATATTGATACTTGTAGTACGAATGAGACCGTTACAAGTGGACGTATATAGAATATTTAAATCCTAAGGTTAAAATTAAACTGTTATATATGGTTTTATCCATTTATACGGATGAAATACAAGTTGATACTTGTATACTTATGAGACTGAGATTAAGTTAAGATCCAGGGACAAAGTTAAGAGAAATTTTTAATGTATAGTCTAAAATAAGACTAATTCAACCAATATGATTATGGGATCATTGGTTAAGTCAATAGAGGTACGAAATTAACGCACAAGGTCCGCCGCGTCGAAAGCACGGGGATTTTGGGGTCGTTACAGTTGGTATCAAAGCAGTGGATTATAGTTTCGAGGTAACAAGTACGTTGGAGTATAATCTGATGGATTAAAAAAAAAAAAAAAAAAATGGACTTGTGAAGAGTCCGTATATAATTAAAAGATACGCATAAATCTTATTAAATCTTAATACATAAAAATTATTATGTGAATGTAATATTTTGAATAAAGATAAACTCTTTACGAGAATATCTGAAGTTAAATAGACTCATAAAGAGTTCTCAAAGCAAGCAATAAGATAAAATAATCTTATTGGTTTTTGTGTGAAACTGTTTCATAAAAATGAAATGGTATGTTTGGTATGTTGTGTAATTATACCTAAGAAAAGAGATGAGTAAACTCATAGAGAGATGTTAATGAGAAATTCATTTGGGGATAATCAAAATTCATTTGGAGATAGTAGAAATTTATTTGAAGATTGTAAGAATTAAGCTTATAATGAGTTGTAATGATACATGAATGAATTCAGGGAATTCATAAAATAGTTAGAGAACGATTAGAGATTGCAATTGAAAACTCATATTAGTAAAACTGAGTAGAACGACTCTCTTGTATGGGAAAGAGTTTAATATGCTTCAGAGAACCGATCTAACTACACTGTTGGTATGAATGATTCATGGTCAGTGTTCTCAAAGCGGGTTACACACTGAATGAAATCATTTGAGGATAGTGTTGATGAGACGGGGAACTGATTCATTAGTTCTTGGGTAGAGGAATAACTCAGTTTGCTATATTGATAAGTAAATTAAAATCTTGTGTCAACTCTTCTTTGTATATATTCTGAGAAGTTAATTCTTCACTCATATGTATATTGATTAGTTATTAGTTGTTACGTCAAAACTAATGGTTTTAAAAGATATTTGTATGTTAGTTACTGAGTGAACGAACCCTTGTATGGGCGGGGGCTATGATATGTCAGTCGAACCGACTATGAGATACGGCTACGAATGTCATTTCGGTAAGAATATTGGAACAAACTGATATGAACTGAGACATTTTCAATCCCGTGTTGATAAGAAGGGGAACTGATATATTTGTTCTTGTGGTTAAAACAACCAACCAGTTTACTATATTACTATATATTTGCAAAACTTGTGTTATGGTTAGAGAATAATGGAAAAGATGGAGGATTGAGGGTATTTCAAAAATCTTCTAGCTATGCTAGATCTTTATGGTTATATTCGCACTTGAGTGCCTTTGAAAAGAATTGTTCACTAGTTGAACTGAAAAATTTTGTTAACTACATCTATGCTAATTTTTCAAGCTAGATAGAGTTAAATTTAATGAATTTTATCATGAACACATGGTCAAATGTTGTGGTTATGATCGAAGATCATCAATGCACAGTTATAGGGATGTGGGTGTGATAAAAATCATAAAATTGATTTTCAAAAATGGAAAATTTTTGGCTATGTTATTCTTATGTCTATGCTAATTGTTTTGGCTAGGCGGATTTAATGTGAAGGATAAAAATGATTTATTCATCAACACCCCATTTAACCTGGTGTGAAGATGATACATGATGAGTTATCAACGCACATTGCAAGGTGCGGTATACAGTCATAAAATTGCTTTTCAAAAGTTTGAATGGTTTAAATATGAGTCAATGCCAATTGTTTTGGCTAGACATTTCTGGTTATGATAAGTAAACGGACATATGATTCCGGTTGATGCAACATACCGCGTCTTTAAGAGATAATATGGTACGACAGGCTGATCACCTAATGTACTGTCATGAGTGTTCTCAATCTTATTTGATTGCTACACAAGAATAGTGTTTGTCAATCCAAGTGATTGTTAAACTTGTGGGTCATCTAGCATCCATAGTATTTAAAAAAAAGGTCAAGGTCTTGATTGACAGCAGTATAAGTTCGAAGAATCCTAAATAAAGGAAGAGTGAGATTGAACGTCAAGTTTGATAAAAGGAAATGTGTAGAGATAAGTGAACATTGTTCAGACCTAATCAAAGTATTGGAAGTTTAATGTGAGTAAAAGATGAATTTAGAAAATTCATATTGAAGAGTAAATTGGAGATGATTATATTATAATTTCGAGGACGAAATTCTGATAAGAAGGAGAGAATGTAATATCCTGAATATTTATAGCACTTATAAATATGATATTAAATGACTAAAGTAATTGTAAAGTTAATTTCAAGGACGAAATTCTGATAAGAAGGAGAGAATGTAATATCTTGAATATTTATAGCACTTATAAATATGATATTAAATGAGTAAAGTGAATTGTAAGTTAATTTCGAGGACGAAATTCTTGTAAGTTGGGTTGAATGTAATGTCCCAAATATTTTAAAAATGATCTGTCAAGATATGATAAAGGTTGTTAATTTAGAAGCCTAAAAACGATTGCTCAACAATACATTGAACTATATTAAAGATTAAAAACGACTCGAAACTACGATTCGTTTACGATTAGAGGTTAAACTTTTAACCTAAACTATGTGTTATGTGATTTATAAAGCTTGTATTAACCTTTAAATGTGTTATGTAGTTTATCTATGTGTAGGATTTTGTGTTTCGGTTCAAGTAATTAACCTTAACACTTATTAAAATCGAAAAGTTATTTAAAGGTTAAAACCTAAAAACCTAATTCTAGGGTTTGGAAAACCTAAACTAGGGTTTGGTTAAACTTAGAAAAGGTTAAAACCTAAACCCTAGACCTAGAAACCCTAAGGGTTCAAACCCTAAGGGTTATAACCTAACCCTAATCACTATTCACAAATACACGTATAATACGAAAATTATACGGATAGAATACGAAAATAATACGATAATAATACGAAAATTATACGGTATAAATACGAAAAAAGTCAAACGTGAATAGTAAAAGTCAAGTATACAAGTTAGTAGAGAATTAACTAATGTTGAGTTAGTTGTTAACTCTAGTTAGTAGATAAAGTTAAAGCCTAAGCCAAGCCAAAGTCAAGCCAAAACTTGGAGCCAAAGTATAAACCAAACTTGGAGCCAAAGGTGGAGCCAAGCCAAACTTGGAGCCAAAGTATAAACCAAACTCGGAGCCAAAGTTGGAGCCAAGCCAAACTTGGAGCCAAAGTATAAGCCAAACTTGGAGCCAAAGTTAAAGCCAAGCCAAACTTGGAGCCAAAGCTTGATTGTCATTTTTACCATGTTACCCTAACTTGGAAAATCCTATAAATAGGAGTCTTCACTCTTCATAATCCTTACCAATTCACCAAGTAAATTAGAGCAACAAAGCTAGAGAGATATATTGATAGATTAATCTTGTTGATGAGTATTGAAGCCTTGCACAAATTGTTGTGAAAGCTTGCACTCCAAGAGGTAATCTCTAGTTGTTATTATGTAATTTTTCAATTCGTAGAGTATATGTGAATAGCTATAATGCTCGATTTATTTTATGTCTAGAGTAGTGAAATATAAATTATAAGTAGTTATACTGTCCATTTCATTTCAAGTATTTAGTTAAAAAGCTCAAAACACAAGCCGTTACGATGTTCGATTTTTCTTATCGTTCTTCGTGTTCTTGAGTGAAAGTCATAAATTTCCTTATAAGTAGGTTTATGATTTTGTAATTTAGTGTTATGAGATGATGAAACATGATGGCCTTGCTAAGTAATGCTTGTGGCATCAAGTTTTAGTAGTCGAAACGAAGAACGATGAAACTTCGTGTTCTTCGTGTTCTTCGATTCGTTCTTCGTGTTCTTGAGAGAAAGTCATAAATTTCCATATAAGTAGGTTTATGATTTTGTTATTTTTATGTTATGAAGTGATACGGAGTGTTACAACATGTTATCTTAGCAAATTAATGCTTGAGGTATCATGTTTTACCAATCGGATCAAAGAAAGTTAAGTCTAATATAGTCGCAGAATATTTTTGCGAATTTTCGAAAATTTAAAGTCTGAATCTGCCTTAGAAACCTAAATAAAAGTTGTAGCTCATGAAATTCTAAGCAATTTAGACTCAAGAATCACTCAAAAATGTTTTCGTATGACAAAGTTATGGCTGTTACTATAAAAAAGGTCAGAAATATGAATCAGTTTTAGAGCAGTCACCTTTAGGCCGAAATCTGTACAAATCTGTCAGGAATCTCGAATTTTTTTCTGAATGAAAGTTGTAGAGACGGAAGTTACGAACGCGTGGAATTTTGAACGACTAAAAAATGTTTTAAAACGAAGAAGTTATGGCCGTTTAACTGAGCCGGGGTCTGGCAGTCCAACAATCTGCCCAAATCCGAAATTTTGGCTTAAAAATGAGTTTTTGAGTTAGCCAATTTTCCAAATAATTCCACCTATTGAAAGAGTTTAAATAAGTTAATATAAGACTTATGAAGTTATATAATACGATGAATCTAACCGCTTATGCACTAAATGACTGTGTAGGGTTTAACGCTCCGCCGGAAAACCCTAGTTTCAATTTGAGGCAAGTTCTAAACTTTTATGTGTTATTAGTATGTTCTAAGATTGTTCATGTTATTATGTGATAGTTTATATGTGAAAGTACATGAATGAAGATCTTATGTGATTAAATGATTAAGTGTTAGTTATTGATTAACTGTTAAATGTTAATTGATATTTGATGATGCATATGAGTATGTATAAAATATGTTTATTGTTAAAGCATAAATTAATATGATTATTAACTGAGATGTATGTTCAGTAAAAGCATGTTAAAGTTTATATGAAAGCATAAACTGTGTATGTGATAATATGTTAGACTTGCTGAGCCGTCGTGCTCATTCTTGCGAATAAAACCTTATTTGCAGATTAAAGATGAACGTTAAGAAGATCTTGAACGTAAAGATGAAGCGTAGATTAGGTTTTCTTGTTTATTACTTGTATTTGTATAAGTCGTAATGACTGTTGTAATACGAACAAACAAACATGTAACCGAATATTGAATGAATGATATAAATTATTATCATCAGAATGTTGTTATGTCTTTAAATTTGATATAATGTAGAATTGTTAAATATTAAAACAATGTTGATAATGATCTATTTATCTGGATGAGGATCGGTAAATAACTTGTGAGTGCTGTACATCTGAGACAGAACTAAGCGATGTTGACTGGTCAAATCCATCGTTAAGGTTCCTCGGACCCAGGTATAACTCGTTATTACTATTCTGAATACCATATAAATAGGATTATTGATATGAAGAGATATCTTTGTATATTGATACTTGTAGTACGAATGAGACCGTTACAAGTGGACGTATATAGAATATTTAAATCCTAAGGTTAAAATTAAACTGTTATATATGGTTTTATCCATTTATACGGATGAAATACAAGTTGATACTTGTATACTTATGAGACTGAGATTAAGTTAAGATCCAGGGACAAAGTTAAGAGAAATTTTTAATGTATAGTCTAAAATAAGACTAATTCAACCAATATGATTATGGGATCATTGGTTAAGTCAATAGAGGTACGAAATTAACGCACAAGGTCCGCCGCGTCGAAAGCACGGGGATTTTGGGGTCGTTACATATATTAAGGGACGATGTTAATATAATTAACCGTATAAATTGAAAAATGAGTCTGGAGATGATATTAAATAAATAAATTAATATCATAAAGAGATGAATAATTATTATTTGATTATTTTATGATCATAGGTTGATCGAGTTAAGAGTTTGAGCTATTAATTTAAATAGTTGGATTTCCAGGCAAGTTCTTCAGTCCCTTTTATGTTAAATGTTGGACTGTTATGATATATAATTCTTGTTTTAACTGCATACAAATTATGTGTTACGTGATACGTGATAAATATGACTTTGTGCAACGATATGAGATATATTGCTATAGTTGAAGCACAAGCACATGATATATGACACACACCAAGCATGTTAAAGTATGTGCTACGTGGAGCATGAACTGTTGAACTTGCTGAGCCGTTGTGCTCATTACTTGTTTAATATACATTTTTGCAGGAAAGAAATAAATTACAAAAACATCAGATGATGTAAAGACGAATTTTCCTAAAAGGTTGTGAATGTGATTATTAAATGTTTGTATTATGATTCAAGGTGAATAATTTGTCAAAGTTATATTGATATGCTGCATGTACAGATAAGTTGGATCCGAATATGACGAGTATAGTTTAAATTGTGAACTGTAATTGTTCAATATGAATATTATGATAGAGACTATTATATGTCTGACTATGAATTATGACATAAGAATATTGTATGAATATAAATTACATTAAATGTTGAATGTGGATCTTTATGATACGGGTTACAGAAAGAAAAGAAAAGAATAAGTAAAGGTTGCGATCCAGGGACTAGGATCCAAATGTAAGGATTTTACATAATCAAATATTTTAATGCAATGATTAAGAAAAAGATAAATTTATACCAAAATTTTGGTAATTGTTGATTTTAAATATCAAATAATGGATCAAGTAAGGTGGTTAAAGATATATTAACGAACCGAAATTTGGACGTTAAGGAAATAATGTATAATAAATACAAGATTTAAGAGAATAAAGTGGGTCGAGTTTCGGGGTCGTTACAGTTGGTATCAGAGCTAGAGGTTATAACCCTTAGGAAAATGATGCCTTAGGCTATAACCTAAAGTAAGACAGAGTACGGTTAGTTGAATGTTCTGAAAACTCAAGCGTATAGTAAACTCGTGACTCATGGTTATATGGTGGAGCCCCTTTAGCGAATGGGCGACTATGGCTTGACTAGGACAAGCTCCTCAACCATATGATTATGGTAAGTTCCTGAGTCCAAATACATGATAAGTTTGATGAACATGGGGGAATTGAAATAGAAAGATGTAAGTTAAGAAATACAGACCTCAGATATTGGCTAAGGTTAAAGAAAATATGAAAGATATAAGATTATAAGAAAGAGATAAAGATGTTAAGAAAGAGTTGAATGAAAGTAATGAATTGAGAAATTTATAAGTTCAATTAAGAACATAGCTGAAGGAATAATTAAAATGATTCAAAGATGAATCTCAAAGATGATCAAGGAACACCTGATTCAAGTAATAAAGATGAAAAGGTAATCTAAAGAGTATAGAAAGATATCATAATAACATGATCAGGAATGGTAAGAGGATCGTACTACGATACGATCATAAGATAAGGAAAGCGAGTAAGGAATAAAATGTAAAGCAAGGTCATGATATGATCAAATGAGAATGTGAAATAAACAGAGAGACTTGTTAATGGACCAAAAGGTATAGCTGATGCTATAAAGAGATATAGTACTATGAAATAGTACAAGAAGAATTTAGAGAATGATGAGACATGAATGACAGAAAGGTTATGATAAGGGGATAGAAAACTTTGGTACGAAATTTCATTTGAGGACTCATGTAGTGACTGAGTTGCACAATCCTTTGTATGGGCGGGGGATTTGTGTTTACTTAGTTACTATGTGATAATCATTGAAATGTTAGAGTCGCGTTAAGAGTTTCTGATAGATAGATAATATTAAGTTTAGGCACGAGTTCTTAAAACTCATACATATGGTAAGTCCATGACTCATATTCGTATGGTATGTTTTGAGCCCCTCAGCATATGGATAGTCTTTGATTTGTTCTTAGACTACATATTGCTAGGATAAGCTTTAAAACTCATATTCTTGTGGTAAGTTCCTGGACTCACAATGTGTGGCAAGTTTGATGAACTATACGGGGGTATAGAAAAGTTGGAGTAGATAGAAAATTTTTATATGATAATAGTCCTAGTAATAAAGTTTATAATTAAGTGAAGAAGTAAAAGGTGAATATTAGGGAATTTAGGATATTCCCATTCTTCTAGCTTTGCTAGACTTCAAAATTTTTGGCCTCAAGTTAATTTGGCACGAATGTGTTTTAAAAATACAAATGAATTTTTTAAGCGATTTAAAAAGTGTCTATGCTACTTGTCTCGGCTAGACAAAAATATTTTTACATCAAAATGTATTTCAAAAGAATCATCCACGCACCTTTTAGCCCGGTGTAGATGTGATGAATGACGGAATGCTTAACGTGTTGTTGAGATGGTGCGGTACTATTTCGTCATAAGGTGATTCGACACCATAAAGTATGGTGTGGGAATTATTAACGACGAAATTCTCAACGTACTGTCACGATGATGCGGTAACATGAAGTCATAAATGATTTTGATTTGTGAAGGTATGTCAAAGCTATAAGTCTTTGCCATTTGATTCGGCTGGACGTTTTAAAAAGTTTTGACATTATGAATGTTTTAAAAATTTCTGCGGATTATAAATTGTTAAAAGAAAGTTTATGCCAATTGATCTGGCTAGACAAGCGTTAAAAAAAAATACAAGTTTAAGCTATTTGATTCAGCTAGACAAATTTTGAAAAATATTTATTGAATTCATAATTTATAACCAATCGAATTATTTTTGAATGGATTCTAAGGCTGAGATGAACAAAAAGATTAAGAAACACGGGCATGACAGATTGTTCTACTGGCGTGCCAAATTACGGATTAAATATACATCACTTTAATGACAGACTGATCCACTGTCAGGGTTTGCAGTACGACGTACTCTGGGAGTGAAGTACTGTAACCGGGGTACATGTTTACTTTAATGACAGACTAACCCACTGTCAGTGGTTTGCAGTACGACGTACTCTGGGAGTGAAGTACTGTTAAACCGGGATAAAAGTTCATTCAGCATATTACAAAAAGTTTTATTTTTCCTCTACTCTTATGAAGATTGGATGGTAGGATGGGTTATTATTATTTGATTGTGAGTGATAAGGAAAGTAATAATTGCTAAGTAAAGGAATTATGAAATGTGATGAATTAGAAATGGTAATGTGTAATGACTAATAGAATGAAATAAAGATATGTGGAATAAATGCAAAAAAAAATGTGAAGTACGAGTATATAGAAATTTCGAGGACGAAATTTTATGAAGGATGGGTGAATGTGATACCCCAGGAATTTTAGAATAATTCCAAATAAGGATTATGATAAATCAAGTAAAGGTTGGTATTTAAAACCAAATGTTGAATAATGGAGGTAGTAAAGAATGAATTATGAAATATGAAGAAGATTATGAATGTGAATTAAGAAGAAAAGGATGGATGTACAGAGTATAAATGAGGTGTAATAGAAGGTATGAAATAAGTTGGTTAAGTAAGGATAAGTACGATTAGAGAAAAAGAAAGTTTTCGAAGAATGAGAAACTATCTTGATAGGTACATCAAGAAATGAGTTAACGTTTTATTAATAAAATTTTAGAGAATTGTGAAATGCAATATTACAAAGGAATTATGAATTGAAATAAGAATGGAATATTCTGATAGTTATGACAATTATGGTATTATTTTTGTAAGTTACGGATATTAAAGAAATAAAATATGATTATTATGGAATTAATTGTTATTCATCAAGATAAAGGTATAGTAATGTGCGATAAATAAAATACGTATGATTATTACGGCAATTATGATTCCGAGGACGGAATCCTGTTAAGGGGGGAAGAATGTGAGGAATCGAATTTTTGAAATTCTTTAATAATAGAAATTTAATTATTAAATTTAGCAAGATTGCTAAATTTATGGTTGATATTTTGTAAGCGATTGAAAGTGTGTGAAGGGATTTAAATGGTAAATTAAATTGGTACAGAGGTGGTGATGAATGATATTGATTTAGAGTAATTAAAAAGTGAATAAATTGTTTGGAAACAATTTATGAAGAATAAAAGAAATTTCATGTAAATGTACAACGAATTGTACAATTAAATTATTGTGGAAGTGCGGAAATTATTATGTAAATGAGGTTGTATGGTAAGGTGAGAAATGTGAATTAAATATGTGGATATATATGTATGCTATGTTTGTTTAATTGTTATAATTATAATTTCGTTAATTATGGAAATAAAGGGATTAATAATTAAATTAATCCAATTTTTATTGAAGAGTTAATGAGAAAGCTAGTAAAGTTATAATAATTGATTATATATTTAATCAAGAATTTTGGAAGAGGTTTAGAAATTAATTGGGAAGAAATGTAATTATATAAATTATATAATATTAAATTATATAATTTATATAAGGAAATTAAAGTAAGATATGAAGGAAATAATAATTATATAAATTATATAATAATAATTATATAATTTATATAAGAGGAGTAAATTAATTGTGGATGGAAGAAAAATTTATAAATTGTATTTTGTATGAAATAAGGATAAAGTAATTATATAAATTATATAATAATGAATTATATAATTTATAAAAGGAAAATTAATGTGAAAAGTAAAGAAATGAAATTAAATGAGAAAAAATGAATGTTTTAATTCATTAAAAATTATGTTTATGCATAATTAAATTATTATGATTTTTATGAATGATAATATTTCGGAAACGTGAACATGTTAATGAAACATGTTGTCCAAGTAACGGAGTGAAAAATTATGAAAAATAATTTTTATAAGTTATATGAATTATTTTATGATTTTTGGATGTATAAATTACTTCAGATAACTACATGCATGTCATTATGCGTGTACAAAATTTGTCAAGTAATATACCGAAAAAGGTATTAATATTACTCATAAATCATGTTATGATTTTTAGTGAATTAAAATAAATATTTTATATATGTTATATGAAATATTTATTACACGTTATAATTACGTAATGTATAAAAATATTACATTATTGCATATTTTTTTGGAAAATCCGGAATCTTCCAAGTTTGGTCGCGTGAGAGAGGCGGTGGAACTAATTTGTTTATAAAAATTGGTTAAGTGCATGGAATATAAAAAGGAAAGAAAGGGAAATGAAAAAGAAAAAGAAGAATAAGAAAAAAAAAAAAAAAAAAAAAGCAAAAACATAAACATGTCTCTCTCTTCTCTTCCACCGAGAGCCACCATGCCATCCATCACCGCCACCTTACGCCACTAAGGAGAGAATTAGTGATGTTATCAAGAGGAAGAAAAGCTTCAAAGGAAAGCATTAGAAGGTATAAAATGAATTTATTTGATTTATTTCTATATTTATGGTGATAAAATAATGATATGGAAAATTAGTGAATAATTAAAATAATTATTCTAAATAATTTATAGATATATATCTATGAATTATGTGATTTTTAAAGTTATTTTGTGGTGAAATTTGTGAGCAAAATGGTGTAAAAATTGGTTTTGGCTGGTCACTGTTCGCGAAAAAAGAAGGAAGAAGAAAACTGTTGGCCGCGCATTGCGCGAGCCAAATTTTCCGCGCGAAGGGACCAGAAACGACGTCGTTTCTGGGGCTGAAGAGAAGGTCACGCGTTGCGCGGCTGAAGTTTCTGGAACAGGCAAGGAAACGACGTCGTTTTGGCCGACGTACACAGGGAATTACCATAATGCCCCTAGTCTTTTCCGGAAAGGACCGCCGTGTCCTTTAGCCTCGGCAATTTACAGAAATATCCCTCGAGTTTCCGGTAAATTCCAATTGTGTCCCTTGGCGCGTTAAAATGACGGTAATGCCTCTGAACTTTTCGGGAAATTCCGGTTATGTCCCCAAGGGCGCGAAAATTACCAAAATGCCCCCAGAATCAGTTTTTAATTAAATAAATGTTTAAAAATTATTTAAAAATCATAGAAAATTATAGAAAAATACTAAAAATATATAAATAATGTTTGGGTACTAAATTTAATATTTTTGTAAAATATTAAATATTGGGGATTAATATTTAAATATTCTAAATATTAATCTAATGAGTTTAAAGGATTAGAAAATGAATAAATGTAAATCTGGACAACCGAATACGCTAAAATTTGTCCGATAAGTCGGGTTGCCCGTAGTGAATGTATTTGATATTAAGTTAAAGTAATATATTAAGGGACGATGTTAATATAATTAACCGTATAAATTGAAAAATGAGTCTGGAGATGATATTAAATAAATAAATTAATATCATAAGGAGATGAATAATTATTATTTGATTATTTTATGATCATAGGTTGATCGAGTTAAGAGTTTGAGCTATTAATTTAAATAGTTGGAGTTCCAGGCAAGTTCTTCAGTCCCTTTTATGTTAAATGTTGGACTGTTATGATATATAATTCTTGTTTTAACTGCATACAAATTATGTGTTACGTGATACGTGATAAATATGACTTTGTGCAACGATATGAGATATATTGCTATAGTTGAAGCACAAGCACATGATATATGACACACACCAAGCATGTTAAAGTATGTGCTACGTGGAGCATGAACTGTTGAACTTGCTGAGCCGTTGTGCTCATTACTTGTTTAATATACATTTTTGCAGGAAAGAAATAAATTACAAAAACATCAGATGATGTAAAGACGAATTTTCCTAAAAGGTTGTGAATGTGATTATTAAATGTTTGTATTATGATTCAAGGTGAATAATTTGTCAAAGTTATATTGATATGCTGCATGTACAGATAAGTTGGATCCGAATATGACGAGTATAGTTTAAATTGTGAACTGTAATTGTTCAATATGAATATTATGATAGAGACTATTATATGTCTGACTATGAATTATGACATAAGAATATTGTATGAATATAAATTACATTAAATGTTGAATGTGGATCTTTATGATACGGGTTACAGAAAGAAAAGAAAAGAATAAGTAAAGGTTGCGATCCAGGGACTAGGATCCAAATGTAAGGATTTTACATAATCAAATATTTTAATGCAATGATTAAGAAAAAGATAAATTTATACCAAAATTTTGGTAATTGTTGATTTTAAATATCAGATAATGGATCAAGTAAGATGGTTAAAGATATATTAACGAACCGAAATTTGGACGTTAAGGAAATAATGTATAATAAATACAAGATTTAAGAGAATAAAGTGGGTCGAGTTTCGGGGTCGTTACAGTTGGTATCAGAACAAGGTTGGTGGGCTTGTTCATTATTAGTTTCTGTTGTTAATCTTTATATGTATCTGCAGTCAAGGAAAGTGATAAAAAAAAAAACTGAGATAGCTGAAATATTTTATTAGCTCATCATGCACTTAGTTACTTGAATTTGTTTGGCAGAACATGCACAAGCTCGATCCTAAAAAACTCCCGTTCCTTTCTTACTTAATGTGCTTGTTATTCCTTCATATTTTACCCGACTAGTGCATTCAGATTCTTAAAAATACCGTTTTTATTTTGTCTTATATCATAGACTTTTATTTTGATCACAATTCAATTTTGTCATGTCACATAAATATTTAAAAATCACATGGACAATGATGAATAGTACATAAGCCTATTATGAAAAAGCATCAGCAGGCAGACTTTTGTTTTCTAATAAGACAGGTGGCATGATTTATGATAGTCTTTTCACTGAAGGGACAATAGGACAAAATCAACTAGAAAAGATGCAAATTCTCCCCCATAAACTATGTAGTTATTTTTTATTTTGGGTATACATTTATATTGTGTTTGTAAATTTTTATTTCAGGGGAGGGGAGGGGAGGGGAGGGGAAAATAATTAAAATCCCTTCAAATAGCATGTTTGTGAGTTTTTTTTAGGGAATGAGGGAAGGGATTTAGAGGTAAAATTGATTTAATTTTTGGCTAAAATTTTTTCCCTCAAAAGTGGGAGGATTTGGAAGGATGGGAAAGTGAGATATTTTACATTACCAAAAACAATCTTGTAAAATAAATAATATGACAATTTTACCCCTCACTAGCATAACTCTCAATTATTATAAACACATTATATAAGGGAAATTCGTCAATTACAGGGGAATTATACTCTGCCCTAGTTAATGCACCAATGCCAATCCTTAATTACATAACCAATGCCAATCAGTAATAAATTAATTATAAACACAGTATATAAACACAACATATTTCTCTTATACACACAATAAATAAACACAATATATATTGTGTATCCTAGATTTATATAATAATATATAAACACAGTACATATTGTTTTTTATATTATTTATATAAATACAATACATATTATTTATAAATACATTATTATATTATTTATATAAATAATAAATAAATGTAGTATATTATTTATATGAATACAATATACAGTATACATTATATAAATATATTATTATATAATGTATTTATAGAAATATAGTATATACTGTATATAAATACATTATATTTAATTTATGTACTGTGTTTATAAGAATTTCCCTTTTAAACACAGTATATAGGGGAATTCGTCAATTAGCTGGGGAAATTCTTAATTACATTACCGATGCCAATTGGTAATAACTTAATTGGTGCCTCAAATGGGATAATAAATATATATTGCTAATTATTTTAGTTGTAAAATAAAGTTTCATTGTCACCATTTTAAGTTATTTTATTAAATGTTAAATTTGATATCAATTCATTTGATTTTAGTCACTACAATTATAAATAACATAAATTATCTTAAAAATAATATTAATTACGGATAATTAAAATTATCTTAGAAACAATACATTAATGAACTATAACAGTTAATTTATAAATATCTCAATATTAATTAAAAATTTATTATTATCAAAATATAAATAGATTTTAATTTTACAAATTAACTTCAAAACATCAAAATCAAAACAACCTAACAAAGTAGTAAGAATAATTAATAACATACCATCTATTAATTAATAATTATGTGAAAAATTAATTATTGTTGGAGGGAATTAGTGTAGGTGAAGGAGCTATCAACCATACTTTTTGTGATTTTCATCGAATGCCCATATTAAAATATGTAAGAGTAATATAGTAATAGTGTAGTTTGAAAATAAGAATTTTGTCCTTTCCTTTCCTACTTCTAAACAGAAAATTTAATTAAAATCTCATCTCATCCATTAATTTCTAAAACTCACAAACACGACAAAAGAAAACTATAATCCATCCCTTCCACTTCTATACTTTCCTTTCCCATCTCATCCCTCCAGACTCAGAAACACAGTATAAGGATATTAAGTCATTTATCCTTTTGAAATATCCCAAAAGAAAATTTACTCAATTTAATAAAAAAATCTTTGTGGAGCAAAATATTTTTATAAGTAAGACTCTTTTTGTGGGGAAAAAGGATTACATAAATAAGCATCTCAAATTAACTTTTTGAAAGTCAATTTGAGATTTTATATTCCCTCAAATCACAAAATGACAGCAACGAAATACGGTTAGATTGTAACGCTTTAACACAAATGTGATATGAAGGTTTTTGTACCAACACGAACGAAAGTAAACCCTTGAATCAATAAGAAGAATAATAAACTCATAAATAGAACAAGTGATAATAATCTAAATTAATTAATAAAACGTTATTGCTCACAAGTCTTAATAAGCATATTTATAGTTCTAAGCTACTTTCCAACATCAATCAGGATAAGAAAAATTAAAATAACGAAAATTAAAAAACAATCCAAGTTTGACTGGCGAGAAGATTACTTCAAATATTTTTTCGGGCTTAAAACCATGGCCAAAGTCGAGGAGTCTTGTAGGGCTAGTTGTTAGTTTCGATTTGATATTTTAACAAGTTCAAGAAATTACCATATGATTTATATAATGTTATATGCATTGAATGACAAGGCACAGTACTAGTAAGTGCGATTTATGAAAGTTTTTACAAATTACAGATTTAAGAGAACAATGGAGGAAAGAGTTTTCAGTTTAGTTTAAAGAACATTAGTTGTATTTTGATTATGAAAGTCTCATGTTTGATGTCAGTTTTTTGTTTACGAATATATGATTCAGATGTAATTAAGCAAGATCTAGACTTTATTTATTTATGTATTATTCTTCTTTGTTTTGTTTGTAATTTTTTTCAGGAAATAATTACTATTTTTTTTTCTATTTTGCTAAAAAAAAATTCATTCAACGAGAACTTTGTATTTATGTCAGGGAGTTGACTTGCACAAATTAATGAAAAAATTGGCGATTAAAACTGAAAATTTTACGTAGTATTTTTGATCGAAAAATCAATTTAATTTATTTTGTACCATTTGCTAAATGACTCATGTTATGATATTTTACATCATAGGTATTCCCGTTCCGTCATCTAACTAATGTCCTTCAAGTAGTATCATGACTTTAAAATACACAAAGCCATTTTACTAAGTCATTCTTCCATACATGGCAGTGGTTTTGATGTATGTACATTATTTTTAATACTATTCATTGGATTACCTTTAAGGTAATCTTGACCATTCATTATATATTAAAATATTAATAAAATTTGTACTTTTTGATAACCTTGGACTTGTTAAACCAGTCAAGTTACATATTTTGTCAAAAACATATAATACTACTTAAATTTATCTCAAAACATATAATACTACTTAAACAAGTAACCACGTTATTTTAATAGTTGTGGATCAAATTGTGCCACATCCTTTATCAGAAATCAAGACATTAAAGAGACGTGGACCAAATTGAGCCACATATTATTTTTTTCTTTCTTCCTTTTTCAAAAGTCAATTATTTAAATTTTATAATTTTATATTTTTGAATAAATAAAACTTTTACTTAGTAATTCGTGTATTTAAAAGAGATAATTTTTCTTATTTCTTAGTAATTTTTATATATGTTTTATATAATGACTCAAAATAATCATATATGATGAATCTAACATAGTAATTATTAATTTTATGATTAATAAAATAAAACAAATTTTATGAATTTAAACATATAATCTTCTAATTAATAAGTCCTGCATTTAGAATATAGATAAAAAAAAAAAATCATAGTAAGTTATATATGATAGTTATATTTATTTTTAATTACTAACTATAAATAATTTTATAATATCAATTAAAACATTAAATAAATTTATAATTTTGAATTTATAAATTTAAGAATTCCTAAACAAATAAATTTATATAAATTTATAATTTTAATGATGATTCTTTAATTAATTAGGAAATTAAAAGATATTAAAAATATCTTAACCCCAAATGTTAACAATATCAAATACGAAACCTTATTTATCACCTAAACATATTCACTCCAAATTAAGTGTACAATTCAAACTAAAAGATTCAAAACACTTTGTAATCTATTTAAGGCGCATTTAATTATTTGCCTTAGATCATTTATTAATACCCCAAAGCATAAAAATTAAAAGCAAAAGTTAAGAAATCCTAAAACCCCAATACGATAAATTATTCTTAAGACCTCAGTCCATTGTATCGCTCATATTAATCTGATTTTATAATTATTTTTTAAATTAATTATTTTTTTTATACAGAAACTAGACTTCAAATACTCCAATTTAACCTTAAGAATCACTCAAATCAAATTAAAAATCATTAAGTTATCCATTTTAAAATATTAGAAATTGCTACTGGAAATTCTGCTACAAAAATTTCAGATCTGCCTTTCCTTAAAATTTATAATTAACAAAATAGTTAGATTTAATGGTACAAATTGGTAATAAATATTCTCAGCTTATATAAGTATAACATATCCAAATTTACAACGATCCAAGATTAGGAGATATAACCCATACAATAGACCTTAAATATATAAAAACAGATTTTTAGATTTTAACTTCTACATTCAATCAAATTATATTTATTTATATAAATTCATCTTCTCTTTGTGGTTATCATGATATCTAATCACACGTCTACATTTTGTTTAAAAATAATCTCTAATTTAAAACCCACAGAACTAAACTTAAAATCAAAATATAAAATAATATTTATCTTCCTTGTTCGTCTTTTCTCAACACACAAAAATAAAGAATCTGACTTTCGGATCTTTTAGAGTCCTCAAAATGCCTTAACATCTTCACGGAAATTGTAGCTCATGAAAAAATATACAAAACATGCTCGAAAATCCCAAATCATTCGGGGTTAATACGATTGAGTTACGAATTTTCAAAATTAGAGCTGAAAATAGTGACAGTTTCAATTAACATCTTTTTCTCTCTAAAATAAAGAGAACGAAAATTGAAGAAATAGGCTTTGGATTCACTCAATTATGAATTAGATGAATTAATTATGATTTTTCTGAGTAGCTGTAGAATATATAAAGTATCTACTTAGGAATTCAACTAATCAAGTTTAAATAGGATTGGGGTTATATCTAACACTCTTTAAATAAAGTTTGAATACAATTAAGTTATATCTAACAATCTTTAAATATAATGAGAAAACACTATATGACTTACCAAAACCTAATGGACTCCTTAATTTCAATTTATTAATTATCTACAAAAAAATAAAAATAATTAACTTTCCAAAAGAAATAAATTATTAACTTGCCTCTTTAATTCACTTGTGCTTTTAAGAAAATTAAACTAATATTTAATAATTTTTATTAAAAATCTGGGTTATTACATTGTGAGCATCATTGAGGTTAGTATCAAACCGAAATCTAGGTTTCTCCAAACAGTGGCAGCACTTGTATGAGAATGAAAGAGAACTAGATTGCTACTATTACAGTCAAAAGCTGACTAACTGGCTCCTAGAGAGAGAAAAACAAGTACCTTGAGATTCACCAAGAACAGATCTTCTGCAGATTAGCAAACATTTTTCTTCATCTTCAAATTGGCTTTTTCCTTGGTTTTATATTTTCAGGCTTTGTTTTTTGTCTTGTTTCATTTTGGTCACTCATTTTTTTATATTCTTGGGGTCAAAAACATCACCATACATTATTACTCGCTTCGTCCCTCTTTATATGTCTATGTTATATACTCTTGGTGAATATAGCAGCATCCTATTAGGTAATACTATCCCTGTTTTAAATTATAAGATTATTATTGACTTTTGAAATTGAGATGATATATAAAAAATTATGAAATAATAAAATCTTGTAATGAGCAGAAATTTTTAGATAGTTTATAATTTTTATCTTTTGTTTGACTAAAATTAATGAAAGACATGTCAATTTTGAGTTAAAAAATGTATTAATTATCATTTCCTAAAAATATTAATTATCATTTCCTAAACAACTCTTTTTTCCCTTCATGTATATTTTCTTGATAAAAAAGCTCTTTTTCCCCTTTATAAATTTCGGTTTATTTTTATGTGAGGCTTATTTTCTTATATAAATTTATTATTTAATAGCTCTCCGTTATTATGAATCTGTCTTGATTAGGAGTATGGCTAACAATGGTGTTGAGTAAGACAAATTCCTGTTGTGTTAGTGTAGTCCCCGTAACTATAGTAAATATTTAATATGCAATAACAGAGTTACTAAATTAAGTAAGTAAATTGAAATTAGAAAGTTCAGTGTACTTACTTGGAAAAAGGAGATTGAATTTTTTGGAAAGATTAAATCCGAGTCCTTTGAATTCACAAAGTCTCCTTGAAGCAAATTTATTCCCTCACTGGTGCTAAAAGGTTTTTGAATAATTACTTCCCAAGATGAAACGGATTTCCAATCCTTAATTAGAAGCACTTCAAAATTAAGAATTCTTCGAACTCAATTTCTATGCTTTATACTCGAACTGACTATATGATGAATGCAGGAAAATGAAAGTTATTTCTGGAATTGAATGAATGAATGATTGCAGCACAGGCAGGTTATTTATAGGATGAATTGTGACTGATCAGAAGGTCGTCAAAACGACGTAGTTTTGGGTCTATCAAAAGGGTGCTTCTGTTCAGAAGGGGCGCGTCTCAAAACGACACAGTTTTGTTTCCGCTTTTGCAATAAAACTTTAAACAAAATTATATACAGTTACCCACGACCCACGACCCACGACCCGGCCCGGCCGGGCGGGCGGCGGCGGCGCGTGTGTTCAAACCAAGCCTTAGCTAGGTCCTCTCCCTTCCACAAAAGTGGGGTGCCCCTTGGGGCCCTTCCCATTGTGCAATTATCCCATATATAAACCCTTCACATTTCCCTCATTTATTCTATGAGGGACAAGGTATTTATGACAAGTTTAAACATTTCAAGTAGATGATTTTGGAGTCAATTTTTCATTCAATACTTAATGGATTTGAACAAATAAATATACCACGTTATACTCTTTGCGGAGGAGAACGTGTTGGTACATAGACCCGACATTTTTGGAGTTTGGGTCCCACATTAATTGAGCCTAAAAAATGCTCTAATTATTTAGTTTTCAAATCCATTTCCAACAATCCCCCACATGAATGTAAAATTGGCTTTTCTATATGCAAAACATGAATATGCAGACACTAGTTCGAGTACAGAAGAAAAGATACTTCATCGGGTTAAGTAGCCTAGTGGCTTTGAACTTGCCCTAGTAAAATCTATCGGATTTACTTGGCTAATCAGTAGACTTGATGTCTTTGAACCGTCAGCTTTTCGTGTAAACCAAGACAATAGAATTAACAAAATATCTCTTCAGACATAGTTGGTTCTCACGTTTGTGTTCATTTTGGCCTTGAAACACCTCTTGGTTCCGTGAGTATGTTAGAGAATTCAGCCTTCAAAATTCTCATAGAAGTGGCCCCCTTCTTACTCACGTAGGTGACTTCTATCAAAAGTATCCTGCAATACCCCACTTGAACGTATTCTAGATATAAAAGTCATTAAAAGTGTCACTTATCCTTATTCTCGCGGCAGATGTGCACTGTCTCATCATAGGAATGGTTAGGAGTTAATATCTCCTCAGTGCTTTACTGAGTACTACATAATTTGGTTTGCCCATTGAACCTAGATCTTGGGATCTCCATTCACTAAGTTGGGTTGCCACTATGACGACTCTTATTTAAACAGTAGGCTTTAAACCCATTCCTTTCGATGAACTTTCCACTTGCTCTCTTGTTAAACCTTTCGTAAGCGGATCCGCAATATTATCCTTTGACCTTACATAGTCAATTGAGATAATTCCATTTGAGAGCAATTGTCTAATTGTATTATGTCTTCGTCGTATATGACGTGACTTACCATTATATAAATGACTCTGTGCTCTTCCAATTGCTGATTGACTATCACAATGTATACATATAGCTGGCACAGGTCTTGACCAATTTGGAATATCCTCTAAGAAATTATGAAGCCACTCTGCTTCTTCTCCAGCTTTGTCTAAAGCAATGAACTCTGATTCCATTGTAGACCTTGCAATACAAGTTTGTTTTGAGGATTTCCAAGATACCGCTGCACCTCCAAGGGTAAAGACATATCCACTTGTGGATTTTGAGTCTTTACTATCAGATATCCAATTAGCATCACTATATCCTTCTAATACTGCTGGATATCTCGAATAATGCAAACCATAGTTTTGAGTATATTTTAAATATCCCAAAACTCTCAAAATAGCTTTCCAGTGATCTTTACCTGGATTACTCGTATATCGACTTAATTTGCTTACGGAATAAGCTATATCTGGTCTAGTACAGTTCATGACATACATTAAACTGCCTATTATACGAGAATACTCTAGTTGAGATATGCTATCACCTTCATGTTTGGCTAGATGAAGATTTATATCAACTGGGGTCTTGTTTAGAATTATATTATACTTATTAAATTTTTCAAGTATTTTTTCAATATAATGAGTTTGAGATAATATAATTCCATCAGAAGTTCTAGAAATCTTGATTCCTAATATCATATCAGCAATCCCTAAGTCTTTCATATCAAATCTATTAGCCAACATACGTTTGGTAGAGTTGATAATTTCATTGTTACTACCCATGATTAACATATCATCAACATAAAGACAAATAATGACATATTCCTTTTGAGTGTTTTTGACATAAACACATTTGTCACACTCATTGATTTTAAATCCATTTGATAACATAGTATTATCAAATTTCTCATGCCATTGTTTTGGTGCTTGTTTCAATCCATACAAGGATTTAACAAGTTTGCATACCTTCCTTTGTTGTCCAGGAGCAATGAAACCTTCAGGTTGTTCCATATATATTTCTTCATCTAATTCACCATTTAAGAATGCAGTTTTTACATCCATTTGATGTATTTCAAGTCTATTTAATGATGCTATTGCTATTAGCATACGAATAGAAGTGATTCTTGTAACTGGTGAATAAGTATCAAAATAATCCAATCCCTCCTTTTGTCTATAGCCTTTAACAACAAGCCTTGCTTTGTATTTATCAATTGAACCATCAACTTTCATCTTCTTTTTGAAGATCCATTTATACCCTAAGGGTTTGGAACCTGGTGGAAGATCTACCAATTCCCATGTATGATTTTGCATAATGGATTCAATTTCACTATTAATTGCTTCTTTCCAATGAGAAGCCTCTGGAGAGGATATTGCTTCCTTGTACGTTTGAGGATTGTTTTCTAACAAATATGTTAGAAAATCTGGGCCAAAAGACGTTGAAGTCTTTGCTCTTTTGCTACGTCTAGGTTCATCCACTACAGACTCTTTGTCTATATTTTCAGGATTACCAATAGTAGCCTCCAAAGGTCTTTTGTATAAATTTGACTTTTCATTCAAGTTATATGGAAACACATTCTCAAAAAATGATGCATCTCGCGATTCAATAAAAGTATTAATATGAATATCAGAAATTTCAGATTTATGAACAAGAAACCGATAAGCACTACTGTTATTTGCATAACCAATGAATACACAATCAATGGTTTTTGGTCCTATCTTAACCTTTTTAGGTTTAGGAACCATTACTTTTGCTAAACACCCCCACACTCTTAAGTATTTATAGCAAGGTCTATGACCTTTCCATAATTCATAAGGTGTTTTGTGTGTTTTCTTATGAGGAACTTTGTTAAGAATATAATTGGCAGAAAGCAAAGCTTCCCCCCACAAATTCTGAGGTGCTCCAGAACTGTTTAACATAGCATTCAACATTTCTTTCAATGTTCGGTTCTTGCGTTCAGCAATACCATTAGATTGAGGTGAATAAGGAGCAGTAGTTTGGTGAATGATACCATGAGTAGAGCATAACTCTTCAAATGGTGATTGGTATTCACCACCTCTATCGCTTCTTATAGCCTTAATCTTTTTGTTAAGTTGATTCTCAACTTCATTTTTATAATGTTGAAACATTTCTATGGCCTCATCTTTGCTTCTTAACAAATATACATAACAGTATCTTGTGCAATCATCAATAAAAGTAATGAAATACTTTTTTCCTCCTCTTGTTTGCATAAACTTTAAATCACATATATCAGTGTGAATTAAATCTAGAGGTTCAGTTTTTCTTTCAACGGAATGGAAAGGTAATCTTGTCATTTTAGATTCTACACAAATTTCACATTTATGCTTTGGATCAATATCAAATTTAGGCAAGAATTCTAAATTAATTAATCTACGAATTGCATTATAATTAACATGTCCTAATCTGGCATGCCACATAGTTGAAGACTCTATCAAGTAAGCAGAAGAATTAATTTTATTATTATTATCAATAGAGTTTGGTACAATAGTCATTACATTCATCTTAAAGAGCCCATCAGACATATAGCCCTTTCCTACAAACATATCATTTTTGGTAAGTACAAATTTATCAGACACAAACACCAACTTGAAGCCATTCTTGCTAAGCAGTGACCCAGAAACTAGATTTTTACGGATATCCGGCACGTGAAGCACATCGTTGAGAGTCAGTTCTTTGCCGGATGTCATTTTCAGCACAATCTTTCCACGTCCTTCAACCTTGGAACTTGAGGAATTTCCCATGAAGAGTTGTTCGTCATTTTCCACTGGTTTGTAGGTAGAGAACATCCATTTGTTGGAGCATATGTGGCGAGTAGCGCCAGTGTCCACCCACCATTCTTTTGTGTTTCCTACCAAATTATATTCGGATACAACCGCAGAGAGATTAATGTCTGAAACATTTTCAGAAAGTTTTTCTAGTTCTGTCATATTTGCTTGAGCTTTTTGTTCTTTCTTGAAGTTCTTTGGCTTGCGACATTCATTTGATTTATGTCCTTGCTTGCCACAATTGAAGCACTTGCCTTTGAACTTTTTCTTGGATTTGAAAGTACCTTCGCCTTCGCGCTTCCTTTTGTTGTTATTGTTTGGCCCTTGTTCTACCACATTAGCCTTTGCTTCAATGAAATTTTTCCCATTCTTCTTCTCAGATCCTCGATTGTCCTCTTCAATCCTAAGTCGCACAATCAATTCTTCAAGATTCATCTCTTTGCGTTTATGCTTAAGATAATTTTTGAAGTCTTTCCATGATGGTGGAAGTTTCTCAATCACTGCAGCAACTTGGAATGAGTCACTTAGTGACATTCCTTCAGAATGAATGTCATGTAGGATTACTTGTAATTCTTGAACTTGGGTGATGACTGCTTTAGAATCCACCATTTTATAGTCAAGAAATCTACCGACTATGAATTTCTTCATGCCAGCATCTTCAGTTTTATATTTCTTGTCTAAAGATTCCCAAAGTTCCTTTGCAGTTTGAATTTGACAATACACATTATAAAGTGTATTGTCTAATCCATTCAATATATAATTCCTGCAAAGAAAATCAGCATGTTTCCATGCATCAACTGCAGCCACTTTCTCCTTGTCAGTTTCTCCTTCAACAAGAGTAGGACATTCCTCTTGAAGAAATCTAGCCAAGCTCAAAGTTGTAAGATAGAAGAGCATCTTTTGTTGCCAACGCTTGAAATCTGTTCCATTGAACTTTTCAGGTTTTTCTCCATGAGACATACTCACAGTAGGGATGGTACTAGTAGATGCCATTTCTGTTATACAAACAGAAAGTAATTTAAGATATGTAGAAGAGAGATAAACAGAAATAAATTTCTGTTTTGTACAATAATATATATATATAAATTTTAATTATAATATAATATTAAAACAAAAAACAGAAACAAATTTCTGTAGAAAATTTAACAGAATAATCTGTACTTAAAATAAACCAAGTTTGTTAAATAAAAAATAAATAAAATTGGTTTATATGGCAATTACATAATGATATTAAATAAACTATAATTACAGAAAGAGTCTAAATTTGCTTCAAGATTGTAGTCCCCGTAACTATAGTAAATATTTAATATGCAATAACAGAGTTACTAAATTAAGTAAGTAAATTGAAATTAGAAAGTTCAGTGTACTTACTTGGAAAAAGGAGATTGAATTTTTTGGAAAGATTAAATCCGAGTCCTTTGAATTCACAAAGTCTCCTTGAAGCAAATTTATTCCCTCACTGGTGCTAAAAGGTTTTTGAATAATTACTTCCCAAGATGAAACGGATTTCCAATCCTTAATTAGAAGCACTTCAAAATTAAGAATTCTTCGAACTCAATTTCTATGCTTTATACTCGAACTGACTATATGATGAATGCAGGAAAATGAAAGTTATTTCTGGAATTGAATGAATGAATGATTGCAGCACAGGCAGGTTATTTATAGGATGAATTGTGACTGATCAGAAGGTCGTCAAAACGACGTAGTTTTGGGTCTATCAAAAGGGTGCTTCTGTTCAGAAGGGGCGCGTCTCAAAACGACACAGTTTTGTTTCCGCTTTTGCAATAAAACTTTAAACAAAATTATATACAGTTACCCACGACCCACGACCCACGACCCGGCCCGGCCGGGCGGGCGGCGGCGGCGCGTGTGTTCAAACCAAGCCTTAGCTAGGTCCTCTCCCTTCCACAAAAGTGGGGTGCCCCTTGGGGCCCTTCCCATTGTGCAATTATCCCATATATAAACCCTTCACATTTCCCTCATTTATTCTATGAGGGACAAGGTATTTATGACAAGTTTAAACATTTCAAGTAGATGATTTTGGAGTCAATTTTTCATTCAATACTTAATGGATTTGAACAAATAAATATACCACGTTATACTCTTTGCGGAGGAGAACGTGTTGGTACATAGACCCGACATTTTTGGAGTTTGGGTCCCACATTAATTGAGCCTAAAAAATGCTCTAATTATTTAGTTTTCAAATCCATTTCCAACAATCCCCCACATGAATGTAAAATTGGCTTTTCTATATGCAAAACATGAATATGCAGACACTAGTTCGAGTACAGAAGAAAAGATACTTCATCGGGTTAAGTAGCCTAGTGGCTTTGAACTTGCCCTAGTAAAATCTATCGGATTTACTTGGCTAATCAGTAGACTTGATGTCTTTGAACCGTCAGCTTTTCGTGTAAACCAAGACAATAGAATTAACAAAATATCTCTTCAGACATAGTTGGTTCTCACGTTTGTGTTCATTTTGGCCTTGAAACACCTCTTGGTTCCGTGAGTATGTTAGAGAATTCAGCCTTCAAAATTCTCATAGAAGTGGCCCCCTTCTTACTCACGTAGGTGACTTCTATCAAAAGTATCCTGCAATACCCCACTTGAACGTATTCTAGATATAAAAGTCATTAAAAGTGTCACTTATCCTTATTCTCGCGGCAGATGTGCACTGTCTCATCATAGGAATGGTTAGGAGTTAATATCTCCTCAGTGCTTTACTGAGTACTACATAATTTGGTTTGCCCATTGAACCTAGATCTTGGGATCTCCATTCACTAAGTTGGGTTGCCACTATGACGACTCTTATTTAAACAGTAGGCTTTAAACCCATTCCTTTCGATGAACTTTCCACTTGCTCTCTTGTTAAACCTTTCGTAAGCGGATCTGCAATATTATCCTTTGACCTTACATAGTCAATTGAGATAATTCCATTTGAGAGCAATTGTCTAATTGTATTATGTCTTCGTCGTATATGACGTGACTTACCATTATATAAATGACTCTGTGCTCTTCCAATTGCTGATTGACTATCACAATGTATACATATAGCTGGCACAGGTCTTGACCAATTTGGAATATCCTCTAAGAAATTATGAAGCCACTCTGCTTCTTCTCCAGCTTTGTCTAAAGCAATGAACTCTGATTCCATTGTAGACCTTGCAATACAAGTTTGTTTTGAGGATTTCCAAGATACCGCTGCACCTCCAAGGGTAAAGACATATCCACTTGTGGATTTTGAGTCTTTACTATCAGATATCCAATTAGCATCACTATATCCTTCTAATACTGCTGGATATCTCGAATAATGCAAACCATAGTTTTGAGTATATTTTAAATATCCCAAAACTCTCAAAATAGCTTTCCAGTGATCTTTACCTGGATTACTCGTATATCGACTTAATTTGCTTACGGAATAAGCTATATCTGGTCTAGTACAGTTCATGACATACATTAAACTGCCTATTATACGAGAATACTCTAGTTGAGATATGCTATCACCTTCATGTTTGGCTAGATGAAGATTTATATCAACTGGGGTCTTGTTTAGAATTATATTATACTTATTAAATTTTTCAAGTATTTTTTCAATATAATGAGTTTGAGATAATATAATTCCATCAGAAGTTCTAGAAATCTTGATTCCTAATATCATATCAGCAATCCCTAAGTCTTTCATATCAAATCTATTAGCCAACATACGTTTGGTAGAGTTGATAATTTCATTGTTACTACCCATGATTAACATATCATCAACATAAAGACAAATAATGACATATTCCTTTTGAGTGTTTTTGACATAAACACATTTGTCACACTCATTGATTTTAAATCCATTTGATAACATAGTATTATCAAATTTCTCATGCCATTGTTTTGGTGCTTGTTTCAATCCATACAAGGATTTAACAAGTTTGCATACCTTCCTTTGTTGTCCAGGAGCAATGAAACCTTCAGGTTGTTCCATATATATTTCTTCATCTAATTCACCATTTAAGAATGCAGTTTTTACATCCATTTGATGTATTTCAAGTCTATTTAATGATGCTATTGCTATTAGCATACGAATAGAAGTGATTCTTGTAACTGGTGAATAAGTATCAAAATAATCCAATCCCTCCTTTTGTCTATAGCCTTTAACAACAAGCCTTGCTTTGTATTTATCAATTGAACCATCAACTTTCATCTTCTTTTTGAAGATCCATTTATACCCTAAGGGTTTGGAACCTGGTGGAAGATCTACCAATTCCCATGTATGATTTTGCATAATGGATTCAATTTCACTATTAATTGCTTCTTTCCAATGAGAAGCCTCTGGAGAGGATATTGCTTCCTTGTACGTTTGAGGATTGTTTTCTAACAAATATGTTAGAAAATCTGGGCCAAAAGACGTTGAAGTCTTTGCTCTTTTGCTACGTCTAGGTTCATCCACTACAGACTCTTTGTCTATATTTTCAGGATTACCAATAGTAGCCTCCAAAGGTCTTTTGTATAAATTTGACTTTTCATTCAAGTTATATGGAAACACATTCTCAAAAAATGATGCATCTCGCGATTCAATAAAAGTATTAATATGAATATCAGAAATTTCAGATTTATGAACAAGAAACCGATAAGCACTACTGTTATTTGCATAACCAATGAATACACAATCAATGGTTTTTGGTCCTATCTTAACCTTTTTAGGTTTAGGAACCATTACTTTTGCTAAACACCCCCACACTCTTAAGTATTTATAGCAAGGTCTATGACCTTTCCATAATTCATAAGGTGTTTTGTGTGTTTTCTTATGAGGAACTTTGTTAAGAATATAATTGGCAGAAAGCAAAGCTTCCCCCCACAAATTCTGAGGTGCTCCAGAACTGTTTAACATAGCATTCAACATTTCTTTCAATGTTCGGTTCTTGCGTTCAGCAATACCATTAGATTGAGGTGAATAAGGAGCAGTAGTTTGGTGAATGATACCATGAGTAGAGCATAACTCTTCAAATGGTGATTGGTATTCACCACCTCTATCGCTTCTTATAGCCTTAATCTTTTTGTTAAGTTGATTCTCAACTTCATTTTTATAATGTTGAAACATTTCTATGGCCTCATCTTTGCTTCTTAACAAATATACATAACAGTATCTTGTGCAATCATCAATAAAAGTAATGAAATACTTTTTTCCTCCTCTTGTTTGCATAAACTTTAAATCACATATATCAGTGTGAATTAAATCTAGAGGTTCAGTTTTTCTTTCAACGGAATGGAAAGGTAATCTTGTCATTTTAGATTCTACACAAATTTCACATTTATGCTTTGGATCAATATCAAATTTAGGCAAGAATTCTAAATTAATTAATCTACGAATTGCATTATAATTAACATGTCCTAATCTGGCATGCCACATAGTTGAAGACTCTATCAAGTAAGCAGAAGAATTAATTTTATTATTATTATCAATAGAGTTTGGTACAATAGTCATTACATTCATCTTAAAGAGCCCATCAGACATATAGCCCTTTCCTACAAACATATCATTTTTGGTAAGTACAAATTTATCAGACACAAACACCAACTTGAAGCCATTCTTGCTAAGCAGTGACCCAGAAACTAGATTTTTACGGATATCCGGCACGTGAAGCACATCGTTGAGAGTCAGTTCTTTGCCGGATGTCATTTTCAGCACAATCTTTCCACGTCCTTCAACCTTGGAACTTGAGGAATTTCCCATGAAGAGTTGTTCGTCATTTTCCACTGGTTTGTAGGTAGAGAACATCCATTTGTTGGAGCATATGTGGCGAGTAGCGCCAGTGTCCACCCACCATTCTTTTGTGTTTCCTACCAAATTATATTCGGATACAACCGCAGAGAGATTAATGTCTGAAACATTTTCAGAAAGTTTTTCTAGTTCTGTCATATTTGCTTGAGCTTTTTGTTCTTTCTTGAAGTTCTTTGGCTTGCGACATTCATTTGATTTATGTCCTTGCTTGCCACAATTGAAGCACTTGCCTTTGAACTTTTTCTTGGATTTGAAAGTACCTTCGCCTTCGCGCTTCCTTTTGTTGTTATTGTTTGGCCCTTGTTCTACCACATTAGCCTTTGCTTCAATGAAATTTTTCCCATTCTTCTTCTCAGATCCTCGATTGTCCTCTTCAATCCTAAGTCGCACAATCAATTCTTCAAGATTCATCTCTTTGCGTTTATGCTTAAGATAATTTTTGAAGTCTTTCCATGATGGTGGAAGTTTCTCAATCACTGCAGCAACTTGGAATGAGTCACTTAGTGACATTCCTTCAGAATGAATGTCATGTAGGATTACTTGTAATTCTTGAACTTGGGTGATGACTGCTTTAGAATCCACCATTTTATAGTCAAGAAATCTACCGACTATGAATTTCTTCATGCCAGCATCTTCAGTTTTATATTTCTTGTCTAAAGATTCCCAAAGTTCCTTTGCAGTTTGAATTTGACAATACACATTATAAAGTGTATTGTCTAATCCATTCAATATATAATTCCTGCAAAGAAAATCAGCATGTTTCCATGCATCAACTGCAGCCACTTTCTCCTTGTCAGTTTCTCCTTCAACAAGAGTAGGACATTCCTCTTGAAGAAATCTAGCCAAGCTCAAAGTTGTAAGATAGAAGAGCATCTTTTGTTGCCAACGCTTGAAATCTGTTCCATTGAACTTTTCAGGTTTTTCTCCATGAGACATACTCACAGTAGGGATGGTACTAGTAGATGCCATTTCTGTTATACAAACAGAAAGTAATTTAAGATATGTAGAAGAGAGATAAACAGAAATAAATTTCTGTTTTGTACAATAATATATATATATAAATTTTAATTATAATATAATATTAAAACAAAAAACAGAAACAAATTTCTGTAGAAAATTTAACAGAATAATCTGTACTTAAAATAAACCAAGTTTGTTAAATAAAAAATAAATAAAATTGGTTTATATGGCAATTACATAATGATATTAAATAAACTATAATTACAGAAAGAGTCTAAATTTGCTTCAAGATTGTAGTCCCCGTAACTATAGTAAATATTTAATATGCAATAACAGAGTTACTAAATTAAGTAAGTAAATTGAAATTAGAAAGTTCAGTGTACTTACTTGGAAAAAGGAGATTGAATTTTTTGGAAAGATTAAATCCGAGTCCTTTGAATTCACAAAGTCTCCTTGAAGCAAATTTATTCCCTCACTGGTGCTAAAAGGTTTTTGAATAATTACTTCCCAAGATGAAACGGATTTCCAATCCTTAATTAGAAGCACTTCAAAATTAAGAATTCTTCGAACTCAATTTCTATGCTTTATACTCGAACTGACTATATGATGAATGCAGGAAAATGAAAGTTATTTCTGGAATTGAATGAATGAATGATTGCAGCACAGGCAGGTTATTTATAGGATGAATTGTGACTGATCAGAAGGTCGTCAAAACGACGTAGTTTTGGGTCTATCAAAAGGGTGCTTCTGTTCAGAAGGGGCGCGTCTCAAAACGACACAGTTTTGTTTCCGCTTTTGCAATAAAACTTTAAACAAAATTATATACAGTTACCCACGACCCACGACCCACGACCCACGACCCACGACCCGGCCGGGCGGGCGGCGGCGGCGCGTGTGTTCAAACCAAGCCTTAGCTAGGTCCTCTCCCTTCCACAAAAGTGGGGTGCCCCTTGGGGCCCTTCCCATTGTGCAATTATCCCATATATAAACCCTTCACATTTCCCTCATTTATTCTATGAGGGACAAGGTATTTATGACAAGTTTAAACATTTCAAGTAGATGATTTTGGAGTCAATTTTTCATTCAATACTTAATGGATTTGAACAAATAAATATACCACGTTATACTCTTTGCGGAGGAGAACGTGTTGGTACATAGACCCGACATTTTTGGAGTTTGGGTCCCACATTAATTGAGCCTAAAAAATGCTCTAATTATTTAGTTTTCAAATCCATTTCCAACAATCCCCCACATGAATGTAAAATTGGCTTTTCTATATGCAAAACATGAATATGCAGACACTAGTTCGAGTACAGAAGAAAAGATACTTCATCGGGTTAAGTAGCCTAGTGGCTTTGAACTTGCCCTAGTAAAATCTATCGGATTTACTTGGCTAATCAGTAGACTTGATGTCTTTGAACCGTCAGCTTTTCGTGTAAACCAAGACAATAGAATTAACAAAATATCTCTTCAGACATAGTTGGTTCTCACGTTTGTGTTCATTTTGGCCTTGAAACACCTCTTGGTTCCGTGAGTATGTTAGAGAATTCAGCCTTCAAAATTCTCATAGAAGTGGCCCCCTTCTTACTCACGTAGGTGACTTCTATCAAAAGTATCCTGCAATACCCCACTTGAACGTATTCTAGATATAAAAGTCATTAAAAGTGTCACTTATCCTTATTCTCGCGGCAGATGTGCACTGTCTCATCATAGGAATGGTTAGGAGTTAATATCTCCTCAGTGCTTTACTGAGTACTACATAATTTGGTTTGCCCATTGAACCTAGATCTTGGGATCTCCATTCACTAAGTTGGGTTGCCACTATGACGACTCTTATTTAAACAGTAGGCTTTAAACCCATTCCTTTCGATGAACTTTCCACTTGCTCTCTTGTTAAACCTTTCGTAAGCGGATCCGCAATATTATCCTTTGACCTTACATAGTCAATTGAGATAATTCCATTTGAGAGCAATTGTCTAATTGTATTATGTCTTCGTCGTATATGACGTGACTTACCATTATATAAATGACTCTGTGCTCTTCCAATTGCTGATTGACTATCACAATGTATACATATAGCTGGCACAGGTCTTGACCAATTTGGAATATCCTCTAAGAAATTATGAAGCCACTCTGCTTCTTCTCCAGCTTTGTCTAAAGCAATGAACTCTGATTCCATTGTAGACCTTGCAATACAAGTTTGTTTTGAGGATTTCCAAGATACCGCTGCACCTCCAAGGGTAAAGACATATCCACTTGTGGATTTTGAGTCTTTACTATCAGATATCCAATTAGCATCACTATATCCTTCTAATACTGCTGGATATCTCGAATAATGCAAACCATAGTTTTGAGTATATTTTAAATATCCCAAAACTCTCAAAATAGCTTTCCAGTGATCTTTACCTGGATTACTCGTATATCGACTTAATTTGCTTACGGAATAAGCTATATCTGGTCTAGTACAGTTCATGACATACATTAAACTGCCTATTATACGAGAATACTCTAGTTGAGATATGCTATCACCTTCATGTTTGGCTAGATGAAGATTTATATCAACTGGGGTCTTGTTTAGAATTATATTATACTTATTAAATTTTTCAAGTATTTTTTCAATATAATGAGTTTGAGATAATATAATTCCATCAGAAGTTCTAGAAATCTTGATTCCTAATATCATATCAGCAATCCCTAAGTCTTTCATATCAAATCTATTAGCCAACATACGTTTGGTAGAGTTGATAATTTCATTGTTACTACCCATGATTAACATATCATCAACATAAAGACAAATAATGACATATTCCTTTTGAGTGTTTTTGACATAAACACATTTGTCACACTCATTGATTTTAAATCCATTTGATAACATAGTATTATCAAATTTCTCATGCCATTGTTTTGGTGCTTGTTTCAATCCATACAAGGATTTAACAAGTTTGCATACCTTCCTTTGTTGTCCAGGAGCAATGAAACCTTCAGGTTGTTCCATATATATTTCTTCATCTAATTCACCATTTAAGAATGCAGTTTTTACATCCATTTGATGTATTTCAAGTCTATTTAATGATGCTATTGCTATTAGCATACGAATAGAAGTGATTCTTGTAACTGGTGAATAAGTATCAAAATAATCCAATCCCTCCTTTTGTCTATAGCCTTTAACAACAAGCCTTGCTTTGTATTTATCAATTGAACCATCAACTTTCATCTTCTTTTTGAAGATCCATTTATACCCTAAGGGTTTGGAACCTGGTGGAAGATCTACCAATTCCCATGTATGATTTTGCATAATGGATTCAATTTCACTATTAATTGCTTCTTTCCAATGAGAAGCCTCTGGAGAGGATATTGCTTCCTTGTACGTTTGAGGATTGTTTTCTAACAAATATGTTAGAAAATCTGGGCCAAAAGACGTTGAAGTCTTTGCTCTTTTGCTACGTCTAGGTTCATCCACTACAGACTCTTTGTCTATATTTTCAGGATTACCAATAGTAGCCTCCAAAGGTCTTTTGTATAAATTTGACTTTTCATTCAAGTTATATGGAAACACATTCTCAAAAAATGATGCATCTCGCGATTCAATAAAAGTATTAATATGAATATCAGAAATTTCAGATTTATGAACAAGAAACCGATAAGCACTACTGTTATTTGCATAACCAATGAATACACAATCAATGGTTTTTGGTCCTATCTTAACCTTTTTAGGTTTAGGAACCATTACTTTTGCTAAACACCCCCACACTCTTAAGTATTTATAGCAAGGTCTATGACCTTTCCATAATTCATAAGGTGTTTTGTGTGTTTTCTTATGAGGAACTTTGTTAAGAATATAATTGGCAGAAAGCAAAGCTTCCCCCCACAAATTCTGAGGTGCTCCAGAACTGTTTAACATAGCATTCAACATTTCTTTCAATGTTCGGTTCTTGCGTTCAGCAATACCATTAGATTGAGGTGAATAAGGAGCAGTAGTTTGGTGAATGATACCATGAGTAGAGCATAACTCTTCAAATGGTGATTGGTATTCACCACCTCTATCGCTTCTTATAGCCTTAATCTTTTTGTTAAGTTGATTCTCAACTTCATTTTTATAATGTTGAAACATTTCTATGGCCTCATCTTTGCTTCTTAACAAATATACATAACAGTATCTTGTGCAATCATCAATAAAAGTAATGAAATACTTTTTTCCTCCTCTTGTTTGCATAAACTTTAAATCACATATATCAGTGTGAATTAAATCTAGAGGTTCAGTTTTTCTTTCAACGGAATGGAAAGGTAATCTTGTCATTTTAGATTCTACACAAATTTCACATTTATGCTTTGGATCAATATCAAATTTAGGCAAGAATTCTAAATTAATTAATCTACGAATTGCATTATAATTAACATGTCCTAATCTGGCATGCCACATAGTTGAAGACTCTATCAAGTAAGCAGAAGAATTAATTTTATTATTATTATCAATAGAGTTTGGTACAATAGTCATTACATTCATCTTAAAGAGCCCATCAGACATATAGCCCTTTCCTACAAACATATCATTTTTGGTAAGTACAAATTTATCAGACACAAACACCAACTTGAAGCCATTCTTGCTAAGCAGTGACCCAGAAACTAGATTTTTACGGATATCCGACACGTGAAGCACATCGTTGAGAGTCAGTTCTTTGCCGGATGTCATTTTCAGCACAATCTTTCCACGTCCTTCAACCTTGGAACTTGAGGAATTTCCCATGAAGAGTTGTTCGTCATTTTCCACTGGTTTGTAGGTAGAGAACATCCATTTGTTGGAGCATATGTGGCGAGTAGCGCCAGTGTCCACCCACCATTCTTTTGTGTTTCCTACCAAATTATATTCGGATACAACCGCAGAGAGATTAATGTCTGAAACATTTTCAGAAAGTTTTTCTAGTTCTGTCATATTTGCTTGAGCTTTTTGTTCTTTCTTGAAGTTCTTTGGCTTGCGACATTCATTTGATTTATGTCCTTGCTTGCCACAATTGAAGCACTTGCCTTTGAACTTTTTCTTGGATTTGAAAGTACCTTCGCCTTCGCGCTTCCTTTTGTTGTTATTGTTTGGCCCTTGTTCTACCACATTAGCCTTTGCTTCAATGAAATTTTTCCCATTCTTCTTCTCAGATCCTCGATTGTCCTCTTCAATCCTAAGTCGCACAATCAATTCTTCAAGATTCATCTCTTTGCGTTTATGCTTAAGATAATTTTTGAAGTCTTTCCATGATGGTGGAAGTTTCTCAATCACTGCAGCAACTTGGAATGAGTCACTTAGTGACATTCCTTCAGAATGAATGTCATGTAGGATTACTTGTAATTCTTGAACTTGGGTGATGACTGCTTTAGAATCCACCATTTTATAGTCAAGAAATCTACCGACTATGAATTTCTTCATGCCAGCATCTTCAGTTTTATATTTCTTGTCTAAAGATTCCCAAAGTTCCTTTGCAGTTTGAATTTGACAATACACATTATAAAGTGTATTGTCTAATCCATTCAATATATAATTCCTGCAAAGAAAATCAGCATGTTTCCATGCATCAACTGCAGCCACTTTCTCCTTGTCAGTTTCTCCTTCAACAAGAGTAGGACATTCCTCTTGAAGAAATCTAGCCAAGCTCAAAGTTGTAAGATAGAAGAGCATCTTTTGTTGCCAACGCTTGAAATCTGTTCCATTGAACTTTTCAGGTTTTTCTCCATGAGACATACTCACAGTAGGGATGGTACTAGTAGATGCCATTTCTGTTATACAAACAGAAAGTAATTTAAGATATGTAGAAGAGAGATAAACAGAAATAAATTTCTGTTTTGTACAATAATATATATATATAAATTTTAATTATAATATAATATTAAAACAAAAAACAGAAACAAATTTCTGTAGAAAATTTAACAGAATAATCTGTACTTAAAATAAACCAAGTTTGTTAAATAAAAAATAAATAAAATTGGTTTATATGGCAATTACATAATGATATTAAATAAACTATAATTACAGAAAGAGTCTAAATTTGCTTCAAGATTGTAGTCCCCGTAACTATAGTAAATATTTAATATGCAATAACAGAGTTACTAAATTAAGTAAGTAAATTGAAATTAGAAAGTTCAGTGTACTTACTTGGAAAAAGGAGATTGAATTTTTTGGAAAGATTAAATCCGAGTCCTTTGAATTCACAAAGTCTCCTTGAAGCAAATTTATTCCCTCACTGGTGCTAAAAGGTTTTTGAATAATTACTTCCCAAGATGAAACAGATTTCCAATCCTTAATTAGAAGCACTTCAAAATTAAGAATTCTTCGAACTCAATTTCTATGCTTTATACTCGAACTGACTATATGATGAATGCAGGAAAATGAAAGTTATTTCTGGAATTGAATGAATGAATGATTGCAGCACAGGCAGGTTATTTATAGGATGAATTGTGACTGATCAGAAGGTCGTCAAAACGACGTAGTTTTGGGTCTATCAAAAGGGTGCTTCTGTTCAGAAGGGGCGCGTCTCAAAACGACACAGTTTTGTTTCCGCTTTTGCAATAAAACTTTAAACAAAATTATATACAGTTACCCACGACCCACGACCCACGACCCACGACCCACGACCCGGCCGGGCGGGCGGCGGCGGCGCGTGTGTTCAAACCAAGCCTTAGCTAGGTCCTCTCCCTTCCACAAAAGTGGGGTGCCCCTTGGGGCCCTTCCCATTGTGCAATTATCCCATATATAAACCCTTCACATTTCCCTCATTTATTCTATGAGGGACAAGGTATTTATGACAAGTTTAAACATTTCAAGTAGATGATTTTGGAGTCAATTTTTCATTCAATACTTAATGGATTTGAACAAATAAATATACCACGTTATACTCTTTGCGGAGGAGAACGTGTTGGTACATAGACCCGACATTTTTGGAGTTTGGGTCCCACATTAATTGAGCCTAAAAAATGCTCTAATTATTTAGTTTTCAAATCCATTTCCAACAATCCCCCACATGAATGTAAAATTGGCTTTTCTATATGCAAAACATGAATATGCAGACACTAGTTCGAGTACAGAAGAAAAGATACTTCATCGGGTTAAGTAGCCTAGTGGCTTTGAACTTGCCCTAGTAAAATCTATCGGATTTACTTGGCTAATCAGTAGACTTGATGTCTTTGAACCGTCAGCTTTTCGTGTAAACCAAGACAATAGAATTAACAAAATATCTCTTCAGACATAGTTGGTTCTCACGTTTGTGTTCATTTTGGCCTTGAAACACCTCTTGGTTCCGTGAGTATGTTAGAGAATTCAGCCTTCAAAATTCTCATAGAAGTGGCCCCCTTCTTACTCACGTAGGTGACTTCTATCAAAAGTATCCTGCAATACCCCACTTGAACGTATTCTAGATATAAAAGTCATTAAAAGTGTCACTTATCCTTATTCTCGCGGCAGATGTGCACTGTCTCATCATAGGAATGGTTAGGAGTTAATATCTCCTCAGTGCTTTACTGAGTACTACATAATTTGGTTTGCCCATTGAACCTAGATCTTGGGATCTCCATTCACTAAGTTGGGTTGCCACTATGACGACTCTTATTTAAACAGTAGGCTTTAAACCCATTCCTTTCGATGAACTTTCCACTTGCTCTCTTGTTAAACCTTTCGTAAGCGGATCCGCAATATTATCCTTTGACCTTACATAGTCAATTGAGATAATTCCATTTGAGAGCAATTGTCTAATTGTATTATGTCTTCGTCGTATATGACGTGACTTACCATTATATAAATGACTCTGTGCTCTTCCAATTGCTGATTGACTATCACAATGTATACATATAGCTGGCACAGGTCTTGACCAATTTGGAATATCCTCTAAGAAATTATGAAGCCACTCTGCTTCTTCTCCAGCTTTGTCTAAAGCAATGAACTCTGATTCCATTGTAGACCTTGCAATACAAGTTTGTTTTGAGGATTTCCAAGATACCGCTGCACCTCCAAGGGTAAAGACATATCCACTTGTGGATTTTGAGTCTTTACTATCAGATATCCAATTAGCATCACTATATCCTTCTAATACTGCTGGATATCTCGAATAATGCAAACCATAGTTTTGAGTATATTTTAAATATCCCAAAACTCTCAAAATAGCTTTCCAGTGATCTTTACCTGGATTACTCGTATATCGACTTAATTTGCTTACGGAATAAGCTATATCTGGTCTAGTACAGTTCATGACATACATTAAACTGCCTATTATACGAGAATACTCTAGTTGAGATATGCTATCACCTTCATGTTTGGCTAGATGAAGATTTATATCAACTGGGGTCTTGTTTAGAATTATATTATACTTATTAAATTTTTCAAGTATTTTTTCAATATAATGAGTTTGAGATAATATAATTCCATCAGAAGTTCTAGAAATCTTGATTCCTAATATCATATCAGCAATCCCTAAGTCTTTCATATCAAATCTATTAGCCAACATACGTTTGGTAGAGTTGATAATTTCATTGTTACTACCCATGATTAGCATATCATCAACATAAAGACAAATAATGACATATTCCTTTTGAGTGTTTTTGACATAAACACATTTGTCACACTCATTGATTTTAAATCCATTTGATAACATAGTATTATCAAATTTCTCATGCCATTGTTTTGGTGCTTGTTTCAATCCATACAAGGATTTAACAAGTTTGCATACCTTCCTTTGTTGTCCAGGAGCAATGAAACCTTCAGGTTGTTCCATATATATTTCTTCATCTAATTCACCATTTAAGAATGCAGTTTTTACATCCATTTGATGTATTTCAAGTCTATTTAATGATGCTATTGCTATTAGCATACGAATAGAAGTGATTCTTGTAACTGGTGAATAAGTATCAAAATAATCCAATCCCTCCTTTTGTCTATAGCCTTTAACAACAAGCCTTGCTTTGTATTTATCAATTGAACCATCAACTTTCATCTTCTTTTTGAAGATCCATTTATACCCTAAGGGTTTGGAACCTGGTGGAAGATCTACCAATTCCCATGTATGATTTTGCATAATGGATTCAATTTCACTATTAATTGCTTCTTTCCAATGAGAAGCCTCTGGAGAGGATATTGCTTCCTTGTACGTTTGAGGATTGTTTTCTAACAAATATGTTAGAAAATCTGGGCCAAAAGACGTTGAAGTCTTTGCTCTTTTGCTACGTCTAGGTTCATCCACTACAGACTCTTTGTCTATATTTTCAGGATTACCAATAGTAGCCTCCAAAGGTCTTTTGTATAAATTTGACTTTTCATTCAAGTTATATGGAAACACATTCTCAAAAAATGATGCATCTCGCGATTCAATAAAAGTATTAATATGAATATCAGAAATTTCAGATTTATGAACAAGAAAACGATAAGCACTACTGTTATTTGCATAACCAACGATAAGCACTACTGTTATTTTTTAACCGTTTAGTTCGCTAATTTAAATTTTAAACAAAAAGGTAGTTCATTAATTTAAATTTTTAAACAAAAAGGCGACGAATTTTATTTATTTTAATTTGTTTATTACAACAAGATATATTTAACAAAAATAAGGTTTTTGAAAGAAAATTGATTAAGAAATTCTCCCCAAGAGATTGTTCATTAGGTTGTTGCTTTATCAACTGGCAGGTTGTTGTTTAATTATGAAAGGACATAACCTTATCTCACTATATATATTCACAAGATAATGTAACATAAATTTGCTGACCCATTTTTTATTCAGAACGTTCTTCAACTTGAGGTGGTACGCATCATTTTAACGTATCAGAAAGATATACTGGTGGGCTTGATGCTTGATGTGGTGGGACTGGCGACTGGGAACATTTTACCGTATTTTAAAAAGGTTGATGGTGCTAAAGCCTGGTGGCTCGCCTGCGGAGGCATAAATTATTTTAGGAAACTGATATTTCCGCAGGCTTTTTTGTTATTTCCACAGGGTTTACCTATAGCGACAGTTTTAAAACAGTCTATAAACCAATGGCGACCCTTTTCATATGTAAAGTGTCGCTATAGATCTATAGCGACTTTTTTAACTTATAAAGTGTAGTCATAGGTATATAGCGACGGTTTTAAAACCGTCGCTAAAAAAGGGGTCCACCTGCGAAAATAACAAAAAACCCTGTGGAAATAGCAGTTCCCATTATTTTATGCTCCATCCATCCCATAAAATTTATTAATTTATAATATGTTTAAGTTTAATATTGGTGGCATGTTAAAATTATTTTGTTGTTATAACACCCCAATCTTGTATTGTAATATGTGAATTTTTGTTGTCTATACATAGAATTAAATTACTAACAATAGTATTTTCAATTACAACCTTTGGATGATTTTTTGCTGGACTAAAATAATCTAAGAAAATATTATTGAGAAAGTGTATTAGGTCTTGATATGCTATATTTTGTTTTAGACCCGAAATTTGACCCAAGTATTTATACATTGTATTAGAGTCGACCCTCAAAAGCTTTGGTCAAGTTATCTTTTCGGGTTGCTAGTATTATCCAACAATGACTAGTGTGTAATTCTGATGATGATGTCAAAAATTTAAGTGGCGAGTTTGTAATAACTTAGTCCCACATCTAAATATGTGCAAATAATTTGTTTATATATGAGACATTGAATTACTAACAATAAGGTCTTTAAGGAAAATGTATTAGGCCTTGGTGATTTGATTCGGACTCGGGAGATGACAAGCAAAACCTGTGTTGAAATCAAGCATACCTTTCTCGGTTTGACTAAAGATCAAACAAATTATTTATGTTTATATTTTGCAAGGCCAGCTCTCTCAAAAGTTGCCAATGCCATCCCACTTTTGTATTAACTTGAGGTCATTCTCGACGGACATGTATGTTGCCTCAAGTGTTGTCGCCCCGTGTTTTCGTCAACCGCCGTCGTTATTGAATCAAAGCCGACACTCATTAGTGATGGACAGGTGACGGACTATCCGTCACCTATTATTAAAAATGTCATAGGCGATGGACAGTTCATTGCCAATTACATATAGTCCGTCGAGAATGACTATTTTTCTTAAAAAGTATATTTTTCAAAATTATTAAAATCCCCTTTGTTTTTTTTTAATAAACCAATACTACCAATTTAACAAATAAACCACTAAATATTAGCATCTAAATATACAATATCACACCACCAATAAACAAACTCAATCTCATAAATTTATATATAAAAATAATATGAAAACAATACTAATATTCAAAATTTAAATGTTTAAATACATAAATATAAAGTCTTTTTATATGTCATGATTATTCTCTCATTAGACAATTTGTGATGCAAGCTCTGGACAAACCCATGCGAGTCTACCAAGGGTGATGGAACTGTTTTCAATGAGTGTTGAGCCCATGCACAACATAACAAAATTGTTAGGAAATTTGTTCACAGTATAGATACATGTCGAGGTTACACAAAAGGTACATGCATACTGAAGAGAAAAGAATGGTCAACACAAGGATAACATGAGGATCAAGCAATCACCTCAGCATGTTGAAGTATTGGAACTAAGGATGATATCACTGTCATTACTATAGGAGAAATATCTTGACGAACCTGAAATAGGAAGTTCAAAACATGGTGAAAACATTTCAATCTGCGAAGTAGTAACCATTATCAGATTTTAGCAGGGGGAAGAAGTGAACTGATAATGAGCATGCATTCACTCCTACATAACTTGGAATCAATGTAACTTCATAGGAGTTAGCAATCAATACTTAATCAGGAATGATCATCTTAAATGATTATCTTAGCATGAAAAAACTTACTTGCTTGAATAGAACCTCATACGTTTTTGTGGCGCAACGCCAAATACAAATAGGATATAGATTACGAATCTGTAATTTAGTATTGGAAACATCAGTTACCCATACATAAAACAAAGAATTTGAAATCCACAAATATTCTACATAATGTTAGAATGAACAGAAAATGCAAGAGTGCATGCCACATAATTTTTTTGGCAAATTCAAATGCATTTGCATCAAAACATAACTGCATGCCTATTCATTTTAAAACGGATATCCAAGTACATAAAGCACACCTTCCACACAGTATATTGACATGGTATCTGAATTATATCAGAATTTGCCAACTTTTAGCTATTGCAAAATTATAGAACAACTGATACGTTTCTCCAAAAATTTGTCACCAAACTCATAATAATGTCATACGATAGAGGCAACAGATGGAAGCAAAAATAAGTAAAGACTATATGCAGTTCAACTAAAGAAATGGACCTGGAATTCTTTTTAGAGTCTTGTTAAATAGGATCATTTTTATTATTGCAAACATATGTAAAAGCCAAAATTTTCTATGCTACTTTGGTTACAGCTATATAGAAAAAGAATGCATTCAAAGCTGTATTATGAAGAATGGTGATAATATAGCTTAAAGAGGCGAATCCACCTTGATTGCTAATTCTCCAATTGCCCTACACGCATTATTAGCCATTGAGACATTTTCCTTCAGCTTCGGAGTGTTCTGCAGAAACATATACCTTGACTAAATGGTAATACTACTGCAAAATAATCGAAAGGATCTAGATCCAAAGTCCACTTACCAGTTGCTTAGCATCAACATCAAGAAATTCAGGCAACCGAGGGTGCAAATGAATGGGACAAACATAATCAATCACCGAATTATCAAAGTAGTACAGGACAAACTGAGTTATGTTCAAGAATTTGGACCTAAAAAACTCACCGTATGTGCATATTAACACATAGAGACACAATTAATTCACAGTGGGTGTCTGTATACTTTATATGTGTGATAACGTGTGTGTGTGTGTGTGTGAGTATAGCAGTGGGTGGGTGTGAGAGTAACTTACCAAACAACCAAATCAAACCCAAATCAAGCCTCCTCCGTTCGCCTCCTCAAGCCCAAATCCTCCATTCCTCTCCTCGTTGTATGTGTATATGTTTGCAGTAGAGAGGAAGAGGGAAAGGAAGTGAGAGAGGGAATCATCGCCGGTGAAGAAAGAAGAGGGAATAGCCGGTGAAGAAGGAAGAGGGAATAGCCGGTGAGCACAAAGCAAACTATTCTTTATTATTCTTTAGGTGAAAGGTAAAATAGTACTCTCATTTCACAAAACGAGTCTAGCTAGCCATTTTTTTGTTGTTTCACATAAAGTCCTTTAGTATAAAATATCACAATGTACTCAAGTTTGATTTCATATATTTTTATCACGCCTTTACTACTAAACTAACAAGTACTACTAACTACTTAACATCTTTAAAGGGAAAATATTAAACAATATCTTTAACATTTTATGAGGTTGCGAATGCGACCATTTTTGTGAAACCGATGCAGTATATATAACCTTACATGTATGAAGAAGTATCAATTGTTAAATAATCTGGCAATTTATTTAGATGCACTACTGCAGGATTATTGTTCACCTGTATGGTTCTATTGTTTCCCAATATGACAGGATTATAATAATGAGAGTGGAGTTGTTGAAGTAGAGACTAGAAAGGAGCAAGAAGATTAGAGTGCAATTTCTAAGTGTATGACAGTTGAAACTGAAAGGCCTTGATGCAACCAATCCCATACACCACTGCAGGTTAAAATTCTTTTAAGCTATCTCTTCAATCAAAATCTCTAACTTTTGACAATGTTTTTGTTTCTTATATAATCCTTCATCGCAATATTTGCACCTAACAACCCGACATTGTACAAATCTAAAATAAAGGAATACGAGGCCTGTAATATAATAATACAAGTGTCCAAGCGGGTGTTAGTTTAGCATGGTAAGGACCAAGAATTTTGAGTTGCATTTTAAATAAAATTGGAAATTTAATTTCTAATTAATTATGTTATGGTGTGAATTAATTTAAACCCTAACTAGATGGTTTGATTTATGTTTGACTATTTAATTAATTTAATTAAAGGAAGTCCGATGAAGGGTTATTAATTATCGGTCTAACCTAAGGTTGTATTTTTAATATCAATGGATTAATATATTATTGAACCTTATTAAATATTCAATTAATATTGAATATGACAAGTCTAATTAGATTATGTAAATTAAATTAAATTAAATTTGATTATTAAAGTGTTCCCATAGTTATTTAAACAAGCCCAAACAATTAATTAAGTGAGGGACTTGTGGAATTTGCTTTGTGGGTTGATATTTAATTAAGCTAGTCCAATTTAATAAGAAGTGGGTGAGTTATTTTGGTAGCCCAATGTTGTTGGATTATTATGATCATAGAAGGCCCAAATGAATTAAATTGCAAACCCAATGTTTGGTCCAATTGTCAAAGCTTCTAGAAGGCATGAATTTACTAATTTGGCAATAAAAATAAATCAAAAATGAATTAAATTAAGGGGCATGGCTGCTGGTATGGGGTGTCCATGCTCCAAATTTTATCCAATTTGTTGCTTGAGTTAGTGTATGGAACACTCAACAAATTGCTAGCATTTTTGAAAAATGGTTGAAGTCCAATGTGTAGATATATAGGTTATATGTATATATTTCTACTACTATAAATATGAACCTTAGCTCACTTGGGTGAAAGTTTGCTAAGTTTGCTAGAGTGCTCTTTTATTGTGAGTGAGTAAGGTGTGAGTTAACTCGGCGAGTTAAAGAAAAAGAAAGTGAGTTAGTGAGTTCTTTAGCGAGTCACTGCCGAGTCACGCTAGACTACTTCAAGGGGTGTTCTTGGATGTCATTTAAATCCATCATCTACTTTGGAAAGAAGAGAAAAGTAGCTCACAAGTCAAAAAGGTATATAAAAAAAATATTCCTTAAAAACCCTAATCTTGGTTTTCTTTTAAATTTTATGGTAGAGATATTATCTTTGAGCTCTTTGTGCTTAGAATCGTGCTAGACATGTTTATATAGTATGCCATGTGGTTTAAATGTGAAGTGGAATGAGTTTATGTAGAAAAATCTAGCAAAATGCTTGAAAATATTTTTATCGACGAACAAAACATAGGTTGTACGAATAAATTTCACATTTTGAAATCTATAAATTATTTTTGTGATTTAATATTTTCTCGGAACATATAGGTAAGTTAAGAACGAAATCCCTTTGGAATCACCCAAAAATGTGTTAAAATGAGCAAGTTATGCATGTTGGACCAAACACACCTCACTGTCCAAGATCTTGCATGAACAGTCCACTTTAAGCCAAATTTTCGAAACCAAAACTTATCCAAAAGTGATGTTTGAGCCCAGAAAGTTGTAGTTCGGGAAGTCACGATTCCATCGATACCTAGTAGAGCTCAATCGGAGTTATATAACTCAAGTTATTAAGATTTTTCCCCAGATCCCAAAGCTGAACAGAATTTGGAAAAAGGGAAATGTTTCTGTTGTTTTTTTTTTTTAAAACCGGCCGGAACTTTCCGGCGACCGGTTCACCAAAATTAAGACCGGTTCCGGCGACGGGTCCTTGACGGAAGTTGTTTGTTTTTGCGTGTACTATTTTATAACTTACCTTTAAAATGTCACCTATAAACTTGACTATAAGAAACATAAATGGTGAAGTGTAAAATAAGCAACAATCACCAACACTTAACCCACATGTGGTAAATTATCTAACTCCCATAAGACCTATGGTTAAAGTACTACACTTAACCTTGGTCAGTCAAATACCCAACCTTGGTTAAAGCTCATCTTATTTATATATTTACATATTTATACATCTCCCAACAATTAACCATAATGTGGTTAATTCTCTACAATATGCAACCCATGGTTATCTACTAATTCTATCTTGGTAAATTATATATATAATAATTGTATCTACACATTTTGCTAGCAACTAACCCATGCATAGTTAAAGCTTTAATTTATTTACCACTTAGGGTTACTCAATTAACTCATCCATAGTTAATTCTCATCATCACATTCATTTACCTAGCAATTAACCAATATTTGGTTAATGCCCTCTCTTGTTTACCAACTAGGGTTATTCAATTAACCCTACATTAGTTAATTCTCTACACTTATCAATACTTGAAAAATATTCTCCCAACACATTGACCAACATTTGACTTTTCACCTTACAAGTCAAACGGTTGACTTTGACCAAAAGGCAACCCCGGCACCAAATTGTGTTTACTATCTCTCTTTGTTAATTTCGACGTTCTGAACTAAACGGTGCAGTTCGCTTCTCCAAATTCTCTTCCAAACTCCAAATTGGGGTTTTAACTCGACTTTCTTCTCTTTCCTTTAGTCAAACTTTGACTAGTTGATCACTTTGTCATTTCTTGACATTTCTATTTGTTTCCTTGCCTTCACACATGTAAGTATACTCGTGATATCAGGTATACGTTACCTCATTCTCTTTACACCGCTATTTCACAAAATTACAACTATACAGGGTTCATCCTTAATCTTAGACTGCCACCTTAATAACTTGGCCTCACATACAAGTCTTACAATTATTACGTGCTTAGGCTTATTCACAATATTCATATGGCTTGCCTTATATATAAATTTGACCCGCCTTAATCTTAATCCATTTTGGACTGTTATTAAATTTCCAATTATTTGGCCACTAAGTTGGGTTTAATTTTAATTACCACCACAATACCTAGCTTATCTCTTCCCGATTTATTAATTTGGGATATCTTAAATGACTATTCAAGGTTTAACTTTCATAACCTTGTTTAATTAATATATTAAACTTTACAGTGTTCTTGATGATTAATTCAATTAATCATTTATCACGATCGACTAAAATGTAATTAACGCACCTCTAAGTATATACGTATCTATACATATACACCTTCATGAAATCTTAAAAATATTTCTCCAATTGAAATTTATTTTCTTAATAAATTTCCTCATATATCACACTAAAAACTTCTTACATAATTTCCTTTAGTCAAATACATTCATTAAGCTTTAAATGTATTATATTACCTTATTATTAATATACCTCAAAGTATACATAATAATGAAATTCTAGGTTTTAAAATTTAAAAACCTACATTCACTCACATTTAAATCCTAACACAAAGATTAGGGTCAAATGTTTACTCACTTTCTACACCTTTTACTTTTTCAAATTTAGGTTTTAACTTCAACCTTTATTTCATCATCTAAGATCTTATTTAAAAATCTTCTGAAATATTCGGGACATTACAGTTATAAATTGCTTACATTCTTGAGTCAAGAATTATACTGAGCTTAAAATCATATCTGGTTAGTTAAGAAGCAAACTTTTAAAAACAAACTTATTTTCAAAAAGGATATTTGAGATAGTGTATTTTTAGTGTTTGTAAGAAATAGAGTAATCGCAAACCAAGACCAAAATCTCAGAGATGTCAATAGGTGTTGAGTCTCTATTTTACTTGCGAGGATACGAAAAAATCTTTAATTTCAAGACCAGATTTATAATTAGTATTGAGCTTAGGATTACGAGTAGAACTACATTAATTTGATAAAGCAGCGGGGAGCTTCTTTCAAGGTAATTATTTGTAGTGAAACTTAAAGTTTAACTGTAAAACTTCGTAAAGGTTTCTTCACCTATTGGAGGAGAGATTAATTATTATCATAGTGAGAGGATCATAAGTCCTGGAGAGGAGTTTGGGACTAGACGTAGCAGTATTCCCCTAGTGTATACTGTGAACCAACTAAATCCACTATGTTATGTGAGATTGCTTTTGTATGGGTGTTTAACATAACAATTGGCATAATCACTAAAATTATTAAGATAAATAATTAAAAAAATAGAATTTTAAAAAGGCCACGGATTTTTATAAAATATAATAATCTATTCAACACCCTCTTCTAGATTATTATTACAACATTTTATTTTCTGTTTTAAGCTTTCATAAAATTTCAACTTTGATGCAAATAATAAATTAAAATTCAAGATAACGATATTTCCATCGCAATTTATATTCTTTTATACACATTATAAGTTTTTAAGGTTTGTTTATAAAGTATGTTTTCATGTTTTTACTTTATATTTTTATTTTCTTATTTTCATCGGAAGAAACGTAAATCATCTAACATATAATTGGGGAAAAACCAGCTCAAAAAATATAATTGGCCATAGTTTCTTTGTAACTCTCCACCTGTCTCATTTCTTTAGTAAAATGAAACCTTGTGTAAGCTAAAACTTTGGAATTCATCCTTTTCATTCTCACCTAAAATTCACCAAATTCAATTTAATTTTTCCTTACGTCTGATTAAGTTAGTGTGTTGATATGATTCAGAAGTCGATCCAATTTTTGAGTAGGGTCAAATATTATATATTTTGTATTTTGTATTATCGATATGTAAGAAAATAACACATTTGGTGAGATTAATACTCCATTTATTCCGCAAAAAGGGTCTCGTTTGTAAAATCTACTACTAATATTTTTTAGACATTTGTTTAATGTTTTACCCCCGATAGTTTGTAGTTCAGAAATGGCAACACGACAATAAATTTAAGATGAAAAACTTGGGGAACAGAAACTCAAAAAGAGTATGCAAGAGGTTTGCAAATAGTCCCACGACGAGTAAGAGAAGTAGGAAATACACAAAGCAGCAGCCATATATTGAAGCCTCCTGCTGCAGCAAGAAAAGCACGCAGCCACGCTGTGAGCACAAAGCGAACTATTCTTTCGCCTTTTACTAAAGAATACCGTGTGCTCGAGGCAAATAGTGGCATACGCTTATTTTTGGGGGACCACACCTTATGGTTAGGTACCTACAACTCCAGTTAAGTCATTTGGCGAAGGCATCAATTACGCATAAATAATATACAAGTAAGACCAAATGCATATAAATGTATAAATATATATATATATATATACATATATATATATGTATGTAGGACTGTTTCTTATTTACCGTATAAATTTTCATTAATCCAAAGCGTAACAGTATTGAATTTCTGAAACCATTATTCTTTAGGTGAAAGGTAAAATAGTACTCTCATTTCACAAAAAGAGTAATTAGTCATTTTTGTTGTTGTTTCACATAAAGTCCTTTAGTATAAAATATCACAATGTACTCAAGTTTGATTGCATATATTTTTATCGTGCCTTTACTACAAAACTAACAAGTACTACTAACTACTTAATATTTTTAAAGGTAATTATTAAACAATATCTTTAACATTTTCCGAGGTTGCGAATGCGACCATTTTTGTGAAACCGATGCAGTACATATAACATTACGTGTATGAAGAAGTATCAATAGTTAAATAATCTAACATTACGTGTATGTAAATAGGCTATTGTTTCCCAACATGACAGGATTATAATAATGAGAGTGGAGTTGTGGGAGTAGAGACTAGAAAGGAGCATGAAGATTAGAGTGCAATATATAAGTGTATTACGGTTGAAACTGAAAGGCCTTGATGAAACCAATCCCATACACCACTGCAGGTCAAAATTCTTTAAAGTTATCTCTTCAATCAAAATCTCTAACTTTTGACAATATTTGCACCTAAAAACCCGACATTGAACAAATCTAAAATAAAGGAATACGAGGCCAATAATACAATAATACAAGTGTCCAAGTGGGTGTAAGTTTAGCACCACCTCGACTAGTTGTGATGAACCTGTAAGGCAACTAAGCTTTAAAAGGTGAAGTGTACGTGTAGGTAAAGCATACCTTTCTCGACCTTTTGGCTAAGATCAAGTGTAGTATCTGTTCTTATCAGTTTAATATCTGATATGTGAGCCAATGGCTCACACGATATTAAATTTATTTTTTGAGGGGGAGAGTTCATCACAGTAACTTGCTGCTGGATCTCTCAAGTGTCGCCTTGGCTTTGCACTATAGACTTGGCATGGCGCACCCCACCAAATCAGTTACAATGTTTATACATGCAACTATTATGATCTCGTATTGTTCTGATAGTATCAACATATTACCCAACTGCTGCACCAACATATGGGAAATGCTGTACATAGCGAAGATCCCTGAAAATTTCCAAACATCTGATTGAAAGGTGAAGGAAGCTATGGTGCTGTCTGATTTCCCATGAGGCACCAAGGCATGTATCTAGGCCTGAAGTTTAATATGCATCTGTTGTAACATACATGAATAACCTCAATTGTTGCATATAATTCTGTAGAATTTTTTTTTGGAACTTCAAAGCATTAACTTTTGTTATTAGAAGAAAACCGGGGCTTAAAGTTTGTAACTTTAACCTAAGATGAATGAGTGCAAATAAAAAGCAATTGGAGTTTCTGACAACTTGGATTTTCTGGACTTGGGGTAAACCAATTGAGAGGACAGCGATATTCTCCATATATGAGCTAGCAAGAACCAATAAGGTTCAATATGTGTGATAGGGACTTTTAGGAATAAGGTCCTACGATGTATAAGAAGATAATACAATTTAATTAGGAAATATTTCTAAAAGAAGAAATATGCCGAGAAATCGTTATGTAAGTTCATTGATAAAAATGTTCAGTTAATTTTGAACATCGCATGTGATTATAAATCAAGTAAACTAATTAATATAATTAGTCATTAATAAAACTTGCGTAGGACATTTAATATATTATTTAATAAGTCCAAAATATTTGGATAATTAGTGTACTAACCTAGAGATATTTAATATCAAGAAATTGATAAGTGAGGAAATTAATTAATTATTCAATTAAATTTGAATAAAGTTTTGGTAACAAAATGGGTAAATTAACTAATGTGAAGTGGGAATAATATTTAAAGTTCCAAATTAAATAAATAATTAATGGACTAGTCTATCTGCTTATTTAACAAGTTCAATTAACTATTTAATTAAAGATTTGAGGGTTTATTGTGTGTGATTAAATTAATTAGTCTAATAAACTAATTAATGAGAGTTTAATTGGATGTCCAATAACTTAATTGGTCAAGTCCAACATGTTGGTAGAATTACTAGTCCAATTAAATTAAATTATGTGTTTAAATGATTTAATTTAAAGTCAATTATTTGACTACCTTCTAGAAACTTGCAAATGGACAAATTAACAATTAAAAATTAAATCAAAAATGCTAGATTCGGGAGATTTAGAGGAAGTGACCGGTTATGTCATAGCTAAGGAAGCTAGGATTGATTTGTTGTCCAAAAATATACAAGGAATCCCTTAAATTATGGACCAAGTTTGACTTTGTGAATTGCTAGCCAAAAATGATATATACATGTATTGTATCTATCATTTTCTACCTCTATAAATATGAAGCATTGCTAATGTGTTGGGGGTAGGGAGAATTGCAAGCTCTCTTCACAAATTGGTTGAGTGCGTTAATTGAGTTGGAAATGAGTTCCACTAGTAACTCTAGTAGTGAGTTAGCGAGTTAAGGTGAGTTCATCCACCGAGTCAACCGAGTTAGGCCGAGTCAAGCGAGTCGAGCTTATTTTTTGAAGGAGATAGGCTTGGGATGTTCATAAGCTACTCAGGTAGAGAAGGAAGCAAGCACACAAAAACCAAAAAGGTTAGAAAACCCTAAAAATCCTAGTTTTGCTTGTTTTGTGACTAAAATATTAAATAAATGGCAAAAATACCATTTTTATGTTCTTTAAGTCTAGATCCATGCTAGATATGTTAACTAAGTGTTTCATGGATTTTTGGTATGGATCCATAAGCATTTATGTTGAAAAAGTTAGCCAAAATATGTAAAATCATGTTTTCCGGAAAGTTAGAAATTGAACAGTACATTGCCGAAATTACTGTTCACGATCGAAAAATTGGATTCTCAATCCGTCAATTTTGTTGGGTAGATCTTGAAGTTATGTAAATTTTAAAACTTGAATGACTAAAATCCGAGTTAAAATGAATTAGTTATGATTTTTCTAGCAAAATGTACACTTCACTGTCGGAAGTTTTGCGTGAACAGTCCGGTTCCAGGCTGTTTTCGAAGGTCAAATCGTGTCCGAAAAATTAATTCGATAATGGAAAATTGTAGTTCGGCAAGTCATGATTCCAACAATATAAAGTAGAGCACCATCCAAATATAAACCTCCTAGACCCAAGCATCCATGACCTCCATCAATGGTTTTAAGCTTACTATTCTAGCTTCTTCATTGTATATTCCAAAAATTGAAGGTTTGGGGATGGAAAATCCAAGGTTTGGCAACCTCCCATGGAAGAAGATCATAACCCCTCTTCTTCTCTCAAACCCTAGCCTCTCTCTCTCAGCCCCCAAATGAATTAAGGAAATGAAAGATATGATATTAGGGCTGAAAAACTGAACTAAAAAGCTGATCTACCGACCTGTTATAGTGCACCGACGCGGCGATAGCAAGGCACCGCTACGACACAGAACCCTGTTGTTTCTGAGTTTTTGTACTAGTGTCGTGGCGCTCATTTTAACGACTGCGACGGTGGCCCTTTTTGTAGAATTACCAAAATGCCATCTAACAATAATTTTCCTACAAAATAAAAATAAATTTAAAACATATAATTACTATAAATAACCTAAAACATAATTAAAACTAATAGTAACAACATTTATAGCAATAATAATAATAATAATAAATACACATAACTTAATATAAAACACTTAAAATTAATAGAAAGCATAATTTAGAGCAATAACATTAAAAACACATAAAAATCAACTAAAATGCTAAAGAATTCACAAAATCAGTAAGTTCAAAAGTATTCAATATATAGGTATAAAAACAAGTCATCACTTGTACTTCTGTATTCTCGATTTCTAAGGAGGCAGGTAACCATGTCTAGTGGATGAATCTGTGAATTTTATAGTTATGTTTTTATTATTGAAGTTCATTGGGATAATATGGGAAGGCTTACCCCCACACATATTAATATATTTGAAAATAAGTATGTAGATATGTTTGCAATATTGTTAGTAATATTAATGGTATAATTACATAATATGGGGAGGCTTACCCCCACACATATTAATATATTTGAAAATAAGTATGTAGATATGTTTGTAACATTGTTAGTAATATCAATGGTGTAATTAAGATTGTAAATGGTAACCGAAAAATTTGTATACATCGTATTTAAAAAAACAAATATTATTAGTATTCGAAACAAAACAGATATATTCGTATTCAATTTTAAGATATCCGTAAATAAACATATCCGAATACGGATATAAGCGTATTCATATTCATTTAACACTTGACTGTAAATATATCCGATGGATAGCGGATCTCCGTTATTGGATATTCAAATTCATATCAATATCCGAAATTCGTATTCAAATAACTTTGTGTGTGTGTGTGTGTGTGTGTATGTGTGTGTATAAATAATTGAATTATCAATCATCATATATTAAGTAAATATAATTTTTTCAAATAACATTTCTTACATATATAATAATTAATTTTTACTATCATACGAAATTTATTTTTAAAATACGGCATTTCACTTTTAGAAAATAGAAAATAACACTTTTAAATATAATATTAAAAAGTGAAATAAATTCATTTAATTTTAATTAATGTATTATTGTTATTCTAAAGTGTAAAATATCTAAAATGTATCATGTAATATAAAAATTATGTACTACAAGAACAAAATTATAGTTATTAGTTTATTATAAATATTTTATTTTCAAAACTGATGTGCGAGAAAAAGAGTGGATGATAAATTAGTATTATCTTTCATTGAAAATGCGGTTAGTTTGATAATTTCTCTAGGAATTTTTAGTTTTGGTTTTACCAATTATTTTACAAACTTAAATAAAATTAAAATAATTATTTTCTCATAATCATAACTAAATATATATGCACTTCATTCAAATGTTTAGGTTAATAATTGATCGAGGGAACCTGTAATATATAATGCAATGATTTATTATTTGATAAATTAATAACTACAACTATTTTCATAAATTTCTAATTAAATATTTATTTTTTAATAATACTCTCTCCATTCCATATTATTTGGTTATTGTTGACTTTTTAAAGTCAGCCTAAGGGATTTTTACACTCACAATTGACATAGATATTTTAATTTTAATCAATACAATGATGAATATTGTAAACTATTAAAAAAGTATTGCTCATTGTAAGTTTTATTGTTTTATAATTTTTAATTAGACATTTTAATTCTGAGTTTGAAAATATCACGTAATGACTTTCAAAAGTCATTAATTATCATATTATTTAGAACTAAGGGAGTATAGTAAATTATTATCCATGTCGCTCATTGTTAGAACAAGGTTGGTGGGCTTGTTCATTATTAGTTTCTGTTGTTAATCTTTATATGTATCTGCAGTCAAGGAAAGTGATAAAAAAAAAAAAAAAAAAAAAACTGAGATAGCTGAAATATTTTATTAGCTCATCATGCACTTAGTTACTTGAATTTGTTTGGCAGAACATGCACAAGCTCGATCCTAAAAAACTCCCGTTCCTTTCTTACTTAATGTGCTTGTTATTCCTTCATATTTTACCCGACTAGTGCATTCAGATTCTTAAAAATACCGTTTTTATTTTGTCTTATATCATAGACTTTTATTTTGATCACAATTTAATTTTGTCACGTCACATAAATATTTAAAAATCACATGGACAATGATGAATAGTATATAAGCCTATTATGAAAAAGCATCAGCAGGCAGACTTTTGTTTTCTAATAAGACAGGTGGCATGATTTATGATAGTCTTTTCACTGAAGGGACAATAAGACAAAATCAACTAGAAAGGATGCAAATTCTCCCCCATAAACTATGAAGTTAGTTTTTATTTTGGGTACACATTTATATTGTGTTTGTAAATTTTTATTTCAGGGGAGGGGAGGGGAGGGGAAAATAATTAAAATCCCTTCAAATAGCATGTTTGTGAGTTTTTTTAGGGAATGAGGGAAGGGATTTAGAGGTAAAATTGATTTAATTTTTGGCTAAAAATTTTTCACTCAAAAGTGGGAGGATTTGGAAGGATGGGAAAGTGAGATATTTTACATTACCAAAAACAACCTTGTAAAATAAATAATATGACAATTTTACCCCTCACTAGCATAACTCTCAATTATTATAAACACATTATATAAGGGAAATTCGTCAATTACAAGGGAATTATACTCTGCCCTAGTTAATGCACCAATGCCAATCCTTAATTACATAACCAATGCCAATCAGTAATAAATTAATTATAAACACAGTATATAAACACAACATATTTCTCTTATACACACAATATATAAACACAATATATATTGTGTATCCTAGATTTATATAATAATATATAAACACAGTACATATTGTTTTTTATATTATTTATATAAATACAATACATATTATTTATAAATGCATTATTATATTAATTATATAAATAATAAATAAATGTAGTATATTATTCAGATGTAATTAAGCAAGATCTAGACTTTATTTATTTATGTACTATTCTTCTTTGTTTTGTTTGTAATTTTTTTCAGGAAATAATTACTATTTTTTTTTCTATTTTGCTAAAAAAAAATGCATTCAACGAGAACTTTGTATTTATGTCAGGGAGTTGACTTGCACAAATTAATGAAAAAATTGGCGAGAAAAACTGAAAATTTTACGTAGTATTTTTGATCGAAAAATCAATTTAATTTAGTTTGTACCATTTGCTAAATGACTCATGTTATGATATTTTACATCATAGGTATTCCCGTTCCGTCATCTAACTAATGTCCTTCAAGTAGTATCATGACTTTAAAATACACAAAGCCATTTTACTAAGTCATTCTTCCATACATGGCAGTGGTTTTGATGTATGTACATTATTTTTAATACTATTCATTGGATTACCTTTAAGGTAATCTTGACCATTCATTATATATTAAAATATTAATAAAATTTGTACTTTTTGATAACCTTGGACTTGTTAAACCAGTCAAGTTACATATTTTGTCAAAAACATATAATACTACTTAAATTTATCTCAAAACATATAATACTACTTAAACAAGTAACCACGTTATTTTAATAGTTGTGGATCAAATTGTGCCACATCCTTTATCAGAAATCAAGACATTAAAGAGACGCGGACCAAATTGAGCCACATATTATTTTTTTCTTTCTTCCTTTTTCAAAAGTCAATTATTTAAATTTTATAATTTTATATTTTTGAATAAATAAAACTTTTACTTAGTAATTCGTGTATTTAAAAGAGATAATTTTTCTTATTTCTTAGTAATTTTTATATATGTTTTATATAATGACTCAAAATAATCATATATGATGAATCTAACATAGTAATTATTAATTTTATGATTAATAAAATAAAACAAATTTTGTGAATTTAAATATATAATCTTCTAATTAATAAGTCCTGCATTTAGAATATAGATAAAAAAAAATCATAGTAAGTTATATATGATAGTTATATTTATTTTTAATTACTAACTATAAATAATTTTATAATATCAATTAAAACATTAAATAAATTTATAATTTTGAATATATAAATTTAAGAATTCCTAATTCATAAATTTATATAAATTTATAATTATAATGATGATTCGTTAATTAATTAGGAAATTAAAAGATATTAAAACAATCTTAACCCCAAATGTTAACAATATCAAATACGAAACCTTATTCATCACCTAAACATATTCACTCCAAATTAAGTGTACAATTCAAACTAAAAGATTCAAAACACTTTGTAATCTATTTAAGGCGCATTTAATTATTCGCCTTAGATCATTTATTAACACCCCAAAGCATAAAAATTAAAAGCAAAAGTTAAGAAATCCTAAAACCCCAATACGATAAATTATTCTTAAGACCTTAGTCCATTGTATCGCTCATATTAATTTGATTTTATAATTATTTTTTTTATACAGAAACTAGACTTCAAATACTCCAATTTAACCTTAAGAATCACTCAAATCAAATTAAAAATCATTAAGTTATCCGTTTTAAAATATTAGAAATTGCTACTAAAAATTCTGCTACAAAAATTTCAGATCTGCCTTTCCTTAAAATTCATAATAAACAAAATAGTTAGATTTAATGGTACAAATTGGTAATAAATATTCTCAGCTTATATAAGTATAACATATCCAAATTTACAACGATCCAAGATTAGGAGATATAACCCATACAATAGACCTTAAATATATAAAAACAGATTTTTAGATTTTAACTTCTACATTCAATCAAATTATATTTATTTATATAAATTCATCTTCTCTTTGTGGTTATCATGATATCTAATCACACGTCTACATTTTGTTTAAAAATAATCTCTAATTTAAAACCCGTAGAACTAAACTTAAAATCAAAATATAAAATAATATTTATCTTCCTTGTTCGTCTTTTCTCAACACACAAAAATAAATTATTTGACTTTCGGATCTTTTAGAGTCCTCAAAATGCCTTAACATCTTCACGGAAATTGTAGCTCGTGAAAAAATATACGAAACATGCTCGAAAATCCCAAATCATTCTGGGTTAATACGATTGAGTTACGAATTTTCAAAATTAGAGCTGAAAATAGTGACAGTTTCAATTAACATCTTTTTCTCTCTAAAATAAAGAGAACGAAAATTGAAGAAATAAGCTTTGGATTCACTCAATTCTGAATTAGATGAATTAATTATGATTTTTCTGAGTAGCTGTAGAATATATAAAGTATCTACTTAGGAATTCAACTACTCAAGTTTAAATAGGATTGGGGTTATATCTAACACTCTTTAAATAAAGTTTGAATACAATTAAGTTATATCTAACAATCTTTAAATATAATGAGAAAACACTATATGACTTACCAAAACCTAATGGACTCCTTAATTTCAATTTATTAATTATCTACAAAAAAATAAAAATAATTAACTTTCCAAAACAAATAAATTATTAACTTACCTTTTCAATTCACTTGTGCTTTTAAGAAAATTAAACTAATATTTAATAATTTTTATTAAAAATATGGGTTATTACATTGTGAGCATCATTGAGGTTAGTATCAAACCGAAATCTAGGTTTCTCCTAACAGTGGCAGCACTTGTATGAGAATGAAAGAGAACTAGATTGCTACTATTACAGTCAAAATCTGAGTAACTGGCTCCTAGAGAGAGAAAAACAAGTACCTTGACATTCACCAAGAACAGATCTTTTGCAGATCAGCACACATTTTTCTTCATCTTCAAATTGGCTTTTTCCTTGGTTTTATATTTTCAGGCTTTGTTTTTTGTCTTGTTTCATTTTGGTCACTCATTTTTTTATATTCTTGGGGTCAAAAACATCACCATACATTATTACTCGCTCCGTCCCTCTTTATATGTCTATGTTATATACTCTTGGTGAATATAGCAGCATCCTATTAGGTAATACTATCCCTGTTTTAAATTATAAGATTATTATTGACTTTTGAAATTGAGATGATATATAAAAAATTATGAAATAATAAAATCTTATAATGAGCAGTAATTTTTAGATAGTTTATAATTTTTATCTTTTGTTTGACTAAAATTAATGAAAGACATGTCAATTTTGAGTTAAAAAATGTATTAATTATCATTTCCTAAAAATATTAATTATCATTTCCTAAACAGCTCTTTTTTCCCTTCATGTATATTTTCTTGATAAAAAACTCTTTTTCCCCTTTATAAATTTTGGTTTCTTTTTATGTGAGGCTTATTTTCTCATATAAATTTATTATTTATTAGCTCTCCGTTATTGTGAATCTGTCTTGATTAGGAGTATGGCTAATAATGGTGTTGAGTAAGACAAATTCATTTTGTGTTAGATCATAGATATTACATTGAAAAAATCAACATTAGCATGATCAATTTAATTAGTCAAAATTCTTAACAATAACATTATCTTATTTATTAGTCGTATGAAACGCGTGTTTACTCTTTTAACCGTTTAGTTCACTAATTTAAATTTTAAACAAAAAGGTAGTTCATTAATTTAAATTTTTAAACAAAAAGGCGACGAATTTTATTTATTTTAATTCGTTTATTACAACAAGGTATATTTAACAAAAATAAGGTTTTTGAAAGAAAATTGATTAAGAAATTCTCCCCAGGAGATGGTTCATTAGGTTGTTGCTTTATCAACTGACAGGTTGTTGTTTAATTATGAAAGGACATAACCTTATCTCACTATATATATTCACAAGATAATGTGACATAAATTTGCTGACCCATTTTTTATTCATAACGTTCTTCAACTTTAGGTGGTACGCATCATTTTAACGTATCAGAAAGATAGACTGGTGGGCTTGCTGCTTGATGTGGTGGGACTGGCGACTGGGAACATTTTACCGTATTTTAAAAAGGCTGATGGTGCTAAAGCCTGGCGGCTCGCCTGCGAAGGCATAAATTATTTTAGGAAATTTATATTTTCGCAGGCTTTTTTGTTATTTCCACAGGGTTTACCTATAGCGATAGTTTTAAAACCGTCTATAAATCAATGGCGACCCTTTTCATATGTAAAGTGTCGCTATAGATCTATAACGACGATTTTAACTTATAAAGTGTAGTCATAGGTATATAGCGGCGGTTTTAAAACCGTCGCTAAAATAACAAAAAACCCTATGGAAATAGCAGTTCCCATTATTTTATGCTCCATCCATCCTATAAAATTTATTAATTTATAATATGTTTAAGTTTAATATTAGTGGCGTGTTAAAATTATTTTGTTGTTATAACACCCCAATCTTGTATCGTAATATGTGAATTTTTGTTGTCTATACATAGAATTAAATTACTAACAATAGAATTTTCAATTACAACCTTTGGATGATTTTTTGCTGGACTAAAATAATCTAAGAAAATATTATTGAGAAAGTGTATTAGGTCTTGAGATGCTATATTTTGTTTTAGACCCGAAATTTGACCCAAGTATTTATACATTGTATTAGAGTCGACCCTCAAAAGCTTGGGCCAAGTTATCTTATCGGGTTGCTAGTATTATCCAACAATGACTAGTGTGTAATTCTGATGATGATGTCAAAAATTTAAGTGGCGAGTTTGTAATAACTTAGTCCCACATCTAAATATGTGCAAATAATTTGTTTATATATGAGACATTGAATTACTAACAATAAGATATTTAAGGAAAATGTATTAGGCCTTGGTACGTTATGATTTGATTCGGACTCAGGAGATGACAAGCAAAACTTGTGTTGAAATCAAGCATACCTTTCTCGGTTTGACAAAAGATCAAACAAATTATTTATGTTTATATTTTGCAAGGCCAGCTCTCTCAAAAGTTGCCAATGCCATCCCACTTTTGTATTAACTTGAGATCATTCTCGACGGACATGTCCGTTGCCTCAAGTGTTGTCGCCCCGTGATTCCGTCAACCGCCGTCGTTATTGAATTAAAGCCGACAGACTCATTAGTGATGGACAGGTGATGGACTGTCCGTCACCTATTATTAAAAATGTCATAGGCGATGGACAGTTCGTTGCCAATTACATATAGTCCGTCGAGAATGACTATTTTTCTTAAAAAGTATATTTTTCAAAATTATTAAAATCCCCCTTGTTTTTTTTAATAAACCAATACTACCAATTTAACAAATAAACCACTAAATATTAGCATCTAATATACAATATCACACCACCAATAAACAAACTCAATCTCATAAATTTATATATAAAAATAATATGAAAACAATACTAATATTCAAAATTTACATGTTTAAATACATAAATATAAAGTCTTTTTATATGTCATGATTATTCTCTCATTAGACAATTTGTGATGTAAGCTCTGGACAAACCCATGCGAGTCTATCAAGGGTGATGGAACTGTTTTCAACGAGTGTTGAGCCCCTGCACAACATAACAAAATTGTTAGGAAATTTGTTCACAGTATAGATACATGTTAAGGTTACACAAAAGGTACATGCATACTGAAGAGAAAAGAATGGTCAACACAAGGATAACATGAGGATCAAGCAATCACCTAAGCATGTTGAAGTATTGGAACTAAGGATGATATCACTGTCATTACTATAGGAGAAATTTCTTGACGAACCTGAAATAGGAAGTTCAAAACATGGTGAAAACACTTCAATCTGCGAAGTAGTAACCATTATCGGATTTTAGCAGGGGGAAGAAGTGAACTGATAATGAGCATGCATTCACTCCTACATAACTTGGAATCAATGTAACTTCATAGGAGTTAGCAATCAATACTCAATCAGGAATGATCATCTTAAATGATTATCTTAGCATGAAAAAACTTACTTGCTTGAATAGAACCTCATACGTTTTTGTGGCACAACGCCAAATACAAATAGGCTATAGATTACAAATCTGTAATTTAGTATTGGAAACATCAGTTACCCATACATAAAACAAAGAATTTGAAATCCACAAATATTCTACATAATGTTAGAATGAACAGAAAATACAAGAGTGCATGCCACATAATTTTTTTGGCAAATTCAAATGCATTTGCATCAAAACATAACTGCATGTATGGGTCATGCACTGGCATGCCTATTCATTTTAAAACGGATATCCAAGTACATAAAGCACACCTTCCACACAGTATATTGACATGGTATCTGAATTATATCAGAATTTGCCAACTTTTAGCTATTGCAAAATTATAGAACAACTGATACGTTTCTCCAAAAATTTTCACCAAACTCATAATAATGTCATACGACAGAGGCTACAGATGGAAGCAAAGATAAGTAAAGACTATATGCAGTTCAACTAAAGAAATGGACCTGGAATTCTTTTTAGAGTCTTGTTAAATGGGATCATTTTTATTATTGCAAACATATGTAAAAGCCAAAATTTTCTATGCTACTTTGGTTACAGCTATATAGAAAAAGAATGCATTCAAAGCTATATTATGAAGAATGGTGATAATACGACTTAAAGAGGCGAATCCACCTTGATTGCTAATTCTCCAATTGCCCTACACGCATTATTAGCCATTGAGACATTTTCCTTCAGCTTCGGAGTGTTCTGCAGAAACATATACCTTGACTAAATGGTAATACTACTGCAAAATAATCGAAAAGATCCAGATCCAAAGTCCACTTACCAGTTGCTTAGCACCAACATCAAGAAATTTAGGCAACCGAGGGTACAAATGAATGGGACAAACATAATCAATCACCAAAATATCAAAGTAGTACAGGACAAACTGAGTTATGTTCAAGAATTTGGACCTAAAAAAACTCACGGTATGTGCATATGAACACACAGAGACACAATTAATTCACAGTGGGTGTGCGTATACTTTATGTGTGTGATAACGTGTGTGTGTGTGTGTGTGTGTGTGAGTGTAGCAGTGGGTGGGTGTATGTGTGTGAGTATAGCAGTGGGTGTGGGAGTAACTTACCAAACAACCAAATCAAACCCAAATCAAGCCTCCTCCGTTTGCCTCCTCACGCCCAAATCCTCCATTCCTCTCCTCGTTGTATGTGTATATGTTTGCAGTAGAGAGGAAGAGGGAAAGGAAGTGAGAGAGGGAATCATCGCCGGTGAAGAAGGAAAAGGGAATAGCCGGTAAAGAAGGAAGAGGGAATAGCCGGTGAGCACAAAGCGAACTATTCTTTATTATTCTTAAGGTGAAAGGTAAAATAGTACTCTCATTTCACAAAACGAGTCTAGTTAGCCATTTTTTTGTTGTTTCACATAAAGTCCTTTAGTATAAAATATCACAATGTACTCAAGTTTGATTTCATATATTTTTATCATGCCTTTAATACTAAACTAACAAGTACTACTAACTACTTAACATCTTTAAAGGTAAAATATTAAACAATATCTTTAACATTTTCTGAGGTTGCGAATGCGACCATTTTTGTGAAACCGATGTAGTATATATAACCTTACATGTATGAAGAAGTATCAATTGTTAAATAATCTGGCAATTTATTTAGATGCACTACTGCAGGATTATTGTTCACCTGTATTGTTCTATTATTTCCCAATATGACAGGATTATAATAATGAGAGTAGAGTTGTGGAAGTAGAGACTAGAAAGAAGGAGCAAGAAGATTAGAGTGCAATATATAAGTGTATTACAGTTGAAACTGAAAGGCCTTGATGTAACCAATCCCATACACCACTACAGGTCAAAATTCTTTTAAGCTATCTCTTCTATCAAAATCTCTAACTGTAATAATATAGAGCATACATGCAGCGGAAATGAATCGAAAAAATAATTACATCTTTCCGATTACCTTTGATGCATATGCCCACAACAACGAACGGCTAGAATCTCGTGCACAACGAACAATATTCTCAGCGATAATTTAGACTACAAATGAGTGCTAAATTATCTTCCACAATTCAAGAAGCTACAAACTTTCAAGCTTCACAAATGACCTACAATGGCTTATATAAAACTCTCTCTATTTTGCTCTCAAGTTGCTTTTGTTTCTTGGTATATAAAATGATCAGCATTGCTCTCATTTTATAGTACTCTAAGAATATGTAACTTACATATATTAAACAAGAAATAAATCATTTGTGACTCCCAAATAAATTACAAAGTAATTCCTATGTTTAATATATATATTACTCCCAAGCTGTAACATATGTAACTCCCATGTAACATATGTAACTTATGTCCAGCAAAAATAAGAGAGAGATACATACACATGTTCATTGTATCTAGACAATGAAACATGTGGCTATACCCACCGGGTCGTCCGCTCCATGGGCGCTCCGGTTAAGGTCCATAAACCAACATCTCCCACTCGCCCATGGCGAGGAAGACGTTGTTATCATATAAGTCAGTAAAGTCCAAATGTGTAAGTCGAAAATTTGTTTAGCCACCGAATCGTGCGACCGCTGAGTTTACCTGCAACGCGGGAGCTCTAAATTAAACCCGTTAGGACCAAAATAGAGACATCAACCCTTTTAACAAAATATGCAATGTGGGAGCCATCATGCTAAACTGGTTAAGTTTTGCATTGAAGCTACAACCTCTCAAACTCAGAGTACCCCAGATTAACTTTAATTTTCACCTTGTTAAGTATCTCTGATCCCTCAGAGAACCGTACTTAACCCCTTTAGGCCTTTTATGTTTTGCATCTCACTTATTACTATATCGTTTCCAAAAACGTTATAGTTATCGACAATAAGTGCATAGCAGGGTGAAATTAAGTTATCTTCCCTTTGCCCTAATGTTACTCAAATATGAATCAACTGCTTTCCCAGAATCACCCCAGATAGTCTCATAGTCCAAATTTTAGGAAATGAAACCAAAGTAGCAACATTAATTCATCTCTTTATAACATAGTCAAAGATCACAAAGAGTATTTAATAAAAGAATCAAGGAATGCCTTATCCTTTATAAAAAAAGAACAACACACAGTGAGAAAATAGGGATCATTTTTCTCACCTCCTTTATTTTGTCGCTAAAACACATGTTATATTCTCACAACCTACTAATTAAATAGTCTTGTTGTGTGAACTCAAATCTAGTCACTCCCTGACTGTCTAACTTAAAACCTTCAAATTGCTCGCTTTTTGAAGCGCCAATTTTGAAAATTTTTTACGTTCGCTTAACATGTCACGATAGACAATCTTACAACTGTGAGTATATGTCATTCAGTCATACCGTGCGGATCTTAGTTCAGTCACTCCTCGAGTGCCTAACTCGAATTCTTGAATTGCTCGCTTCTTTAAGCGCCAACTCTGATATTTCGCATCCGATTAATTACTAGGTTAATATGGATAGTGGGACTTACCATATTCGGTCAAATATACTTGACCTCATCTTGGTTCTAACCAAGGCGATATATTAACATATCATTTTTCTCACTACTAAGCGCCGATTGACCACAATCCGAAGCGTCAATAGCTCGCTATCCAAAGTGAAAATAAATGAAATATCTCATCTTTGCTCGCTTTTCAGCGCCAATTGATTGTTTACTTTAAACATCAATTGCTCGCTATCTAAAGCGCCAAAGGCGATTGCTCGTGTGTGAGAGCCAATCAACCTGTTAGACATATAATTATTAAAATACATATATAATATGTAGTTATAGTTAATAAATGTGTGAACTCAATTTATCATATACCAATAAAGACAATGTGGGAAATAGAAAGTCTTTTGCATTAAATGATAAATAACTCCAATATTATATCCAATGATATTAATTTCTAATATAAGCCAAATAATAAGTGATACACTGAAACGACATAAGTACATCAAACCCTACGAAGTCCTAAAGAACGAACATGTCTTTGAAATGCATCTCTAGGAATCGGCTTCGTTAGGGGATCAGCAATCATCTGATCGGTAGGTAAGTACTTTAGTACCACTTCATTATTTGCTACGTTCTCTCGAATAAAGCATGTCCTCAAATCAATATGCTTTGTCCTGCCGTGATACTTGGGATCCTTAATAAAATCAAGTGCCGATGTGCTATCACAGAAAACTGTCACAGGATCCGAAGCACGATGTACAAGATTAAGATCCTCAAAGAATCTCTTTAGCCATAAAGATTCTTGGACGGCAGATGTACATGCTACAAACTCTGACTCCATCGTGGATAAAGTCACACAAGTTTGTTTCTTGCTTAGCCAGGTGATGGCACCTCCATTTAGCAAGAATGCATATCCTGAGGTAGATCTTTGGTTCCCACGATCGCCTCCATAACTAGCATCGGAGTATCCAACTAAGTGAAGATCAGGTCCTCCATAGCATAACATGTAATCTAATGTGCCTCTCAAGTATCGCAAGATCCTCTTAATTGCTCTCCAATGTGCACATCCAGGGTTTAACTGGTATCGACCAAGAACATGAACTGCAAATGCAATGTCTGGTCGTGTACACTGAACTGCATACATCAATTTTCCAATAGCTGTAGCGTATGGAACACGGGACATCTTTTCAATTTCCTCGGGAGAGGTAGGACAATGCTCAGGGCCAATAACATCACCTTTTGCAATAGGAGTGTCTATAGGTTTGCAGTTGTTCATCTGGAATAATTCAAGAACCTTCTTAAGGTAAGTCTCTTGGGACAAACCAAGAAGCTTTCTTGATCGATCTCTAAAGATCTTTACTCCAAGAACATAAGCTGCTTCTCCCATGTCCTTCATTTCAAAATTAGAGGACAACCACCTTTTAGTGGCGACAATCATCTCCTTATTATTCCCAGCAAGTAGAATGTCATCAACATACATTGAAAGGATAAGAAACTTTCCATTGGACCTTTTGAGATACACGCAATGGTCCTCTTCGATCATCGTAAACCCATCATCAATGACTGCTCGATGAAACCGAAGATACCATTGTCTAGATGATTGTTTCAAGCCATAAATGGAACATTTGAGCTTGCAAACTTTGCGCTCAAAACCTTTTTCAATATAACCTTCTGGTTGTTCCATGTATATCTCTTCGGCAAGTTCTCCATTGAGAAACGCCGTCTTTACGTCCATTTGGTATAGTTCTAGATCCAAATGTGCGACAATAGCTAATAAGAGACGGATCGAGGCAAATCTCACAACAGGTGAGAAAGTTTCCTCATAATCAATCCCTTCTTGCTGTGTGTAACCCTTGGCTACTAAGCGAGCTTTATGTCTTTCAATGGAACCATCAGCCTTGCATTTAACTTTGAGAACCCATTTGTTCCCAACAGCTTTTCGCCCAGTTGGAAGATCAACCAAGTCCCATACTTGATTAGTCCTCATAGATTCCGTTTCTTCATCCATTGCAACTTTCCACTTTTCACTTAATGCAGATGATATAGCTTCTTGATAAGATCGAGGTTCATCATGATCTTGCGTATTAGCCATAAAAGCATTCCCCTCAATCTCAAAATGACGACGTGGAATATTGCCTCTTTGACTTCTTCGCATTTGAAGAACAGGTGACTCTTCATTTGACGGAAGAGTACTTGAAAGTATGTCACTTCCACTATTTATAGGAGCCAAAGGAATAGGTTCCTCAGTCTCAACCATCTGATTAGGTGCGCCATTTTCTTCCTCCATCTCATAAAAGTCTTTATCCTTGCTAACATCACCTCTGCTCGGAAAATCCATTTCTAGAAATTCAGCATCTCGTGATTCAATTTCAGATATAGTCCCATCAGGCTGCTCTCCAATGAACACATAGCCTTTGGAGTGTTCAGAGTACCTTATAAAGATACACTTCTTACCCCTTGGGCCCAACTTCCCATACTTATGAGAAGTGTTGTGAACATAAGCTACCGAACCCCCACGGCCGCAAATTGCCTAAATCAGGCTTTCTGCCTGTCCACAATTCATATGGGGTGGACTGTACTGATTTTGAAGGAACTTGGTTAAGTATACGTGTCGCAGTTAACAATGCGTCTCCCCAAAAAGAGATAGGCAAATTAGCTTGCGCCATCATAGACCTTACCATGTCAAGTAGTGTTCTATTTCTTCTTTCCGCCACACCATTTTGTTGCGGAGTACCAGGAATTGTCAGTTGCCTGATAATTCCTTTTTCCTTACAAAGTTCTTTAAACTGATCGGATAAATACTCGCGGCCTTGGTCAGTTCGGAGTGCTTTAACATTTTTCTCCAACTGATTCTCAACCTCAATCAAATAACGTCTAAAGCAGTCAAGTGCTTCTGACTTATGAGAGATTAAGAACGTGTGCCCGAAGCGTGTGAAGTCATCTATCATAGTAAGGAAATAAGAATGACCACGTCTATCCTTCACATTCATTGGACCACATATATCCGAATGAATAAGCTGCAATGGTGTATCTGCCCTTGTGGCTTTACCAAATGATTTTCTTGTAGACTTACCTGCTAAGCAGTGTTCACAAGTAGGCAAGTTGACCTTAGCGAGTGGGCCTAGAAGACCTTCTCGAGCTAACCTGGTCATTCTGTCTTGTCCAATATGGCCCAATCTAGTATGCCATTTAATTGAACTATTATGTTCACTCTCAACAGAAGTAAGATAAGTATATGAATCATCAATATTAGAACTAGAATTAATGATATCCAAAACCATTAAACCATTATTAATAAAACCAAAACCACAAATATTTGTCCCATGAGAAATAATAACTCGTTCTTTCTCAAAAACTACAGAAAAACCATATTTAAGACTAGCAAGAACAGAAAATAAATTATGCCGAACATCCGGCGCATAAAGTACATCATGCAGAATTAATGCTGAGCATCCTCGCATTTCTAGTTTGTAAGTGCCAATTCCTAGCACGTCCACACTAGAGTCATTCCCCATGTATACTTTTCTGCCAGCTGGAATGCGGCGATACTCTTCGAACCCAACTCGATCTCTGGCTATGTGGTCCGTTGCTCCGGAATCTACAATCCACATATGGAGAGATTGAGCAACAAAAGTACTAGAAGTAACATTACACATAGTTTGATCAAAACTAGGAAGTACCTTCTTCGGCTCAGTGCATTCACGAACGAAGTGCCCCATCTTGCCACAGTTGTAGCAGGCCATCTTAGCCTTGTCCTTCTTGCCACCTCTTTTTCCTCTTTTTCTCTTGTCACCTTCACTTGCTGCCTTGTTAGGCGCCGGAGCAGGAGTAGCAGCAGCTTTCTTTCCATTATTCTTTCGCTTGGGTTTCCCTTTGCGAGAACTGGACTCAGCAACATATGCCTTGGATGGCCTAGCAGCTTCTAAGCGCTCAGGCTCAAGCTCCAAGTGACGCCGAATATCGTCAAAGTTTCTGATATTCGGGTTGTGAGTCATATTAACCCGCATATGTTCCCAACTATCTGGGAGTGAGCGAACCACAGTTGATATCTGCTGCTCATCCGACAAGTCATTGCCAGCAGCCTTTAACTCTCGAATCATGTTTGACATTATTCGAAGGTGCTTTTTCATTGAATGATCAGCCTCCTTCTTATAACCATCAAACCTGATAGTTAAGCCGCGCAACCTAGTCAGTGAGGTGCCTCCGAATTTGGTTTTGAGAGCTTCCCACATCTCATAAGCAGTTGAGTACTCTTCGTATTCAAACAAGAATTCATTGTTCATACTGCTTAAGAGAGTGATGCGAGCAATTCTATCTTTCTTGCGCCAATTTTCAAAGGCAGCAAGCTTATCAGCATTCTCAGCATCATTGTCAGTGGGTTTCGTTTCTTTAGTTATTAAAGTCTCTTCAACTTCCAACTCCTCAAGAACCATGCGGACCTTACGATGCCAAACATCATAATTATCCCCATCGAATTTGTTACCTTTATTAAGATCGGCAATAATTTGTTTTGAAGCCATCTAAATAATCGAGAGAACTTTATTAGAAAACATTTAAGAGTTCACCACAGTATTAACTTATCTTTGCTGCATAACATAAACTTCTTAAAATAATCAAAGTATAAACACAAAAAGGAAACTTTGCTAAGCTTGGGAATCACAAATTGTGTGTATATTTAACTATTTTATTATAGTTTATTTAGCGCAAAAATATACATTGAATTTAAGATTTAAACAAAAGTTTTATTTTCTTAAATTTCTCCCACTAAGTTCAAGCATATATATATGTGTTTCTAGCATGTATTTAATCCCTAGTATGCTTTTACAAACTTGAAAAAACATTTAAATATTCCAAATATTTTGTAAGGATTAAATAATTACTCATATTATTCCAAATAATATGTAATACCATGCAAAACACATAATATAGCTACCAAAATTTTTTTAACAGCATAATAACAGTTTATTAACATTCTGTAAATTTTCTGGATTTTTTCGAAAAGTACACAATTTATACAAATAGATTGTTAATGCATAATTTGACTAGAAAATAAGTTTAGGCCACTTTATCAAAACATTTTTCAACACCCTTGGTGGATAAATGATAAAATAGGTTTCTGATGTTTACAAAAAAATTTGGACAGAAAACCAACTTCCCAATATTTTTTAAACCATTTTAAAGCAATTTTTAACTATAAAACTAATTTCTGAAAATTCCAAGTATATCAAAAAAATAAATTTTATATACAGAAAACCCAGAAATTAGACATAAAAGTTACTGTAAAAATTTTGTTGACTGGAAAAATAGGGAAGGCGGCGCGTGTAAAACACGCGCCACAGCCGCGCGTGGGGATCAGCAGAAAGTCCGCGCAATGCGCGGGTGACTGCCACCTCGTCGCTGACGTGGCACTCCTGCCACGTGTCACAATGTGATTGGTCCACATGGCAGTCAAACTGGGACCCCTGCTGACGTGGCAGATGACGTGTCTGCCACGTGGCGATGACAGAGCTGCCACGCAGTGCTGACGTGCCTGACACATGGCGCTGACATGGCTGCCTCGTCATCGTCTTCAACCTTCAGCTAGGGTTTTCAGATGGCAAATTACAGTTTAGTACCCTTTTTTAAAATGGCCATAACTTTCTCATTTTAAGTCGAAAAAATGCGATCCACATATCCACGGAATCGTATCGAAAAGTTCTACACAACCATGGTATCAGAATTTTCATACAGTGTCCATGGAAAATAGTTTTTGAAAAAACAAATGCTTCAAAAACAACTAGGGTTTGATTTTTCTCCCAAAATACAAAGCCATTTTGCATGAAATTTTCGCACGCATCTGCTCTGATACCAATGTAATAATATAGAGCATACATGCAGTGGAAATGAATTGAAAAAATAATTACATCTTTCCGATTACCTTTGATGCGTATGCCCACAACAACGAACGGCTAGAATCTCGTGCACAATGAACAATATTCTCAGCGATAATTTAGACAACAAATGAGTGCTAAATTATCTTCCACAATTCAAGAAGCTACAAACTTTCAAGCTTCACAAATGACCTACAATGGCTTATATAAAACTCTCTCTATTTTGCTCTCAAGTTGCTTTTGTTTCTTGGTATATAAAATGATCAGCATTGCTCTCATTTTATAGTACTCTAAGAATATGTAACTTACATATATTAAACAAGAAATAAATCATTAGTAACTCCCAAATAAATTACAAAGTAATTCCTATGTTTAATATATATATTACTCCCAAGTTGTAACATATGTAACTCCCATGTAACATATGTAACTTATGTCCAGCAAAAATAAGAGAGAGATACATACACATGTTCATTGTATCTAGACAATGAACCATGTGGCTATACCCACTGGGTCGTCCGCTCCATGGGCGCTCCGGTTAAGGTCCATAAACCAAGACTAACTTTTGGCAATGTTTTTGTTTCTTATATAATCCTTCATCGCAATATTTGCACCTAACAACCAGACATTGAACAAATCTAAAATAAAGGAATACGAGGCCCATAATACAATAATACAAGTGTCTAAGCGGGTGTTAGTTTAGCACGGTAAGGACCAAGAATTTTGAGTTGCATTTTAAATAAAATTGGAAATTTAATTTCTAATTAATTACGTTATGGTGTGAATTAATTTAAACCCTAACAAGATGGTTTGATTTATATTTGACTATTTAATTAATTTAATTAAAGGAAATCCGATTAAGGGTTATTAATTATCGGTCTAACATAAGGTTGTATTTTTAATATCAATGAATTGATATGTTATTGAACCCTAATTAAATATTCAATTAATATTGAATATGGCAAGTCTAATTAGATTATGTAAATTAAATTAAATTAAATTTGATTATTAAAGTGTTCCCATGGTTATTTAAACAAGCCCAAACAATTAATTAAGTGAGGGACTTGTGGAATTTGCTTTGTGGGTTGATATTTAATTAAGCTAGCCCAATTTAATAAGAAGTGGGTGAGTTATTTTGGTAGCCCAATGTTGTTGGATTATTATGATCATAGATGACTCAAATGAATTAAATTGCAAACTCAATGTTTGGTCCAATTGTCAAAGCTTCTAGAAAGCATGAATTTACTAATTTGGCAATAAAAATAAATCAAAAATGAATCAAATTAAGGGGCATGGCTGCTGGTATGGGGTGTCCATGGACTCCAAATTTTATCCAATTTGTTGCTTGAGTTAGTGTATGGAACACTCAACAAATTGCTAGCATTTTTGAAAAATGGTTGAAGTCCAATGTGTAGATATATAGGTTATATGTATATATTTCTACTACTATAAATATGAACCTTAGCTCACTTGAGTGAAAGTTTGCTAAGTTTGCTAGAGTGCTCTTTTATTGTGAGTGAGTAAGGTGTGAGTTAACTCGGCGAGTTAAAGAAAAAGAAAGTGAGTTAGTGAGTTCTTTAGCGAGTCACTGCCGAGTCACGCTAGACTACTTCAAGGGGTGTTATTGGATGTCATCTAAATCCATCATCTACTTTGGAAAGAAGAGAAAAGTAGCTCACAAGTCAAAAAGGTATAAAAAAAAAATATTCCTTAAAAACCCTAATCTTGGTTTTCTTTTAAATTTTATGGTAGAGATATTATCTTTGAGCTCTTTGTGCTTAGAATCATGCTAGACATGTTTATATAGGATGCCATGTGGTTTAAATGTGAAGTGGTATGAGTTTATGTAGAAAAATCTAGCAAAATGCTTGAAAATATTTTTATCGACGAACAAAACATAGGTTGTACGAATAAATTTCACATTTTGAAATCTACAAGTTATTTTTGTGATTTAATATTTTCTGGGAATATATAGGTAAGTTAAGAACAAAATCCCTTTGGAATCACCCAAAAATGTGTTAAAATGAGCAAGTTATGTATGTTGGACCAAACACATCTCACTGTCCAAGATCTTGCATGAACAGTCCAATTTAAGACAAATTTTCGAAACCAAAACTTATCCAAAAATGATGTTTGAGCCCATAAAGTTGTAGTTCGGGAAGTCACGATTCCATCGATACCTAGTAGAGCTCCATCGGAGTTATAGAAGTCAAGTTATTAAGGTTTTTTCCCAAGACCCCAAAGCTGAACAGAATTTGGAAAAAGGGAAATGTTTCTGCTGGGTTTTTTTTTTAAACCGGCCAGAACTTTCCGGTGACCGGTTCACCGGAATTAAAACCGGTTCCGGCGACGGGTCCTTGACAGAAGTTGTTTGGTTTTGCATGTACTATTTTATAACTTACCTTTAAAATGTCACCTATCAACTTGACTACAAGAAATATAAATTGTGAAGTGTAAAATAAGCAATAATCACCAACACTTAACCCACATGTGGTAAATTCTCCAACTCCCATAAGACCTATGGTTAAAGTACTACACTTAACCTTGGTTACTCAAATACCCAACATTAATTAAAGCTCATCTTATTTATATATTTACATATTTATACATCTCCCAACAATTAACCACAATGTGGTTAATTCTCTACAATATGCAACCCATGGCTATCTACCAATTCTATCTTGGTAAATTATATATATAATAATTGTATCTACACATTTTGCTAGCAACTAACCCGTGCATAGTTAAAGCTTTAATGTATTTACCACTTAGGGTTACTCAATTAACTCATACATAGTTAATTCTCATCATCACATTCATTTACCTAGCAATTAACCAATATTTGGTTAATGCCCTCTCTTGCTTACCAACTAGGGTTATTCAATTAACCCTACATTAGTTAATTCTCTACACTTATCAATACTTGAAAAATATTCTCCCAACACATTGAACAACATTTGACTTTTCACCTTATAAGTCAAATGGTTGACTTTGACCAAAAGTCAACCCCGACACCAAATTGTGTTTACTATCTCTCTTTGTTAATTTCGACGTTCTGAACTCAACGGTGTAGTCCGCTTCTCCAAATTCTCTTCCAAACTCCAAATTGGGGTTTTAACTCGACTTTCTTCTCTTTCCTTTAGTCAAACTTTGACTAGTTGACCACTTTGTCATTTCTTGATATTTCTATTTGTTTCCTTACCTTCACACATGTAAGTATACTCGTGACATCAGGTATACATTACCTCATTCTCTTTACACCGCTATTCCACAAAATTACAACTATACAGGGTTTCATCCTTAATCTAAGACTTCCACCTTAATAACTTGGCCTCACATACAAGTCTTACAATTATTACGTGCTTAGGCTTATTCACAATATCCATATGGCTTGCCTTATGTATAAATTTGACCCGCCTTAATCTTAATCCATTTTGGACTGTTATTAAATTTCCAATCACTTGGCCACTAGGTTGGGTTTAATTTTAATTACCACCACAATACCTAGCTTATCTCTTCCCAATTTATTAATTTGGGATATCTTAAATGACTATTCAAGGTTTAACTTTCATAACCTTGTTTAATTAATATATTAAACTTTACAGTGTTCTTGATGATTAATTCAATTAATCATTTATCACGATCGACTAAAATGTAATTAACGCACCTCCAAGTATATACGTATCTATGCATATACACCTTCACGAAATCTTAAAAATATTTCTCCAATTGAAATTTATTTTCCTAATAAATTTCCTCATATATCACACTAAAAACTTCTTACATAATTTCCTTTAGTCAAATACATTCATTGAGCTTTAAATGTATTATATTACCTTATTATTAATATACCTCAAAGTATACATAATAATAAAATTCTAGGTTTTAAAATTTTAAAACCTACATTCACTCACATTTAAATCCTAACACAAAGATTAGGGTCAAATGTTTACTCACTTTCTACACCTTTTACTTTTCCAAATTTAGGTTTTAACTTCAACCTTTATTTCATCATCTAAGATCTTATTTAAAAATCTTCTGAAATATTCGGGACATTACAGTTATAAATTGCTTACATTCTTGAGTCAAGAATTATACTGAGCTTAAAATCATATCTGCTTAGTTAAGAAGCAAACTTTTAAAAACAAACTTATTTTCAAAAAGGATATTTGAGATAGTGTATTTTTAGTGTTTGTAAGAAATAGAGTAATCGCAAACCAAGACCAAAATCTCAGAGATGTCAATAGGTGTTGAGTCTCTATTTTACTTGCGAGGATACGAAAAAATCTTTAATTTCAAGACCAGATTTATAATTAGTATTGAGCTTAGGATTACGAGTAGAACTACATTAATTTGATAAAGCAGCGGGGAGCTTCTTTCAAGGTAATTATTTGTAGTGAAACTTAAAGTTTAACTGTAAAACTTCGTAAAGGTTTCTTCACCTATTGAAGGAGAGATTAATTATTATCATAGTGATAGGATCATAAGTCCTGGAACCAACTAAATCCACTATGTTATGTGAGATTGCTTTTGTATGGGTGTTTAACATAACAATTGGCATAATCACTAAAATTATTAAGATAAATAATTTAAAAAATAGAATTTTAAAAAGGCCACGGATTTTTATAAAATATAATAATCTATTCAACACCCTCTTCTAGATTATTATTACAACATTTTATTTTCTGTTTTAAGCTTTCATAAAATTTCAACTTTGATGCAAATAATAAATTAAAATTCAAGATAACGATATTTCCATCGCAATTTATATTCTTTTATACACATTATAAGTTTTTAAGGTTTGTTTATAAAGTATGTTTTCAAGTTTTTACTTTATATTTTTATTTTCTTATTTTCATCGGAAGAAACGTAAATCATATAACATATAATTGGGGAAAAACCAGCTCAAAAAATATAATTGGCCATAGTTTCTTTGTAACTCTCCACCTGTCTCATTTCTTTAGTAAAATGAAACCTTGTGTAAGCTAAAACTTTGGAATTCATCCTTTTCATTCTCACCTAAAATTCATCAAATTCAATTTAATTTTTCCTTACGTCTGATTAAGTTAGTGTGTTGATATGATTCAGAAGTCGATCCAATTTTTGAGTAGGGTCAAATATTATATATTTTGTATTTTGTATTATCGATATGTAAGAAAATAACACATTTGGTGAGATTAATACTCCATTTATTCCGCAAAAAGGGTCTCGTTTGTAAAATCTACTACTAATATTTTTTAGACATTTGTTTCATGTTTTACCCCCGATAGTTTGTAGTTCAGAAATGGCAACACGACAATAAATTTAAGACGAAAAACTTGGGGAACAGAAACTCAAAAAGAGTATGCAAGAGGTTTGCAAATAGTCCCACAACGAGTAAGAGAAGTAGGAAATACACAAAGCAGCAGCCATATATTGAAGCCTCCTGCTGCAGCAAGAAAAGCACGCAGCCACGCTGTGAGCACAAAGCGAACTATTCTTTCGCCTTTTACTAAAGAATACCGTGTGCTCGAGGCAAATAGTGGCATACGCTTATTTTTGGGGGACCACACCTTATGGTTAGGTACCTACAACTCCAGTTAAGTCATTTGGCGAAGGCATCAATTACCCATAAATAATATACAAGTAAGACCAAATGCATATAAATATATATATATATATATATATATATATATAGGACTGTTTCTTATTTACCGTATAAATTTTCATTAATCCAAAGCGTAACAACAGTATTGAATTTCTGAAACCATTATTCTTTAGGTGAAAGGTAAAATAGTACTCTCATTTCACAAAAAGAGTAATTAGTCAATTTTTTTGTTGTTTCACATAAAGTCCTTTAGTATAAAATATCACAATGTACTCAAGTTTGATTTCATATATTTTTATCGTGCCTTTACTACAAAACTAACAAGTACTACTAACTACTTAATATTTTTAAAGGTAATTATTAAACAATATCTTTAACATTTTCCGAGGTTGCGAATGCGACCATTTTTGTGAAACCGATGCAGTATATATAGCATTACGTGTATGAAGAAGTATCAATAGTTAAATAATCTGACAATTTATTTAGATGCACTACTGCAGGATTTCTCTAGCTTATAGGCTATTGTTTCCCAACATGACAGGATTATAATAATGAGAGTGGAGTTGTGGGAGTAGAGACTAGAAAGGAACATGAAGATTAGAGTGCAATATATAAGTGTATTACGGTTGAAACTGAAAGGCCTTGATGAAACCAATCCCATACACCGCTGCAGGTCAAAATTCTTTAAAGTTATCTCTTCAATCAAAATCTCTAACTTTTGACAATATTTGCACCTAACAACCCGACATTGAACAAATCTAAAATAAAGGAATACGAGGCCAGTAATACAATAATACAAGTGTCCAAGTGGGTGTAAGTTTAGCACCACCTCGACTAGTTGTGATGAACCTGTAAGGCAACTAAGCTTTAAAAGGTGAAGTGTACGTGTAGGTAAAGCATACCTTTCTCGGCCTTTTGGCTAAGATCAAGTGTAGTATCTGTTCTTATCAGTTTAATATCTGATATGTGAGCCAATGGCTCACACGATATTAAATTTATTTTTTGAGGGGGAGAGTTCATCACAGTAGCTTGCTGCTGGATCTCTCAAGTGTCGCCTTGGCTTTGCACTATAGACTTGGCATGGTGCACCCCACCAAATCAGTTACAATGTTTATACATGCAACTATTATGATCTCGTATAAAAGGTTGTTCTGATAGCATCAACATATTACCCAACTGCTGCACCAACATATGGCAAATGCTGTACTTAGCCAAGATCCCTGAAAAATTCCAAACATCTGATTGAAAGGTGAAAGAAGCTATGGTGCTGTGTCTGATTTCCCATGAGGCACCAAGGCATGTATCTAGGCCTGAAGTTTAATATGCATCTGTTGTAACATACATGAATAACCTCAATTGTTGCATATAATTCTGTAGAATTTTTTTTTGGAACTTCAAAGCATTAACTTTTGTTATTAGAAGAAAACCGGGGCTTAAAGTTTGTAACTTTAACCTAAGATGAATGAGTGCAAATAAAAAGCAATTGGAGTTTCTGACAACTTGGATTTTCTGGACTTGGGGTATATCACGACATTACTTGAACATGATCTGTTCTATAGGCTTGTACTTCTGTATTCTTTATTTCTAAGGAGGCAGGTAACCATGTCTGGTGGATGAATCATGAAGGCATGGCTAGAGCATGATTAACAATCTCTCTGGTCCTTGGACTACTTAAGCTTGTGGGTGGCTATATGCGGTTGTCTTGACAGACCTATAAAATTTCATTGGCAACTTTTTAGCTCTTTTACAACTGCGATGGTATTCAAATTATTAAGGCTTGTAGGCGACAATTTGTGAATTTTATGCTTTTGTTTTTATTATTGAAGTTCACTGGGAAAGTTTTCTTAAAGTTGCTACAGTTTGGAATATTTTGTAAATCTGCACTTGTTTCGGGATAATATGGGGAGACTGTAATAACCCGAATATTTAACAATATCTCTTTTAATAAATATATGGAGGAGATTAATAAAGGTTAGAGATTGATAACCTAGTTGTAGATATTAGAATGGGGTAAAAGACTGGATTAGATTAAATTTTTATTTGTTTAATCTATGAGCTAGCAAGAACCAATAAGGTTCAATATGTGTGATAGGGACTTTTAGGAATAAGGTCCTATGATGTTTAAGAAGATAATACAATTTAATTAGGAAATATTTCTAAAAGAAGAAATATGCCGAGAAATCGTTACGTAAGTTCATTGATAAAAATGTTCAGTTAATTTTGAACATCGCATGTGATTATAAATCAAGTAAACTAATTAATATAATTAGTCATTAATAAAACTTGCGTAGGACATTTAATATATTATTTAATAAGTCCAAAATATTTGGATAATTAGTGCACTAACCTAGAGATATTTAATATCAAGGAATTGATAAGTGAGGAAATTAATTAATTATTCAATTAAATTTGAATAAAGTTTTGGTAACAAAATGGGTAAATTAACTAATGTGATTATTAATTAATGTGAAGTGGGAATAATATTTAAAGTTCCAAATTAAATGAATAATTAATGGACTAGTCTATCTGCTTATTTGACAAGTTCAATTAACTATTTAATTAAGGATTTGAGGGTTTACTGTGTGTGATTAAATTAATTAGTCTAATAAACTAATTAATGAGAGTTTAATTGGATGTCCAATAACTTAATTGGTCAAGTCCAACATGTTGGTAGAATTACTAGTCCAATTAAATTAAATTATGTGTTTAAATGATTTAATTTAAAGTCAATTATTTGACTACCTTCTAGGAACTTGCAAATGGACAAATTAACAATTAAAAATTAAATCAAAAATGCTAGATTCGGGAGATTTAGAGGAAGTGACCGGTTATGTCATAGCTAAGGAAGCTAGGATTGATTTGTTGTCCAAAAATATACAAGGAATCCCTTAAATTATGGACCAAGTTTGACTTTGTGAATTGCTAGCCAAAAATGATATATACATGTATTGTATCTATCATTTTCTACCTCTATAAATATGAAGCATTGCTAATGTGTTGGGGGTTGGGAGGATTGCAAGCTCTCTTCACAAATTGGTTGAGTGCGTTGAGTGAGTTGGAAATGAGTTCTACTAGTAACTCTAGTAGTGAGTTAGCGAGTTAAGGTGAGTTCATCCACCGAGTCAACCGAGTTAGGCCGAGTCAAGCGAGTCGAGCTTATTTTTTGAACGAGATAGGCCTGGGATGCTCATAAGCTACTCGGGTAGAGAAGGAAGCAAGCACACAAAAACCCAAAAGGTTAGAAAACCCTAAAAGCCCTAGTTATGCTTGTTCTGTGATTAAAATTTTAAATAAATGGCAAAAATACCATCTTTATGTTCTTTAAGTCTAGATCCATGCTAGATATGTTAACCAAGTGTTTCATGGATTTTTGGTATGGATCCATAAGCATTTATGTGAAAAAAGTTGGCCAAAATATGTAAAATCATGTTTTCCGGAAAGTTAGAAATTGAGCAGTACATTGCTGGAATTACTGTTCACGATCGGAAAATTGGATTCTCAATCCATCAATTTTGTTGGGTAGATCTTGAAGTTATGTAAATTCTGAAACTTGAATGACTAAAATCCGAGTTAAAATGAATTAGTTATGATTTTTCTAGCAAAACACTCCACTGTTGGAAGTTTTGCGTGAACAGTCCGGTTCCAGGTTGTTTTCAAAGGTCAAATCGTGTCCGAAAAATTAATTCGATAATGGAAAATTGTAGTTCGGGAAGTCATGATTCCAACAATATAAAGTAGAGCACCATCCAAGTATAAACCTCCTAGACCCAAGCATCCATGACCTCCATCAATGGTTTCAAGCTTACTCTTCTAGCTTCTTCATTGTATATTCCAAAAATTAAAGGTTTTGGGATGGAAAATCCAAGGTTTGGCAACCTCCCATGGAAGAAGATCATAACCCCTCTTCTTCTCTCAAACCCTAGCCTCTCTCTCTCAGCCCCCAAATGAATTAAGGAAATGAAAGATATGATATTAGGGCTGAAAAATTGAACTAAAAAGCTGATCTACTGACCTGTTATAGTGCACCGACGCGGCGGTAGCAAGGCACCGCTATGACACAGAACCCTGTTGTTTCTGAGTTTTTGTACTAGCGTCGTGGCGCTCATTTTAACGACTGCGGCGGTGGCCCTTTTTGTAGAATTACCAAAATGCCATCTAACTATAATTTTCCTACAAAATAAAAATAAATTGAAAACATATAATTACTATAAATAACCTAAAACATAATTAAAACTAATATTAACAACATTTATAGGAATAATAATAATAATACTAATAATAAAAAATACACATAACTTAATATAAAACACTTAAAATTAATAGAAAGCATAATTTAGAACAATAACATTAAAAACACATCAAAATCAACTAAAATGCTAAAGAATTCACAAAATCAATAAGTTCAAAAGTATTCAATACATAGGTATAAAAACAAGTCATCACTTGTACTTCTGTATTCTTGATTTCTAAGGAGGCAGGTAACCATGTCTAGTGGATGAATCTGTGAATTTTATAGTTATGTTTTTATTATTGAAGTTCATTGGGATAAGTTCATTGATAAAAATGTTCAGTTAATTTTGAACATCGCATGTGATTATAAATCAAGTAAACTAATGAATATAATTAGTCATTAATAAAACTTGCGTAGGACATTTAATATATTATTTAATAAGTCCAAAATATTTGGATAATTAGTGTACTAACCTAGAGATATTTAATATCAAGAAATTGATAAGTGAGGAAATTAATTAATTATTCAATTAAATTTGAATAAAGTTTTGGTAACAAAATGGGTAAATTAATTAATGTGATTATTAATTAATGTGAAGTGGGAATAATATTTAAAGTTCCAAATTAAATAAATAATTAATGGACTAGTCTATCTGCTTATTTAACAAGTTCAATTAACTATTTAATTAAGGATTTGAGGGTTTATTGTGCGTGATTAAATTAATTAGTCTAATAAACTAATTAATGAGAGTTTAATTGGATGTGCAATAACTTAATTGGTCAAGTCCAACATGTTGGTAGAATTACTAGTCCAATTAAATTAAATTATGTGTTTAAATTTTTTAATTTAAAGTCAATTATTTGACTACCTTCTAGAAACTTTGCAAATGGACAAATTAACAATTAAAAATTAAATCAAAAATGCTAGATTCGGGAGATTTAGAGGAAGTGACCGGTTATGTCATAGCTAAGGAAGCTAGGATTGATTTGTTGTCCAAAAATATACAAGCAATCCCTTAAATTATGGGCCAAGTTTGACTTTGTGAATTGCTAGCCAAAAATGATATATACATGTATTGTATCTATCATTTTCTACCTCTATAAATATGAAGCATTGCTAATGTGTTGGGGGTTGGGAGGATTGCAAGCTCTCTTCACAAATTGGTTGAGTGCGTTGAGTGAGTTGGAAATGAGTTCTACTAGTAACTCTAGTAGTGAGTTAGCAAGTTAAGGTGAGTTCATCCATCGAGTCAACCGAGTTAGGCCGAGTCAAGCGAGTCGATCTTATTTTTTGAACGAGATAGGCCTGGGATGTTCATAAGCTACTCGGGTAGAGAAGGAAGCAAGCACACAAAACCCCAAAAAGGTTAGAAAACCCTAAAAACCCTAGTTATGCTTGTTCTGTGATTAAAATTTTAAATAAATGGCAAAAATACCATCTTTATGTTCTTTAAGTCTAGATCCATGCTAGGAATGTTAACTTAGTGTTTCATGGATTTCTGATATGGATCTATAAGCATTTATGTGGAAAAAGTTGGCCAAAATATGTAAAATCATGTTTTCCGGAAAGTTAGAAACTGAACAGTACATTGTCGAAATTACTGTTCACGATCTAAAAATTTGATTCTTGAAGTTATGTAAATTCTGAAACTTGAATGACTAAAATCCGAGTTAAAATGAATTAGTTATGATTTTTCTAATAAAACACTCCACTGTCGGAAGTGTTGCATGAACATTCCGGTTCCAGGCTATTTTCGGAGGTCAAATTGTGTCCAAAAAATTAATCCGATAATGGAAAATTGTAGTTCTGGAAGTCACGATTTCAACAATATAAAGTAGAGCACCATCCAAGCATAAACCTCCTTGACCCAAGCATCCATGACCTCCATCAATGGTTTTAAGCTTGCTCTTCTAGCTTCTTCATTGTATATTCCAAAAATTGAAGGTTTTGGGATGGAAAATCCAAGGTTTGGCAACCTCCCATGGAAGAAGATCATAACCCCTCTTCTTCTCTCAAACCCTAGCCTCTCTCTCTCAGCCCCCAAATGAAATAAGGAAATGAAATATATGATATTAGGGCTGAAAAACTGAACTAAAAAGCTGATCTACCGACCTATTATAGTGCACCGACGCGGCGGTAGCAAGGCACCGCTACGACACAGAACCCTGTTGTTTCTGAGTTTTTGTACTAGCGTCGTGGCGCTCATTTTAACGACTGCGGCGGTGGCCCTTTTTGCAGAATTACTAAAATGCCATCTAACTATAATTTTCCTACAAAATAAAAATAAATTTAAAACATATAATTACTATAAATAACCTAAAACATAATTAAAACTAATATTAACAACATTTATAGCAATAATAATAATAATAATAATAATAATAATAATAATAATAATAATAATAATAATAATAAATAAACATAACTAAATATAAAACACTTAAAATTAATAGAAAGCATAATTTAGAACAATAACATTAAAAACACATAAAAATCAACTAAAATGCTAAAGAATTCACAAAATCAATAAGTTCAAAAGTATTTAATATATAGGTATAAAAACAAGTCATCACTTGTACTTCTGTATTCTTGATTTTTAAGGAGGCAGGTAACCATGTCTAGTGGATGAATCTGTGAATTTTATAGTTATGTTTTTATTATTGAAGTTCATTGGGATAATATGGGGAGGCTTACCCTCACACATATTAATATATTTGAAAATAAGTATTTAGATATGTTTGTAACATTGTTAGTAATATTAATGGTATAATTACATAATATGGGGAGGCTTACCCCCACACATATTAATATATTTGAAAATAAGTATGTAGATATCTTTGTAACATTGTTAGTAATATCAATGGTGTAATTAAGATTGTAAATGGTAACTGAAAAATTTGTATACATCGTATTAAAAAAAGCAGATATTATTAGTATTCGAAACAAAACAGATATATCCGTATTCAGTTTTAAGATATCCGTAAATAAACAGATCTGAATACGGATATAAGCGTATTCATATTCGTTTAACATCTGACAGTAAATATATCCGATTAATAGTAGATATCTGTTATCGGATATTCGGATTCATATCAGTATTCGAAATTCGTATTTGAATAACTTTTGTGTGTGTGTGTGTGTGTGTGTGTGTGTGTGTGTGTATTTTGTGTGTATAAATAATTGAATTATCAATCATCATATATTAAGTAAATATAATTTTTTCAAATAACATTCCTTACATATATAATAATTAATTTTTACTATCATACGAAAATTATTTTTAAAATACAGCATTTCACTTTTAGAAAATAGAAAATAACACTTTTAAATATAATATTAAAAAGTGAAATAAATTCATTTAATTTTAATTAATGTATTATTGTTATTGTAAAGTGTAAAATATCTAAAATTTATCATGAAATATGAAAATTATGTACTACAAGAACAACATTATAGTTATTAGTTTATTATAAATATTTTATTTTCAAAACTTATGTGCGAGAAAAAGAGTGGATGATAAATTAGTATTATCTTTCATTGAAAATGCGGTTAGTTTGATAATTTCTCTAGGAATTTTTAGTTTTACCAATTTTTTTACAAACTTAAATAAAATTAAAATAACTATTTTTTCATAATCATAACTAAATATATATGCACTTCATTCAAATGTTTAGGTTAATAATTGATCGAGGGAACCTGTAATATATAATGCAATGAATTATTATTTGATAAATTAATAACTACAACTATTTTCTTAAATTTCTAATTAAATATTTATTTTTTTAATAATACTCTCTCCATTCCATACTATTTGGTTATTGTTGACTTTTTAAAGTCAGCCTAAGTGATTTTTACACTCACAATTGACATAGATATTTTAATTTTAATCAATACAATGATGAATATTGTAAATTATAAAAAAAGTATTACTCATTGTAAGTTTTATTGTTTTATAATTTTTAATTAGACATTTTAATTTTGAGTTTGAAAATATCACGTAATGACTTTCAAAAGTCATTAATGATAATATAATTTAGAACTAAGGGAGTATAGTAAATTATTATCCATGTCGCTCGTTGTTCGCACAGGGTTGGTGAGCTTGTTCATTATTAGTTTCTGTTGTTAATCTTTATATGTATCTGCAGTCAAGGAAAGTGATAATAAAAAAAGCCGAGATAGCTAAACTATTTTACTAGCTCATCATGCACTTACTTACTTGAATTTGTTTGGCAGAACATGCACAAGCTCGATCCTAAAAAACTCCCCTTCCTTTCTTACTTAATGTGCTTGTTATTCCTTCGTATTTTTCCCGACTAGTGTGTTCAGATTCTTAAAAATACCGTTTTTATTTTGTCTTATATCATAGACTTTTACTTTGATCACAATTCAATTTTGTCATGTCACATAAATATTTAAAAATCACATGGACAATGATGAATAGTATATAAGCCTATTATGAAAAAGTATCAGCAGGTAGACTTTTGTTTTCTAATAAGACAGGTGGCATGATTTATGATAGTCTTTTCACTGAAGGGACAATAGGACAAAATCAACTAGAAAAGATGCAAATTCTCCCCCCATAAACTATGTAGTTAGTTTTTATTTGGGGTACACATTTATATTGTGTTTGCAAGTTTTTATTTCAGGGGAGGGGAGGGGAGGGGAGGGGAAAATAATTAAAATCCCTTCAAATAGCATGTTTGTGAGTTTTTGTAGGGAATGAGGGAAGAGATTTAGAGGTAAAATTGATTTAATTTTTGGCTAAAAAATTTTCCCTCAAAAGTGGGAGGATTTGGAAGGATGGGAAAGTGAGATATTTTACATTACCAAAAACAACCTTGTAAAATAAATAATATGACAATTTTACCCTTCACTAGCATAACTCTCAATTATTATAAACACATTATGTAAGGGAAATTCGTCAATTACAGGGAATTATACTCTGCCCTAGTTAATGCACCAATGTCAATCCTTAATTACATAACCAATGCCAATCAGTAATAAATTAATTACAAACACAGTATATAAACACAACATATTTCTCTTATACACACAGTATATAAACACAATATATATTGTGTATCCTATATTTATATAATAATATATAAACACAGTACATATTGTTTTTTATATTATTTATATAAATAATAAATAAATGTAGTATATTATTTATATGAATACAATATACAGTATACATTATATAAATATATTATTATATAATGTATTTATATAAATATAGTATATACTGTATATAAATACATTATATTTAATTTATATACTGTGTTTATAAGAATTTCCGTTTTAAACACAGTATATAAGGGAATTCGTCAATTAGCTGGGGAAATTCTTAATTACATTACCAATGCCAATTGGTAATAACTTAATTGGTGCCTCAAATGGGATAATAAATATATATTGCTAATTATTTTAGTTGTAAAAAAAAGTTTCATTGTCACCATTTTAAGTTATTTTATTAAATGTTAAATTTTATAATTAAATTTGATATCAATTCATTTGATTTTAGTCACTACAATTATAAATAACATAAATTATCTTAAAAATAATATTAATTACGGATAATTTAAATTATCTTAGAAACAATACATTAATGAACTATAATAGTTAATTTATAAATATCTCAATATTAATTAAAAATTTATTATTATCAAAATATAAATAGATTTTAATTTTACAAATTAACTTCAAAACATCAAAATCAAAACAACCTAACAAAGTAGTAAGAATAATTAATAACATACCATCTATTAATTAATAATTATGTGAAAAATTAGTTACTGTTGGAGGGAATTAGTGTAGGTGAAGGAGCTATCAACCATACTTTTTGTGATTTTCATTGAATGCCCATATTAAAATATGTAAGAGTAATATAGTAATAGTGTAGTTTGAAAATAAGAATTTTGTCCTTTCCTTTCCTACTTCTAAACAGAAAATTTAATTAAAATCTCATCTCATCCATTCATTTCTAAAACTCACAAACACGACAAAAGAAAACTATAATCCATCCCTTCCACTTCTTTACTTTCCTTTCCCAGCTCATCCCTCCAAACTCAGAAACACAGTATAAGGATATTAAGTCATTTATCCTTTTGAAATATCCCAAAAGAAAATTTACTCAATTTAATAAAAAAATATTTGTGGAGCAAAATATTTTTATAAGTGAGACTCTTTTTGTGGGGAAAAAGGATTGCATAAATAAGCATCTCAAATTAACTTTTTGAAAGTCAATTTGAGATTTTATATTCCCTCAAATCACAAAATGACAGCAATGAAATATGGTTAGATTGTAACGCTTTAACACAAACGTGATATGAAGGTTTTTGTACCAACACGAACGAAAGTAAACCCTTGAATCAATAAGAAAAATAATAAACTCATAAATAGAACAAGAGATAATAATCTAAATTAATTAATAAAACGTTATTGCTCACAAGTCTTAATAAGCATATTTATAGTTCTAAGCTACTTTCCAACATCAATCAGGATAAGAAAAATTAAAATAACGAAAATTAAAAAACAATCCAAGTTTGACTGGCGAGAAGATTACTTCAAATATTTTTTCGGGATATGCGTCATGGCCAAAGTCGAGGAGTCTTGTAGGGCTAGTTGTTAGTTTCGATTTGATATTTTATGGGCCCCTTGCTTCTTTTTGAATAAAAAGTTAAGCTACTTTAAAAACAGACCGACTCGAAAAGCTATTCCAAGTCTGAATTGAACTCTTCAGTCTCCTTTGCTAATTTATGAATTTTAAGGATATAATTTTCTCCTATTTTGATCCCTAAATTAATTAGTGGTACTGGCATGGTAGCATAATTGTAATACTAACTTTGAGGATATTGTATCATTTTATAATATTGTTAAGAAAAACATACCTATTTTTGTGGATTAAATTTTTATTATTTCTTTTTATTTTTTTGAATGTAACTCATTTTTGGAGCGGAAAAAATATTTTGAAACAAAGGGAGAATTATAAATTTATAAAACGACCCTCATTTTTCTTCAATTTTCTCTCTCTACCTTCCACATGTTTCTCTTTTTGTATTAAAATTTTTCACTCTCCCTCCCATGTATCACAAATGACACCAAGATGGTTTTAATTCATAGCCAAGGTATGGTTTGATATTGATATATGCAAAATAAAAAATTATAATTTGCATAAAAAAATGTTAACAACTTCAAGAAATTACCATATGATTTATATAATGTTATATGCATTGAATGACAAGGTGCAGTACTAGTAAGTGCGATTTATGAAAGTTTTTACAAATTACAGATTTAAGAGAACAATGGAGGAAAGAGTTTTGAGTTTAGTTTAAAGAACATTAGTTGTATTTTGATTATGAAAGTCTCATGTTTGATGTCAGTTTTTTGTTTACGAATATATGATTCAGATGTAATTAAGCAAGATCTAGACTTTATTTATTTATGTATTATTCTTCTTTGTTTTGTTTGTAATTTTTTTCAGGAAATAATTACTATTTTTTTTTTTCTATTTTGCTAAAAAAAAATGCATTCAACGAGAACTTTGTATTTATGTCAGGGAGTTGACTTGCACAAATTAATGAAAAAATTGGCGAGAAAAACTGAAAATTTTACGTAGTATTTTTGATCGAAAAATTAATTTAATTTATTTTGTACCATTTGCTAAATGACTCATGTTATGATATTTTACATCATAGGTATTCCCGTTCCGTCATCTAACTAACTAATGTCCTTCAAGTAGTATCATGACTTTAAAATACACAAAGCCATTTTACTAAGTCATTCTTCCATACATGGTAGTGGTTTTGATGTATGTACATTATTTTTAATACTATTCATTGGATTACCTTTAAGGTAATCTTGACCATTCATTATATATTAAAATATTAATAAAATTTGTACTTTTTGATAACCTTGGACTTGTTAAACCAGTCAAGTTACATATTTTGTCAAAAACATATAATACTAAAATTTATCTCAAAACATATAATACTACTTAAACAAGTAACCACGTTATTTTAATAGTTGTGGATCAAATTGTGCCACATCCTTTATCAGAAATCAAGACATTAAAGAGACGCGGACCAAATTGAGCCACATATTATTTTTTTCTTTCTTCCTTTTTCAAAAGTCAATTATTTAAATTTTATAATTTTATATTTTTGAATAAATAAAACTTTTACTTAGTAATTCGTGTATTTAAAAGAGATAATTTTTCTTATTTCTTAGTAATTTTTATATATGTTTTATATAATGACTCAAAATAATCATATATGATTAATAAAATAAAACAAATTTTATGAATTTAAATAAATAATCTTCTAATTAATAAGTCCTGCATTTAGAATATAGATTAAAAATAAATCATAGTAAGTTATATATGATAGTTATATTTATTTTTAATTACTAACTATAAATAATTTTATAATATCAATTAAACATTAAATAAATTTATAATTTTGAATATATAAATTTAAGAATTCCTAATTCATAAATTTATATAAATTTATAATTTTAATGATGATTCTTTAATTAATTAGGAAATTAAAAGATATTAAAACAATCTTAACCCCAAATGTTAACAATATTAAATACGAAACCTTATTCATCACCTAAACATATTCACTCCAAATTAAGTGTACAATTCAAACTAAAAGATTCAAAACACTTTGTAATCTATTTAAGGCGCATTTAATTATTCGCCTTAGATCATTTATTAACACCCCAAAGCATAAAAATTAAAAGCTAAAGTTAAGAAATCCTAAAACCCCAATACGACAAATTATTCTTAAGACCTTAGTCCATTGTATCGCTCATATTAATCTGATTTTATAATTATTTTTTTAATACAAAAACTAGACTTCAAATACTCCAATTTAACCTTAAGAATCACTCAAATCAAATTAAAAATCATTAAGTTATCCGTTTTTAAATATTAGAAATTGCTACTGAAAATTCTGCTACAAAAATTTCAGATCTGCCTTTCCTTAAAATTTATAATAAACAAAATAGTTAGATTTCATGGTACAAATTGGTAATAAATATTCTCAGCTTATATAAGTATAACATATCCAAATTTACAACGATCCAAGATTAGGAGATATAACTCATACAATAGACCTTAAATATATAAAAACAGATTTTTAGATTTTAACTTCTACATTCAATCAAATTATATTTATTTATATAAATTCATCTTCTCTTTGTGGTTATCATGATATCTAATCATGCATCTATATTTTGTTTAAAAATAATCTCTAATTTAAAACCCCCAGAACTAAACTTAAAATCAAAATATAAAATAATATTTATCTTCCTTGTTCGTCTTTTCTCAACACACAAAAATAAAGAATCTGACTTTCGGATCTTTTAGAGTCCTCAAAATGCCTTAACATCTTCACGGAAATTGTAGCTCGTGAAAAAATATACAAAACATGCTCGAAAACCCCAAATCATTCGGGGTTAATACGATTGAGTTACGAATTTTCAAAATTAGAGCTGAAAATAGTGACAGTTTCAATTAACATCTTTTTCTCTCTAAAATAAAGAGAACGAAAATTGAAGAAATAGGCTTTGGATTCACTCAATTCTGAATTAGATGAATTAATTATGATTTTTCTGAGTAGCTGTAGAATATATAAAGTATCTACTTAGGAATTCAACTAATCAAGTTTAAATAGGATTGGGGTTATATCTAACACTCTTTAAATAAAGTTTGAATACAATTAAGTTATATCTAACAATCTTTAAATATAATGAGAAAACACTATATGACTTACCAAAACCTAATGGACTCCTTAATTTCAATTTATTAATTATCTACAAAAAAATAAAAATAATTAACTTTCCAAAAGAAATAAATTATTAACTTGCCTCTTTAATTCACTTGTGCTTTTAAGAAAATTAAACTAATATTTAATAATTTTTATTAAAAATCTGGGTTATTACATTGTGAGCATCATTGAGGTTAGTATCAAACCGAAATCTAGGTTTCTCCAAACAGTGGCAGCACTTGTATGAGAATGAAAGAGAACTAGATTGCTACTATTACAGTCAAAAGCTGAGTAACTGGCTCCTAGAGAGAGAAAAACAAGTACCTTGAGATTCACCAAGAACAGATCTTCTGCAGATTAGCAAACATTTTTCTTCATCTTCAAATTGGCTTTTTCCTTGGTTTTATATTTTCAGGCTTTGTTTTTTGTCTTGTTTCATTTTGGTCACTCATTTTTTTATATTCTTGGGGTCAAAAACAGCACCATACATTATTACTCGCTTCGTCCCTCTTTATATGTCTATGTTATATACTCTTGGTGAATATAGCAGCATCCTATTAGGTAATACTATCCCTGTTTTAAATAATAAGATTATTATTGACTTTTGAAATTGAGATGATATATAAAAAATTATGAAATAATAAAATCTTGTAATGAGCAGAAATTTTTAGATAGTTTATAATTTTTATCTTTTGTTTGACTAAAATTAATGAAAGACATGTCAATTTTGAGTTAAAAAATGTATTAATTATCATTTCCTAAAAATATTAATTATCATTTCCTAAACAACTCTTTTTTCCCTTCATGTATATTTTCTTGATAAAAAAGCTCTTTTTCCCCTTTATAAATGTCGGTTTATTTTTATGTGAGGCTTATTTTCTCATATAAATTTATTATTTAATAGCTCTCCGTTATTGTGAATCTGTCTTGATTAGGAGTATGGCTAACAATGGTGTTGAGTAAGACAAATTCCTGTTGTGTTAGATCATAGATATTACATTGAAAAAATCAACATTAGCATGATCAATTTAATTAGTCAAATTTCTTAACAATAACATTATCTTATTTATTAGTCGTATGAAACGCGTGTTTACTCTTTTAACCGTTTAGTTCACTAATTTAAATTTTAAACAAAAAGGTAGTTCATTAATTTAAATTTTTAAACAAAAAGGCGACGAATTTTATTTATTTTAATTTGTTTATTACAACAAGAGATATTTAACAAAAATAAGGTTTTTGAAAGAAAATTGATTAAGAAATTCTCCCCAAGAGATTGTTCATTAGGTTGTTGCTTTATCAACTGGCAGGTTGTTGTTTAATTATGAAAGGACATAACCTTATCTCACTATATATATTCACAAGATAATGTAACATAAATTTGCTGACCCATTTTTTATTCATAACGTTCTTCAACTTGAGGTGGTACGCATCATTTTAACGTATCAGAAAGATATACCGGTGGGCTTGATGCTTGATGTGGTGGGACTGGCGACTGGGAACATTTTACCGTATTTTAAAAAGGCTGATGGTGCTAAAGCCTGGAGGCTCGCCTGCGGAGGCATAAATTATTTTAGGAAACTGATATTTTCGCAGGCTTTTTTGTTATTTCCACAGGGTTTACCTATAGCGACAGTTTTAAAACAGTCTATAAACCAATGGCGACCCTTTTCATATGTAAAGTGTCGCTATAGATCTATAGCGACTTTTTTAACTTATAAAGTGTAGTCATAGGTATATAGCCACGGTTTTAAAACCGTCGCTAAAAAAGGGGTCCACCTGCGAAAATAACAAAAAACCCTGTGGAAATAGCAGTTCCCGTTATTTTATGCTCCATCCATCCCATAAAATTTATTAATTTATAATATGTTTAAGTTTAATATTGGTGGCATGTTAAAATTATTTTGTTGTTATAACACCCCAATCTTGTATCGTAATATGTGAATTTTTGTTGTCTATACATAGAATTAAATTACTAACAATAGTATTTTCAATTACAACCTTTGGATGATTTTTTGTTGGACTAAAATAATCTAAGAAAATATTATTGAGAAAGTGTATTAGGTCTTGATATGCTATATTTTGTTTTAGAACCGAAATTTGACCCAAGTATTTATACATTGTATTAGAGTCGACCCTCAAAAGCTTTGGTCAGGTTATCTTATCGGGTTGCTAGTATTATCCAACAATGACTAGTGTGTAATTCTGATGATGATGTCAAAAATTTAAGTGGCGAGTTTGTAATAACTTAGTCCCACATCTAAATATGTGCAAATAATTTGTTTATATATGAGACATTGAATTACTAACAATAAGATCTTTAAGGAAAATGTATTAGGCCTTGGTACGTTATGATTTGATTCGGACTCGGGAGATGACAAGCAAAACCTGTGTTGAAATCAAGCATACCTTTCTCGGTTTGACTAAAGATCAAACAAATTATTTATGTTTATATTTTGCAAGGCCAGCTCTCTCAAAAGTTGCCAATGCCATCCCACTTTTGTATTAACTTGAGGTCATTCTCGACGGACATGTCTGTTGCCTCAAGTGTTGTCGCCCCGTGTTTCCGTCAACCGCCGTCGTTATTGAATCAAAGCCGACAGACTCATTAGTGATGGACAGGTGACGGACTATCCGTCACCTATTATTAAAAATGTCATAGGCGATGGACAGTTCATTGCCAATTACATATAGTCCGTCGAGAATGACTATTTTTCTTAAAAAGTATATTTTTCAAAATTATTAAAATCCCCCTAGTTTTTTTTTTAATAAACCACTAAATATTAGCATCTAAATATATAATATCACACCACCAATAAACAAACTCAATCTCATAAATTTATATATAAAAATAATATGAAAACAATACTAATATTCAAAATTTAAATGTTTAAATACATAAGTATAAAGTCTTTTTATATGTCATGATTATTCTCTCATTAGACAATTTGTGATGCAAGCTCTGGACAAACCCATGCGAGTCTACCAAGGGTGATGGAACTGTTTTCAATGAGTGTTGAGCCCCTGCACAACATAACAAAATTGTTAGGAAATTTGTTCACAGTATAGATACATGTTGAGGTTACACAAAAGGTACATGCATACTGAAGAGAAAAGAATGATCAACACAAGGATAACATGAGGATCAAGCAATCACCTCAGCATGTTGAAGTATTGGAACTAAGGATGATATCACTGTCATTACTATAGGAGAAATTTCTTGACGAACCTGAAATAGGAAGTTCAAAACATGGTGAAAACACTTCAATCTGCGAAGTAGTAACCATTATCAGATTTTAGCAGGGGGAAGAAGTGAACTGATAATGAGCATGCATTCACTCCTACATAACTTGGAATCAATGTAACTTCATAGGAGTTAGCAATCAATACTCAATCAGGAATGATCATCTTAAATGATTATCTTAGCATGAAAAAACTTACTTGCTTGAATAGAACCTCATACGTTTTTGTGGCGCAACGCCAAATACAAATAGGATATAGATTACGAATCTGTAATTTAGTATTGGAAACATCAGTTACCCATACATAAAACAAAGAATTTGAAATCCACAAATATTCTACATAATGTTAGAATGAACAGAAAATGCAAGAGTGCATGCCACATAATTTTTTTGGCAAATTCAAATGCATTTGCATCAAAACATAACTGCATGTATGGGTCATGCACTGGCATGCCTATTCATTTTAAAACGGATATCCAAGTACATAAAGCACACCTTCCACACAGTATATTGACATGGTATCTGAATTATATCAGAATTTGCCAACTTTTAGCTATTGCAAAATTATAGAACAACTGATACGTTTCTCCAAAAAAATTTCACCAAACTCATAATAATGTCATACGATAGAGGCTACAGATGGAAGCAAAGATAAGTAAAGACTATATGCAGTTCAACTAAAGAAATGGACCTGGAATTCTTTTTAGAGTCTTGTTAAATGGGATCATTTTTATTATTGCAAACATATGTAAAAGCCAAAATTTTCTATGCTACTTTGGTTACAACTATATAGAAAAAGAATGCATTCAAAGCTATATTATGAAGAATGGTGATAATACGACTTAAAGAGGCGAATCCACCTTGATTGCTAATTCTCCAATTGCCCTACACGCATTATTAGCCATTGAGACATTTTCCTTCAGCTTCGGAGTGTTCTGCAGAAACATATACCTTGACTAAATGGTAATACTACTGCAAAATAATCGAAAAGATCCAGATCCAAAGTCCACTTACCAGTTGCTTAGCACCAACATCAAGAAATTTAGGCAACCGAGGGTACAAATGAACGGGACAAACATAATCAATCACCAAAATATCAAAGTAGTACAGGACAAACTGAGTTATGTTCAAGAATTTGGACCTAAAAAACTCATCGTATGTGCATATTAACACATAGAGACACAATTAATTCACAGTGGGTGTCTGTATACTTTATGTGTGTGATAATGTGTGCGTGTGTGTGTGTGTGAGTATAGCAGTGGGTGGGTGTGAGAGTAACTTACCAAACAACCAAATCAAACCCAAATCAAGCCTCCTCCGTTCGCCTCCTCACGCCCAAATCCTCCATTCCTCTCCTCGTTGTATGTGTATATGTTTGTAGTAGAGAGGAAGAGGGAAAGGAAGTGAGAGAGGGAATCATCGCCGGTGAAGAAGGAAGAGGGAATAACCGGTGAGCACAAAGCAAACTATTCTTTATTATTCTTTAGGTGAAAGGTAAAATAGTACTCTCATTTCACAAAACGAGTCTAGTTAGCCATTTTTTTGTTGTTTCTCATAAAGTCTTTTAGTATAAAATATCACAATGTACTCAAGTTTGATTTCATATATTTTTATCACGCCTTTACTACTAAACTAACAAGTACTACTAACTACTTAACATCTTTAAAGGTAAAATATTAAACAATATCTTTAACATTTTATGAGGTTGCGAATGCGACCATTTTTGTGAAACCGATGCAGTATATATAACCTTACATGTATAAAGAAGTATCAATTGTTAAATAATCTGGCAATTTATTTAGATGCACTACTGCAGGATTATTGTTCACCTGTATGGTTCTATTGTTTCCCAATATGATAGGATTATAATAATGAGAGTGGAGTTGTGGAAGTAGAGACTAGAAAGAAGGAGCAAGAAAATTAGAGTGCAATTTATAAGTGTATTACAGTTAAAACTGAAAGGCCTTGATGCAACCAATCCCATACACCACTGCAGGTAAAAATTCTTTTAAGCTATCTCTTCAATCAAAATCTCTAACTTTTGACAATGTTTTTGTTTCTTATATAATCCTTCATCGCAATATTTTCACCTAACAACCCGACATTGAACAAATCTAAAATAAAGGAATACGAGGCCCGTAATACAATAATACAAGTGTCCAAGCGGGTGTTAGTTTAGCATGGTAAGGACCAAGAATTTTGAGTTGCATTTTAAATAAAATTGGAAATTTAATTTCTAATTAATTATGTTATGGTGTGAATTAATTTAAACCCTAACTAGATGGTTTGATTTATGTTTGACTATTTAATTAATTTAATTAAAGGAAGTCCGATGAAGGGTTATTAATTATCGGTCTAACCTAAGGTTGTATTTTTAATATCAATGGATTGATATGTTATTGAACCTTATTAAATATTCAATTAATATTGAATATGACAAGTCTAATTAGATTATGTAAATTAAATTAAATTAAATTTGACTATTAAAGTGTTCCCATAGTTATTTAAACAAGCCCAAACAATTAATTAAGTGAGGGACGTGTGGAATTTGCTTTGTGGGTTGATATTTAATTAAGCTAGCCCAATTTAATAAGAAGTGGGTGAGTTATTTTGGTAGCCCAATGTTGTTGGATTATTATGATCATAGAAGGCCCAAATGAATTAAATTGCAAACCCAATGTTTGGTCCAATTGTCAAAGCTTCTAGAAGGCATGGATTTACTAATTTGGCAATAAAAATAAATCAAAAATGAATTAAATTAAGGGGCATGGCTGCTGGTATGGGGTGTCCATGGACTCCAAATTTTATCCAATTTGTTGCTTGAGTTAGTGTATGGAACACTCAACAAATTGCTAGCATTTTTGAAAAATGGTTGAAGTCCAATGTGTAGATATATAGGTTATATGTATATATTTCTACTACTATAAATATGAACCTTAGCTCACTTGAGTGAAAGTTTGCTAAGTTTGCTAGAGTGCTCTTTTATTGTGAGTGAGTAAGGTGTGAGTTAACTCGGCGAGTTAAAGAAAAAGAAAGTGAGTTAGTGAGTTCTTTAGCGAGTCACTGCCGAGTCACGCTAGACTACTTCAAGGGGTGTTATTGGATGTCATCTAAATCCATCATCTACTTTGGAAAGAAGAGAAAAGTAGCTCACAAGTCAAAAAGGTATAAAAAAAAAATATTCCTTAAAAACCCTAATCTTGGTTTTCTTTTAAATTTTATGGTAGAGATATTATCTTTGAGCTCTTTGTGCTTAGAATCATGCTAGACATGTTTATATAGGATGCCATGTGGTTTAAATGTGAAGTGGTATGAGTTTATGTAGAAAAATCTAGCAAAATGCTTGAAAATATTTTTATCGACGAACAAAACATAGGTTGTACGAATAAATTTCACATTTTGAAATCTACAAATTATTTTTGTGATTTAATATTTTCTCGGAACATATAGGTAAGTTAAGAACGAAATCCCTTTGGAATCACCCAAAAATGTGTTAAAATGAGCAAGTTATGCATGTTGGACCAAACACACCTCACTGTCCAAGATCTTGCATGAACAGTCCACTTTAAGCCAAATTTTCGAAACCAAAACTTATCCAAAAGTGATGTTTGAGCCTAGAAAATTGTATTTCGGGAAGTCACGAGTCCATCGATACCTAGTAGAGCTCAATCGGAGTTATAGAACTCAAGTTATTAAGGTTTTTCCCCAGATCCCAAAGCTGAACAGAATTTGGAAAAAGGGAAATGTTTCTGCTGTTTTTTTTTTTAAAACCGGCCGGAACTTTCCGGCGACCGGTTCACCGAAATTAAGACCGGTTCCGGCGACGGGTCCTTGACGGAAGTTGTTTGGTTTTGCGTGTACTATTTTATAACTTACCTTTAAAATGTCACCTATCAACTTGACTACAAGAAACATAAATGGTGAAGTGTAAAATAAGCAACAATCACCAACACTTAACCCACATGTGGTAAATTCTCTAACTCCCATAAGACCTATGGTTAAAGTAATACACTTAACCTTGGTCAGTCAAATACCCAACCTTGGTTAAAGCTCATCTTATTTATATATTTACATATTTATACATCTCCCAACAATTAACCATAATGTGGTTAATTCTCTACAATACGCAACCCATGGTTATCTACTAATTCTATCTTGGTAAATTATATATATAATAATTGTATCTACACATTTTGCTAGCAACTAACCCATGCATAGTTAAAGCTTTAATTTATTTACCACTTAGGGTTACTCAATTAACTCATCCATAGTTAATTCTCATCATCACATTCATTTACCTAGCAATTAACCAATATTTGGTTAATGCCCTCTCTTGCTTACCAACTAGGGTTATTCAATTAACCCTACATTAGTTAATTCTCTACACTTATCAATACTTGAAAAATATTCTCCCAACACATTGACCAACATTTGACTTTTCACCTTACAAGTCAAACGGTTGACTTTGACCAAAAGGCAACCCCGACACCAAATTGTGTTTACTATCTCTCTTTGTTAATTTTGACGTTCTGAACTCAACGGTGCAGTTCGCTTCTCCAAATTCTCTTCCAAACTCCAAATTGGGGTTTTAACTCGACTTTCTTCTCTTTCCTTTAGTCAAACTTTGACTAGTTGACCACTTTGTCATTTCTTGACATTTCTATTTGTTTCCTTGCCTTCACACATGTAAGTATACTCGTGATATCAGGTATACGTTACCTCATTCTCTTTACACCGCTATTCCACAAAATTACAACTATACAAGGTTCATCCTTAATCTTAGACTGCCACCTTAATAACTTGGCCTCACATACAAGTCTTACAATTATTACGTGCTTAGGCTTATTCACAATATTCATATGGCTTTCCTTATATATAAATTTGACCCGCCTTAATCTTAATCCATTTTGGACTGTTATTAAATTTCCAATCACTTGGCCACTAGGTTGGGTTTAATTTTAATTACCACCACAATACCTAGCTTATCTCTTCCCGATTTATTAATTTGGGATATCTTAAATGACTATTCAAGGTTTAACTTTCATAACCTTGTTTAATTAATATATTAAACTTTACAGTGTTCTTGATGATTAATTCAATTAATCATTTATCACGATCGACTAAAATGTAATTAACGCACCTCCAAGTATATACGTATCTATACATATACACCTTCACGAAATCTTAAAAATATTTCTCCAATTGAAATTTATTTTCCTAATAAATTTCCTCATATATCACACTAAAAACTTCTTACATAATTTCCTTTAGTCAAATACATTCATTGAGCTTTAAATGTATTATATTACCTTATTATTAATATACCTCAAAGTATACATAATAATGAAATTCTAGGTTTTAAAATTTAAAAACCTACATTCACTCACATTTAAATCCTAACACAAAGATTAGGGTCAAATGTTTACTCACTTTCTACACCTTTTACTTTTCCAAATTTAGGTTTTAACTTCAACCTTTATTTTATCATCTAAGATCTTATTTAAAAATCTTCTGAAATATTCGGGACATTACAGTTATAAATTGCTTACATTCTTGAGTCAAGAATTATACTGAGCTTAAAATCATATCTGATTAGTTAAGAAGCAAACTTTTAAAAACAAACTTATTTTCAAAAAGGATATTTGAGATAGTGTATTTTTAGTGTTTGTAAGAAATAGAGTAATCGCAAACCAAGACCAAAATCTCAGAGATGTCAATAGGTGTTGAGTCTCTATTTTACTTGCGAGGATACGAAAAAATCTTTAATTTCAAGACCAGATTTATAATTAGTATTGAGCTTAGGATTACTAGTAGAACTACATTAATTTGATAAAGCAGCGGGGAGCTTCTTTCAAGGTAATTATTTGTAGTGAAACTTAAAGTTTAACTGTAAAACTTTGTAAATGTTTCTTCACCTATTGAAGGAGAGATTAATTATTATCATAGTGATAGGATCATAAGTCCTGGAGAGGAGTTTGGGACTAGACGTAGCAGTATTCCCTTAGTGTATACTGTGAACCAACTAAATCCACTATGTTATGTGAGATTGCTTTTGTATGGGTGTTTAACATAACAATTGGCATAATCACTAAAATTATTAAGATAAATAATTAAAAAAATAGAATTTTAAAAAGGCCACGGATTTTTATAAAATATAATAATCTATTCAACACCCTCTTCTAGATTATTATTACAACATTTTATTTTCTGTTTTAAGCTTTCATAAAATTTCAACTTTGATGCAAATAATAAATTAAAATTCAAGATAACGATATTTCCATCGCAATTTATATTCTTTTATACACATTATAAGTTTTTAAGGTTTGTTTATAAAGTATGTTTTCATGTTTTTACTTTATATTTTTATTTTCTTATTTTCATCGGAAGAAATGTAAATCATATAACATATAATTGGGGAAAAACCAGCTCAAAAAATATAATTGGCCATAGTTTCTTTGTAACTCTCCACCTGTCTCATTTCTTTAGTAAAATGAAACCTTGTGTAAGCTAAAACTTTGGAATTCATCCTTTTCATTCTCACCTAAAATTCATCAAATTCAATTTAATTTTTCCTTACGTCTGATTAAGTTAGTGTGTTGATATGATTCAGAAGTCGATCCAATTTTTGAGTAGGGTCAAATATTATATATTTTGTATTTTGTATTATCGATATGTAAGAAAATAACACATTTGGTGAGATTAATACTCCATTTATTCCGCAAAAAGGGTCTCGTTTGTAAAATCTACTACTAATATTTTTTAGACATTTGTTTCATGTTTTACCCCCGATAGTTTGTAGTTCAGAAATGGCAACACGACAATAAATTTAAGACGAAAAACTTGGGGAACAGAAACTCAAAAAGAGTATGCAAGAGGTTTGCAAATAGTCCCACAATGAGTAAGAGAAGTAGGAAATACACAAAGCAGCAGCCATATATTGAAGCCTCCTGCTGCAGCAAGAAAAGCACGCAGCCACGCTGTGAGCACAAAGCGAACTATTCTTTCGCCTTTTACTAAAGAATACCGTGTGCTCGAGGCAAATAGTGGCATACGCTTATTTTTGGGGGACCACACCTTATGGTTGGGTACCTACAACTCCAGTTAAGTCATTTGGCGAAGGCATCAATTACCCATAAATAATATACAAGTAAGACCAAATGCATATAAATATATATATATATATATATATATATAGGACTGTTTCTTATTTACCGTATAAATTTTCATTAATCCAAAGCGTAACAGTATTGAATTTCTGAAACCATTATTCTTTAGGTGAAAGGTAAAATAGTACTCTCATTTCACAAAAAGAGTAATTAGTCATTTTTTTTGTTGTTTCACATAAAGTCCTTTAGTATAAAATATCACAATGTACTCAAGTTTGATTTCATATATTTTTATCGTGCCTTTACTACAAAACTAACAAGTACTACTAACTACTTAATATTTTTAAAGGTAATTATTAAACAATATCTTTAACATTTTCCGAGGTTGCGAATGCGACCATTTTTGTGAAACCGATGCAGTATATATAGCATTACGTGTATGAAGAAGTATCAATAGTTAAATAATCTGACAATTTATTTAGATGCACTACTGCAGGATTTCTCTAGCTTATAGGCTATTGTTTCCCAACATGACAGGATTATAATAATGAGTGGAGTTGTGGGAGTAGAGACTAGAAAGGAACATGAAGATTAGAGTGCAATATATAAGTGTATTACGGTTGAAACTGAAAGGCCTTGATGAAACCAATCCCATACACCACTGCAGGTCAAAATTCTTTAAAGTTATCTCTTCAATCAAAATCTCTAACTTTTGACAATATTTGCACCTAACAACCCGACATTGAACAAATCTAAAATAAAGGAATACGAGGCCAGTAATACAATAATACAAGTGTCCAAGTGGGTGTAAGTTTAGCACCACTTCGACTAGTTGTGATGAACCTGTAAGGCAACTAAGCTTTAAAAGGTGAAGTGTACGTGTAGGTAAAGCATACCTTTCTCGGCCTTTTGGCTAAGATCAAGTGTAGTATCTGTTCTTATCAGTTTAATATCTGATATGTGAGCCAATGGCTCACACGATATTAAATTTATTTTTTGAGGGGGAGAGTTCATCACAGTAGCTTGCTGCTGGATCTCTCAAGTGTCGCCTTGGCTTTGAACTATAGACTTGGCATGGCGCACCCCACCAAATCAGTTACAATGTTTATACATGCAACTATTATGATCCCGTATAAAAGGTTGTTCTGATAGCATCAACATATTACCCAACTGCTGCACCAACATATGGCAAATGCTGTTCTTAGCCAAGATCCCTGAAAAATTCCAAACATCTGATTGAAAGGTGAAGGAAGCTATGGTGCTGTGTCTGATTTCCCATGAGGCACCAAGGCATGTATCTAGGCCTGAAGTTTAATATGCATCTGTTGTAACATACATGAATAACCTCAATTGTTGCATATAATTCTGTAGAATTTTTTTTTGGAACTTCAAAGCATTAACTTTTGTTATTAGAAGAAAACCGGGGCTTAAAGTTTGTAACTTTAACCTAAGATGAATGAGTGCAAATAAAAAGCAATTGGAGTTTCTGACAACTTGGATTTTCTGGACTTGGGGTATATCACGACATTACTTGAACAGGATCTGTTCTATAGGCTTGTACTTCTGTATTCTTGATTTCTAAGGAGGCAGGTAACCATGTCTGGTGGATGAATCATGAAGGCATGGCTAGAGCATGATTAACAATCTCTCTGGTCCTTGGACTACTTAAGCTTGTGGGTGGCTATATGCGGTTGTCTTGACAGACCTATAAAATTTCATTGGCAACTTTTTAGCTCTTTTACAACTGCGATGGTATTCAAATTATTAAGGCTTGTAGGCGACAATTTGTGAATTTTATGCTTTTGTTTTTATTATTGAAGTTCACTGGGAAAGTTTTCTTAAAGTTGCTACAGTTTGGAATATTTTGTAAATCTGCACTTGTTTCGGGATAATATGGGGAGACTGTAATAACCCGAATATTTAACAATATCTCTTTTAATAAATATATGGAGGAGATTAATAAAGGTTAGAGATTGATAACCTAGTTGTAGATATTAGAATGGGGTAAAAGACTGGATTAGATTAAATTTTTATTTGTTTAATCTATGAGCTAGCAAGAACCAATAAGGTTCAATATGTGTGATAGGGACTTTTAGGAATAAGGTCCTATGATGTATAAGAAGATAATACAATTTCATTAGGAAATATTTCTAAAAGAAGAAATATGCCGAGAAATCGTTACGTAAGTTCATTGATAAAAATGTTCAGTTAATTTTGAACATCGCATGTGATTATAAATCAAGTAAACTAATTAATATAATTAGTCATTAATAAAACTTGCGTAGGACATTTAATATATTATTTAATAAGTCCAAAATATTTGGATAATTAGTGTACTAACCTAGAGATATTTAATATCAAGAAATTGATAAGTGAGGAAATTAATTAATTATTCAATTAAATTTGAATAAAGTTTTGGTAACAAAATGGGTAAATTAACTAATGTGATTATTAATTAATGTGAAGTGGGAATAATATTTAAAGTTCCAAATTAAATGAATAATTAATGGACTAGTCTATCTGCTTATTTGACAAGTTCAATTAACTATTTAATTAAGGATTTGAGGGTTTACTGTGTGTGATTAAATTAATTAGTCTAATAAACTAATTAATGAGAGTTTAATTGGATGTCCAATAACTTAATTGGTCAAGTCCAACATGTTGGTAGAATTACTAGTCCAATTAAATTAAATTATGTGTTTAAATGATTTAATTTAAAGTCAATTATTTGACTACCTGCTAGAAACTTGCAAATGGACAAATTAACAATTAAAAATTAAATCAAAAATGCTAGATTCGGGAGGAGATTTAGAGGAAGTGACCGGTTATGTCATAGCTAAGGAAGCTAGGATTGATTTGTTGTCCAAAAATATACAAGCAATCCCTTAAATTATGGACCAAGTTTGACTTTGTGAATTGCTAGCCAAAAATGATATATACATGTATTGTATCTATCATTTTCTACCTCTATAGATATGAGTCATTGCTAATGTGTTGGGGGTTGGGATGATTGCAAGCTCTCTTCACAAATTGGTTGAGTGCGTTGAGTGAGTCGGAAATGAGTTCCACTACTACCTTTAGTAGTGAGTTAGCGAGTTAAGGTGAGTTCATCCACCGAGTCAACCGAGTTAGGCCGAGTCGAGCGAGTCGAGCTTATTTTTTGAACGAGATAGGCCTGGGATGTTCATAAGCTACTCGGGTAGAGAAGGAAGCAAGCACACAAAAACCCAAAAGGTTAGAAAACCCTAAAAGCCCTAGTTATGCTTGTTCTGTGATTAAAATTTTAAATAAATGGCAAAAATACCATCTTTATGTTCTTTAAGTCTAGATCCATGCTAGATATGTTAACCAAGTGTTTCATGGATTTTTGGTATGGATCCATAAGCATTTATGTGAAAAAAGTTGGCCAAAATATGTAAAATCATGTTTTCCGGAAAGTTAGAAATTGAGCAGTACATTGCTGGAATTACTGTTCACGATCGGAAAATTGGATTCTCAATCCATCAATTTTGTTGGGTAGATCTTGAAGTTATGTAAATTCTGAAACTTGAATGACTAAAATCCGAGTTAAAATGAATTAGTTATGATTTTTCTAGCAAAACACTCCACTGTTGGAAGTTTTGCGTGAACAGTCCGGTTCCAGGTTGTTTTCAAAGGTCAAATCGTGTCCGAAAAATTAATTCGATAATGGAAAATTGTAGTTCGGGAAGTCATGATTCCAACAATATAAAGTAGAGCACCATCCAAGTATAAACCTCCTAGACCCAAGCATCCATGACCTCCATCAATGGTTTCAAGCTTACTCTTCTAGCTTCTTCATTGTATATTCCAAAAATTGAAGGTTTTGGGATGGAAAATCCAAGGTTTGGCAACCTCCCATGGAAGAAGATCATAACCCCTCTTCTTCTCTCAAACCCTAGCCTCTCTCTCTCAGCCCCCAAATGAATTAAGGAAATGAAAGATATGATATTATGGCTGAAAAATTGAACTAAAAAGCTGATCTACTGACCTGTTATAGTGCACCGACGCGGCGGTAGCAAGGCATCGCTATGACACAGAACCCTGTTGTTTCTGAGTTTTTGTACTAGCGTCGTGGCGCTCATTTTAACGACTGCGGCGGTGGCCCTTTTTGTAGAATTACCAAAATGCCATCTAACTATAATTTTCCTACAAAATAAAAATAAATTTAAAACATATAATTACTATAAATAACCTAAAACATAATTAAAACTAATATTAACAACATTTATAGGAATAATAATAATAATACTAATAATAAAAAATACACATAACTTAATATAAAACACTTAAAAAAATATCTAAAATTTTAATTTTAATTAATGTATTATTGATATTGTAAAGTGTAAAATATCTAAAATTTATCATGAAATATGAAAATTATGTACTACAAGAACAACATTATAGTTATTAGTTTATTATAAATATTTTATTTTCAAAACTTATGTGCGAGAAAAAGAGTGGATGATAAATTAGTATTATCTTTCATTGAAAATGCGGTTAGTTTGATAATTTCTCTAGGAATTTTTAGTTTTACCAATTTTTTTACAAACTTAAATAAAATTAAAATAACTATTTTTTCATAATCATAACTAAATATATATGCACTTCATTCAAATGTTTAGGTTAATAATTGATCGAGGGAACCTGTAATATATAATGCAATGAATTATTATTTGATAAATTAATAACTACAACTATTTTCTTAAATTTCTAATTAAATATTTATTTTTTTAATAATACTCTCTCCATTCCATACTATTTGGTTATTGTTGACTTTTTAAAGTCAGCCTAAGTGATTTTTACACTCACAATTGACATAGATATTTTAATTTTAATCAATACAATGATGAATATTGTAAATTATAAAAAAAGTATTACTCATTGTAAGTTTTATTGTTTTATAATTTTTAATTAGACATTTTAATTTTGAGTTTGAAAATATCACGTAATGACTTTCAAAAGTCATTAATGATAATATAATTTAGAACTAAGGGAGTATAGTAAATTATTATCCATGTCGCTCGTTGTTCGCACAGGGTTGGTGAGCTTGTTCATTATTAGTTTCTGTTGTTAATCTTTATATGTATCTGCAGTCAAGGAAAGTGATAATAAAAAAAGCCGAGATAGCTAAACTATTTTACTAGCTCATCATGCACTTACTTACTTGAATTTGTTTGGCAGAACATGCACAAGCTCGATCCTAAAAAACTCCCCTTCCTTTCTTACTTAATGTGCTTGTTATTCCTTCGTATTTTTCCCGACTAGTGTGTTCAGATTCTTAAAAATACCGTTTTTATTTTGTCTTATATCATAGACTTTTACTTTGATCACAATTCAATTTTGTCATGTCACATAAATATTTAAAAATCACATGGACAATGATGAATAGTATATAAGCCTATTATGAAAAAGTATCAGCAGGTAGACTTTTGTTTTCTAATAAGACAGGTGGCATGATTTATGATAGTCTTTTCACTGAAGGGACAATAGGACAAAATCAACTAGAAAAGATGCAAATTCTCCCCCCATAAACTATGTAGTTAGTTTTTATTTGGGGTACACATTTATATTGTGTTTGCAAGTTTTTATTTCAGGGGAGGGGAGGGGAGGGGAGGGGAAAATAATTAAAATCCCTTCAAATAGCATGTTTGTGAGTTTTTGTAGGGAATGAGGGAAGAGATTTAGAGGTAAAATTGATTTAATTTTTGGCTAAAAAATTTTCCCTCAAAAGTGGGAGGATTTGGAAGGATGGGAAAGTGAGATATTTTACATTACCAAAAACAACCTTGTAAAATAAATAATATGACAATTTTACCCTTCACTAGCATAACTCTCAATTATTATAAACACATTATGTAAGGGAAATTCGTCAATTACAGGGAATTATACTCTGCCCTAGTTAATGCACCAATGTCAATCCTTAATTACATAACCAATGCCAATCAGTAATAAATTAATTACAAACACAGTATATAAACACAACATATTTCTCTTATACACACAGTATATAAACACAATATATATTGTGTATCCTATATTTATATAATAATATATAAACACAGTACATATTGTTTTTTATATTATTTATATAAATAATAAATAAATGTAGTATATTATTTATATGAATACAATATACAGTATACATTATATAAATATATTATTATATAATGTATTTATATAAATATAGTATATACTGTATATAAATACATTATATTTAATTTATATACTGTGTTTATAAGAATTTCCGTTTTAAACACAGTATATAAGGGAATTCGTCAATTAGCTGGGGAAATTCTTAATTACATTACCAATGCCAATTGGTAATAACTTAATTGGTGCCTCAAATGGGATAATAAATATATATTGCTAATTATTTTAGTTGTAAAAAAAAGTTTCATTGTCACCATTTTAAGTTATTTTATTAAATGTTAAATTTTATAATTAAATTTGATATCAATTCATTTGATTTTAGTCACTACAATTATAAATAACATAAATTATCTTAAAAATAATATTAAATACGGATAATTTAAATTATCTTAGAAACAATACATTAATGAACTATAATAGTTAATTTATAAATATCTCAATATGAATTAAAAATTTATTATTATCAAAATATAAATAGATTTTAATTTTACAAATTAACTTCAAAACATCAAAATCAAAACAACCTAACAAAGTAGTAAGAATAATTAGTAACATACCATCTATTAATTAATAATTATGTGAAAAATTAATTACTGTTGGAGGGAATTAATGTAGGTGAAGAAGCTATCAACCATACTTTTTGTGATTTTCATTGAATGCCCATATTAAAATATGTAAGAGTAATATAGTAATAGTGTAGTTTAAAAATAAGAATTTTGTCCTTTCCTTTCCTACTTCTAAACAGAAAATTTAATTAAAATCTCATCTCATCCATTCATTTCTAAAACTCACAAACACGACAAAAGAAAACGATAATCCATCCCTTCCACTTCTGTACTTTCCTTTCCCATCTCATCCCTCCAAACTCACAAACACAGTATAAGGATATTAAGTCATTTATCCTTTTGAAATATCCCAAAAGAAAATTTACTCCATTTAATAAAAAAATGTTTGTGGAGGAAAATATTTTTATAAGTGAGACTCTTTTTGTGGGGAAAAAGGATTACATAAATAAGCATATCAAATTATCTTTTTGAAAGTCAATTTGAGATTTTATATTCCCTCAAATCACAAAATGACAGCAACGAAAGATGGTTAGATTGTAACGCTTTAACACAAACGTGATATGAAGGTTTTTGTACCAACACGAACGAAAGTAAACCCTTGAATCAATAAGAAAAATAATAAACTCATAAATAGAACAAGAGATAATAATCTAAATTAATTAATAAAACGTTATTGCTCACAAGTCTTAATAAGCATATTTATAGTTCTAAGCTACTTTCCAACATCAATCAGGATAAGAAAAATTAAAATAACGAAAATTAAAAAACAATCCAAGTTTGACTGGCGAGAAGATTACTTCAAATATTTTTTCGGGATATGCGTCATGGCCAAAGTCGAGGAGTCTTGTAGGGCTAGTTGTTAGTTTCGATTTGATATTTTATGGGCCCCTTGCTTCTTTTTGAATAAAAAGTTAAGCTACTTTAAAAACATACCGACTCGAAAAGCTATTCCAAGTCTGAATTGAACTCTTCAGTCTCCTTTGCTAATTTATGAATTTTAAGGATATAATTTTCTCCTATTTTGATCCCTAAATTAATTAGTGGTACTGGCATGGTAGCATAATTGTAATACTAACTTTGAGGATATTGTATCATTTTATAATATTGTTAAGAAAAACATACCTATTTTTGTGGATTAAATTTTTATTATTTCTTTTTATTTTTTTGAATGTAACTCATCTTTGGAGCGGAAAAAATATTTTGAAACAAAGGGAGAATTATAAATTTATAAAACGACCCTCATTTTTCTTCAATTTTCTCTCTCTACCTTCCACATGTTTCTCTTTTTGTATTAAAATTTTTCACTCTCCCTCCCATGTATCACAAATGACACCAAGATGGTTTTAATTCATAGCCAAGGTATGGTTTGATATTGGTATATGCAAAATAAAAAATTATAATTTGCATAAAAAAATGTTAACAAGTTCAAGAAATTACCATATGATTTATATAATGTTATATGCATTGAATGACAAGGCGCAGTACTAGTAAGTGCGATTTATGAAAGTTTTTACAAATTACAGATTTAAGAGAACAATGGAGGAAAGAGTTTTCAGTTTAGTTTAAAGAACATTAGTTGTATTTTGATTATGAAAGTCTCATGTTTGATGTCAGTTTTTTGTTTACGAATATATGATTCAGATGTAATTAAGCAAGATCTAGACTTTATTTATTTATGTATTATTCTTCTTTGTTTTGTTTGTAATTTTTTTCAGGAAATAATTAATATTTTTTTTTTCTATTTTGCTAAAAAAAAATGCATTCAACGAGAACTTTGTATTTATGTCAGGGAGTTGACTTGCACAAATTAATGAAAAAATTGGCGAGAAAAACTGAAAATTTTACGTAGTATTTTTGATCGAAAAATCAATTTAATTTATTTTGTACCATTTGCTAAATGACTCATGTTATGATATTTTACATCATAGGTATTCCCGTTCCGTCATCTAACTAATGTCCTTCAAGTAGTATCATGACTTTAAAATACACAAAGCCATTTTACTAAGTCATTCTTCCATACATGGCAGTGGTTTTGATGTATGTACATTATTTTTAATACTATTCATTGGATTACCTTTAAGGTAATCTTGACCATTCATTATATATTAAAATATTAATAAAATTTGTACTTTTTGATAACCTTGGACTTGTTAAACCAGTCAAGTTACATATTTTGTCAAAAACATATAATACTACTTAAATTTATCTCAAAACATATAATACTACTTAAACAAGTAACCACGTTATTTTAATAGTTGTGGATCAAATTGTGCCACATCCTTTATCAGAAATCAAGACATTAAGGAGACGTGGACCAAATTGAGCCACATATTATTTTTTTCTTTCTTCCTTTTTCAAAAGTCAATTATTTAAATTTTATAATTTTATATTTTTGAATAAATAAAACTTTTACTTAGTAATTCGTGTATTTAAAAGAGATAATTTTTCTTATTTCTTAGTAATTTTTATATATGTTTTATATAATGACTCAAAATAATCATATATGATGAATCTAACATAGTAATTATTAATTTTATGATTAATAAAATAAAACAAATTTTGTGAATTTAAATATATAATCTTCTAATTAATAAGTCCTGCATTTAGAATATAGATAAAAAAAAAATCATAGTAAGTTATATATGATAGTTATATTTATTTTTAATTACTAACTATAAATAATTTTATAATATCAATTAAAACATTAAATAAATTTATAATTTTGAATATATAAATTTAAGAATTCCTAATTCATAAATTTATATAAATTTATAATTATAATGATGATTCGTTAATTAATTAGGAAATTAAAAGATATTAAAACAATCTTAACCCCAAATGTTAACAATATCAAATACGAAACCTTATTCATCACCTAAACATATTCACTCCACATTAAGTGTACAATTCAAACTAAAAGATTCAAAACACTTTGTAATCTATTTAAGGCGAATTTAATTATTCGCCTTAGATCATTTATTAATACCCCAAAGCATAAAAATAAAAAGCAAAAGTTAAGAAATCCTAAAACCCCAATACGATAAATTATTCTTAAGACCTCAGTCCATTGTATCGCTCATATTAATCTGATTTTATAATTATTTTTTAAATTATTTTTTTTATTACAGAAACTAGACTTCGAATACTCCAATTTAACCTTAAGAATCCCTCAAATCAAATTAAAATCATTAAGTTATCCATTTTAACATATTAGAAATTGCTACTGAAAATTCTGCTACAAAAATTTCAGATCTGCCTTTCCTTAAAATTCATAATAAACAAAATAGTTAGATTTAATGGTACAAATTGGTAATAAATATTCTCAGCTTATGTAAGTATAACATATCCAAATTTACAACGATCCAAGATTAGGAGATATAACCCATACAATAGACCTTAAATATATAAAAACAGATTTTTAGATTTTAACTTCTACATTCAATCAAATTATATTTATTTATATAAATTCATCTTCTCTTTGTGGTTATCATGATATCTAATTACACGTCTACATTTTGTTTAAAAATAATCTCTAATTTAAAACCCGCAGAACTAAACTTAAAATCAAAATATAAAATAATATTTATCTTCCTTGTTCGTCTTTTCTCAACACACAAAAATAAAGAATCTGACTTTCGGATCTTTTAGAGTCCTCAAAATGCCTTAACATCTTCACGGAAATTGTAGCTCATGAAAAAATATACGAAACATGCTCGAAATCCCAAATCATTCGGGGTTAATACGATTGAGTTACGAATTTTCAAAATTAGAGATGAAAATAGTGACAGTTTCAATTAACATCTTTTTCTCTCTAAAATAAAGAGAACGAAAATTGAAGAAACAGGCTTTGGATTCACTCAATTCTGAATTAGATGAATTAATTATGATTTTTCTGAGTAGCTGTAGAATATATAAAGTATCTACTTAGGAATTCAACTAATCAAGTTTAAATAGGATTGGGGTTATATCTAACACTCTTTAAATAAAGTTTGAATACAATTAAGTTATATCTAACAATCTTTAAATATAATGAGAAAACACTATATGACTTACTAAAACCTAATGGACTCCTTAATTTCAATTTATTAATTATCTACAAAAAAATAAAAATAATTAACTTTCCAAAAGAAATAAATTATTAACTTACCTCTTTAATTTACTTGTGCTTTTAAGAAAATTAAACTAATATTTAATAATTTTTAATAAAAATCTGGGTTATTACATTGTGAGCATCATTGAGGTTAGTATCAAATCGAAATCTAGGTTTCTCCAAACAGTGGCAGCACTTGTATGAGAATGAAAGAGAACTAGATTGCTACTATTACAGTCAAAATCTGAGTAACTGGCTCCTAGAGAGAGAAAAACAAGTACCTTGAGATTCACCAAGAACAGATCTTCTGCAGATCAGCAAACATTTTTCTTCATCTTCAAATTGGCTTTTTCCTTGGTTTTATATTTTCAGGCTTTGTTTTGTGTCTTGTTTCATTTTGGTCACTCATTTTTTTATATTCTTGGGGTCAAAAACATCACCATACATTATTACTCGCTCCGTCCCTCTTTATATGCCTATGTTATATACTCTTGGTGAATATAGCAGCATCCTATTAGGTAATACTATCCCTGTTTTAAATTATAAGATTATTATTGACTTTAGAAATTGAGATGATATATAAAAAATTATGAAATAATAAAATCTTATAATGAGCAGTAATTTTTAGATAGTTTATAATTTTTATCTTTTGTTTGACTAAAATTAATGAAAGACATGTCAATTTTGAGTTAAAAAATGTATTAATTATCATTTCCTAAAAATATTAATTATCATTTCCTAAACAGCTCTTTTTTCCCTTCATGTATATTTTCTTGATAAAAAAGCTCTTTTTCCCCTTTATAAATTTTGGTTTCTTTTAATGTGAGGCTTATTTTCTCATATAAATTTATTATTTAATAGCTCTCCGTTATTGTGAATCTGTCTTGATTAGGAGTATGGCTAACAATGGTGTTGAGTAAGACAAATTCCTGTTGTGTTAGATCATAGATATTACATTGAAAAAATCAACATTAGCATGATCAATTTAATTAGTCAAAATTCTTAACAATAACATTATCTTATTTATTAGTCGTATGAAACACGCGTTTACTCTTTTAACCATTTAGTTCACTAATTTAAATTTTAAACAAAAAGGTAGTTCATTAATTTAAATTTTTAAACAAAAAGGCGAAAGGTTTTTGAAAGAAAATTGATTAAGAAATTCTCCCCAAGAGATGGTTCATTAGGTTGTTGCTTTATCAATTGGCAGGTTGTTGTTTAATTATGAAAGGACATAACCTTATCTCACTATATATATTCACAAGATAATGTAACATAAATTTGCTAACCCATTTTTTATTCAGAAAGATAGACTGGTGGGCTTGCTGCTTGATGTGGTGGGACTGACGACTGGGAACATTTTACCGTATTTTAAAAAGGCTGTTGGTGCTAAAGCCTGGCGGCTCGCCTGCGGAGGCATAAATTATTTTAGGAAACTAATATTTCCGCAGGCTTTTTTGTTATTTCCACATGGTTTACCTATAGCGACAGTTTTAAAACCGTCTATAAACCAATGGCGACCCTTTTCATATGTAAAGTGTCGCTATAGATCTATAACGGCGATTTTAACTTATAAAGTGTAGTCATAGGTATATAGCGATGGTTTTAAAACCGTCGCTAAAAAAGGGGTCCACCTGCGAAAATAACAAAAAACCCTATGGAAATAGCAGTTCCCATTATTTTATGCTCCATCCATCCCATAAAATTTATTAATTTATAATATGTTTAAGTTTAATATTGGTGGCATGTTAAAATTATTTTGTTGTTATAACACCCCAATCTTGTATCGTAATATGTGAATTTTTGTTGTTTATACATAGAATTAAATTACTAACAATAGTATTTTCAATTACAACCTTTGGATGATTTTTTGCTGGACTAAAATAATCTAAGAAAATATTATTGAGAAAGTGTATTAGGTCTTGATATGCTATATTTTGTTTTAGACCCGAAATTTGACCCAAGTATTTATACATTGTATTAGAGTCGACCCCCAAAAGCTTGGGTCAGGTTATCTTATCGGGTTGCTAATATTATCCAACAATGACTAGTGTGTAATTCTGATGATGATGTCAAAAATTTAAGTGGCGAGTTTGTAATAACTTAGTCCCACATCTAAATATGTGAAAATAATTTGTTTATATATGAGACATTGAATTACTAACAATAAGATTCCTTGGTACGTTATGATTTGATTCGGACTCAGGAGATGACAAGCAAAACCTGTGTTGAAATCAAGCATACCTTTCTCGGTTTGACTAAAGATCAAACAAATTATTTATGTTTATATTTTGCAAGGCCAGCTCTCTCAAAAGTTGCTAATGCCATCCCACTTTTGTATTAACTTGAGGTCATTCTCGACGGACATGTCCATTGACTCAAGTGTTGTCGCCCCGTGTTTCCGTCAACCGCCGTCGTTATTGAATCAAAGCCGACAGACTCATTAGTGATGGACAGGTGATGGACTGTCCGTCACCTATTATTAAAAATGTCATAGGCGATGGACAGTTCATTGCCAATTACATATAGTCCGTCGAGAATGACTATTTTTCTTAAAAAGTATATTTTTCAAAATTATTAAAATCCCCCTTGTTTTTTTTAATAAACCAATACTACCAATTTAACAAATAAACCACTAAATATTAACATCTAAATATACAATATCACACCACCAATAAACAAACTCAATCTCATAAATTTATATATAAAAATAATATGAAAACAATACTAATATTCAAAATTAAATGTTTAAATACATAAATATAAAGTCTTTTTATATGTCATGATTATTCTCTCATTAGACAATTTGTGATGGAAGCTCTGGACAAACCCATGCGAGTCTACCAAGGGTGATGGAACTGTTTTCAATGAGTGTTGAGCCCCTGCACAACATAACAAAATTGTTAGGAAATTTGTTCACAGTATAGATACATGTTGAGGTTACACAAAAGGTACATGCATACTGAAGAGAAAAGAATGGCCAACACAAGGATAACATGAGGATCAAGCAATCACCTCAGCATGTTGAAGTATTGGAACTAAGGATGATATCACTGTCATTACTATAGGAGAAATTTCTTGACGAACCTGAAATAGGAAGTTCAAAACATGGTGAAAACACTTCAATCTGCGAAGTAGTAACCATTATCAGATTTTAGCAGGGGGAAGAAGTGAACTGATAATGAGCATGCATTCACTCCTACATAACTTGGAATCAATGTAACTTCATAGGAGTTAGCAATCAATACTCAATCAGGAATGATCATCTTAAATGATTATCTTAGCATGAAAAAACTTACTTACTTGAATAGAACCTCATACGTTTTTGTGGCACAACGCCAAATACAAATAGGATATAGATTACGAATCTGTAATTTAGTATTGGAAACATCAGTTACCCATACATAAAACAAAGAATTTGAAATCCACAAATATTCTACATAATGTTAGAATGAACAGAAAATGCAAGAGTGCATGCCACATAATTTTTTTGGCAAATTCAAATGCATTTGCATCAAAACATAACTGCATGTATGGGTCATGCACTGGCATGCCTACTCATTTTAAAACGGATATCCAAGTACATAAAGCACACCTTCCACACAGTGTATTGACATAAACTTGTAGTGCTTAAATTTAATTAGCAATTTATACGCAAGTGTACGCAATCAACAAATAATACAGTGATAAAATAGAGTGTCGAACCCACAGGGAATTAAAATAATTATTAACCAATTATTAAATTTATATCGCCTTGATCTTATTTAAACAAATGATTTAAAGTTTGTGAAATAGAACTAATTAAAATTAATAAAGAAATTACTTATTAATAAAATACTAGGGGTGGCAGAATCATATATCTAATATCATCTTCTCAATTTTCATGCCCAAAAACTCTACTTTTTATCTCACACTAATTTGGTCTCTCGACTCTATTAGATGCAGAAAATAAAATCAGTTAAGCCCAATTAAGTTTTAAATCAAATTGTTAATTCTTTTACAGCCAAACAAATGTATAAAATCAAAACACTCACTATATCCATCAAAACACAATTTATATCCGCTTTTAACAAATCATAAACTGAATCCAACAAATCATAATGAGAATCCACTTTTATATTTGAGCAATAAAAATAGGCATTCAATAAAAAGAATTATTATTTACGTTAAAGTACTAAATCTGTAAAATTGATTGGCATGGATTTGTGCAATGGAATCAATTAAATATAATCATCCTTAACCCTAGAAATTAATCTAACCTAGCATACTTAAAATTAAAACACAAAACATAATTAAATAATGTATAAATAAAATAATCCACAAATAATTCAACGTATCAAAATTACAACAATAAAAGAAAAAGAAAAGAAATCAAATCTGTATTAATCCGCTGTCACTCGGATCACAATTTTCAATCTCCAAGCTTTCGTCTTCAATTGATGAACCCTTTCGCGTTGAATATTTGCTCCAAAATAAAATAAAAATCTACTCCTAATATTCTAATCTACTCCTATGTTAGTCTTATATTCGTCTAAAAATTAGTCTCCTATCAACCCCCCAAATAATACCTTGCGGTCATGTATTTATAAGAGTTACATAATAAAATCCTCAAAAATCCAGAATCATGACTTGGTATCATAAATGGAAAAGGAATTAGAATGCATGCTGCCAAAGAATTCTGATCACTTTGAAATATAAGACTAAGGAATGGGAGTTGGGACCCACGTTGAAAGAAGCTTGCCAAGCTACTGATTTTAATTAAACTAAACAACCGCACATGTATGCTCCGCCCTATTAGCATCTAAGTTTCGGTAATTACTAAACTGCCATTAGCTCAATTTTTCCTATAAAATCAAATAAAAATTATTATAAATAAATAAAAATAACAAAAACACATAATAAATAATAAAATGCCTAAAATACTAAAAATACTTAAAAACTAACAAATAATTAAGTATAAACATATTCAATAAATATGAATAAAATCACACTTATCAACATGGTATCTGAATTATATCAGAATTTGCCAACTTTTAGCTATTGCAAAATTATAGAACAACTAATACGTTTCTCCAAAAATTTGTCACCAAACTCATAATAATGTCATACAATAGAGGCTATGTAGCGACCCGAAATATTTTAATATAGAAAAATGGAATTATTGGATGTAATTGTATATTTCTGAGGGATTAAATTAAATCATTACATGATGGCCTGGTTTATTTAATTATGTGTTGAAGTAATTAAAGGAATTTAAGGAAGGTTCAATTAATGGGTTAATTAAATTAATGGACCAACCTAGGTGGTATAGTATCAAAGTGTGATAGGGTAAATGAGCTATGTGATATTTAATTAAATAGCTAGCAAGTTAAGTTGAATGTGCAAATTATTTAATATGGTTATTAATTAATGAGATTTCGTAAACATTAATAATGTTATATTTATTTCCATTTGGAAAGTTATTGATAGTGGGGGTATTAATATTTTATATTTCCACCAGGAATTTAATTTGGGCAACCCAAAGCTTAGTTGCAATATAAGTAACAATTGGGCCACCAATTGTTTAATTAACAAAACAAATAGCGACTCAGCCCAAGAGTAATAACATAACCCGGTGGAAAAAGTAAGAGTGCCACTCCTTTAGGGATAAAACCTCAGAAAAAGCAGAGCACGCGCAGTTTGTGCAAAACTCAAGGACTCAGTGCTGAGAAAAGAAGGAATAAGTCAGACATAGGGGAGGCTATAGGGTGCAACTCCTCAGAGTTGTTTAAGGCTGAGAGAGTGTTGTATAACCTCAGTCATTCCCTCATTTCCCCTTCGCGTTCATTTAGGCTAAGAGAGATATTGAGCTTGAGAAGTAAATGTAAACTTCAGAGGAGTTCATGCTATTCGGAGAAGGCAGAATCTGAATGTAAATCATCTGTCAAGGATTGAAGGTATTATCCGGTTATTTTGATATTATCCTTATTTATTTAGCTAGTTTTATCTTATGTTGGATTAAGGAAACATAATATGCTAGAGTTGCTTATGAGGTGTTTAAATGAGAGTAATGTGAACTCGGTAGTCAAATGTTGTTGAAACTAGTTAATGATTGAATTAGAACTAGAATAGTGGTTTCAGTTATTTTACACAGTCAACATTGTGAGTCTGAACCACAGTTGGTCTGTACTCAATGTTCATGTTCATAAAACTTTAGAATGGACTGGTGTATTGGCTTATTATTTGGTTTAGATGTTGTTCTCTGTTGGGAGAAATCTGTGTTAAGGACCATGAAGGGTTCAGGAGATACAAGGTTAGAGTAGGTGTGGAAGAGTATTTGTTTACTGTAAATAATCAGTTTATGAAGATAATCCCATATGTTCACCGAGTGTTTGACTAAATGTCTAAGAAAACTAAGGTGGTTAAACCTTCTGTCCAAGGATCTATTTTCAAATCAGAACCTCTTTAAATAATGTGTTAGACGTTGGGTTAGTCTAAAGGGTAAACCAGAAAGGTTAAAATGAGTTTTGGTATGTTGTTTGAAGTTATTGTAAATCTGGGAATTTTCCTTAGTTGGAGAAAGAGTAGTAGAGTGCTGATAGTAGAGTGCTGCTGGTAGTAGAGTGCTGCTGATAGTAGACTGATGCTGCTGATAGTAGAGTGCTGCTGGTAGTAGAGTGCTGCTGATAGTAGAGTGATGTTTCTGATAGTAGAGTGCTGCTGCTGATAGTAGAGTGCTGCTGGTAGTAGAGTGTTGTTTCTGATAGTAGAGTGCTGCTGGTAGTAGAGTGCTGCTGGTAGTAAAGTATTGTTGCTGATAGTAGAGTGTTGTTGGTAGTAGAGTGTTGCTGCTGTTAGTAGAGTGCTGGTAGTAGAGTGCTCTGGTAGTAGAGTGCTGGTAGTAGAGTGCTCTGGTAGTAAAGTGCTGGTAGAAAAGTGCAAAACGTAGAGTGAAAAACGTAGAGTGAAAAGTGCAAAATGTAGAGTGAAAATCGTAAAGTGAAAAGTGCAAAACGTAGAGTGAAAGTGAAAATCGTAGTGTTTGGACAGCTTCAGCGTCAGTTAGTAATATGAGCATAACTTTCTCATACGAACTCGGATTGAGGTGATTCAAGATGTTTTGGAAAGCTAATAGATATACCTACAACTTTCATTCTTTATGAATTTCTATTTGATGTCTGTATCAAGGTCGAAATTGATCATTTTTGGGACTGTTTTGACCTCTTATAGTAAAATGAGTATAACTTTTGTATACGGATTCGGATTAATATGATTCAAGATGTTTTGGAAATCTAAGAGATAGACCTATAACTTTTATTCTTTAACTTTGTCGATTTGAGGTCTGTAACAGAGTCTAAATTGACCATCTTGAGGTATGATGTGTAATTGGAGGCAATCGGAGGGCGTCGGGCATGCACGTGTGCAACGTGCAATGTTTTCGACACTAAGTTATACTGTTCTTTGTATAAAGCATGAATATTATGATTTATAATGATGTCTATCCTTAATCAACGATTAATTAGATAAGTGTATGAGCATGCTAAACGTGTGCATATGAGGCAGGATAGACGTGTGGCGTATAAACGTCGAAACGCTGTGTAAAGTGTTATTTAGCAATTTAATAATCTTAGAGATTAATTAAGGTAATACTAATTGGGATTAGTAAGAGTTTTAAATATTGTCTGAGGCGGGTAATATTATGACAACTTGATGAGGTAATTGTAGAATTAAACCTAGTAAAGTCCAGTAGTGACTAATTGGTAGCTTGACCTAAATAATTATGAGGACCAAATGATAATGTTACGACATTAAGGAATGTCGGATATACAAAGTTAAGTATAGAAGGTTTACGGTGTTTATATGAAATATCGTGATGAATCCACAATGGACTAAACTAATGAATCAACCCTAGTGAATAAATGGGACGATAAAAGGAAGTAGACATCCTAAGAATAGGATTAAATATTGAGTCAAACTTTGACTAATATAATGGACCGTTGATCTCTCATGTTGTATAGGTGGTGCAAGGAACGCGAAAGGTTAGTGTAAACTGGTGTTGCAATCCAGGCAAGTCTTTCAGTGATATTTGTTATCCCTGCAAGTTTTTCAGTATTATGGGTTATATGCATAAACTATTAAATGTGCACTCATGTTATGTGCTAACTGATTGTAAATGTGTCTGTGTACAATCATATGTTGTTAATAGCTGTTATATATAATTAATGCTATGAATCGAATGTGTTATATGAGTTACATAACATGGTAACATTGACATGCATGGTAAGCATGGGTAGATTTTATAAATGCAACGCATGATAAGCATGATGCCTATGTAAATGCCAAGCATGGAGCATAAATTAAATGTAACCTACGTGTTATGTGTTAGCTATTGGACTTGCTGAGCCGTCGTGCTCAATCTTGCTTAAATTAACATTTTCAGCGAAGTAACTGAAGAAACTCTTGAAGGCTTTGGATATATGGTATGTTGAATAGGAAACCCAGGTTGCTGTAATGGGAAACAGTTGTTGCATTGGTTTTACTGATCTGTGGTCATGATCGTAGAGTGAGCCTCAACAATCGTAGAGTGAGTCTCAGCCGATCGTAGAGTGAGCCTCGGAAATCGTAGAGTGAGTCTCAGCCGATCGCAGAGTGCTTGGTCGTAAAGTGACAAATCGTTGAGTAAACTCCACTGTGGGATCATAGAGTGAAATTTCACTGCCTGAGTTTTTTTTTCTGCGAGTGTAGACTGCCAAGCCAGACGATCGTAGAGTGACTTCACAAGCGATAGTAACATATCTTACAGCTGACTGTTTTGATAATCTTGTTTGTTGAATATGTATTTAGCTTACCGGATTATAAAGAATAACTTATAGAGGTAAAGATTATATATTAAATTATAATGTATATGATCTAGAGATGTAAAAGAGCGATGTAAAGATTGCGATTTTGGGAATAGAAGATTTTTGAAAGTTAATTAAGTTTATCAATTAATATATTGAGTTTTAACAGCATTAAATTTTATCTTTTATGTAATGTTGTGTATAATAAGGAGAAGGTTGTTCGTGTAACGACTTAAACTCAGGATTGAGGTTACTTTTGACGGACCAGATCCGGGGTTATTGGAGACAGATTTTGGGGTTGTCACAGGCTACAGATGGAAGAAAAAATAAGTAAAGACTATATGCAGTTCAACTAAAGAAATGGACCTGGAATTCTTTTTAGAGTCTTGCTAAATGGGATCATTTTTATTATTGCAAACATATGTAAAAGCCAAAAAAATTTATATTACTTTGGTTACAGCTATATAGAAAAAGAATGCATTCAAAGCTATATTATGAAGAATGGTGATAATACAGCTTAAAGAGGTGAATCCACCTTGATTGCTCATTCTCCAATTGCCCTACACGCATTATTAGCCATTGAGACATTTTTCTTTAGCTTCGGAGTGTTCTGCAGAAACATATACCTTGACTAAATGGTAATACCACTGCAAAGTAATCGAAAGGATCCAGATCCAAAGTCCACTTACCAGTTGCTTAGCACCAACATCAAGAAATTCAGGTAACCGAGGGTGCAAATGAATGGGACAAACATAATCAATCACCAAAATATCAAAGTAGTACAGGACAAACTAAGTTATGTTCAAGAATTTGGACCCTAAAAACTCACTGTATGTGCATATGAACACACAGAGACACAATTAATTCACAGTGGGTGTGTGTATACTTTATGTGTGTGATAATGTGTGTGTGTGAGTATTGCAGTGGGTGGGTGTGTGTGTGAGTATAGCAGTGGGTGTGAGAATAACTTACCAAACAACCAAATCAAACCCAAATCAAGCCTCCTCCATTCGCCTCCTCACGCCCAAATCCTCCATTCCTCTCCTCGTTGTATGTGTATATGTCTGCAGTAGAGAGGAAGAGGGAAAGGAAGTGAGAGAGGGAGTCATCGCCGGTGAAGAAGGAAGAGGGAATAGCCGGTGAGCACAAAGCGAACTATTCTTTATTATTCTTTAGGTGAAAGGTAAAATAGTACTCTCATTTCACAAAATGAGTCTAGTTAGCCATTTTTTCGTTGTTTCACATAAAGTCCTTTAGTATAAAATATCACAATGTACTCAAGTTTGATTTCATATATTTTTATCATGCCTTTATTACTAAACTAACAAGTACTACTAACTACTTATCATCTTTAAAGGTAAAATATTAAACAATATCTTTAACATTTTCCGAGGTTGCGAATGCGACCATTTTTGTGAAACCGATGCAATATATATAACTTTACATGTATGAAGAAGTATCAATAGTTAAATAATCTGGCAATTTATTTAGATAAACTACTGCAGGATTATTGTTCACCTGTATGGTTCTATTGTTTCCCAATATGACAGGATTATAATAATGAGAGTGGAGTTGTGGAAGTAGAGACTTGAAAGAAAGAGCAAGAAGATTAGAGTGCAATATATAAGTGTATTACAGTTGAAACTGAAAGGCCTTGATGCAACCAATCCCATACACCACTGCAGGTCAAAATTCTTTTAAGCTATCTCTTCAATCAAAATCTCTAACTTTTGACAATGTTTTTGTTTCTTATATAATCCTTCATCACAATATTTGCACCTAACAACACGACATTGAACAAATCTAAAATAAAGGAATACGAGGCCTGTAATACAATAATACAAGTGTCCAAGCGGGTGTTAGTTTAGCACGGTAAGGACCAAGAATTTTGAGTTGCATTTTAAATAAAATTAGAAATTTAATTTCTAATTAATTACGTTATGGTGTGTGTGACGCCCCCAAATTTGGGTATTAGTACCTCGAACTCAGTGCTCACGATCCAATACAACTCTATCATATACACATCCCAAAACAACACACAATATCTATTGTGAAAAATAAACATATGTTGTTTATACAAAAGGGTTAACTACTAGTCCCAAGGTACGAAGCCTTATCAAAAATACATCACGAATTTAATATATACAATAGGATTCGTGTTACATGTAATCAGACTTAAACAAAACATAACAGTAGACATTTAGTACCCCAGCACGTCTACGAGTTTATCTTCCCCTTGCCCTTATCTTTATCTGAACATTCAGTTTTAGCTGCAATAAAATTTCATGACATAGCAAGGGTGAGCAACTAGCTTGCTTAGCAAGTTTTATATGAATAATATGAGTTATTTCATGATTGAATAATAATTGAATGATTCAATGAACTCAGGAAAATAAATATCTGAACAATATGATCAATGCTCGAACAATGAATAATAATTGATCATTGAAATGCTGAGTGGTCCAAAAGAACATGAACGTCTGTTGAGGAATCAGTCTCTTGATTGACCCTCTTAGGTTACATGTCCAGAACAGTACTTGAGGGGATCAACCTCTCGTACTATATGTGTATGCATAACATTTATTCTGTATGTATCGTTTATTTGATACTTAGGTTGTTCCCCATTATGGGTTGTTCTCCTCAGTTTAAGAATCCGTACCACCATGGTTTGGATAACTTTTAAAATAAATTACACATATGTCTAGCCGAACAAGTGGCTTAGACTTCCCTTTTCAATTAGTTCATGAATGTAATAACTTCAAATAATTCATACTTTAAGAATGGAATATGAATTCAATGGCACCACGTGCGAATAACAATAATATTGATTGCAAAAAAAAAAATAAAAAAATTGTAATATCAAAATAAGTCAGGGTAACTTGCTCAGTAATAATATGAGTAAGGTTAAGAAACTTGCCTGGTACGCGAATTACGTCTACTTTGCTTAATTTAAATTCCTCTTGAAGACCTAACATTTAAAATGTTGGCCTAACAATTAGAACAGCACATAATCGATTTACGTAAATAACCTAAGTCAAATATCATTTAAACACATAGCATAAGGTTTACTAATACATTGGCTAAACAAATCATATCCCCCATATATTAATTTTGTGCCAATATTATTACCCCTCTAATATTTAAATCACCTACTGATGTTAATTAATAACATCATAATTGGTTACCAATATTATTAATTCCCTTAATAATATTTAAAATCTCTTTCTAATATTATTAACCCTTTTAATAATATTTTAATCCTTAATCATTATTATTAATCCTTTAATAATAATTTAATTGTCGACTAATATTATTAATCATTTAATAATATTTTAATCCATTACTATTATTATTAATTATAAGTAATAATTTAATCACCAACTATTATTATAAGTCAATTAATAATTTAATCGTCAACTATCATTATTAATTAAATAATAAGTATTTACTAATTAAATAACAATTAATTAATTATCCTTACCTATTATAAGTTAAAAAATAGGTAATTACATTATTTTATCTTACCTTTCTTTAATTATTATTTAATTAAATAATAATTAATTAATTACCTTTATTACTCTTTAATCATTATTTAATGTTGAATAATGATTAATTACTTTTATTTATCATTTAATCCCAATTAACTAACAAATAGTTGCTTTATTAACTTTAATCCCTCCTTAATTATTATTTAATGTTAGTTAAATAATAATTAATTAATTATCTTTATCTCTCTCTTAATCATCATTTAATATTAATTAAGTAATGATTAATTATCTTTATCTATTATTTAATCCTAATTAAATAATAAATAATTAGTTTATTTAATCCTTCTTTAATTATTATTCAATATTAGTTAAATAATAACTAATTAGTTATCTTTACTCATTATTTAATGTCAATTAAATAATAAGTAATTATTCTATTAACTTCATTTCTCTTTAATTATTATTTAATATTGAACAATAATTAATTACTTATCTGTTCTTATTTATTATTTAATGACCACTAAATAATAAATTTACTATCTTTATTTAATAGCCATTAAATAATTAATTACTTAATTAATTAATTAACGTTACTTTATTATTTAACCCCTATTAAATAATAACTAATTATTTATTATCCCTTAATCATTATTAATTAAATAATAATTAATTAATCTATCATCTTCATTTATTATTTATTTAATACCCAATTAATAAGCGATTAACTTGTCATTCTTTAATTATTATTGTTTAATAATAATTCATTAATTCACTTCACTTATTATTTAATATTAACTAAATAATAAGTAGTAAATCTATTATCCTTTAACCATTAAGTAAATATTAAAATTATTTAATTAAATTCTTCTGTTTATTATTTAGAAAGAAGTCTTATAATCTTGGGTCATAGAGCAATACTCCTGAATACTATAAATTCACAAATAAAGAGATAATGGGAAAAGAGAATGTGACATATGACAAGCTATCAAATGCTCCTACACATAGGAATAAATACCCCATCATCACATCATTGCAACATAAAGGTACAATAATAAACAGAGGAGGATTTTAATTCAGATGAAGAAGTCGATCAAGTTCAATTGAAATTATCTGGAATGGATAAGATTTAATTCCTCGTAACTGATTGTAAAAGAAATTAAGAACAATACCAGAAGCTATTACATACTGGTTTATCAGGAGAAGCAAGACACTGAGTGTGTCAAAAGTTATATGAACCTCCACTTGGAGCTAAACATACGTTTGTTAAAAGTGTAGGATAAAAGGGAGGGCTAAACTTACCAGAAAGTTGCTTTATAAATATTGGGAGTTTAATTAGCTATACTACTTGAATTCTATGTAGTTTCCTTAACATCTATAATTTGACCCACGACTTAATTAAGCTCAACAATTCATTAAACTGCCATGTTGCTTGCTTGCTTGTTCATAAAAATATACAGCAGTTTATTAATTTCAAAGAAGTTGTGGGAGGCTGCCCAGCCGATAACAACCAGCAGCTGTAGCATACAAACATAGCCACACACGCACACCATACACCACCTAGACGCACGCAGCAACCCACCCACTAACAGCAATATATAGCTACTCCGGCGCATTTAACCAAACAGATGGTGGGCAAGAAATGTTTACACAGACATGATAGACATCTGCTACATTCAAACCACCCAAATGGGTTTTATTACTCACAAGACCTGCCAGCATAACCCCCCAGTCGCAGCAACTACAATAACTAACACACGACCGACCAAGAATGACCCAACACCGAAAATAATCCAAAGAAAAATACAGCAACAACGTAGCACAACCAACACAACAACTAATTTACAGCAACCTTTTAACAATTACCCATCCAAAACGTAGCAAGCTATCTTAAATAATACACATGAATAACAGAAATGTTGGGTTACCCTTGCCGCGGTTCTCTCCTCTTGGACCGGAAGCTCGACTACGAATGGCGATTCTTCGTGCCTTCAATGCTTGATCCAAACGTTTCTCTCCCTGTATCACTCTTGTTGCTTAGATGCAGCTCTCAGTTCCGCTCCCCTTGCTCTCGGTTTCTCTCTCCTTGCTCTCGGTCTCTCTCTCAACCAAATGAACGGGAAGGAGAAGGAATGGGATGCGCTGCTTATACTCCCTCAGACATGGACAAATTCTGAGGAAGTTGGCTATATAGTTAAAGCTTTAATTTATTTACCACCTAGGGTTACTCAATTAACTCATCCATAGTAAATTCTCATCGTCACATTCATTTACCTAGCAATTAACCAATATTTGGTTAATGCCATCTCTTGCCTACCAACTAGGGTTATTCAATTAACCCTACATTAGTTAATTCTCTACACTTATAAATACTTGAAAAATATTCTCCCAACACATTGACCAACATTTGACTTTTCACCTTACAAGTCAAACGGTTGACTTTGACCAAAAGTCAACCCCGACACCAAATTGTGTTTACTATTTCTCATTGTTAATTTCGACGTTTTGAACTCAACGGTGCAGTCTGCTTCTCCAAATTCTCTTTCGAACTCCAAATTGGGGTTTTAACTCAACTTTCTTCTATTTCCTTTAGTCAAACTTTGACTAGTTGACCACTTTGTCATTTCTTGCCATTTCTATTTGTTTCCTTGCCTTTACACATGTAAGTATACTCGTGATATCAAGTATACATTAGCTCATTCTCTTCACACCGCTATTCCACAAAATTACAACTATACAGGGTTCATCCTTAATCTTAGACTGCCACCTTAATACCTTGGCCACACATACAAGTCTTACAATTATTACGTGCTTAGGCTTATTCACTATATTCATATGGCTTGCCTTATATATAAATTTGACCCGCCTTAATCTTAATCCATTTTGGACTATTATTAAATTTCCAATCACTTGGCCACTAGGTTGGGTTTAATTTTAATTACCACCACAATACCTAGCTTATCTCTTCCCAATTTACTAATTTGGGATATCTTAAATTACTATTCAAGGTTTAACTTTCATAAGCTTGTTTAAATAATATATTAAACTTTACAGTGTTCTTGATGATTAATTCAATTAATCATTTATCACGATCGACTAAAATATAATTAGCGCACCTCCAAGTATATATGTATCTATACATATACACCTTCCCGAAACCTTAAAAATATTTCTCCAATTGAAATTTATTTTCCTAATAAATTTCCTCATACATCACACTAAAAACTTCTTACATAATTTCCTTTAGTCAAATACATTCATTGAGCTGTAAAGGTATTATATTACCTTATTATTAATATACCTCAAAGTATACATAATAATAAAATTCGAGGTTTTAAAATTTAAAAACCTACATTCTCTCACATTTAAATCTTAACACAAAGATTAGGGTAATATGTTTACTCACTTTCTACACCTTTTACTTTTCCAAATTTAGGTTTTAACTTCAACCTTTATTTCATCATCTAAGATCTTATTTAAAAATCTTCTGAAATATTCGGGATATTACAGTTATAAATTGCTTACATTCTTGAGTCAAGAATTATATTGAGCTTAAAATCATATCTGCTTAGTTAAGAAGCAAACTTTTAAAAACAAACTTATTTTCAAAAAGATAGTGTATTTTTAGTGTTTGTAAGAAATAGAGTAATCGCAAACCAAGACCAAAATCTCAGAGATGTCAATAGGTGTTGAGTCTCTATTTTACTTGCGAGGATACGAAAAAATCTTTAATTTCAAGACCAGATTTATAATTAGTATTGAGCTTAGGATTACGAGTAGAACTACATTAATTTGATAAAGCAGCGGGGAGCTTCTTTCAAGGTAATTATTTGTAGTGAAACTTAAAGTTTAACTGTAAAACTTTGTAAAGGTTTCTTCACCTATTGAAGGAGAGATTAATTATTATCATAATGATAGGATCATAAGTCTTGGAGAGGAGTTTGGGACTAGACGTAGCAGTATTCCCCTAGTGTATACTCTGAACCAACTAAATCCACTATGTTATGTGAGATTGCTTTTGTATGGGTGTTTAACATAACAATTGGCATAATCACTAAAATTATTAAGATAAATAATTAAAAAAATAGAATTTTAAAAAGGCCACGGATTTTTATAAAATATAATAATCTATTCAACACCCTCTTCTAGATTATTATTATTACAACATTTTATTTTCTGTTTTAAGCTTTCATAAAATTTCAACTTTGATGCAAATAATAAATTAAAATTCAAGATAACGATATTTCCATCGCAATTTATATTCTTTTATACACATTATAAGTTTTTAAGGTTTGTTTATAAAGTATGTTTTCATGTTTTTACTTTATATTTTTATTTTCATATATTTTTTATTTTCTTATTTTCATCGGAAGAAATATAAATCATATAACATATAATTGGGGAAAAATCAGCTCAAAAAATATAATTGGCCATAAAAATATGTAATTAATATATATATATATATATATATATATATATATATATATATATATATATGTATGTAGGACTGTTTCTGCATAATTTTTCATTAATCCAAGGCAAACAGTATTGAATTTCTGAAACCATTATTCTTTAGGTGAAAGGTAAAATAGTACTCTCATTTCACAAAAAGAGTAATTCGTCTTTTTTGTTGTTGTTTCACATAAAGTCCTTTAGTATAAAATATCATAATGTACTCAAGTTTGATTTCATATATTTTTATCGTGCCTTTACTACAAAACTAACAAGTATTACTAACTACTTAATATTTTTAAAGGTAATTATTAAACAATATCTTTAACATTTTTCGAGGTTGCGAATGCGACCATTTTTGTGAAACCGATGCAGTATATATAACATTACATGTATGAAGAAGCATCAATAGTTAAATAATCTGACAATTTATTTAGATGCACTACTGCAGGATTATTGTTCGCCTTTATGGTTCTCTAGCTTATAGGCTATTGTTTCCCAACATGACAGGATTATAATAATGAGAGTGGAGTTGTGGGAGTAGAGCCTAGAAAGGAGCATGAAGATTAGAGTGCAATATATAAGTGTATTACGGTTGAAACTGAAAGGCCTTGATGAAACCAATCCCATACACCACTGCAGGTCAAAATTCTTTAAAGTTATCTCTTCAATCAAAATCTCTAACTTTTGACAATATTTGCACCTAACAACCCGACATTGAACAAATCTAAAATAAAGGAATACGAGGCCAGTAATACAATAATACAAGTGTCCAAGGGGGTGTAAGTTTAGCACCACCTCGACCAGTTGTGATGAACCTGTAAGGCAACTAAGCTTTAAAAGGTGAAGTGTACGTTTAGGTGAAGCATACCTTTCTCGGCCTTTTGGCTAAGATCAAGTGTAGTATCTGTTCTTATCAGTTTAATATCTGATATGTGAGCCAATGGCTCACACGATATTAAATTTATTTTTTTAGGGGGAGAGTTCATCACAGTAGCTTGCTGCTGGATCTCTCAAGTGTCGCCTTGGCTTTGCACTATAGCCTTGGCATGGCGCACCCCACCAAATCAGTTACAATGTTTATACATGCAACTATTATGTTCTTCTGATAGCATCGACATATGGCAAATGCTATACTTGGGCAAGATCCTCAAAAATTTCCAAGCATCTGATTGATTGGTGAAGGAAGCTATGGTGCTGTGTCTGATTTCCCATGAGGCACCAAGGCATGCATCTGGGCCTGAAATTTAATATGCATGTGTTGTAACATACATGAATGACCTCAATTGTTGTCTTAAATCCACAAGACCACGTACAAGCCCCAAACCACCATCCAAAATATACCCTTTTCATTAAAACATTTGATTCTGTAAAAAGCCTTCGAAAAATCCAATAGAACCTACACTAAATCACTAAATCTTACCTCTAAAAGCTTTACACCTTTGACAAGTCTATACCAGCTATGGTTGTCTCTTCTAAACACATGACCATCTGAAAATTAATTTAAGAATGAAACTAAAAAGGCTTTCTAATTTTAGCTTTAAAAAGCATATTAACATAATGTAAGAATGAAATAAAATCATATTCTTTTTGTTAATGTTCTTTCTCAAATATCAAATTTGCATATAATTCTGTAGAAATTTTTTTTGGAACTTCAAAGCTTTAACTTTTGTTATTAGAAGAAAACCAGGGCTTAAAGTTTGTAACTTTAACCTAAGATGAATGAGTGCAAATAAAAAGCAATTTGAGTTTTTGACAAGTTGGATTTTCTGGATTTGGGGTAAACGAATTAAGAGGGCAACGAAATTCTCCATATATGAAGTTATCAAGCTAATTGCGGCAAATTAAGTAGCAGTATAATTTTTGTTGTAATCAGCAAAAGTTTTTGGTTGGTTATTCTAAGACCTTTACAAAAGGAACCCTACATATAAGCGAAGAAGCCTTGAGCACCGTAGAGTCCAACATCTACAGAATGCACAAAAGGAAAACATTATTTATAACCCCAACTCAATTGACTATATCACGACATTACTTGAACAGGATCTGTTCTATAGGCTTGTACTTGCTAAACAACATTTAATACCTATGCGGAAAATACGTAAACATATGTTGTCTATTATAATGACTTTCTAATCCTAAGATCTACAACCTTTACCAAATATACATCGCAAACTACAAAAGAATAACAGTGTTTGTGTTACATCATATTAATTCTAAACAAAATATATAACATGCAATAGTTATTTAGCTTTAACTAAGATTTCGCTTTTCCTTTGCCTTTATCTTTAATCGACCCTTCAGATTTAGCTGTAATATTTTCATGACATAGCAAGGGTGAGCAACTAGCTTGCTCAGCAAGTTTAAAATGAATAAAAAATATGCCATGAATAAGAATAATGACTAAAAGATTCGATAATAGGAATTTGATATAATCAACGCACTATTTAATTAGTGGAAATTGATTATTTAAATGTTGAATGGTCAAAAGACCGTGAACTTCTGCTTTGAGGAATCAGTCACTTGATTGACCTTCCTAGGTTACGTTTTCCTCCTTATGTCCAACATGTGTATCCATAACATTTAGTTTGTTTGTATCATTTATCAGATACTTAGGTTCTTCCCCACTATGGGTTGTTCTTCTCAATCTAAGAATCTATACCACTATGATTTGGATAGATTTCAAAATAACTTTAAATGTGTCTGGCTAAACAAGTGGCTTAGACTTCTTTTTAAACAGTTCATAAATGAAAGAACTTTAAATGTTTCTCAGTTCAATAATGGAACTTGAATTCAACATGCACTCTATGTGAATGTCAATGTTAATGTTAATGTGGAATAACTTGCAATAATTAAACCACAACAATATGGTTTGGACTAGCTTCAATAGTATTCAAGTCAATAGATTGACACATACATGGTCTAGCCGAAACAATTGGCATAGACCTACTTCTCAATTTCAATTCAATGTCCAGCCGAACAATTGGCTTAGACTACTTCTCAACTTTAATTCAATGTCTAGCCGATCAATTGGTATAGACCTATTCCTTTAAACAATTCTTATTAAGAATATGACTTGCAAATGCACATTTGTGCGAATAACAATAATTAATACGATATGGAATAATTATCAATAATTAATCCATCTTGAACAATAAAATAATTCGAGGTTTAAAATAACTTACAAGATACTTATCAATTAAAGTTTAGGAACTTGCTCAATATAAAATTTGAGTACGGTTAGGGAACTTGCCTGTCCGTCGACTTATGACTAATTCACTTAATTTAAATTCATCTTGATGACCTAACATTAATAATGTTGGCCTATCAATTAGTACTGCATAAAATCGTGCACTTTAAACACTTACTTATGCTATTTATCTAGCAAATAATCAATCACATAACACATATAATTTTATATACTATCATTAATCGTATAAGACACTTAATTGATCTTATGTTAATGATTTAATTAATTAATATTATTTTTCTTATGTGTTAAACACTTATTAAACCATTAAATAATTTATTATAATTGTTCAATTAAATTCTTTTTATTAATAACTCTATCTTCACTTAATTACTATTTAATATTAGTTAAAGAGTAATTAGTTAATTACCTTTAGTCATTATGTAACAATAGATAATGACTGATTATGTTTATTTATTATTTAAAGTTAATTAAATAATAAATAATTAAAGTATTAATCTTAATTTCTTTAAATTATTATTTAATATTAATTAAAAAATAATTAATTTATTAATTATCCTTTTTTATTATTAAATCATAATTAAATAATAAATAATTTAGTTTATTAACTTTAATTTCCTTTAATTATTATTTCATGTTAATAAAATAATAATTAATTAATTAATTATCCTTACTTATTATTTAATCTTAATTAAATAATAAATAATTATTTTAATAACTTTAATTTCCTTTAATTATTATTTATTTTACATTAAATATTAATTAATTAATTAATTATCCTTTCTTATAATTTTATCTTAATTAAATAATAAATAATCAGTTCAATTATTAATTAATGGTAATTAAAATTTATTATCTACTATTAATATTATTTAGTAAGGTATTTAATATATCAATAATTTTAATAAATACCTAATGACATCATAATTATCCAAACTAAATTTTATAATATATTCTTTATTAAATTACAAACATTTTCTCTTTTGGAACTATCACAAGAACCGGCCTAGAAAGACCCGAACCGGACCCCACAAGGTAAAAAAAAACTGGACCGGCTGGTTTTTTCTTTTTTAAAATCGGTAGTGAGTTTTAAATCTTTTCAAGATTTGGCCTCCTTTGTACAAACTTGAATAAAATGAAATCTACACGTCCGATTGACCTCTATTAGGTATCGATGGAATCGTATCCTCCCGAACTACATGATTCTGTCATTAAAAAGTAAATTTGGATTTGTTTTGGCCACTGAAAATGGCCTCAAACGAGACTGTTATGCACAGACCCGAAATCAGTGGGGTGTTTTGGTAGAAAATTCATATCTTGCTCATTTTAAATAGGTTTTTAGTTGTTCCAATTGGAGAATCTTTGTATCTTATGGATATATCACCCAGAGTTGACGGATCTTGAATCTGACTCACGGATCGTGAACAGTAACTCCGGTAGCGGGCTGTTACGTTTTATGTTTTTTCGGTAAAGTTGTTTTCAAACTTTTTGCTAAACGATTCATAATAAATACACATAAATACACATTATAAACCCATGGAACTCTTCATCTACTAAAACATCATGAATCTAAACATTTAGAGTTTGTAAATAACTTTCTTACCATAGAAAATTTATATAGAACATAATAACTTCAAACTGGGGTTTTATGATAGATATTATACATTTTGCTTTTGATGACTTGTTTTCTTTGCTTTCCAAAGTAGGTTATAAGTTGTGATGACATCCAAGAACACCCACCTTGAAGAAAATAACTTGACTCACTTGACTCGGTGGTGACTCTCTACACAACTCACTTCTTTTTTCCTTAACTCACCTAATTAACTCTCTAAAACTCACTAGCACACTATATAGAGAATACTTGCAATATTTTTTAAACTCTCCACCAAATGAGCTAGCTTCTATTTATAGTAGTAGAAATATATACATATAACCTATATAAATATACATTGGACATCAAGTTTTTCCCAAAATTGCTAGCAATAATATTGAGTAATCCACACACTACCTCAAATAAATAAAATTGAAAAAATTTGAAGTCCAGGAGCTCTCCCACACTCCACCACCAGCCATGCCCCTTTTTGGTACATTTTTGGAATTATTTTTACCATGCAATTTGAATAATTAACCTTCTAGAAGCCAATTCATTAATGGGTCAAAGTTTGTGCTAGCAATTAATTTATTTGGGCCACTAGATCACTAAATTAATTCACTTACAATGGGCTAGTAATTTAATGAACTCAACTTCCAATTAATTAGTACATTGGGCTAGCAAAAAATAAATACTAAGTCACATAGCAATTTTCACAAGTCCATTACTTAATTAATTGATTGGCCTTGTTTAGATAATTAAGGAATAATTTAATAATAAAATTTAATTTAATTTACATAATCCAATTAGACTTGCCATATTCAATATCAATTGAATATTTAATTAAAGATCCTCACAAAATAATATTAGGTTATTTCGTTAACTTAATAAATCCATTAATCGGACTTCCTTTCCTAAAATTAACCGAATAGTCAACAATCAAATTATCACATAAAGGTTCAAATTAAATCACACAATAACTTATTTAATTAGAATTTAATTTTCCAATTTTATTTATAATGTAATTCAAAATTTTTGGTCCTTACAGCTAGAGCGTGATTAACAATCTCTCTAGTCCTTGGACTACTTAAGCTGTAGAGGATCGTTCTCTACCGGAGATCCTTAGCTTGTGTGTGGCTATGCGGTTGTCTTGACAGGCCTATAAATTTTTTATTGTCAACCTTTTAGCTCTTTTACAACTGCGATGAGATTCAAATTATTAAGGCTTGTAGGCAACAATTTGTGAATTTTATGCTTTTGTTTTTATTATTGAAGTTCACTGGGAAAGTTTTCTTAAAGTTGCTACAGTTTGGAATATTTTGTAAATCTGCACTTGTTTCGGGATAATAAGGGGAGGCTTACCCCCGCATATAATAATATACTTGAAAATAAGTACGTAGATATGTTTGTAACATTATTTGTAATATCAATAGTATAATTAAGGTTGTAAATGGTAACCGAAAAATTCATATACATCCGCATTCTCATTAAAAAAATCGGATATTATTTGTATTCAAAACAAAACAAATATTATTTGTTTTCTTAAAGTTGCTACAGTTTAGAGTATTTTGTAAATCTGCACTTGTTTTAGGATAATATGGGGAGGCTTACCCGCACACATATTAATATATTTGAAAATAAGTATGTAGATATGTTTGTAACATTGTTAGTAATATCAATAGTATAATTAGGGTTGTAAATGGTAACCGAAAAATTCACATCCGCATTTGCATTAAAAAAACCCAGATATTATTTGTATTCGAAACAAAACGAATATTATTTGTTTTCTTAAAGTTGCTACAGTTTGGAATATTTTGTAAATCTGCACTTGTTTTGGGATAATATGGGGACGCTTACCAAAGTGGTTACAAAGCCACACAATTAACAATCAGCACAAAACATGATAACCCACTCATATGGTATCAACCAAAGAACGGTCAACCAAGAACACTACAGTACTTATATGCTTCTGTATATATCAATACAAGCATAACCAAGTCTCAATAATCCACTATATTTATATGAGAATTAACATTAGACAAGGATTTGAAGCTCAGATTCTTAACTGGTTACACAAGGCATATAGATATATTCTTATCCTATACGCAAATTATGCATTCCAACCATGTAGAATTGCACAACCACATGTTACCACATTTGGGTCAATCCTATACTCCATTTATCAATTTCATATAGGAATCCACTCTGATTAATTAACCAAGTAATTAGCACATGAAGAATTAAATATGTTAATCCAATCCATGGTGCCAATCAAGAGAGAGAAAATCAATTCAAACAACTATTTGGTTTCCAAAACATAAAATAGATTCTAATATAGAAGTTTAGCAAATATTCCATACAAATCCATCAAGAAATCAAAAATAATGTAATACAAAGACAACTAAGAGTTAAGAAGATACAACTTGTTGCCATCCAAGCATAAACCTCCTAGACCGAAGCATCCATGACCTCCATCAATGGTTTCAAGCTTGCTCTTCTAGCTTCTTCATTGTATAATTGCAAAAATTGAAGGTTTTGGGATGGAAGAAGATCATAACCCCTCTTCTTCTCTCAAACCCTAACCTCTCTCTCTCAGCCCCTAAAAGAAATAAGGAAATGAAATATATGATATTAGGGTTGAAAAATTGGACTAAAATGCTGATGTACCGACTTGCTACAGTGCACCTCCACGGCGGTAGCAAGACACTGCTGCGGTGGTGGAACCCTATTGTTTCTGAGTTTTTGTACTAGTGTCATGGTGCTCGTTTCAACGGCTGCAGCGGTGGCCCTTTTTGCAGAATTACTAAAATGCCATCCAACTATAATTTTCCTACAAAATAAAAACATATAATTACTATAAAAACCTAAAACATAATTAAAACTAATATTAACAACATTTATAGCAATAATAATAATAAATACACATAACTTAATATAAAACACTTAAAATTAATAGAAAGCATAATTTAGAACAATAACATTAAAAACACATAAAAATCAACTAAAATACTAAAGAATTCACAAAATCAATAAGTTCAAAAGTATTCAATAAATAGGTATAAAAACAAGTCATCACTTGTACTTCTGTATTCTTGATTTCTAAGGAGGCGGGTAACCATGTCTAGTGGATGAATCTGTGAATTTTATGGTTTTGTTTTTATTATTGAAGTTCACTGGGATAATATAGGGAGGCTCACCCCCACACATATTAATATATTTGAAAATAAGTATGTAGATTTGTTTGTAACATTGTTAGTAATATTAATGGTATAATTACATAATATGGGGAGGCTTACCCCCACACATATTAATATATTTGAAAATAAGTATGTAGATATCTTTGTAACATTGTTAGTAATATCAATGGTATAATTGGGATTGTAAATGATAACCGAAAATTTTGTATACATCGTATTAAAAAAACCCGGATTTTATTAGTATTCGAAACTAAACAGATATATCCGTATTTAGTTTTAAGATATCCGTAAATAAACGGATATAGGCGTATTCATATTCATTTAACATCCGACCATAAATACATCTGATGGATGGCGGATATCCATTATCTGATATTCGGATTCATATCAGTATCCGAAATTCGTATTCTAATAACTTGTGTGTGTGTCTGTGTGTTTTGTGTGTATAAATAATTGAATTATCAATCATCATATATTAAGTAAATATAATTTTTTCAAATAATATTCCTTACATATATAATAATTAATTTTTACTATCATATGAAAATTATTTTTAAAATACGTCATTTCACTTTTAGAAAATAGAAAATAACACTTTTAAATATGATATTAAAAAGTGAAATAAATTCATTTAATTATAATTAATGTATTATTGTTATTGTAAAGTGTAAAATATCTAAAATGTATCATTTAATATGAAACTTATGTACTACAAGAACAAAATTATAGTTATTAGTTTATTATAAATATTTTATTTTCAAAACTTATGTGCGAAAAAAAGAGTGGATAATAAATTAGTATTATCTTTCATTGAAAATGCGGTTAGTTTGATAATTTCTCTAGGAATTTTTAGTTTTGGTTTTACCAATTTTTTTACAAACTTAAATAAAATTAAAATAATTATTTTCTCATAATCATAACTAAATATATATATGCACTTCATTCAAATGTTTAGGTTAATAATTGATCGAGGGAACCTGTAATATATAATGCAATGATTTATTATTTGATAAATTAATAACTACAACTATTTTCTTAAATTTCTAATTAAATATTTATATTTTTAATAATACTCTCTCCATTCCATATTATTTGGTTATTGTTGACTTTTTAAAGTCAGCCTAAGATATTTTTACACTCACAATTGACATACATATTTTAATTTTAATCAATACAATAATGAATACTATAAACTATAAAAAAAGTATTACTCATTGTAAGTTTTATTGTTTTATAATTTTTAATTAGACATTTTAATTTTGAGTTTGAAAATATCACGTAATGACTTTCAAAAGTCATTAATGATCATATAATTTAGAACTAAGGGAGTATAGTAAATTATTATCCATGTCGCTCATTGTTCGCACAAGGTTGGTGGGCTTGTTCATTATTAGTTTCTGTTGTTAATCTTTATATGTATCTGCAGTCAAGGAAAGTGATAAAAAAAAAAAAAAAAAACCTGAGATAGCTGAAATATTTTATTAGCTCATCATGCACTTAGTTACTTGAATTAGTTTGGCAGAACATGCACAAGCTCGATCCTAAAAAACTCCCCTTCCTTTCTTACTTAATGTGCTTGTTATTCCTTCGTATTTTACCCGACTAGTGTATTCAGATTCTTAAAAATACCGTTTTTATTTTGTCTTATATCATAGACTTTTACTTTGATTACAATTCAATTTTGTCATGTCACATAAATATTTTAAAATCACATGGACAATGATGAATAGTATATGAGCCTATTATGAAAAAGTATCAGTAGGTAGACTTTTGTTTTCTAATAAGACAGGTGGCATGATTTATGATAGTCTTTTCACTTAAGGGACAATAGGACAAAATCAACAAGAAAAAGATGCAAATTCTCCCCCATAAACTATGTAGTTAGTTCTTATTTGGGGTATACATTTATATTGTGTTTGTAAGTTTTTATTTCAGAGAAAGGGAAAGGAAGGGAAGGGAAGGGAAGGGGAGGGGAAGGGAGGGAAAAATAATTAAAATCCCTTCAAATAGCATGTTTGTGAGTTTTTTTAGGGAATGAGGGAAGGGATTTAGAGGTAAAATTGATTTAATTTTTGGCTCAAAATTTTTCCCTCAAAAGTGGGAGGATTTGGAAGGATGGGAAAGTGAGATATTTTATATTACCAAAAACAACCTTGTAAAATAAATAATATGACAATTTTACTCCTCATTAGCATAACTCTCAATTATTATATGCACAGTATATAAGGGAAATTCGTTAATTAGCAAGGATGATGCCAATCGGTAATAAATTAATTACAAACACAGTATATTTTTCTTATACACACAGTATATAAACACGGTGCATAAATACAGTTTATATTGTATATACTATATTTATATAATAATATATAAATATAGTACATATTGTATTTGTATATTAGTTATATAAATAATAAATAAATATAGTATATTATTTATACAAATACAATATACATTATATGAATATATTATTATATAATGTATTTATATAAATGTAGTATATACTGTATATAAATATAATATATTTAATTTATATACTGTGTTTATAAGAATTTCCTTTTTAAACACAATATATAAGGGAAATTCGTCAATTAGCAAGGGAAATTCTTAATTACATTACCAATGACAATCGATAATAAATTAATTGGTGCCTCAAATGTGATAATAAATATATATTTCTTATTATTTTAGCTGTAAAAAAAAGTTTCATTGTCACTGTTTTAAGTTATTTTACGAAATGTTAAATTTTAAAATTAAATTTGATATCAATTCATTTGATTTTAATCATTACAATTATAAATAACATAAATTATCTTTAAAATAATATTAATTACAGATAATATAAATTATCTTAGAAACAATACATTAATGAACTATAATAGATAATTTATAAATTTCTCAATATTAATTACAAATTTATTATTTTCAAAATATAAATAGATTTTGATTTTTTACAAAACAACTTCAAAACATCAAAATCAAAACAACGTAACAAAGTAGTAATAATAATTAATAACACACCATCTATTAATTAATAATTATGTGAAAAATTAAATATTGTTGGAGGGAATTAATATGGATGAAGGAGTTATCAACCATACTTTTTGTGCTTTTCATTGAATGCTCATATTAAAATATGTAAGAGTAAAATAGTAATAGTGTACTTTAAAATTAAGAATTCTTTCCCTTTCCTTTTCTACATCTAAACAGAAAATTTAATTAAAATCTTATCTTATCCCTTCATTTCTAAAACTCACAAACACGACAAAAGAAAACTATAATCCATCCCTTCCCCTTCTATACTTTCCCTTCCCATCCCATCCCTCCAAACTCACAAACACAGTATAAGGATATTATCTCATTTATATTATATTCCTTTGAAATATCCCAAAAGAAAATTTACTCAAGTTAATAAAAAATTCATTCTGTGGAGCAAAATATTTTTATAAAGGAGACTCTTTTTGTGGGGGAAAAGGGTTACATAAATAAGTATCTCACATTAACTTTTTGAAAGTCAATTTGAGATTTTATTTTCCCTCAATTCACAAAATGACAACAACGGAATATGGTTAGATTGTGACGCTTTAACACAAACATGATATGAAGGTTTTTGTGCCAACACGAACGAAAGTAAACCCTTGAATCAACAAGAAAAATAATAAACTCATAAATAGAACAAAAGATAATAATCTAAATTAATTAATAAAAAAGTTATTGTTCACAAATCTTAATAAGCATATTGATAGTTGTAAACTACTTCCCAACATCAATTAGGATAACAAAAATTAAAATAACAAAAATTAAAAAATAATCCAAGTTTGACCGGCAAGAAGATTACTTCAAACATTTTTTCGGGCTTAAAACGCTATGCGTCATGGCCAAAGTCGAGGCGTCTTGTAAGGCTTGTTGCTAGTTTCGATTTGATATTTTATGGACCCTTACTTCTTTCTGAATAGAAAGTTAAGCTACTTTTAAAACGTACCGACTCAAAAAGCTATTCCAAGTTTGAATTGGACTCTTCCCCGTACTGCATCACAAAATGAGTCTCATTTGCAAATTTATGAATTTTAAGGATATAATTTTCTCATATTTTGATCCTTAAATTAATTAGTGGTGGCATGATAGCATAATTGTAATGCTAACTTTGAGGATATTGTATCATTTTATAATATTGTTAAGAAAAACATAACTATTTTTGTGGATTAATTTTTTTTTATTTCTTTTTATTTTTCTGAATGTAACTCTTTTCTAGAGCAGATAAAATATTTCAAAACAAGGGAGCATTATAAATTTATAAAACGACCCTCATTTTTCTTCAATTTTCTCTGTCTACCTTCCTTATGTTTTAAAATTTTTCACCCTCCCTCCCATGTATATCAAATGACACCAAGATGGTTTTAATTCATAGCTAAGGTATGGTTTGATATTTGTATATGCAAAATAAATAAATAAATTATAATTTGCATAAAAAAAATGTTAACAAGTTCAAGAAATTACCATATGATTTATATAATGTTATATGCATCGAATGACAAGGTGCAGTAGTAGTAAGTGCGATTTATGAAAGTTTTTACAAATTACAGATTTAAGAGAACAATGGAGGAAAGAGTTTTCAGTTTAGTTTAAAGAACATTAGTGTTGAGATTGGTTCATACTTCTGCGGGTTCAACTAATGGCCACTACGACAAGGTGTCGAGCTTGGTTTTAAGCAGAAGGCGTTGTTATTCACTTAGCGAATAATCCTGCATTTCACTCATGGTCAAAGCGCGCATATTGATATTCAGTATCACTTCTTTAGAGAGAAGATTGATGAGAAACTGATTTTCTTGCAGAAGGTTGACACAACAAAGAATATAGCAGATTTAAGATGGGTATCAGGAATTATTCACCAAGTGGGAGAATGTTGGGATTGGCTCATATTACTATGGGTTCAACTAATGACCACTACGACAGGGTAGTTGGGGCTCTCGCCTCCTTAAAGCCAAGCGCAATGGTGTAATTTGGGATTTATTAGTAGTCCAATTTTTGGTTTATAAATGTATTGGGCTCGAGTCCATGTTGTTCTGCTTAAATTTATAAAAATACTCGCAAGCGCACGAATCTATTGTAAAATAGTTTTATGCAAAATACGAGGTTGATCCCACGAGGATTATTGAAAAACTAATTAAATCTAAATTATATTTAATCCTAATATAGTTAACGAGAAATGATTGTTAAATTACTTAAAACTAAAAACTAAATTAACAATACTAATTAAATAACTAACTCACTGGATGAAAAGTTCTGAGGTTCGAAATCCACAATATTAACTATGTTTGTCTTACAATTCATTTTTAATTCCCTTAATTCGGAGTAGCAATTTGAAAATCAATTAAATGCTTTCTCAAGATTTTTCATTTAGATTCATAAAAATATTTCTTTTTTGTAAATTCTTAATTTTTAAGGTTAAATGTATAAGACCAAAGCATTATATGTATCCAATATTTTGAAAAATAAATAATCTAAGTTCTTAATTAAAACATTTAAATCGCAACCCGGATTAAATTAAATTAATTCAAACAATTCAAATTACATGATATTATAAGTGAAACAATTTAATTTAAAACAATCAATTAAATAAAAATTATTAATTATTAAAACTAAATTGGGAATTTATAACAAATTCCAGAGTATACATAAGTAATATTGTTTCATCCTACACCTCAGAATTTATTTAGCATTACATATTAGAAACAAGAACACGGATAAAATAATAACCCATTACTATGCGTTGCTACTTATTCTGATGAATTTTTCCCATTGCACTGATCTGTTGATTTTTTTCCACTGTCGCCTCGTGCTCCAGTTCTGCTTCCGCTGCTACTTTGTTGAAGTTATTGAACCACGGCACTGCTGCTTTTCGCAAAGGCTGAACTGCTATGTTGGATTCTTAATTTTATGTTGCAGTTTTTTTCTTTGGGTCAGTGATGATCAAGTAGACTGCTTGGTGGTTTCTTTTTATAATCCAAAGCTGTAGCAACTTTTTCTCTTTCAAACTTTTTTCTATTTTATCTTTTTAGTCTCCCATTCATTGACTTTTCTTTTCCTTATCTTGAGCTTCACCAGCAATCTCTTGCTATCTGCCAAGTAATATTATCAATAAAGTCTAGAAGGAATGAGACTCCAAATAATAAGAATATTTAGAGTTTGGTGGAGCATGGAATCTTATTATTTTTAATATTGGGCTGTTAAAATTTTTAGCACTTGTTCACCAAAATAAGTCTAATAAAAATAAAATAAATATAAAATCAGACCAATAAATCTGTTTTTAGAGGAAATAAATGTATATAAAATATGTCCATCACATGTTATAGCAGTTAGGATTTTTTAGTTATAATAAAAATATTGTTTGGTGTATGAATGATTGTAGAGTGTGTGAGACATCTAATGAATACGTCAGACAAGCAGGACTAGCCAAATTGGTGAACTTGGGTATACCGCGTGTTTTTACTTTTATGTTCTTCATCTAATATTCTATGTGATAGTGTTATTATTCGATCTTAAATTCTAACAATGAGTTGTATTTTGATTATGAAAGTGTCATGTTTGATGTCAGTTTCTTGTTTACGAATATATGATTCAGATGTAATTAACCTAGATCTAGACTTTATTTATTTATGTATTATTATTTTTTATTTTGTTTGTCATTTTATTTAGGAAATAATTACTATTTTTTTTCTATATTGCTAAAAAAATGTATTCAGCGACAACTTTGTATTTATGTTAGGGAGTTGATCCGTAGTAAATGGTGACTATGAGAGCTTATATGGTCACTAGATCTTGCACAAATTAATGAAAAATCTAGCGAGAAAAAATGAAAATTTTACGTAGTATTTTTGATCGAAAAATCAATCTAATTTCTTTCGTACCATTCGCTAAATGACTCGTGTTATGATCTTTTACATCATTGGTCTTCCCATTCCATCATCTAAATAATGTTCTTCATGTAGTATCATGACTTTAAAATATACAAAGCCATTTTACTAAGTCATTCTTCCATACATAGTAGTGGTTTTGATGTCTGTACATTATTTTTAATACTATTCATTGAACTACCTTTAAGATAATCTTGACTATTCATTATATATTAAAAAAATAATAAGATTTATACTTTTTGATAACCTTCGACTTGTTAAATCAGTCAAGTTACATATTTTGACAAAGTTCAATGTCAAAACATATAATACTACTTAAATTTATCTCAAAACAAGTAACCATATTATTTTAATGGTTGTGGACCAAATTGTGCCACATCCTTTTCCAGAAATCAAGACGTTTAAAAGATGTGGACCAAATTGAGCCACGTATTATTATTATTTTTTTCCTTTTTCAAAAGTCAATTATTTAAATTTTATAATTTTATATTTTTGAATAAACAAAACTTTTACTTGGTAATTCGTGTATTTAAAAGAGATATTTTTTCTTATTTCTTAGTAATTTATATTTTTTTATGACTCAAAATAATCATATATGATGCATCTAACATAGTAATTATTAATTTTATGTTTAAAAAAGTAAAACAAATTTTATGAATTTAAATAAATAATCTTCTAATTAATAAGTCCTGCATTTAGAATATAGATATAAAAAAAATCATAGTAAGTTATATATGATAGTTATATTTATTTTTAATTACTAACTATAAATAATTTTATAATATCAATTAAAAGATTAAATAAATTTATAATTTTGAATATATAAATTTAAGAATTCCTAATTCATAAATTTTTATAAATTTATAATTTTAATAATGATTCTTTAATTAATTAGGAAATTAAAATATATTAAAACTATCTTAACTCCAAATGTTAATAATATCAAATACGAAACCTTATTCATCAACTAAACATATTCACTTCAAATTAAGTGTAAAATTCAAACTAAAAGCTTCAAAACTTTTAATGTATTTAAGGTGCCTTTAATTATTCGCCTTAGATCAATTATTAATACCCCAAAGCATAAAAATTAAAAGCAAAAGTTAAGAAATCTTAAAATCCCAACACGATAAATTATTCTTAAGACATCAATCCATTGTATCACTCATGTTAATCTAATTTTATAATTATTTTTCAAATTAATTAATTTTTACAGAAACTAGACTTCAAATACTCCAATTTAACCTTAAGAATCACTCAAATCAAATTTAAAACCATTAGCTTATCCATTTTAAAATATTAGAAATCGTTGCTGAAAATTCTGCTACAAAAAATTTATATCAACCCTTCCTTAAAATTCATAATAAACAAAATAGTTAGATTTAATGGTACAAATTGGTAATAAATATTCTCAGCTTATATAAGTATAACATATCCAAATTTACAACGATTCAAGATTAGGAGATATAACTCATGCAATAGACTTTAAATATCTAAAAACAGATTTTTGGATTTTAACTTCTACATTTAATCAAATTATATTTCTTTATTTAAATTCATCTTCTCTTTGTGGTTATCATGATATCTAATCACACGTCTATATTTTGTTTAAAAATAATCTCTAATTTAAAACCCGTAGAACTAAACTTAAAATCAAAATATAAAATAATATTTATCTTCTTTGTTCGTCTTTTCTCAACGCACAACGATAAAATCTTTTAGAGTCCTCAGAATGACTTAACATTTTCACGAAAATTGTAGCTCACGAAAAAATATACGAAACATGCTCAAAAATCCCAAATGATTCGGGGTTAATACGATTGAGTTACGAATTTTCAAAATTAAAGCTGAAAATAGTGACGGTTTCAAATAACATTTTTCTCTCTCTAAAATAAAGAGAATGAAAATTGAAGAAATAGGCTTTGGATTCACTCAATTTTGAATTAAATGAATTAATTATGATTTTTCTGAGTAGCTGTAGAATATATAAAGTATCTACTTAGGAATTCAACTAATCAAGTTTAAATAGGATTAGGGTTATATCTAACACTTTTTAAATAAAGTTTGAATAGAATTAAGTTATATCTAACAATCTTTAAATATAATGAGAAAACACTATATGACTTACCAAAACCTAATGGACTCCTTAATTTCAATTAATTAATTATCTACAAAAAAATAAAAATAATTAACTTTCCAAAGGAAATAAGAAAGAAATAAATTATTAACTTACCTTTTTAATTCACTTGTGCTTTTAAGAAAATTAAACCAATATTTAATAATTTTAAAAAAATTCTGGGTTATTACGTACATTGTGAGCATCATTGAGGTTAGTAATTTTATCAAACCAAGATCTAGGTTTCTCCAAACAGTGGCAGCACTCGCATGAGAATGAAAGAGAACTAGATTGCTACTATTACATTGAAAATCTGAGTAATTGGTTCCTAGAGAGAGAAAAACAAGTACCTTGAGATTCACCAAGAACAGATCTTCTGCAGATCAACAAACATTTTTCTTCATCTTCAAATTGGCTTTTTCCTTGGTTTTATATTTTCAGGCTTTGTTTTGTGTCTTGTTTCATTTTGGTCACTCATTTTTTTATATTCTTGGGGTCAAAAACATCACCATACATTATTACTCGCTCCGTCCCTCTTTATATGTCTATGTTATATACTCTTGGTGAATATAGCAGCCTATTAGGTAATACTACCCCTATTTTAAATTATAAGATTATTATTGACTTCTGAAATTAAGATAATTAATCAAAAATTATGAGATAATAAATCTTATAATGAGTAGTAATTTTTAGATAGTTTACAATTTTCATCTTTTGTTTGACTAAAATTAATGAAATACATGTCAATTTTGAGTTTAAAAATGTATTAATTACCATTTCCAAAAAAAAAACTAATTATAATTTCCTAAAACATGCGTGAGTTTAAATTCTGCACTAAACTAGCCCCCAAAAAATACAACTCTTTTTTCCCTTCGTGTATATTTTCTTGATAAAAGAGCTATTTTTCCCCTTTATAAATTTTTGGTTTCTTTTTATGTGAGGCTTATTTTCTCATATAAATTTATTATTTAATAGCTCTCCGTTATTGTGAATCCGTCTTGATTAGGATTTAGGAGTATGGCTAACAATGGTGTTGAGTTAGACAAATTCCTGTTGTGTTAGATCATAGGTATTACATTGAAAAAATCGACATTAACATGATCGTTTTAATTAGTAAAAATTCTCCACAATAACATTATCTTGTTTATTAGTCATATGAAACACATGTTCACTCTTTTAACCGTTTAGTTAACTAATTTAAATTTTTAAACAAAAAGGCGAAGAATTTTATTTATTTTAATTTGCTTATTACAACAAGATATATTTACCAAAAATAAGGTTTTTGAAAGAAAATTGATTAAGAAATTCTCCCCAAGAGATGGTTCATTAGGTCGTTGCTTTATCAACCGGTCAAGGGACAATGCTAGGTTGGCTAAGAAGAGCGTGCCTCTAGATATATATTTCTTAACCCAACAAATCTTTCAAGGCATCACCCAACACCACCTCTATAAGTACTTTTTTACCCCGTATATTGTAAGAATATTCAGAAAAAAGTTCAAGAAAACCTCATTCAAACAATGTTGAGTTGAAATCCCATTCTAACCAAGGATTCTTGTTAGTATTCAAGACTCTTTATTTTGGTGACGTATATGATATACTTGGGATCCGAGGAGGAGGAGGAGATGTAAGAAGAATTACCCCCAAACAGATTAAATGAAACTATGAAAGCAACAACCAAATTGTACCTACAAGCAATTATAGGAATTAGTAGGTCAAAAATGATACTAACAAGGTACCAAGTCTAAAATGATTGTCAACATTTTAAGCCCAAACTTGAGAACTTAAAATGCCAAAACAAGGTAGACAGAAAAGATCTCATGAAACAAAAGGATTGGTCAACACCCAAAATATCAATACCTAGAGTAACTCTTCATACTGCAATCTTCTCTACTCATTTGCTTCCGGAAACAACAATAGAAAACTACAAATCAACTACGGCCACAGTAGAGTTGTCCTGACAGGTTCAGTGAGAGAGTGATCAACAGATGTAATCAAATCCCCGTATTGCGAAGTTCTTCGGCTCCAAGTGCGAAGTGGCACCTATCACCAAAAGTGCATGACCCCTTGGTAAAGTTCTCGCAGAGTTTTGTCTTGAAATTGCTTGCAGGACCAGAGCCCGACACCGCATGGCTTTTCCGTGGAGGTACAGAGGCTGATCCAATGTTCACAATAAGCTCACGAACCATTTGACTGGCTTGTTTGATCTGATCAAACGTTCCCTCAAGCTCAATGTTCCTGAGGTTATGATCAGACTCATGGTCTCTTATGGAAAGCTTGGCTCCAGCCAGGCGACAGATTTGCTTAGAGTTTACACCACTTTTACTAATTATGGCTCCAGCTAGTGATGCGTCAACACTGATCTTTGCTGTGGCAGAGGCCCCAAAGCTGGCTGCAGCTCCGTGGCTTGGAGGGCTAGGCTCCCTCCGACCACCAAACTTACTGCCTGGCATTGGTCCCATGGCACGAGGATCTTCATGGGATGGAGCTGTTGGCCTCCCAAGCTCCCATTCACCATGAGCAAAATGACATTTATCGCCAAACTTGCACCCTTCAGCAGAGTTGTATTTGTTGCACAGACGAGTTTTCATAGCTGGAGGAGATGAACCATCTGGAAATGAAGGTGGGAGTCCAGGATTTCTGGCAGGAGCTGCATGAGCTGGGTTGTTGCCAGTCATCTGGGCCAAAGCTTTTATGCCACCAGGAACATAATGTAAGAAATGGCACCCCTCACCAAATGGACACCCAGAAGTGCTGCAGAACAAGTTCAAACATATATACATCAGTCACAAATATGATAGAATAAAATTGGAAAAAAAATGCAGTAATCATAGAGGAGTAATATCTAATCTAAGAAGATGCCAAGCCAGGATAATGACATTGAATATGCAGGGAATTAATGTTTCTACAATTTTGCATGCTCTAGACCCTTGAGAATGACTCGTGACAGGTCATGTACAGTACTTTAATTGTAAAGGATTTTTCAGCTTAATTTTAGGCTCACTGGATAAGACCGAACAGATTGACAGCCCTACCCACTTCAATTCACAAAAATGACATAACATAAAGAAGCAGAAGCTCCCTCACTGGTTCAGAAGTTGGTATTTTACATTGATCCGGTGAAAGTTCATTTTTGTATGTGATGCTTAGCGCACACGTATAAAATTGTATAATACTCGATGCAGATAAGAGCTTCAGGAATATAAGTGCCGAGGTCTTTTAAAAAAAATTAGACCCCTACCCAACTAAACTACATCAAGATGCTAGTAAACACTAACATTGAAGTAACAAAAAAGAAAAACTGACCAAGACCAAAAATCAAAATCCTTTAAGAGGACATCATTGCAAGATTTTAAGACACTATATGAAGTGAAAGAAATATTTTTTTTTACTTTAGAAACTATTGGTCCTACCACATTCTAGCCCTTAAGAAGACAAAATAATTAAACAAACAAACAAGAAAAAGTAATCAAGGTAGAGAAACCAAATTCAGCTCAACACATTTTATCCCAAGCTAGTTGGGGCAATAAATAATTGAAAATATAAATAGAAAAGAATGTAGATAAATAAAATATAAACAAAACTATTTATTTACAACAAACAAAGAAATTGAGGGGAAAAAGTAAATGAATTTTACAGTACATTGTTGCAGCAGTACATCTAAAAATATCACAATCAAACAAAGACATAACTCCTAAAAAAATAAGTTTCTAGACTTGAGCATTCTGCTATACATGCCTCTCAGACATCTTTTTTTTTTCCCTACAAAAAGAAGAGGAAAAATAGTAAAGATTTTCATACTGTATTTTATAACGAACAAGAGACCAAGCTCCTCTTCCATATGGTTAATCCAAAGAAATTTCATTTTTTTCCCTTCTCTTACTAAGCATCCTACAATCCTACTTAGTGCTGTAACGCAACGTTCCACAAGACATTATAACACTCCTAAAATCATGAAATTGATTCTCCCAACTAAATCTTTTGCAGGGAGAAGAAATCGAAAGTAATGATCGCTAAGGTTTAAAGACAAATGACGACTCATACAAATATTGGATCCTTAGCAGAAATCTGGAGTGTGATGCGTAAAAACTTGAAAGTTTAGTATTACGTTACGAGAAAGCATCTAGGTATAGTTCCCAACTATATTTCATGTAGGAAATTAGACAAGTATATCTCCCAAGTTGGTTAAGCAAGTAAAAATTTTTGTAGCAAAACCAAAAGAAGAAATCAATACGAAATTTTGAATTCCATCAAAAAATTTAATAAAACTACTCAAGGCCAATGTGAACGGATCTCAATGATAAGGAAAAAAGGAATAATTCAGTGACTCAAAAAGATCACAAACAATTTCACATTAGGAAAAGTTGAAAGAGCAGGTGACGATCAAAGTGTTGAAAAAGTAGTTGAAGTTCTTAACCAGTAGCAAAGTAGTCATGAAGCACAAATTCATTAATATATTGAGTTTGTCATCAACTCATCAACAACCCTTTCAATACTGTACTTGAAAAGAACAACAAATTATTACGACTTCCACAATATCAAACTCCAAAGAGGTTCAAGATTTTCAAACTAGGTTTTTTTTTTAAAACATGTTCACATGAACTTTTCTTCAATCTTTTTGCATACAAGGCATGTTAACGTACATATCTAACATTTTTAACCATAGATCTTTATAAATATTATAGATCTACTATCATGGAGTATAAAAATAGGGTTTAAACTATTAAATCACATTTTCTACAACCAAAATACCTTTTGACCATCGAAAAATCATGAAACACATATATACACATTTTTTACATCAAAGCTCCTCCCTTATACCTTCGAACCGTTCATGGTTCTACAACACAAAGATCACCCACAACCAACCATGGTAAAAACTATATAGAACCATGAACTAAAAGAAAACTATAGATATAAGGGATATGAAACTTTTAAACCTTGATGATATAGATGCTCTTTTTCTTTTCCTTCCAAAATATGATACAAGGCTTGATGGCATCCACTTTGTATCCTTGCTCTACCTAAAACCCTCTCTTGGTTTTTAAAGATCTAGCTCACAAGCCTCACACTAAGAGTATTCACTCAAAAGCTCTTAAGGAAGCTCTGTCCCAATACTTATAATTTTCTAGCAAAAGACCTAACAAGATAACAACTTGGCGATATATTCTATTTATAAGGAAAAGGTAAGTGCACTTAGTTTCCTTAATTAACTAACACTTAGCTAAATCAAGTCACTAAACCTAGCAAAGCAAGATCCACTTTTTAAGGAGCATAGCTTGCATTTGGGAGGGTTTTGCAGGGTGGTCTTTTTAAGAGAAATGTTTGGAGCAATGCACCCCAAGTGGGGCCCCTAAGTGGCTGGTTCCCTCCTACAATTTCCTCAGTTTTGCTTTTATACACACACACACACTCACACACACACACACACACACACACACACATATATATGTTGACCAACTTTAGTAATGATTTGGGCTCTACTTTGGGTTCTAGGAATTTAATACTTTGGGCTCAATAATTTAATTTCATTTGGGCTCCCAACAACAATTAAATTGGACTAACATTATCAGCTTGCAAGGCTAGCATTTAATTAAGTGTTGGGCTAAACCATTTAGTTCAATTGGGCTAGATTAAATCACACATGGACTAACATATTAAATACCACAATTAGGTTAATTAATTAATCCAACTAGACTTGCATTTTATAAAATTATTTAGACTACCACAATTGGTTTAACTACAAATCCTAGTCTATACAATGACTATGCTTGTTTATTAATTCTTCCTTGTTACATTTGATAACAATTAAAAAAATAATTACACATAATATTCCATCAATCACGCAGGTGTTCAATTAACTCGTATAAAATTTACTTCATTGATAATTAGTTATAATTTCCATTAACAATGTGATCTAAAATTCATGGTTATTACATTAAATCTTGTGTTGATTTATCACTCTTTATTTTATTGTTTGGTTTATGTCGACTTAATTCCTAACAAGTGGTATCATGAACTATATTGATTAGAAACAAGGTAGAGGGGAATTAGAGTGACAAATAAAGAGAGAGTGTGAAGGTTGAAGGAGTTGAAGATGTTCATTGTTATGTCGATGAACAAGAGATTGTGCGCTTATGGAAGATCACTATTGGAGTTGTAGTTGATGATGATGAAGATGAAATTGATGGAGATGCTGATGAAGATGAAGACAACGATGTCGGTAATGATGTCATTTAAGAAGATGATAATGTTAAAAAAGAAGATGATGATGGTGACTATGATGCAGAAAATTTGGCAGATGCGGATGATGCGATTAGTACAGATATTGTTAGGATACTTCTCGAATTTTATTGAGAAAAGGATTGCTAATATGAAAAGGAAGAACTCCTATTTTTATTAGGAGTATTATTTTTGAAAGCATTCTATTTGTAGGAGATTTATTTCGGAAGTGTCTTATTTTGAATAGGAAGAGAAAAATTATGGGTTACTCTATAAATAGAGTATTATGTTGAGTTGTTGAAGTGTAACACAATCAAACTTAATGTAGCATCCTAAGAGTTGAGAGAGGGTATGAATGAGTTTTGTGTTTGTGTGAGGGAGAGGATTTTTGCAACTTTTATATTCCGTGCAAATAGGTGATATAGTGGAGATTCAGAGTTTTGACAGGTGTTTTTTTTTCTTTGAGGGTTTCTACGTTAAATCTTCTGTTGCTTTATCTCTCTTTATTTTATTGTTTCGTTTGCGTTACTTTAATTCCCAACAAAAATATGTGAAATAAACCCAACAATATTCCATATTTGAGTGAAGATGAGAGAAGAGATAGGAATAGCTAATTTGGGGTTCTTTTTGGTTATAATGGGGATGGAAATACCCCAAAGATGTGGAAGAAATCCAATAAAACCCACGAATCCATCACTTGGAATACTTAACAATTGGTTCTCCATCAATATCTATTTCATTGGCTAATTAATTTTTTCGATCCACATCATGGAATGTGTGTTTTTAGTATTTTGGTCTGTGTATTGGATTCAGATTTAACGTTAGTACAGATCTAGATGTGATGGTGACGATGTTGGATTTACAAGTGGTTGTTTAAATATGAAAGTTAGTTTAGATCTAGATTTGTGTTAGTGTGTGTGCTTGGTGTATTATCGTGTATGTTCTTTGATGTGATAAAAACTAGTAACTGCAAGTGCACAGCATCTAATTGAAGAACGGGCAAGTACAGGTCGAACCACAGAGACTAGTTAATTTCCAATGTATCCTTAATTTAAATTTCAGGCAAATTAGAAATAAAAATTGTGAAGATGATTAATTAACTAACTAATGCAAAATTAAATTGATAAAGAAAACTAGTAATGAGAAAAACTACCTAGGAATCCGAATCCATTAAATACTAACATAATAATTAAATTCTTCCTTTCCTTAATTAATCTCTAATTATTTTTCCTTCCCTTTAAAAATAGTGATTCATATAATTAATATGGGCAAGCATAGATTATGAAAATTTAAAGATTAACTATAACTCATCAAAACTTCATTGAGCAAGCATGAATTATGAAAAACTCATATCTTAACAATAACCTATCAAAACCTCGCAATTAATTTAGAACCAAAACGAATTATGCACAAAGGTAAAATTGAAGAAATAAACAATTAGACATTAATATCGGAACGAAAAGAATATAATATGTAATACTTAATTTCATCTTCATCCTAGATATTAAAATTTAGCTAGACATAAAATTCATAATAAAAGAAAACAAAACTAAAACTATTAATATAAATTGCATGGAATAAATTAAAACAAATAGAACAAGAATTAAAAAGAAACTTTAATTAAACTAATAAAGACTTTTGCAATGAATGAATAACTCCCTGGCAATTCCCTAGCAAAGCTGCATGCGTACATGATGAATGAAAATAGAACTTTAATATTAATCTAATAAAGAATTGCATGAATGAATAACAAAAGCTCCAACTTCCAAACCTACGCTACGGCGGAACAAACAAAAGTAAGAAACAAAACTCCCTGACACAAAATCCATGCAAAGCTACTGGAACAAAAGTGAGAATAATACTTCCCGCCTCCTACCGAAGCTGCGGAACTAGAAAAAGAGAAAAAGAAAATAAACTATGACATCCCCCACTCTCTAAAATAATACTCTTATTTATAGAGAAAATAAACTAAACCCTAATCTAATTTGGAATAACTTGAACTCTTCTTTTCTTCTTCATTTCAACTTCTACATGGTAATATTGGAGTCCAAATAGAAATCAACTTGGAAGCTTTTAGAATCCTTTTCCAACTCAACTTTATTTATTTCTTTATTTCCTGCAAAACAAAATAAAACTAATTAATTAAATAAAATAAACAAATAAAATAATAAATATGGGAATATAAAATATGCAAAATTACGTGACTATCAAATACCCCCATACCTAGCTTTTACTCGTCCTCGAGTGAAACAAAAACAAAAACAAAATCAAAATAAAATCTAAATTACCCCATTTTCGTAGGAAACACGATTGCACTTAGCATGTGCAATAAGCCTTTAAACCCCAAGGTTAACCCAAGTGGACGAGTTGTGTCTCGTGAGGGTTTGCAGTGAATATACCCACAAAATTCAAAATAAAATAAAAATCTTTTTGAATTTAACCAATTATGAAATCGAAAGAAAAACTTCTAAGTATCCATGGGCATTACACATAAATAAGATCAAATTCAAAATCACACTTTCACCTTATCAAAAATCTTCCATCTTCATTCTAAATACCATCCTTCATAAAATTAATTCCATGTGATGCATGTATGTGTATGTGATGTAACTCTTAGTAGGGACTTTTACCGTGAAAATCAAGGAAACTCAAATTTTTCTTTTTCTATTTTTTATTCTTGACTTGTGCAATGTCTATTTTTCTTAGGCTTTTCAGAGTTACCCATTTAACGAGCGTTTGACCAATGACTCCCAAACCAGTTGGCTTTAGGGCACTAGGTGTAAAGACACCCCTAAGGGTTTACTAACTCGAGTAACAAATGCCACAAAAATCAAACTAGTCAAACTACTTATATCCATTATACTTTTCAACTTGATTTTTCTTTTATTCAATGGATATTGAAGCAGTATTTTTCATTTTTTCAATTTTTTCTCTTACAACGAGTGCGTTTTACGCTCCATCTTGTTGCATTATTATTTTTTTCCTTCTAATTTTTTTCTTGAAATTACTTGACTCATAGTTTATACCTCACAACCAAGAATTAGTACGAACGTGAAGTGCAAAAATGCATGTGAATTCTAATTTTATTCAAGATGGCATTTCAAACTAGGATTTTGTATTTTATCAAAGGTTCAAGCATTCTAAATCTTTTAACCCTACTCAAAGAATTTTACTCCACAGACACTTATTAGAATTAATCCAATTCATAAAAAGTCAAACAAATTTTTCCATTTTTTCAATTTTTTTTTTTTTTTTTTTTTTTTGTATTTTTATTTTTTAAAGAAACTTTTTGAAAATAAAAAGAAATGAAAAGAAAAGAATAAAATAAAAAAAAATGCTAATAATAATAATAAAAAATAAATAAAGAAAAATGTTAAAGTCCCCCCCATACCTAAATCATGCATTGTCCTCAATGTATGCAAATGAATAATAGAGAACAAAGAAAGAAAAGAATTGTACCTCGTATGGTGGGTAGGAACGGGACGGAAAGAAAAAGATATATACAAAACTTACAATTACAAGTGCAGTTTCAGTCATTTGGAATAGTGTGATTCAATAAGGTCCACCACCTCCTCTGTTTCGGTCGGCATTTCTAAAAAGGGTTTGAGTCGTTGACCATTAACTTTGAAAATATCACCACTTGTTGGATTTTCAATATCAACTGCCCCATGAGAGTAAACTACCTTTACTACAAAAGGTCCATCCCATCTAGAACGCAATTTGCCAGGAAATAGATGTAGCCTAGAGTTATACAAGAGAACTTTTTGACCAGGTGAGAATGATTTTCTCAAAATTGATTTATCATGAAACACTTTTGTTTTTTCCTTGTAAATTTTAGCATTTTCGTAAGCATCATTCCTAATCTCATCCAACTCATTCAATTGCAATTGTCTATGACTCCCACAAGTGGACATATCAAAATTTAACTGTTTTATGGCCCATAAAGCACGATGTTCAAGTTCCACAGGTAAGTGACAAGCTTTTCCAAACACAAGCCTATATGGTGACATTCCTAAGTTAGTCTTAAAGGCAGTACGGTAAGCCCACAATGCATCTAACAATTTAAGAGACCAGTCTTTTCTATTAGAACTCACCGTTTTTTCCAAGATTTGTTTGATTTGCCTATTCGAGACCTCTACTTGACCACTTGTCTGAGGGTGATATGGTGTGGCAAGCTTGTGGGTGATGGAATATTTTTTCAACAAGGATTCAAAAGGCTGATTGCGAAAATGTTTTCCTTGATCACTGATTATAGCCCTAGGGGTACCAAAGCGAGAAAAAATATTATCTTTCAGAAATTTGACAACAACCTTATTGTCATTGGTCTTGGTTGGTATAGCTTCTACCCACTTAGACACGTAATCAACCGCAAGTAAAATGTACAGATTTCCAAAAGAATTTGGGAATGGACCCATGAAATCTATCCCCCACACATCAAACAACTCAATGACTAGAATGGGTTGCATTGGCATCATATTCCTCCTAGTGATCCTTCCTAAATGTTGACACCTATTGCAATTTGCACAAAATTCTGTGGCATCCTTGAATAGACTAGGCCAATAAAAACCACACTGAAGAACTTTGGCAGACGTCTTTTTACCTCCAAAATGTCCTCCACAAGCTTGGTCATGACAAAATGATAGGACACTCCTAAACTCATGGTCGGGGACACATCTCCTAATGATTTGATCAGGGCAATATTTAAACAAATAGGGGTCGTCCCAATAAAAATATTTGACTTGTGAAAGAAATTTTGATCGGTCTTGTTTGGACCAATGGGAAGGAATGTCACTAGTAACTAGGTAGTTCACAATATCAGCAAACCAAGGTGTAGTGGATATGGAGAAAAGTCGCTCATCTGGGAAAGAATCATTTAAAGGCAGTTCAGAATTAGACTCCACAACTAAACGAGACAAATGATCAGCTACCACATTTTCAGACCCTTTTTTATCCCTTATTTCTAGGTCAAATTCTTGGAGCAATAAGACCCATCGAATTAATCGGGCTTTGGAGTCTTTTTTGGAGAGAAGGTGTCTAAGGGCTGCATGGTCAGTGTAAACGATGATTTTAGACCCAATAAGATAAGATCGAAACTTTTCTAGGGCAAAAACTACAGCTAGAAGTTCTTTTTCAGTAGTTGAATAATTCAATTGTGCATCATTCAAAGTCCTACTAGCATAGTATATAACATGGGGAATCTTATTAATTCGTTGCCCTAGAACAGCACCAACTGCATAGTCAGATGCATCACACATTAACTCAAATGGTTGATTCCAATCGGGTGATTTGATGATAGGAGCTGAGGTCAACTCCTTTTTAAGTTGTTCGAATGATTGGAAACATTTGTCATTAAATTCAAATTTTGCATCTTTACTTAGAAGATTGGTTAAGGGTCTTGCTTTCTTACTGAAATCTTTGATGAATCGCCTATAAAAGCCTGCATGTCCTAGGAATGAACGAATTTCTTTGACTGTCCGAGGTGGTGGGAGATTGGCAATGAGGTCAATTTTGGCTTTATCTACTTCAATTCCCTTTTCAGATATGATATGACCAAGAACAATTCCCTTTTTAACCATGAAATGACATTTTTCCCAATTTAAGATTAAGTTAGTGTCCTTACATCTCCTTAAAACTAAGTCGAGGTAATGAAGACACTCAGGAAATGTAGACCCAAATATGGAAAAATCATCTATGAAAATCTCTAGGAATTTGTCTATCATGTCAGAAAAAATGCTCATCATGCATCTTTGAAAGGTGGAAGGGGCACTACATAGCCCAAATGGTAGACGACGATATGCAAAAGTTCCATAAGGACAAGTGAATGTGGTCTTTTCTTGGTCTTCTGGGGCTATGGGAATTTGAAAGTAACCCGAGTATCCATCAAGGAAACAATAGTAAGCATGGCCAGCTAACCTTTCTAGGATCTGGTCTATGAAGGGTAAAGGAAAATGATCCTTCCTTGTGGCCTCATTGAGTTTTCTATAGTCTATGCAAACCCTCCAACCAGATTGGACACGAGTGGGAACTAACTCATTATCATCATTTTGAACCACAGTTAAGCCAGACTTTTTAGGTACCACCTGAACAGGACTTACCCAAGAGCTATCAGAAATGGGATATATGATCCCATTATCTAGACATTTAAGAATTTCCTTCCTAACAACCTTTTTTAAAACTGGGTTCAACCGCCTCTGTGGGTCTCTCACGGGTTTAGCATCATCTATTAAATGGATCCTATGTTGGACAATGGCAGGACTAATCCCCTTAATATCTGTTATGCTCCATCCTATGGCTTCTTTGTTCTGTCTAAGGATGGTCAATAATTCTTCCTCTTGTGGGTTTGTTAAATCGGACGTAATGATCACAGGAAGAGTTTTGGAAGGACCTAAATAGGCATATTTAAGATCAACAGGAAGAGGTTTGAGTTCTAACTCTGGTGGACTCGATTCTGAAAATTGTAAAATTGGCTCGATCACAGGTTCCCATTTAGAATACATTGATGTAGATGGCTCTAACAGTTCATTCACCTCATGTACATATTCTGTATCATCCCAATTTTGACCAAAGTGATTTAAACAAAAGTTAAGAATTTCATCTTCCCCATTAAGTTCATTTTCAGACATTTCTTGAATCATGTTTGTTTCAACGGGTTGGTCAGAAAAATCACTAGGTTGTTTTCCCACATTAAACACATTTAAATCAATTGTCATGTTCCCAAATGTCAATTTCATTAGTCCATTTCTACAATTGATTAACGCATTAGAGGTTGCTAAAAATGGTCTACCTAAAATGACAGGAATTTGACTGTTGGGATTGACAACAGGTTGGGTTTCAAGAACAACAAAATCGACAGGGAACACAAAATCGCCAACCTTAATGAGTACATCTTCCACTATTCCCTTTGGCACTTTGATAGAACGGTCAGCTAGCTGGAGTGTGACTCTTGTCTTTTTCAACTCCCCTAAGCCCAAGGTTTGGTACACAGAAAATGGTAGAAGGTTAACACTCGCTCCTAAATCAAGCAAAGCTTTTTCAATTAAGGTGTCTCCTATGATGCATGAAATAGTAGGACAACCGGGGTCTTTGTACTTCACAGGGACTTGGCATGACAGGATAGAACTAACATGGGCTGTTAGAAAAGCTTTCTTAGGAACATGAGTGGTTCTTTTGTGTGTGCACAAATCTTTTAGACATTTAGCATATGAGGGAACTTGTTGAATGGCGTCTAGAAGAGGGATATTAATTTTCACTTGTTTGAACACTTCTAGAATTTTGTCTAATTGGGCTGACTGCTTGTTTGAAATTAGTCTTTGGGGGAATGGGGCTTTTGGTTTAAAGACTTTTTCATTAGATTTCGAAGATATGGTTTTCTCATTTTTTAACAATTGTTTGTTAGATGGACCTACTGACTCAGAAATGGTGGGCTTTTCAGGCTGGGCTGACTGTGAAGATAGATTATTAGATTTATCAATTAAATTTTCCTCTTCTTCATTATCAATACCAGCATGATTGTTAAAATGATTTCCAGACCTTAAAGAGATTACGGAATTCACATGATTGACTTGGTTGTGGTTGTTTTCAAGTGAATTAGCATGATAAGGTTTTTGATTAGGGACTGGAAATTTCGGGTTGGTCTCGGGTTGGCTAGGAAACTTTCCCTTCTCTCTTTCACTAACTATAGTGGCCAATTGACTCATTTGAATCTCTAACCGAGATATGGCTTGGTTACTGTTTTGCATGAAATTAGTTTGAGAGTTTATTAAAGTTTCCTGAGATTTCATTAAAGATTCCATGCTTTTCTCTAAATTGCTAAGTCTCTTTTCACTTTCATTAGGGAAACCTGGTGGACATTGAGTTGCTAAATTTGAATTTTGGTACAGACCAGGATTCAACTTTTGATAGGGTTGAAAAGTTTGATTTTGAGACCGATTAACCTGATTTGAAGAGTTATTTGGGTATGATCCTTGGTTCCATGCAAAATTAGGATGATTTCTCCAACCTGGATTATAAGTGGGTGCAAATGGGTCGTTCCTAGGTCTTTGAGACATTACATTGACTTGGTCAAATTCTTCAAGTTGGTTTACAGGTGATGTATCCCTAGTTTCTAAAACTTCAAGTCTTTTAAGTACACTTGCCAACTTAGCTTCGGTAGCAATTGAATTGTCAATTGTATGAACACCCCTAAATGAGCTAGATTTGTCGGTCTTTCGGGTGGTTTCCCATTGCACGGTTTTTTCTGCTAAGTCTTCTAAAAACTCCCAAGCCCTTTCCTCATCATTTTTTAGAAAATCCCCTTGACACATTGACTCTAACATCGTTTTAGTGGAAAAATCTAAACCTTCGTAGGCAATTTGACACAATCTCCATTTTTCAATTCCATGGTGTGGACACTGGGATAACAAATTTTTAAATCTATCAAAATATTTCCAAAACGACTCGTTTTCAAGTTGGTAAAATTGATGAATTGCAGACCTAATCTCGGAAGTTTTTTGATTTGGAAAATATTTATTTAGAAATGTAGCAACAAATCCCTTCCAGGTTGTTATGGAATTATTCGCTAGGCTATATAACCACTTTTTAGCATTATCTTTCAAAGCAAATGTGATAAATCTTAGCCTAATCGAGTCTTCAGACAATTGTTGAATTTTCATTAAAGCACAGACTTCCTCAAATTCCCGAATGAATAAATATGGATCTTCTATTCCAGTAAACCTAGGTAACATATTTATAAAGTGCGGTTATAGTTCAAAATTATTACCATTTACTGGTGGTAGACTGATGCATGAAGGGTGGGCAGAGCGAGAAGGATAACATCGGTCCCTTAAAGAAACAGTTTGTGCAACTTCCATGTTTGTAGAAGTGATGTCTTTTAAAGTGAAATCTGAAAAATCAATTCTTCTCACTAACCGAGATGTTTTATCCCTAACCCACACTTTTTGCATATACTACTTAGCAGATAAGCACGTAAACAAATAAGCACACAAAGATGAATAAGGAAAATAAAATAAAATAAAAACTACTTCTAAGGTTAACCTAAATAAAATCTAGACAGCTCCTAACTGTTCCAAGTTACTCTTTAAGGTCCACCAAATTCAAAATTAATCACACCGCTAGCCAGGTAAGTGTAAGAACGGCGGGAGTCTCTCCGTGGGTACGGTGACTAATTGAATAACCGCGCGTCCTTTAGGCGTTTACCTTTTGAACCACTTGCCTAGACACCAGTAATATGATTAATTAGGAATTCAGACTCCTCTCAGAATTCCTTGTCCTAATTGAGCTCGAGAGTCTTAGGGGTCAACGTCTACTTGATTTTATTAAGTCGGTTATGCAAAGTTATGTTGTTTGTGGGCCAAGGAAGGGTGATGAAATCCCCACCTTATCTTGTTATGATTTGTGCCCTTAAAGTCAAATTAAAAATAAGAATAAACAAATAAAATAAAAACTGTAAACAAATAAAATGTCCTAAAACTATGTGAATTATGAAAGAATGAGAAATTTGACGTACCTCAATCCTCCAGCAATCACCACAGTTTATATTTAACAAAAATAAAATAAAAAAATAAAAACCTAAGCAAGATGTGTTCTACGTGAGTGAATGCATGAATGCGGCAATTAGTTTTTAAACTAAAAATAATAAACTAAACTACTATATTTTTTTTCAATTTTATATATAAAAAAAAAAATTATGGAGATACGAAGTACCAAGAAAGCGCAGCAACAAAATATTTAAGTTTTTACTCCTTCGATCCGCTTCGATAATCCTGAAAAAAATAAAAATAAAAATATTAGTGGTAAAAACTAATTCGAAGAAATAAAAATTAAGAAATAAGAAATTAAATCTAGTCCCCGGCAACGGCGCCAAAAACTTGATGTATTATCGTGTATGTTCTTTGATGTGATAAAAACTAGTAACTGCAAGTGCACAGCATCAAATTGAAGAACAGGCAAGTACAGGTCGAACCACAGAGACTAGTTAATTTCCAATGTATCCTTAATTTAAATTTCAGGCAAATTAGAAATAAAAATTGTGAAGATGATTAATTAACTAACTAATGCAAAATTAAATTGATAAAGAAAACTAGTAATGAGAAAAACTACCTAGGAATCCGAATCCATTAAATACTAACATAATAATTAAATTCTTCCTTTCCTTAATTAATCTCTAATTATTTTTCCTTCCCTTTAAAAATAGTGATTCATATAATTAATATGGGCAAGCATAGATTATGAAAATTTAAAGATTAACTATAACTCATCAAAACTTCATTGAGCAAGCATGAATTATGAAAAACTCATATCTTAACAATAACCTATCAAAACCTCGCAATTAATTTAGAACCAAAACGAATTATGCACAAAGGTAAAATTGAAGAAATAAACAATTAGACATTAATATCGGAACGAAAAGAATATAATATGTAATACTTAATTTCATCTTCATCCTAGATATTAAAATTTAGCTAGACATAAAATTCATAATAAAAGAAAACAAAACTAAAACTATTAATATAAATTGCATGGAATAAATTAAAACAAATAGAACAAGAATTAAAAAGAAACTTTAATTAAACTAATAAAGACTTTTGCAATGAATGAATAACTCCCTGGCAATTCCCTAGCAAAGCTGCATGCGTACATGATGAATGAAAATAGAACTTTAATATTAATCTAATAAAGAATTGCATGAATGAATAACAAAAGCTCCAACTTCCAAACCTACGCTACTGCGGAACAAACAAAAGTAAGAAACAAAACTCCCTGACACAAAATCCATGCAAAGCTACTGGAACAAAAGTGAGAATAATACTTCCCGCCTCCTACCGAAACTGCGGAACTAGAAAAAGAGAAAAAGAAAATAAACTATGACATCCCCCACTCTCTAAAATAATACTCTTATTTATAGAGAAAATAAACTAAACCCTAATCTAATTTGGAATAACTTGAACTCTTCTTTTCTTCTTCATTTCAACTTCTACATGGTAATATTGGAGTCCAAATAGAAATCAACTTGGAAGCTTTTAGAATCCTTTTCCAACTCAACTTTATTTATTTCTTTATTTCCTGCAAAACAAAATAAAACTAATTAATTAAATAAAATAAACAAATAAAATAATAAATATGGGAATATAAAATATGCAAAATTACGTGACTATCATTCTTTACATGTTATTGTGTGTTTTTAGTTGGTGTGGTAGTGTGTGTATTTTCAATTTTTAATTTAGCGTGTGTTCTTTACGGTAGTGTGTGTGTGTGTGTGTGTGTTCTTGGTGTGTGTATTGGGTAGAATAGGAGAAATATTAGAAAGATTAAAGCTAATATTTGCTAATTTAACTCTAGTTCGATATATAATTGAATTCTAGACATACATTAAATAGTCAAAAGGACATTAATTTGGCCGCACATGTCGCACACATGATTGATATTTGGGGGGAAATGAGTCAAATGGACATAAATGAACCAAAATGCCAGCTTAAAGGACAAAACTGTCACTTTTACCAAATAAAGAGACCACTTTAAACTCGTTGGTACTAACTTGTAGACACAGATATGTCCGCTATTAAAAATTACTCGAAGGACCCTACTTCATAAATCAAAATAATTTAGGAACGAAATAATTAATTTACCCAAGATATATAGAAGAATCTTATACTAATATAAATTCTGGCTAACAACATATTCCTTATCTATTATTGTAGAAGATATAATAATTAATTTCTTGTTTGATATACTTGCTACATATTTCTATAATTGCTATACATGTTATAATTTTTATAGTATAACGTATATCATACTTTTGTATTGAATCTTTTAGAGTTATCAATTTTTGATGGGTTTTGAAAAAGAGTTTTCATAATTACAAAGACCCTCATCGTCATTCGTAAAAAATATTTCTCTGAGATTTATATTTTGAGCTCAAATTGTTACACTGGAGTGCTTTGAATACAAATCAAGTTAGGGGTAGAATATGTTTCTTAGCCATTTGATATTTGAAAACAGATTCGGGACGAGTCTCATGAACACGACTAGAAGTGTTTGACTCTTTTTTTTTATTAAGTTTAGGTGTTTGGTGATTAAAAATTAAATTATCTCCTGAACATGACTTAACTAAGATAAATCTAGTTATCTCGAAGCTGAAGGTTATAGATAGCCTAGAGAAATCATCTATTATTATAAAGCTTTTTAAAAAGAAAAAAACAAATAGATGTTTTATTATAACAAGTATCACACAGAAGTTTTTATACACATTATATACTTGTTTAGTGAACACAAAATTCAAGTATTTTAAATACATTGACACACATTACTTTATATATTTGAATTAGTTAATATTACAAGAATTCTGCTTGAACTGACACATCTGCATACATTTAATATTTGTTTATATATTCTTTACCAGTTATAAATTGCTTACATTCTTGAGTCAAGAATTTTATTGAGCTTAAAATCATATCTGCTTAGTTAAGAAGAAAACTTTTAAAAACAAACTTATTTTCAAAAAGGATATTTGAGATAGTGTATTTTTAGTGTTTGTAAGAAATAGAGTAATCGCAAACCAAGACCAAAATCTCAGAGATGTCAATAGGTGTTGAGTCTCTATTTTACTTGCGAGGATACGAAAAAATCTTTAATTTCAAGACCAGATTTATAATTAGTATTGAGCTTAGGATTACGAGTAGAACTACATTAATTTGATAAAGCAGCGGGGAGCTTCTTTCAAGGTAATTATTTGTAGTGAAACTTAAAGTTTAACTGTAAAACTTTGTAAAGGTTTCTTCACCTATTGAAGGAGAGATTAATTATTATCATAGTGATAGGATCATAAGTTCTGGAGAGGAGTTTGGGACTAGACGTAGCAGTATTCCCCTAGTGCATACTGTGGACCAACTAAATCCACTATGTTATGTGAGATTACTTTTGTATGGGTGTTTAACATAACAATTGGCATAATCACTAAAATAATTAAGATAAATAATTAAAAAAATAGAATTTTAAAAAGGCCACGGATTTTTATAAAATATAATAATCTATTCAACACCCTCTTCTAGATTATTATTACAACATTTTATTTTCTGTTTTAAGCTTTCATAAAATTTCAACTTTGATGCAAATAATAAATTAAAATTCAAGATAACGATATTTCCATCGCAATTTATATTCTTTTATACACATTATAAGCTTTTAAGGTTTGTTTATAAAGTATGTTTTCATGTTTTTACTTTATATTTTTATTTTCTTATTTTCATCGGAAGAAATGTAAATCATATAACATATAATTGGGGAAAAACCAGCTCAAAAAATATAATTGGCCATAGTTTCTTTGTAACTCTCCACCTGTCTCATTTCTTTAGTAAAATGAAACCTTGTGTAAGCTAAAACTTTGGAATTCACCCTTTTCATTCTCACCTAAAATTCATCAAATTCAATTTAATTTTTCCTTACGTTTGATTAAGTTAGTGTGTTGATATGATTCAGAAGTCGATCCAATTTTTGAGTAGGGTCAAATATTATATATTTTGTATTTTGTATTATCGATATGTAAGAAAATAACACATTTGGTGAGATTAATTGTAACACCCCGAACCCGCTACAGGCCCGTAGTGTCACATGCCGCAAGCACAAAGTTCGCAAGGCAACAATATCAAAAGCGCAGCCCAAAAACCACACAACGATACTAGACTTAAAATCCAATAATCTTTCATTATCAAATTTCACATGAGTTCAAAAACTAAATACCAAAAACATAACTTCGGAGACGCAGCTCCCTTAAACAAAAGTCTTATCAAATTCAAAATACTAATAACGCCATAACTAAAAGGACTTCAGCCATCCACAAAAGCATCCACATTGTTCGACTCTTAACAATGGACCCTGTAAAAGTTAATGTAAGGGTGAGCGGTGAAGCCCAGCAAGTAACAAACTTCACTATTTAGGTGGATCAAGTACTATTTGCAAAAAAAAACTTTTTCGAAATACCTTTTGTTCAATAACAGTCATAAATATACTTTTTGCAATAACATTTTTCTTAATAACAATAGTCAATATTTATTTTCAAAACCAAAATCAATAATTACAAAACACAATTCAAAGACAAATTTCGATAAGCTCAATATATTCGATCATCGATTTCGATAAGTTCAATATATTCGATGTATCTTTTAATCCACAGAACGACTAAGGTTACAGCAGCCCTGTAACACGGCCCTTATGTTCGATAATGTCAATGATACGCCCCCTACTAAGGTATCTTATCATGCACGCGCCCCGAAGAGCACCCCCCAAAGGGTATCTAATGGTGTGCGCCTTAGTAGGTCCTAAATTGTTCCGGAACTAGCGTAAACACTAACGGTTTCAATACATAGTCGGACTGAGGTTTCTAAAAGCAACTTCTCAATATTTTCGATATTCCAAACTATACTTATTTCACAGTTCAAAATCATATAATCTCATTTTCTAAATCAAAATTCTATTTTAATACTTGATCCGGGTTTTTAACAAAATATAAGTGTAACATTTTCATTCAAATGGAAGCCTTAAATAAAGAATAACAATATTTGAAACAATACATTTAGGCATCCGAATAATTTCTAAAGCATACATAATTATAAACGATAATTTTAAAATACTAAATAGCTCGGAAAGTCACTTACCTCGATATCGCTGAACACAAAATTAATAGCTGAACAGATCCTAAATATAAATTCAGGACAATTAAACGTTATTAGAATAATTCTATTATGCAACATTCTTCTTATTCATTTTAAAATAGCTATAAGTATATCTTAAAATATTCTTTCAATCTTTAATTATTTTTCAAACAATTAAACCATTATTCCAAAACTTTAAAGTTTACTAAAATAATAATCTAAAACAATACTTAAAGTCAATAATATTAATCCAAAACTATTAGCTATTAATCTAAATACAAAACAATAATTAAAATCAATAATACTAATCCAAAACTATTTACTATTAATCTAAATACAAAACAATAATTAAAACTACAAAAATAACAACAATGCAAAAATACTAATTACTAACAAAATATACTAAATACTAACTAACAAACTAAATACAATACTTAAAACAATAATAACAATACAAAAATTTAAATATGAACATACCCGAAAATACGAGTACCGAAGATTGTCTACGCCCTCGACACCAAAATTTTTAACTAAGGAGGTCTTTTATAAAAACCCCTCTCACAACAAAGCCTTTCTCAAAATGAAGGTCTTAATTGTTGGTGGCTTAAAACCAAAGGGGTAGAGTTATATTTATAGCTAAAGGAAGGGAAATATTTTAGGAGAGTGGGTGATGTGGGACTTTTCATAAAAGTAACCGGGTATTACATTACCTCCCCCTTAAAAAAATTTGATCCTCCAAATTTCAAATCATAAGCGTATATCTAAAAATAACATGTTCAAATACCAAAATAGTTACATACCTTAATACTGGTTGCCTGAAAGTTGAAACACACGTCCTCGAGTTAGCCTTGGACTTGCTATAGTTACTTCCTCCTTCCTTGCATCTTCTTTAGGTGGAGGGTTCTTGGGACATTGCGCAATTTTATGACCTAACTCTCCACAATGAAAGCACGCACCCGTATTCCAATGACATTCTTTGTCTGGGTGGTTCCTACCACATCTCCCACATTTTAATTTGTCCTCTTGGTTTCTTTGATTCTCTCGAAATCTAACAGTTTGGGTATTTATCTTTTTCGTTGGTCCCCCATAGATCGACTCTCCCCCGAATGACTCATCTCTCTTTCGATTGCCGTTCTTTCCATTCTCAATTTCTATTAGGCCCTTCTCAATTACTAACGCCTTATGCAGCACCGCATCATATGTGGGTAACTCAAAACACGCAACACCATGCCTTATGTCGACACGTAACCCGTCCTCTAACCTACGGGCTTTTGTCAGCTCATCTGGTATTAAGGTCGGTGCATACTTAGCGAGCTTCGCAAACTCAGCTTCATATTCAGCAACCGTCTTGTTCCCTTGTTCTAGCCTAATGAATTCCCTCTCCTTTTGTGCCCGAATTGTTCTAGGAAAGTACTTGTTGGTAAATGCCTCTTTGAACATGGTCCAAGTGTAGGGTACGGGATTTCCCTCGTGCTTCCTTTTCTCCATAAGCCACCAATCATAAGCCCCACCCTGCAGTTGGTAAACCGCCAACGTCACCTTATTAATTTCAGTGCTCCCTAACAAGTCAAACGCCTTCTCCATTTCCTGAATCCACTTATCAACGATAACAGGGTCTGTAGTTCCTTCAAATATGGGCGGGTTCAATCGCTTGAATTCTGCTACTATACCACGTTGCCCAGACTGTTGATTTTGTACTAATTGGGCTAAGGTATTAACTAGCTGAGTCATACCATCAGCGCCACTATCATTGTTAGTAGAGTTACTTCTTCTAGGCGGCATTTTCTACACAATAAAGCAATCCCCACTAAACAACACTATACAAAACTAGTATCAAAACATATATCAATTTATTCAATAGTAGACGAAATACTAATCCGTAAAAATTTAAGTTCAAAATGCAAAATAACAACTAATCAGACAATGCAAATATTTTTCACCATATTCTATCTCTCACTCCAAATTCTTAAATTTAGTCAAGACTATACCCACAGTTAACTCCCAAAATCACTTCCCAGGGAATGTGTAGGTTTTTCAACCTAACACATTACGAGGGGCCACCGCTCTGATACCAACTCTGTAACACCCCGAACCCGCTACAGGCCCGTAGTGTCACATGCCGCAAGCACAAAGCTCGCAAGGCAACAATATCAAAAGCGCAGCCCAAAAACCACACAACGATACTAGACTTAAAATCCAATAATCTTTCATTATCAAATTTCACATGAGTTCAAAAACTAAATACCAAAAACATAACTTCGGAGACGCAGCTCCCTTAAACAAAAGTCTTATCAAATTCAAAATACTAATAACGCCATAACTAAAAGGACTTCAGCCATCCACAAAAGCATCCACATTGTTCGACTCTTAACAATGGACCCTGTAAAAGTTAATGTAAGGGTGAGCGGTGAAGCCCAGCAAGTAACAAACTTCACTATTTAGGTGGATCAAGTACTATTTGCAAAAAAAAACTTTTTCGAAATACCTTTTGTTCAATAACAGTCATAAATATACTTTTTGCAATAACATTTTTCTTAATAACAATAGTCAATATTTATTTTCAAAACCAAAATCAATAATTACAAAACACAATTCAAAGACAAATTTCGATAAGCTCAATATATTCGATCATCGATTTCGATAAGTTCAATATATTCGATGTATCTTTTAATCCACAGAACGACTAAGGTTACAGCAGCCCTGTAACACGGCCCTTATGTTCGATAATGTCAATGATACGCCCCCTACTAAGGTATCTTATCATGCACGCGCCCCGAAGAGCACCCCCCAAAGGGTATCTAATGGTGTGCGCCTTAGTAGGTCCTAAATTGTTCCGGAACTAGCGTAAACACTAACGGTTTCAATACATAGTCGGACTGAGGTTTCTAAAAGCAACTTCTCAATATTTTCGATATTCCAAACTATACTTATTTCACAGTTCAAAATCATATAATCTCATTTTCTAAATCAAAATTCTATTTTAATACTTGATCCGGGTTTTTAACAAAATATAAGTGTAACATTTTCATTCAAATGGAAGCCTTAAATAAAGAATAACAATATTTGAAACAATACATTTAGGCATCCGAATAATTTCTAAAGCATACATAATTATAAACGATAATTTTAAAATACTAAATAGCTCGGAAAGTCACTTACCTCGATATCGCTGAACACAAAATTAATAGCTGAACAGATCCTAAATATAAATTCAGGACAATTAAACGTTATTAGAATAATTCTATTATGCAACATTCTTCTTATTCATTTTAAAATAGCTATAAGTATATCTTAAAATATTCTTTCAATCTTTAATTATTTTTCAAACAATTAAACCATTATTCCAAAACTTTAAAGTTTACTAAAATAATAATCTAAAACAATACTTAAAGTCAATAATATTAATCCAAAACTATTAGCTATTAATCTAAATACAAAACAATAATTAAAATCAATAATACTAATCCAAAACTATTTACTATTAATCTAAATACAAAACAATAATTAAAACTACAAAAATAACAACAATGCAAAAATACTAATTACTAACAAAATATACTAAATACTAACTAACAAACTAAATACAATACTTAAAACAATAATAACAATACAAAAATTTAAATATGAACATACCCGAAAATACGAGTACCGAAGATTGTCTACGCCCTCGACACCAAAATTTTTAACTAAGGAGGTCTTTTATAAAAACCCCTCTCACAACAAAGCCTTTCTCAAAATGAAGGTCTTAATTGTTGGTGGCTTAAAACCAAAGGGGTAGAGTTATATTTATAGCTAAAGGAAGGGAAATATTTTAGGAGAGTGGGTGATGTGGGACTTTTCATAAAAGTAACCGGGTATTACATTAATACTCCATTTATTCCGCAAAAAGGGTCTCGTATGTAAAATCTACTACTAATATGTTTTAGACATTTGTTTCATGTTTTACCCCCGATAGTTTGTGGTTCAGAAATGGCAACACGACAATAAATTTAAGATGAAAAACTTGGGGAACAGAAACTCAAAAAGAGTATGCAAGAGGTTTGCAAATAGTCCCACAACGAGTAAGAGAAGTAGGAAATACACAAAGCAGCAGCCATATATTGAAGCCTCCTGCTGCAGCAAGAAATGCACGCAGCCACGCTGTGAGCACAACGCGAACTATTCTTTCGCCTTTTACTACAGAATACCATGTGCTCGAGGCAAATAGTGGCATACGCTTATTTTTGGGGGACCACACCTTATGGTTGGGTACCTACAACTCCAGTTAAGTCATTTGGCGAAGGCATCAATTACGCATAAATAATATATAAGTAAGACCAAATGCATATAAATATATGTATATATATATATATATAGGACTGTTTCTTATTTACTGTATAAATTTTCATTAATCCAAAGCGTAACAGTATTGAATTTCTTAAACCATTATTCTTTAGGTGAAAGGTAAAATAGTACTCTCATTTCACAAAAAGAGTAATTAGTCATTTTTTTTGTTGTTTCACATAAAGTCCTTTAGTATAAAATATCACAATGTACTCAAGTTTGATTTCATATATTTTTATCGTGCCTTTACTACAAAACTAACAAGTACTACTAACTACTTAATATTTTTAAAGGTGATTATTAAACAATATCTTTAACATTTTCCGAGGTTGCAAATGCGACCATTTTTGTGAAACCGATGCAGTATATATAACATTACATGTATGAAGAAGTATCAATAGTTAAATAATCTGACAATTTATTTAGATGCACTACTGCAGGATTTCTCTAGCTTATAGGCTATTGTTTCCCAACATGACAGGATTATAATAATGAGAGTGGAGTTGTGGGAGTAGAGACTAGAAAGGAGCATGAAGATTAGAGTGCAATATATAAGTGTATTACGGTTGAAACTGAAAGGCCTTGATGAAACCAATCCCATACACCACTGCAGGTCAAAATTCTTTAAAGTTATCTCTTCAATCAAAATCTCCAACTTTTGACAATATTTGCACCTAACAACCCGACATTGAACAAATCTAAAATAAAGGAATACGAGGCCAGTAATACAATAATACAAGTATCCAAGTGGGTGTAAGTTTAGCACCACCTCGACTAGTTGTGATGAACCTGTAAGGCAACTAAGCTTTAAAAGGTGAAGTGTACGTTTAGGTAAAGCATACCTTTCTCGGCCTTTTGGCTAAGATCAAGTGTAGTATCTGTTCTTATCAGTTTAATATCTGATATGTGAGCCAATGGCTCACACGATATTAAATTTATTTTTTGAGGGGGAGAGTTCATCACAGTAGCTTGTTGCTGGATCTCTCAAGTGTCGCCTAGGCTTTGCACTATAGACTTGGCATGGCGCACCCCACCAAATCAGTTACAATGTTTATACATGCAACTATTATGATCTCGTATTGTTCTGATAGCATCAACATATTACCCAACTGCTGCACCAACATATGGCAAACGCTGTACATAGCCAAGATCCTTGAAAATTTCCAAACATCTGATTGAAAGGTGAAGGAAGCTATGGTGCTGTGTCTGATTTCCCATGAGGCACCAAGGCATGTATCTAGGCCTGAAGTTTAATATGCATCTGTTGTAACATACATGAATAACCTCAATTGTTGCATATAATTCTGTAGTATTTTTTTTTGGAACTTCAAAGCATTAACTTTTGTTATTAGAAGAAAACCGGGGCTTAAAGTTTGTAACTTTAACCTAAGATGAATGAGTGCAAATAAAAAGCAATTGGATTTTCTGGACTTGGGGTAAACCAATTGAGAGGACAACGAAATTCTCCATATATGGAGTAGCAGTATAATTTTTGATGTAATCAGCCAAAGTTTTTGGCTGGTTATTCTAAGACCTTTACAAAAGGAACCCTACCTATAAGCGAAGAAGCGTTGAGCGCCGCAGAGTTCGACGTCTACAGAATGCACAAAAGGAAAGCATTATTTATAACCCCAACTCAATTGACTATATCACGACATTACTTGAACAGGATCTGTTCTATAGGCTTGTACTTCTGTATTCTTGATTTCTAAGGAGGCAGGTAACCATGCCTGGTGGATGAATCATGAAGGCATGGCTAGAGCGTAAGTTCATTGATAAAAATGTGCAGTTAATTTTGAACATCGCATGTGATTATAAATCAAGTAAACTAATTAATATAATTAGTCATTAATAAAACTTGCGTATGACATTTAATATATTATTTAATAAGTCCAAAATATTTGGATAATTGGTGTATTAACCTAGAGATATTTAATATCAAGAAATTGATAAGTGTGGGAATTAATTAATTATTCAATTAAATTTGAATAAAGTTTTGGTAACAAAATGGGTAAATTAATTAATGTGATTATTAATTAATGTGAAGTGGGAATAATATTTAAAGTTATCTGCTTGTTATTGTTATGGAGGTTTTTTCAATGATTCTCTCTAAAGGGGTAAGGGATTCAAATTTTAAATATCATTGGAGGACCAAGCAAATTGGGTTAACTCACCTATGTTTCGCGGATGATCTTGCTCTTTTCTGTCATGGTGATATCCAATCAGTGAGAATCCTGAAGTCTTGCTTGGAGAAATTTTCTAGTGTCTCTGGGCTACAACTTAACCTCTCCAAAAGTCAATGTTATTTGGCTCACGTTCCTGTTGATCAGGTTGAATCCATTAAAACTTGTCTTGGCTTCAGCTTGGGTTCATTTCCTGCAAAATTTCTGGGCTTGCCTCTTATCACAACAAAGTTGTCTCTGACTGATTGTCAACCTCTCATTGATAAAGTTAGAAACAGGATTTTATCTTGGACAAATAACTTTCTCTCTTATGCTGGTAGACTCCAATTGATAAAATCTGTTCTCTTCTCTATTCAATCCTTCTGGGCTTCTCATTTTCTGCTTCCCGCTGCTGTTATAAAGGAGGTAAAGAGGCTTTTGAGCAGATTCCTTTGGAAAGGAAATATTGAAATGAAAAATGGTGCAAAGGTCTCTTGGAGTAAAATCTCGGTGCCTTTTTGTGAAGGAGGTTTGGGTATAAAGTCGCTGGAAGATTGGAACTCGGCTCTTATTCTGCACAAGTTGTGGCAGATTATTAATCCTGCTTCAAAATCTTTATGGGCTTTTTGGGTCAGCTCTTACCATATAAAGGATAAATTCTTCTGGTGCCTTCCTATTCCACAAGACTGTTCTTGGATTTGGAGGAAAGTCCTCAATTCTAGAGCTATTGCTGCTAAGCATATCAGGTACATTGTTGGCAATGGAGAGTCAATTAGTCTCTGGTTCGATCCATGGCTCTCTGTAGAGCCCTTAGCGACCTCTGTTCATTCCTCTATTATCAGATTTTCTAGGCTTGGTCAACATGCAAAAGTTAGTAGTATTATTAGAAATTCTACTTGGAATTTACCTTCTTCTACTCATACTAGTATTGCTGATTTTCGTAGCTCTTTTGACTTTACTAGAGCTTGTAATTCTGAAGTTTCTGACACCCTGCTTTGGGAAAATGTTCCTGCTGTTGAAGTTAGTGCCTCAAAGATTTGGAATTCGATAAGATACCGAAATCAAGTTATTCTATGGGACAAGTTGGTCTGGCATAAAGTTTTGACTCCGAGGATTTCTTTCATTCTCTGGCTTGCTCATCACAAAGGTCTGAGAACCATGGACAGATTAATGGGATTTGGAATTGATGTCAATGCCACTTGTGTGTTTTGCAAAAAAGATATGGAAACTTTCGATCATCTTTTTTTCAACTGTCAATATTCCTTCCAGACCCTTGTCTCTGTGATGAGAAGATGCGGTTGGAGAGGTTTGTCCAGATTTTGGGAAAACATTACTCATTGCATTTTAGCTTGTTCTAATGGGGGAATCCGAAGTGATATCATGAAGCTTGGTTTTGGTGCTGTGGTTTATTATATTTGGCGAGAGAGAAATGCGCGTCTTCATCATGTTGGATCTATTCCAGCTAGAACTATGGTGAAGGATATTTTGCATATTATTAAATGCAAGCTTTGTTCTTATATGAAATTCCAAAAAGTAAAATCTAGATTCCCTTTTAGGTTCCTACAGCTGTAATCTTATTTAGCCATGAGATCCTGATTTTGTTTTGCTGGCTTTCATTGACCATCCTGATTTGGTTGTGCCATCTGTAGGACTCCCTTTCTTCTGTTGGTTGTGCCTTTGTTTGATCTGGGGCATGCCCCTCTGCCATTGTACTATGTTCCTTTTTTAATACAAAATTTAATTTAGCAAAAAAAAAAAAAAAAAAAAAATAATTAATGGACTAGTCTATTTGCTTATTTAACAAGTTCAATTAACTATTTAATTAAGGATTTGAGGGTTTATTGTGTGGGATTAAATTAATTAGTCTAATAAACTAATTAATGAGAGTTTAATTGGATGTCCAATAACTTAATTGGTCAAGTCCAACATGTTGGTAGAATTATTAGTCCAATTAAATTAAATTATGAGTTTAAATGACTTAATTTAAAGTCAATTATTTGACTACCTTCTAGAAACATGCAAATGGACAAATTAACAATTAAAAATTAAATCAAAAATGCTAGATTCGGGAGATTTAGAGGAAATGACCGATTATGTCATAGCTAAGGAAGCTAGGATTGATTTGTTGTCCAAAAATATACAAGCAATCCCTTAAATTATGGACCAAGTTTGACTTTGTGAATTGCTAGCCAAAAATGATATATACATGTATTGTATCTATCATTTTCTACCTCAATAAATATGAAGCATTGCTAATGTGTTGGGGGTTGGGAGGATTGCAAGCTCTCTTCACAAATTGGTTGAGTGCGTTGAGTGAGTTGGAAATGAGTTCCACTAGTAACTCTAGTAGTGAGTTAGCGAGTTAAGGTGAGTTCATCCACCGAGTCAACCGAGTTAGGCCGAGTCAAGCGAGTCGAGCTTATTTTTTGAACGAGATAGGCCCGGGATGTTCATAAGCTACTCGGGTAGAGAAGGAAGCAAGTACACAAAAACCCAAAAAGGTTAGAAAACCCTAAAAACCCTAGTTATGCTTGTTCTGTGATTAAAAATTTAAATAAATGGCAAAAATACCATCTTTATGTTCTTTAAGTCTAGATCCATGCTAGATATGTTAACTAAGTGTTTCATGGATTTTTGGTATGGATCCATAAGCATTTATGTGAAAAAAGTTAGCCAAAATATGCAAAATCATGTTTTCCGGAAAGTTAGAAATTGAACAGTACATTGCTGGAATTACTGTTCACGACCGGAAAATTGGATTCTCAATCCGTCAATTTTGTTGGGTAGATCTTGAAGTTATGTAAATTCTGAAACTTGAATGACTAAAATCCGAGTTAAAATGAATTAGTTATGATTTTTCTAGCAAAACACTCCACTGTTGGAAGTTTTGCGTGAACAGTCCAGTTCCAGGTTGTTTTCGAAGGTCAAATCGTGTCCGAAAAATTAATTCGATAATGGAAAATTGTAGTTCGGGAAGTCATGATTCCAACAATATAAAGTAGAGCACCATCCAAGTATAAACCTCCTAGACCCAAGCATCCATGACCTCCATCAATGGTTTCAAGCTTACTCTTCTAGCTTCTTCATTGTATATTCCAAAAATTGAAGGTTTTGGGATGGAAAATCCAAGGTTTGGCAACCTCCCATGGAAGAAGATCATAACCCCTCTTCTTCTCCCAAACCCTAGCCTCTCTCTCTCAGCCCCCAAATGAATTAAGGAAATGAAAGATATGATATTAGGGCTGAAAAACTGAACTAAAAAGCTGATCTACCGACCTGTTATAGTGCACCGAAGCGGCGATAGCAAGGCACTGCTACGACACAGAACCCTGTTGTTTCTGAGTTTTTGTACTAGCGTCGTGGCGCTCATTTTAACGACTGCGGCGGTGGCCCTTTTTGTAGAATTACCAAAATGCCATCTAACTATAATTTTCCTACAAAATAAAAATAAATTTAAAACATATAATTACTATAAATAAACTAAAACATAATTAAAACTAATATTAACAACATTTATAGCAATAATAATAATAATAATAAATACACATAACTTAACATAAAACACTTAAAATTAATAGAAAGCATAATTTAGAACAATAACATTAAAAACACATAAAAATCAACTAAAATGCTAAAGAATTCACAAAATCAATAAGTTCAAAAGTATTCAATATATAGGTATAAAAACAAGTCATCACTTGTACTTCTGTATTCTTGATTTCTAAGGAGGCAGGTAACCATGTCTAGTGGATGAATCTGTGAATTTTATAGTTATGTTTTTATTATTGAAGTTCATTGGGATAATATGGGAAGGCTTACCCCCACACATATTAATATATTTGAAAATAAGTATGTAGATATGTTTGCAATATTGTTAGTAATATTAATGGTATAATTACATAATATGGGGAGGCTTACCCCCACACATATTAATATATTTGAAAATAAGTATGTAGATATGTTTGTAACATTGTTAGTAATATCAATGGTGTAATTAAGATTGTAAATGGTAACCGAAAAATTTGTATACATCGTATTTAAAAAAACAGATATTATTAGTATTCGAAACAAAACAGATATATCCGTATTCAGTTTTAAGATATCCGTAAATAAACATATGCGAATACGGATATAAGCGTATTCATATTCGTTTAACACTTGACTGTAAATATATCCGATGGATAGCAGATATCCGTTATCGGATATTCAGATTCATATCAGTATCCGAAATTCGTATTCAAATAACTTTTTGTGTGTGTGTGTATGTGTGTGTTTTGTGTGTATAAATAATTGAATTATCAATCATCATATATTAAGTAAATATAATTTTTTCAAATAACATTTCTTACATATATAATAATTAATTTTTACTATCATACGAAATTTATTTTTAAAATACGGCATTTCACTTTTAGAAAATAGAAAATAACACTTTTAAATATAATATTAAAAAGTGAAATAAATTCATTTAATTTTAATTAATGTATTATTGTTATTGTAAAGTGTAAAATATCTAAAATGTATCATGTAATATAAAAATTATGTACTACAAGAACAAAATTATAGTTATTAGTTTATTATAAATATTTTATTTTCAAAATTTATGTGCGAGAAAAAGAGTGGATGATAAATTAGTATTATCTTTCATTGAAAATGCGGTTAGTTTGATAATTTCTCTAGGAATTTTTAGTTTTGGTTTTACCAATTATTTTACAAACTTAAATAAAATTAAAATAATTATTTTCTCATAATCATAACTAAATATATATGCACTTCATTCAAATGTTTAGGTTAATAATTGATCGAGGGAACCTGTAATATATAATGCAATGATTTATTATTTGATAAATTAATAACTACAACTATTTTCATAAATTTCTAATTAAATATTTATTTTTTAATAATACTCTCTCCATTCCATATTATTTGGTTATTGTTGACTTTTTAAAGTCAGCCTAAGGGATTTTTACACTCACAATTGACATAGATATTTTAATTTTAACTAATACAATGATGAATATTGTAAACTATTAAAAAAGTATTGCTCATTGTAAGTTTTATTGTTTTATAATTTTTAATTAGACATTTTAATTCTGAGTTTGAAAATATCACGTAATGACTTTCAAAAGTCATTAATTATCATATTATTTAGAACTAAGGGAGTATAGTAAATTATTATCCATGTCGCTCATTGTTAGAACAAGGTTGGTGGGCTTGTTCATTATTAGTTTCTGTTGTTAATCTTTATATGTATCTGCAGTCAAGGAAAGTGATAAAAAAAAAAAAAAAATTGAGATAGCTGAAATATTTTATTAGCTCATCATGCACTTAGTTACTTGAATTTGTTTGGCAGAACATGCACAAGCTCGATCCTAAAAAACTCCCGTTCCTTTCTTACTTAATGTGCTTGTTATTCCGTCATATTTTACCCGACTAGTGCATTCAGATTCTTAAAAATACCGTTTTTATTTTGTCTTATATCATAGACTTTTATTTTGATCACAATTCAATTTTGTCATGTCACATAAATATTTAAAAATCACATGGACAATGATGAATAGTATATAAGCCTATTATGAAAAAGCATCAGCAGGCAGACTTTTGTTTTCTAATAAGACAGGTGGCATGATTTATGATAGTCTTTTCACTGAAGGGACAATAGGACAAAATCAACTAGAAAAGATGCAAATTCTCCCCCATAAACTATGTAGTTAGTTTTTATTTTGGGTATACATTTATATTGTGTTTGTAAATTTTTATTTCAGGGGAGGGGAGGGGAGGGGAGGGGAAAATAATTAAAATCCCTTCAAATAGCATGTTTGTGAGTTTTTTTAGGGAATGAGGGAAGGGATTTAGAGGTAAAATTGATTTAATTTTTGGCTAAAATTTTTTCCCTCAAAAGTGGGAGGATTTGGAAGGATGGGAAAGTGAGATATTTTACATTACCAAAAACAATCTTGTAAAATAAATAATATGACAATTTTACCCCTCACTAGCATAACTCTCAATTATTATAAACACATTATATAAGGGAAATTCGTCAATTACAGGGGAATTATACTCTGCCCTAGTTAATGCACCAATGCCAATCCTTAATTACATAACCAATGCCAATCAGTAATAAATTAATTATAAACACAGTATATAAACACAACATATTTCTCTTATACACACAATATATATTGTGTATCCTAGATTTATATAATAATATATAAACACAGTACATATTGTTTTTTATATTATTTATACAAATACAATACATATTATTTATAAATACATTATTATATTATTTATATAAATAATAAATAAATGTAGTATATTATTTATATGAATACAATATACAGTATACATTATATAAATATATTATTATATAATGTATTTATAGAAATATAGTATATACTGTATATAAATACATTATATTTAATTTATGTACTGTGTTTATAAGAATTTCCCTTTTAAACACAGTATATAAGGGAATTCGTCAATTAGCTGGGGAAATTCTTAATTACATTACCGATGCCAATTGGTAATAACTTAATTGGTGCCTCAAATGGGATAATAAATATATATTGCTAATTATTTTAGTTGTAAAATAAAGTTTCATTGTCACCATTTTAAGTTATTTTATTAAATGTTAAATTTGATATCAATTCATTTGATTTTAGTCACTACAATTATAAATAACATAAATTATCTTAAAAATAATATTAATTACGGATAATTAAAATTATCTTAGAAACAATACATTAATGAACTATAACAGTTAATTTATAAATATCTCAATATTAATTAAAAATTTATTATTATCAAAATTTAAATAGATTTTAATTTTACAAATTAACTTCAAAACATCAAAATCAAAACAACATAACAAAGTAGTAAGAATAATTAATAACATACCATCTATTAATTAATAATTATGTGAAAAATTAATTACTGTTGGAGGGAATTAGTGTAGGTGAAGGAGCTATCAACCATACTTTTTGTGATTTTCATCGAATGCCCATATTAAAATATGTAAGAGTAATATAGTAATAGTGTAGTTTGAAAATAAGAATTTTGTCCTTTCCTTTCCTACTTCTAAACAGAAAATTTAATTAAAATCTCATCTCATCCATTAATTTCTAAAACTCACAAACACGACAAAAGAAAACTATAATCCATCCCTTCCACTTCTATACTTTCCTTTCCCATCTCATCCCTCCAAACTCAGAAACACAGTATAAGGATATTAAGTCATTTATCCTTTTGAAATATCCCAAAAGAAAATTTACTCAATTTAATAAAAAAATATTTGTGGAGAAAAATATTTTTATAAGTGAAAAATAATTTGTTTATATATGAGACATTGAATTACTAACAATAAGGTCTTTAAGGAAAATGTATTAGGCCTTGGTACGTTATGATTTGATTCGGACTTGGGAGATGACAAGCAAAACCTGTGTTGAAATCAAGCATACCTTTCTCGGTTTGACTAAAGATCAAACAAATTATTTATGTTTATATTTTGCAAGGCCAGCTCTCTCAAAAGTTGCCAATGCCATCCCACTTTTGTATTAACTTGAGGTCATTCTCGACGGACATGTATGTTGCCTCAAGTGTTGTCGCCGCGTGTTTTCGTCAACCGCCGTCGTTATTGAATCAAAGCCGACACTCATTAGTGATGGACAGGTGACGGACTATCCGTCACCTATTATTAAAAATGTCATAGGCGATGGACAGTTCATTGCCAATTACATATAGTCCGTCGAGAATGACTATTTTTCTTAAAAAGTATATTTTTCAAAATTATTAAAATCCCCCTTGTTTTTTTTTAATAAACCAATACTACCAATTTAACAAATAAACCACTAAATATTAGCATCTAAATATACAATATCACACCACCAATAAACAAACTCAATCTCATAAATTTATATATAAAAATAATATGAAAACAATACTAATATTCAAAATTTAAATGTTTAAATACATAAATATAAAGTCTTTTTATATGTCATGATTATTCTCTCATTAGACAATTTGTGATGCAAGCTCTGGACAAACCCATGCGAGTCTACCAAGGGTGATGGAACTGTTTTCAATGAGTGTTGAGCCCATGCACAACATAACAAAATTGTTAGGAAATTTGTTCACAGTATAGATACATGTCGAGGTTACACAAAAGGTACATGCATACTGAAGAGAAAAGAATGGTCAACACAAGGATAACATGAGGATCAAGCAATCACCTCAGCATGTTGAAGTATTGGAACTAAGGATGATATCACTGTCATTACTATAGGAGAAATATCTTGACGAACCTGAAATAGGAAGTTCAAAACATGGTGAAAACACTTCAATCTGCGAAGTAGTAACCATTATCAGATTTTAGCAGGGGGAAGAAGTGAACTGATAATGAGCATGCATTCACTCCTACATAACTTGGAATCAATGTAACTTCATAGGAGTTAGCAATCAATACTCAATCAGGAATGATCATCTTAAATGATTATCTTAGCATGAAAAAACTTACTTGCTTGAATAGAACCTCATACGTTTTTGTGGCGCAACGCCAAATACAAATAGGATATAGATTACGAATCTGTAATTTAGTATTGGAAACATCAGTTACCCATACATAAAACAAAGAATTTGAAATCCACAAATATTCTACATAATGTTAGAATGAACAGAAAATGCAAGAGTGCATGCCACATAATTTTTTTGGCAAATTCAAATGCATTTGCATCAAAACATAACTGCATGTATGGGTCATGCACTGACATGCCTATTCATTTTAAAACGGATATCCAAGTACATAAAGCACACCTTCCACACAGTATATTGACATGGTATCTGAATTATATCAGAATTTGCCAACTTTTAGCTATTGCAAAATTATAGAACAACTGATACGTTTCTCCAAAAATTTGTCACCAAACTCATAATAATGTCATACGATAGAGGCAACAGATGGAAGCAAAAATAAGTAAAGACTATATGCAGTTCAACTAAAGAAATGGACCTGGAATTCTTTTTAGAGTCTTGTTAAATAAGATCATTTTTATTATTGCAAACATATGTAAAAGCCAAAATTTTCTATGCTACTTTGGTTACAGCTATATAGAAAAAGAATGCATTCAAAGCTATATTATGAAGAATGGTGATAATACAGCTTAAAGAGGCGAATCCACCTTGATTGCTAATTCTCCAATTGCCCTACACGCATTATTAGCCATTGAGACATTTTCCTTCAGCTTCGGAGTGTTCTGCAGAAACATATACCTTGACTAAATGGTAATACTACTGCAAAATAATCGAAAGGATCTAGATCCAAAGTCCACTTACCAGTTGCTTAGCACCAACATCAAGAAATTCAGGCAACCGAGGGTGCAAATGAATGGGACAAACATAATCAATCACCAAATTATCAAAGTAGTACAGGACAAACTGAGTTATGTTCAAGAATTTGGACCTAAAAAACTCACCGTATGTGCATATTAACACATAGAGACACAATTAATTCACAGTGGGTGTCTGTATACTTTATATGTGTGATAACGTGTGTGTGTGTGTGAGTATAGCAGTGGGTGGGTGTGAGAGTAACTTACCAAACAACCAAATCAAACCCAAATCAAGCCTCCTCCGTTCGCCTCCTCACGCCCAAATCCTCCATTCCTCTCCTCGTTGTATGTGTATATGTTTGCAGTAGAGAGGAAGAGGGAAAGGAAGTGAGAGAGGGAATCATCGCCGGTGAAGAAGGAAGAGGGAATAGCCGGTGAGCACAAAGCAAACTATTCTTTATTATTCTTTAGGTGAAAGGTAAAATAGTACTCTCATTTCACAAAACGAGTCTAGTTAGCCATTTTTTTGTTGTTTCACATAAAGTCCTTTAGTATAAAATATCACAATGTACTCAAGTTTGATTTCATATATTTTTATCACGCCTTTACTACTAAACTAACAAGTACTACTAACTACTTAACATCTTTAAAGGTAAAATATTAAACAATATCTTTAACATTTTATGAGGTTGCGAATGCGACCATTTTTGTGAAACCGATGCAGTATATATAACCTTACATGTATGAAGAAGTATCAATTGTTAAATAATCTGGCAATTTATTTAGATGCACTACTGCAGGATTATTGTTCACCTGTATGGTTCTATTGTTTCCCAATATGACAGGATTATAATAATGAGAGTGGAGTTGTGGAAGTAGAGACTAGAAAGAAGGAGCAAGAAGATTAGAGTGCAATTTATAAGTGTATTACAGTTGAAACTAAAAGGCCTTGATGCAACCAATCCCATACACCACTGCAGGTCAAAATTCTTTTAAGCTATCTCTTCAATCAAAATCTCTAACTTTTGACAATGTTTTTGTTTCTTATATAATCCTTCATCGCAATATTTGCACCTAACAACCCGACATTGTACAAATCTAAAATAAAGGAATACGAGGCCCATAATATAATAATACAAGTGTCCAAGCGGGTGTTAGTTTAGCATGGTAAGGACCAAGAATTTTGAGTTGCATTTTAAATAAAATTGGAAATTTAATTTCTAATTAATTATGTTATGGTGTGAATTAATTTAAACCCTAACTAGATGGTTTGATTTATGTTTGACTATTTAATTAATTTAATTAAAGGAAGTCCGATGAAGGGTTATTAATTATCGGTCTAACCTAAGGTTGTATTTTTAATATCAATGGATTGATATCTTATTGAACCTTATTAAATATTCAATTAATATTGAATATGACAAGTCTAATTAGATTATGTAAATTAAATTAAATTAAATTTGATTATTAAAGTGTTCCCATAGTTATTTAAACAAGCCCAAACAATTAATTAAGTGAGGGACTTGTGGAATTTGCTTTGTGGGTTGATATTTAATTAAGCTAGCCCAATTTAATAAGAAGTGGGTGAGTTATTTTGGTAGCCCAATGTTGTTGGATTATTATGATCATAGAAGGCCCAAATGAATTAAATTGCAAACCCAATGTTTGGTCCAATTGTCAAAGCTTCTAGAAGGCATGAATTTACTAATTTGGCAATAAAAATAAATCAAAAATGAATTAAATTAAGGGGCATGGCTGCTGGTATGGGGTGTCCATGGACTCCAAATTTTATCCAATTTGTTGCTTGAGTTAGTGTATGGAACACTCAACAAATTGCTAGCATTTTTGAAAAATGGTTGAAGTCCAATGTGTAGATATATAGGTTATATGTATATATTTCTACTACTATAAATATGAACCTTAGCTCACTTGGGTGAAAGTTTGCTAAGTTTGCTAGAGTGCTCTTTTATTGTGAGTGAGTAAGGTGTGAGTTAACTCGGCGAGTTAAAGAAAAAGAAAGTGAGTTAGTGAGTTCTTTAGCGAGTCACTGCCGAGTCACGCTAGACTACTTCAAGGGGTGTTCTTGGATGTCATCTAAATCCATCATCTACTTTGGAAAGAAGAGAAAAGTAGCTCACAAGTCAAAAAGGTATAAAAAAAAAATTCCTTAAAAACCCTAATCTTGGTTTTCTTTTAAATTTTATGGTAGAGATATTATCTTTGAGCTCTTTGTGCTTAGAATCATGCTAGATATGTTTAGATAGGATGCCATGTGGTTTAAATGTGAAGTGGTATGAGTTTATGTAGAAAAATCTAGCAAAATGCTTGAAAATATTTTTATCGACGAACAAAACATAGGTTGTACCAATAAATTTCACATTTTGAAATCTACAAATTATTTTTGTGATTTAATATTTTCTCGGAACATATAGGTAAGTTAAGAACGAAATCCCTTTGGAATCACCCAAAAATGTGTTAAAATGAGTAAGTTATGCATGTTGGACCAAACACACCTCACTGTCCAAGATCTTGCATGAACAGTCCACTTTAAGCCAAATTTTCAAAACCAAAACTTATCCAAAAGTGATGTTTGAGCCCAAAAAGTTGTAGTTCGGGAAGTCACGATTCCATCGATACCTAGTAGAGCTCAATCGGAGTTATAGAACTCAAGTTATTAAGATTTTTCCCCAAATCCCAAAGCTGAACAGAATTTGGAAAAGGGGAAATGTTTCTGCTGTTTTTTTTTTTAAAAATCGGTCGGAACTTTCCGGCGACCGGTTCAAGCTCCCATAAGACCTATGGTTAAAGTACTACACTTAACCTTGGTCAGTCAAATACCCAACATTGGTTAAAGCTCATCTTATTTATATATTTACATATTTATATATCTCCCAACAATTAACCACAATGTGGTTAATTCTCTATAATATGCAACCCATGGTTATCTACTAATTCTATCTTGGTAAATTATATATATAATAATTGTATCTACACATTTTGCTAGCAACTAACCCATGCATAGTTAAAGCTTTAATTTATTTACCACTTAGGGTTACTCAATTAACTCATCCATAGTTAATTCTCATCATCACATTCATTTACCTAGCAATTAACCAATATTTGGTTAATGCCCTCTCTTGCTTACCAATTAGGGTTATTCAATTAACCCTACATTAGTTAATTCTCTACACTTATCAATACCTGAAAAATATTCTCCCAACACATTGACCAACATTTGACTTTTCAGCTTACAAGTCAAACGGTTGACTTTGACCAAAAGGCAACCCCGACACCAAATTGTGTTTACTATCTCTCTTTGTTAATATCGACGTTCTGACAACGATGCAGTTCGCTTCTCCAAATTCTCTTCCAAACTCCAAATTGGGGTTTTGACTCGACTTTCTTCTCTTTCCTTTAGTCAAACTTTGACTAGTTTACCACTTTGTCATTTCTTGACATTTCTATTTGTTTCCTTGCCTTCACACATGTAAGTATACTCGTGATATCAGGTATACGTTACCTCATTCTCTTTACACCGCTATTCCACAAAATTACAACTATACAAGGTTCATCCTTAATCTTAGACTGCCACCTTAATAACTTGGCCTCACATACAAGTCTTACAATTATTACGTGCTTAGGCTTATTCACAATATTCATATGGCTTGCCTTATATATAAATTTGACCCGCCTTAATCTTAATCAATTTTGGACTGTTATTAAATTTCCAATCACTTGGCCACTAGGTTGGGTTTAATTTTAATTACCACCACAATACCTAGCTTATCTCTTCCCGATTTATTAATTTGGGATATCTTAAATGACTATTCAAGGTTTAACTTTCATAACCTTGTTTAATTAATATATTAAACTTTACAGTGTTCTTGATGATTAATTCAATTAATCATTTATCATGATTGACTAAAATGTAATTAACGCACCTCCAAGTATATACGTATCTATACATATACACCTTCACGAAATCTTAAAAATATTTCTCCAATTGAAATTTATTTTCCTAATAAATTTCCTCATATATCACACTAAAAACTTCTTACATAATTTCCTTTAGTCAAATACATTCATTGAGCTTTAAATGTATTATATTACCTTATTATTAATATACCTCAAAGTATACATAATAATAAAATTCTAGGTTTTAAAATTTAAAAACCTACATTCACTCACATTTAAATCCTAACACAAAGATTAGGGTCAAATGTTTACTCACTTTCTACACCTTTTACTTTTTCAAATTTAGGTTTTAACTTCAACCTTTATTTCATCATCTAAGATCTTATTTAAAAATCTTCTAAAATATTCGGGACATTACAGTTATAAATTGCTTACATTCTTGAGTCAAGAATTATACTGAGCTTAAAATCATATCTGCTTAGTTAAGAAGCAAACTTTTAAAAACAAACTTATTTTCAAAAAGGATATTTGAGATAGTGTATTTTTAGTGTTTGTAAGAAATAGAGTAATCGCAAACCAAGACCAAAATCTCAGAGATGTCAATAGGTGTTGAGTCTCTATTTTACTTGCGAGGATACGAAAAAATCTTTAATTTCAAGACCAGATTTATAATTAGTATTGAGCTTAGGATTACGAGTAGAACTACATTAATTTGATAAAGCAGCGGGGAGCTTCTTTCAAGGTAATTATTTGTAGTGAAACTTAAAGTTTAACTGTAAAACTTCGTAAAGGTTTCATCACCTATTGAAGGAGAGATTAATTATTATCATAGTGATAGGATCATAAGTCCTGAAGAGGAGTTTGGGACTAGACGTAGCAGTATTCCCCTAGTGTATACTGTGAACCAACTAAATCCACTATGTTATGTGAGATTGCTTTTGTATGGGTGTTTAACATAACAATTGGCATAATCACTAAAATTATTAAGATAAATAATTAAAAAAATAGAATTTTAAAAAGGCCACGGATTTTTATAAAATATAATAATCTATTCAACACCCTCTTCTAGATTATTATTACAACATTTTATTTTCTGTTTTAAGCTTTCATAAAATTTCAACTTTGATGCAAATAATAAATTAAAATTCAAGATAACGATATTTCCATCGCAATTTATATTCTTTTATACACATTATAAGTTTTTAAGGTTTGTTTATAAAGTATGTTTTCATGTTTTTACTTTATATTTTTATTTTCTTATTTTCATCGGAAGAAACGTAAATCATATAACATATAATTGGGGAAAAACCAGCTCAAAAAATATAATTGGCCATAGTTTCTTTGTAACTCTCCACCTGTCTCATTTCTTTAGTAAAATGAAACCTTGTGTAAGCTAAAACTTTGGAATTCATCCTTTTCATTCTCACCTAAAATTCATCAAATTCAATTTAATTTTTCCTTACGTCTGATTAAGTTAGTGTGTTGATATGATTCAGAAGTCGATCCAATTTTTGAGTAGGGTCAAATATTATATATTTTGTATTTTGTATTATCGATATGTAAGAAAATAACACATTTGGTGAGATTAATACTCCATTTATTCCGCAAAAAGGGTCTCGTTTGTAAAATCTACTACTAATATTTTTTAGACATTTGTTTCATGTTTTACCCCCGATAGTTTGTAGTTCAGAAATGGCAACACGACAATAAATTTAAGACGAAAAACTTGGGGAACAGAAACTCAAAAAGAGTATGCAAGAGGTTTGCAAATAGTCCCACAACGAGTAAGAGAAGTAGGAAATACACAAAGCAGCAGCCATATATTGAAGCCTCCTGCTGCAGCAAGAAAAGCACGCAGCCACGCTGTGAGCACAAAGCGAACTATTCTTTCGCCTTTTACTAAAGAATACCGTGTGCTCGAGGCAAATAGTGGCATACGCTTATTTTTGGGGGACCACACCTTATGGTTGGGTACCTACAACTCCAGTTAAGTCATTTGGCGAAGGCATCAATTACCCATAAATAATATACAAGTAAGACCAAATGCGTATAAATATATATATATATATATATATATATATATATATATATATATATATATAGGACTGTTTCTTATTTACCGTATAAATTTTCATTAATCCAAAGCGTAACAACAGTATTGAATTTCTGAAACCATTATTCTTTAGGTGAAAGGTAAAATAGTACTCTCATTTCACAAAAAGAGTAATTAGTCATTTTTTTTGTTGTTTCACATAAAGTCCTTTAGTATAAAATATCACAATGTACTCAAGTTTGATTTCATATATTTTTATCGTGCCTTTACTACAAAACTAACAAGTACTACTAACTACTTAATATTTTTAAAGGTAATTATTAAACAATATCTTTAACATTTTCCGAGGTTGCGAATGCGACCATTTTTGTGAAACCGATGCAGTACATATAACATTACGTGTATGAAGAAGTATCAATAGTTAAATAATCTAACATTACGTGTATGTAAATAGGCTATTGTTTCCCAACATGACAGGATTATAATAATGAGAGTGGAGTTGTGGGAGTAGAGACTAGAAAGGAGCATGAAGATTAGAGTGCAATATATAAGTGTATTACGGTTGAAACTGAAAGGCCTTGATGAAACCAATCCCATACACCACTGCAGGTCAAAATTCTTTAAAGTTATCTCTTCAATCAAAATCTCTAACTTTTGACAATATTTGCACCTAACAACCCGACATTGAACAAATCTAAAATAAAGGAATACGAGGCCAGTAATACAATAATACAAGTGTCCAAGTGGGTGTAAGTTTAGCACCACCTCGACTAGTTGTGATGAACCTGTAAGGCAACTAAGCTTTAAAAGGTGAAGTGTACGTGTAGGTAAAGCATACCTTTCTCGGCCTTTTGGCTAAGATCAAGTGTAGTATCTGTTCTTATCAGTTTAATATCTGATATGTGAGCCAATGGCTCACACGATATTAAATTTATTTTTTGTGGGGGAGAGTTCATCACAGTAGCTTGCTGCTGGATCTCTCAAGTGTCGCCTTGGCTTTGCACTATAGACTTGGCATGGCGCACCCCACCAAATCAGTTACAATGTTTATACATGCAACTATTATGATCTCGTATTGTTCTGATAGCATCAACCTATTACCCAACTGCTGCACCAACATATGGCAAATGCTGTACATAGCCAAGATCCCTGAAAATTTCCAAACATCTGATTGAAAGGTGAAGGAAGCTATGGTGCTGTGTCTGATTTCCCATGAGGCACCAAGGCATGTATCTAGGCCTGAAGTTTAATATGCATCTGTTGTAACATACATGAATAACCTCAATTGTTGCATATAATTCTGTAGAATTTTTTTTTGGAACTTCAAAGCATTAACTTTTGTTATTAGAAGAAAACCGGGGCTTAAAGTTTGTAACTTTAACCTAAGATGAATGAGTGCAAATAAAAAGCAATTGGAGTTTCTGACAACTTGGATGTTCTGGACTTGGGGTAAACCAATTGAGAGGACAGCGAAATTCTCCATATATGAGCTAGCAAGAACCAATAAGGTTCAATATGTGTGATAGGGACTTTTAGGAATAAGGTCCTACGATGTATAAGAAGAGAATACAATTTAATTAGGAAATATTTCTAAAAGAAGAAATATGCCGAGAAATCGTTACGTAAGTTCATTGATAAAAATGTTCAGTTAATTTTGAACATCGCATGTGATTATAAATCAAGTAAACTAATTAATATAATTAGTCATTAATAAAACTTGCATAGGACATTTAATATATTATTTAATAAGTCCAAAATATTTGGATAATTAGTGTACTAACCTAGAGATATTTAATATCAAGAAATTGATAAGTGAGGAAATTAATTAATTATTCAATTAAATTTGAATAAAGTTTTGGTAACAAAATGGGTAAATTAACTAATGTGAAGTGGGAATAATATTTAAAGTTCCAAATTAAATAAATAATTAATGGACTAGTCTATCTGCTTATTTAACAAGTTCAATTAACTATTTAATTAAAGATTTGAGGGTTTATTGTGTGTGATTAAATTAATTAGTCTAATAAACTAATTAATGAGAGTTTAATTGGATGTCCAATAACTTAATTGGTCAAGTCCAACATGTTGGTAGAATTACTAGTCCAATTAAATTAAATTATGTGTTTAAATGATTTAATTTAAACTCAATTATTTGACTACCTTCTAGAAACTTGTAAATGGACAAATTAACAATTAAAAATTAAATCAAAAATGCTAGATTCGGGAGATTTAGAGGAAGTGACCGGTTATGTCATAGCTAAGGAAGCTAGGATTGATTTGTTGTCCAAAAATATACAAGGAATCCCTTAAATTATGGACCAAGTTTGACTTTGTGAATTGCTAGCCAAAAATGATATATACATGTATTGTATCTATCATTTTCTACCTCTATAAATATGAAGCATTGCTAATGTGTTGTGGGTAGGGAGAATTGCAAGCTCTCTTCACAAATTGGTTGAGTGCGTTAATTGAGTTGGAAATGAGTTCCACTAGTAACTCTAGTAGTGAGTTAGCGAGTTAAGGTGAGTTCATCCACCGAGTCAACCGAGTTAGGCCGAGTCAAGCGAGTCGAGCTTATTTTTTGAAGGGGATAGGCTTGGGATGTTCATAAGCTACTCGGGTAGAGAAGGAAGCGAGCACACAAAAACCAAAAAGGTTAGAAAACCCTAAAAACCCTAGTTATGCTTGTTCTGTGATTAAAAATTTAAATAAATGGCAAAAATACCATCTTTATGTTCTTTAAGTCTAGATCCATGCTAGATATGTTAACTAAGTGTTTCATGGATTTTTGGTATGGATCCATAAGCATTTATGTGAAAAAAGTTAGCCAAAATATGCAAAATCATGCTTTCCGGAAAGTTAGAAATTGAGCAGTACATTGCTGGAATTACTGTTCACGACCGGAAAATTGGATTCTCAATCCGTCAATTTTGTTGGGTAGATCTTGAAGTTATGTAAATTCTGAAACTTGAATGACTAAAATCCGAGTTAAAATAAATTAGTTATGATTTTTCTAGCAAAACACTCCACTGTTGGAAGTTTTGCGTGAACAGTCCGGTTCCAGGTTGTTTTCGAAGGTCAAATCGTGTCCGAAAAATTAATTCGATAATGGAAAATTGTAGTTCGGGAAGTCATGATTCCAACAATATAAAGTAGAGCACCATCCAAGTATAAACCTCCTAGACCCAAGCATCCATGACCTCCATCAATGGTTTCAAGCTTACTCTTCTAGCTTCTTCATTGTATATTCCAAAAATTGAAGGTTTTGGGATGGAAAATCCAAGGTTTGGCAACCTCCCATGGAAGAAGATCATAACCCCTCTTCTTCTCTCAAACCCTAGCCTCTCTCTCTCAGCCCCCAAATGAATTAAGGAAATGAAAGATATGGTATTAGGGCTGAAAAACTGAATTAAAAAGCTGATCTACCGACCTGTTATAGTGCACCGAAGCGGTGGTAGCAAGGCACCGCTACGATACAGAACCCTGTTGTTTCTGAGTTTTTGTACTAGCGTCGTGGCGCTCATTTTAACGACTGCGGCGGTGGCCCTTTTTGTAGAATTACCAAAATGCCATCTAACTATAATTTTCCTACAAAATAAAAATAAATTTAAAACATATAATTACTATAAATAAACTAAAACATAATTAAAACTAATATTAACAACATTTATAGCAATAATAATAATAATAATAAATACACATAACTTAACATAAAACACTTAAAATTAATAGAAAGCATAATTTAGAACAATAACATTAAAAACACATAAAAATCAACTAAAATGCTAAAGAATTCACAAAATCAATAAGTTCAAAAGTATTCAATATATAGGTATAAAAACAAGTCATCACTTGTACTTCTGTATTCTTGATTTCTAAGGAGGCAGGTAACGATGTCTAGTGGATGAATCTGTGAATTTTATAGTTATGTTTTTATTATTGAAGTTCATTGGGATAATATGGGAAGGCTTACCCCACATATATTAATATATTTGAAAATAAGTATGTGGATATGTTTGCAATATTGTTAGTAATATTAATGGTATAATTACATAATATGGGGAGGCTTACCCCCACACATATTAATATATTTGAAAATAAGTATGTAGATATGTTTGTAACATTGTTAGTAATATCAATGGTGTAATTAAGATCGTAAATGGTAACCGAAAAATTTGTATACATCGTATTTAAAAAAACAGATATTATTAGTATTCGAAACAAAACAGATATATCCGTATTCAGTTTTAAGATATCCGTAAATAAACATATGCGAATACGGATATAAGCGTATTCATATTCGTTTAACACTTGACTGTAAATATATCCGATGGATAGCAGATATCCGTTATCGGATATTCAGATTCATATCAGTATCCGAAATTCGTATTCAAATAACTTTTTGTGTGTGTGTGTATGTGTGTGTTTTGTGTGTATAAATAATTGAATTATCAATCATCATATATTAAGTAAATATAATTTTTTCAAATAACATTTCTTACATATATAATAATTAATTTTTACTATCATACGAAATTTATTTTTAAAATACGGCATTTCACTTTTAGAAAATAGAAAATAACACTTTTAAATATAATATTAAAAAGTGAAATAAATTCATTTAATTTTAATTAATGTATTATTGTTATTGTAAAGTGTAAAATATCTAAAATGTATCATGTAATATAAAAATTATGTACTACAAGAACAAAATTATAGTTATTAGTTTATTATAAATATTTTATTTTCAAAACTTATGTGCGAGAAAAAGAGTGGATGATAAATTAGTATTATCTTTCATTGAAAATGTGGTTAGTTTGATAATTTCTCTAGGAATTTTTAGTTTTGGTTTTACCAATTATTTTACAAACTTAAATAAAATTAAAATAATTATTTTCTCATAATCATAACTAAATATATATGCACTTCATTCAAATGTTTAGGTTAATAATTGATCGAGGGAACCTGTAATATATAATGCAATGATTTATTATTTGATAAATTAATAACTACAACTATTTTCATAAATTTCTAATTAAATATTTATTTTTTAATAATACTCTCTCCATTCCATATTATTTGGTTATTGTTGACTTTTTAAAGTCAGCCTAAGGGATTTTTACACTCACAATTGACATAGATATTTTAATTTTAACTAATACAATGATGAATATTGTAAACTATTAAAAAAGTATTGCTCATTGTAAGTTTTATTGTTTTATAATTTTTAATTAGACATTTTAATTCTGAGTTTGAAAATATCACGTAATGACTTTCAAAAGTCATTAATTATCATATTATTTAGAACTAAGGGAGTATAGTAAATTATTATCCATGTCGCTCATTGTTAGAACAAGGTTGGTGGGCTTGTTCATTATTAGTTTCTGTTGTTAATCTTTATATGTATCTGCAGTCAAGGAAAGTGATAAAAAAAAAAAAAAACTGAGATAGCTGAAATATTTTATTAGCTCATCATGCACTTAGTTACTTGAATTTGTTTGGCAGAACATGCACAAGCTCGATCCTAAAAAACTCCCGTTCCTTTCTTACTTAATGTGCTTGTTATTCCGTCATATTTTACCCGACTAGTGCATTCAGATTCTTAAAAATACCGTTTTTATTTTGTCTTATATCATAGACTTTTATTTTGATCACAATTCAATTTTGTCATGTCACATAAATATTTAAAAATCACATGGACAATGATGAATAGTATATAAGCCGATTATGAAAAAGCATCAGCAGGCAGACTTTTGTTTTCTAATAAGACAGGTGGCATGATTTATGATAGTCTTTTCACTGAAGGGACAATAGGACAAAATCAACTAGAAAAGATGCAAATTCTCCCCCATAAACTATGTAGTTAGTTTTTATTTTGGGTATACATTTATTTTGTGTTTGTAAATTTTTATTTCAGGGGAGGGGAAAATAATTAAAATCCCTTCAAATAGCATGTTTGTGAGTTTTTTTAGGGAATGAGGGAAGGGATTTAGAGGTAAAATTGATTTAATTTTTGGCTAAAAAATTTTCCCTCAAAAGTGGGAGGATTTGGAAGGATGGGAAAGTGAGATATTTTACATTACCAAAAACAATCTTGTAAAATAAATAATATGACAATTTTACCCCTCACTAGCATAACTCTCAATTATTATAAACACATTATATAAGGGAAATTCGTCAATTACAGGGGAATTATACTATGCCCTAGTTAATGCACCAATGCCAATCCTTAATTACATAACCAATGCCAATCAGTAATAAATTAATTATAAACACAGTATATAAACACAACATATTTCTCTTATACACACAATATATAAACACAATATATATTGTGTATCCTAGATTTATATAATAATATATAAACACAGTACATATTGTTTTTTATATTATTTATACAAATACAATACATATTATTTATAAATACATTATTATATTATTTATATAAATAATAAATAAATGTAGTATATTATTTATATGAATACAATATACAGTATACATTATATAAATATATTATTATATAATGTATTTATAGAAATATAGTATATACTGTATATAAATACATTATATTTAATTTATGTACTGTGTTTATAAGAATTTCCCTTTTAAACACAGTATATAAGGGAATTCGTCAATTAGCTGGGGAAATTCTTAATTACATTACCGATGCCAATTGGTAATAACTTAATTGGTGCCTCAAATGGGATAATAAATATATATTGCTAATTATTTTAGTTGTAAAATAAAGTTTCATTGTCACCATTTTAAGTTATTTTATTAAATGTTAAATTTGATATCAATTCATTTGATTTTAGTCACTACAATTATAAATAACATAAATTATCTTAAAAATAATATTAATTACGGATAATTAAAATTATCTTAGAAACAATACATTAATGAACTATAACAGTTAATTTATAAATATCTCAATATTAATTAAAAATTTATTATTATCAAAATATAAATAGATTTTAATTTTACAAATTAACTTCAAAACATCAAAATCAAAACAACCTAACAAAGTAGTAAGAATAATTAATAACATACCATCTATTAATTAATAATTATGTGAAAAATTAATTACTGTTGGAGGGAATTAGTGTAGGTGAAGGAGTTATCAACCATACTTTTTGTGATTTTCATCGAATGCCCATATTAAAATATGTAAGAGTAATATAGTAATAGTGTAGTTTGAAAATAAGAATTTTGTCCTTTCCTTTCCTACTTCTAAACAGAAAATTTAATTAAAATCTCATCTCATCCATTAATTTCTAAAACTCACAAACACGACAAAAGAAAACTATAATCCATCCCTTCCACTTCTATACTTTCCTTTCCCATCTCATCCCTCCAAACTCAGAAACACAGTATAAGGATATTAAGTCATTTATCCTTTTGAAATATCCCAAAAGAAAATTTACTCAATTTAATAAAAAAATCTTTGTGGAGAAAAATATTTTTATTAGTGAGACTCTTTTTGTGGGGAAAAAGGATTACATAAATAAGCATCTCAAATAAACTTTTTGAAAGTCAATTTGAGATTTTATATTCCCTCAAATCACAAAATGACAGCAACGAAATACGGTTAGATTGTAACGCTTTAACACAAACGTGATATGAAGGTTTTTGTACCAACACGAACGAAAGTAAACCCTTGAATCAATAAGAAGAATAATAAACTCATAAATAGAACAAGTGATAATAATCTAAATTAATTAATAAAACGTTATTGCTCACAAGTCTTAATAAGCATATTTATAGTTCTAAGCTACTTTCCAACATCAATCAGGATAAGAAAAATTAAAATAACGAAAATTAAAAAACAATCCAAGTTTGACTGGCGAGAAGATTACTTCAAATATTTTTTCGGGCTTAAAACCATGGCCAAAGTCGAGGAGTCTTGTAGGGCTAGTTGTTAGTTTCGATTTGATATTTTATGGGTCCCTTACTTTTTTTTGAATAAAAAGTTAAGCTACTTTTAAAACATACCGACTCGAAAAGTTATTCCAAGTCTGAATTGAACTCTTCAGTCTCCTTTGCTAATTTATGAATTTTAAGGATATAATTTTCTCCTATTTTGATCCCTAAATTAATTAGTGGTACTGGCATGGTAGCATAACTGTAATACTAACTTTGAGGATATTGTATCATTTTATAATATTGTTAAGAAAAATGTTAACAAGTTCAAGAAATTACCATATGATTTATATAAATTTATAAAACGACCCTCATTTTTCTTCAATTTTCTCTCTCTACCTTCCACATGTTTCTCTTTTTGTATTAAAATTTTTCACTCTCCCTCCCATGTATCACAAATGACACCAAGATGGTTTTAATTCATAGCCAAGGTATGGTTTGATATTGGTATATGCAAAATAAAAAATTATAATTTGCATAAAAAAATGTTAACAAGTTCAAGAAATTACCATATGATTTATATAATGTTATATGCATTGAATGATTCAGATGTAATTAAGCAAGATCTAGACGTTATTTATTTATGTATTATTCTTCTTTGTTTTGTTTGTAATTTTTTTCAGGAAATAATTACTATTTTTTTTTCTATTTTGCTAAAAAAAAATGCATTCAACGAGAACTTTGTATTTATGTCAGGGAGTTGACTTGCACAAATTAATGAAAAAATTGGCGATTAAAACTGAAAATTTTACGTAGTATTTTTGATCGAAAAATCAATTTAATTTAGTTTGTACCATTTGCTAAATGACTCATGTTATGATATTTTACATCATAGGTATTCCCGTTCCGTCATCTAACTAATGTCCTTCAAGTAGTATCATGACTTTAAAATACACAAAGCCATTTTACTAAGTCATTCTTCCATACATGGCAGTGGTTTTGATGTATGTACATTATTTTTAATACTATTCATTGGATTACCTTTAAGGTAATCTTGACCATTCATTATATATTAAAATATTAATAAAATTTGTACTTTTTGATAACCTTGGACTTGTTAAACCAGTCAAGTTACATATTTTGTCAAAAACATATAATACTACTTAAATTTATCTCAAAACATATAATACTACTTAAACAAGTAACCACGTTATTTTAATAGTTGTGGATCAAATTGTGCCACATCCTTTATCAGAAATCAAGACATTAAAGAGACGCGGACCAAATTGAGCCACATATTATTTTTTTCTTTCTTCCTTTTTCAAAAGTCAATTAGTTAAATTTTATAATTTTATATTTTTGAATAAATAAAACTTTTACTTAGTAATTCGTGTATTTAAAAGAGATAATTTTTCTTATTTCTTAGTAATTTTTATATATGTTTTATATAATGACTCAAAATAATCATATATGATGAATCTAACATAGTAATTATTAATTTTATGATTAATAAAATAAAACAAATTTTATGAATTTAAATATATAATCTTCTAATTAATAAGTCCTGCATTTAGAATATAGATAAAAAAAAAATCATAGTAAGTTATATACGATAGTTATATTTATTTTTAATTACTAACTATAAATAATTTTATAATATCAATTAAAACATTAAATAAATTTATAATTTTGAATATATAAACTTAAGAATTCCTAAACAAATAAATTTATATAAATTTATAATTTTAATAATTATTCTTTAATTAATTAGGAAATTAAAAGATATTAAAACTATCTTAACCCCAAATGTTAACAATATCAAATACGAAACCTTATTCATCACCTAAACATATTCACTCCAAATTAAGTGTACAATTCAAACTAAAAGATTCAAAACACTTTGTAATCTATTTAAGGCGTATTTAATTATTCGCCTTAGATCATTTATTAATACCCCAAAGCATAAAAATTAAAAGCAAAAGTTAAGAAATCCTAAAACCCCAATACGATAAATTATTCTTAAGACCTCAGTCCATTGTATCGCTCATATTAATCTGATTTTATAATTAATTTTTAAATTAATTATTTTTTTTATACAGAAACTAGACTTCAAATACTCCAATTTAACCTTAAGAATCACTCAAATCATATTAAAAATCATTAAGTTATCCATTTTAAAATATTAGAAATTGCTACTGAAAATTCTGCTACAAAAATTTCAGATCTGCCTTTCCTTAAAATTTATAATTAACAAAATAGTTAGATTTAATGGTACAAATTGGTAATAAATATTCTCAGCTTATATAAGTATAACATATCCAAATTTACAACGATCCAAGATTAGGAGATATAACCCATACAATAGACCTTAACTATATAAAAACAGATTTTTAGATTTTAACTTCTACATTCAATCAAATTATATTTATTTATATAAATTCATCTTCTCTTTGTGGTTATCATGATATCTAATCACACGTCTACATTTTGTTTAAAAATAATCTCTAATTTAAAACCCACAGAACTAAACTTAAAATCAAAATATAAAATAATATTTATCTTCCTTGTTCGTCTTTTCTCAACACACAAAAATAAAGAATCTGACTTTCGGATCTTTTAGAGTCCTCAAAATGCCTTAACATCTTCACGGAAATTGTAGCTCATGAAAAAATATACAAAACATGCTCGAAAATCCCAAATCATTCGGGGTTAATACGATTGAGTTACGAATTTTCAAAATTAGAGCTGAAAATAGTGACAGTTTCAATTAACATCTTTTTCTCTCTAAAATAAAGAGAACGAAAATTGAAGAAATAGGCTTTGGATTCACTCAATTCTGAATTAGATGAATTAATTATGATTTTTCTGAGTAGCTGTAGAATATATAAAGTATCTACTTAGGAATTCAACTAATCAAGTTTAAATAGGATTGGGGTTATATCTAACACTCTTTAAATAAAGTTTGAATACAATTAAGTTATATCTAACAATCTTTAAATATAATGAGAAAACACTATATGACTTACCAAAACCTAATGGACTCCTTAATTTCAATTTATTAATTATCTACAAAAAAATAAAAATAATTAACTTTCCAAAAGAAATAAATTATTAACTTATTTCTTTAATTCACTTGTGCTTTTAAGAAAATTAAACTAATATTTAATAATTTTTATTAAAAATCTGGGTTATTACATTGTGAGCATCATTGAGGTTAGTATCAAACCGAAATCTAGGTTTCTCCAAACAGTGGCAGCACTTGTATGAGAATGAAAGAGAACTAGATTGCTACTATTACAGTCAAAAGCTGAGTAACTGGCTCCTAGAGAGAGAAAAACAAGTACCTTGAGATTCAGCAAGAACAGATCTTCTGCAGATTAGCAAACATTTTTCTTCATCTTCATATTGGCTTTTTCCTTGGTTTTATATTTTCAGGCTTTGTTTTTTGTCTTGTTTCATTTTGGTCACTCATTTTTTTATATTCTTGGGGTCAAAAACATCACCATACATTATTACTCGCTCCGTCCCTCTTTATATGTCTATGTTATATACTCTTGGTGAATATAGCAGCATCCTATTAGGTAATACTATCCCTGTTTTAAATTATAAGATTATTATTGACTTTTGAAATTGAGATGATATATAAAAAATTATGAAATAATAAAATCTTGTAATGAGCAGAAATTTTTAGATAGTTTATAATTTTTATCTTTTGTTTGACTAAAATTAATGAAAGACATGTCAATTTTGAGTTAAAAAAAGTATTAATTATCATTTCCTAAAAATATTAATTATCATTTCCTAAACAACTCTTTTTTCCCTTCATGTATATTTTCTTGATAAAAAAGCTCTTTTTCCCCTTTATAAATTTCGGTTTATTTTTATGTGAGGCTTATTTTCTCATATAAATTTATTATTTAATAGCTCTCCGTTATTGTGAATCTGTCTTGATTAGGAGTATGGCTAACAATGGTGTTGAGTAAGACAAATTCCTGTTGTGTTAGATCATAGATATTACATTGAAAAAATCAACATTAGCATGATCAATTTAATTAGTCAAATTTCTTAACAATAACATTATCTTATTTATTAGTCGTATGAAACGCGTGTTTACTCTTTTAACCATTTAGTTCACTAATTTAAATTTTAAACAAAAAGGTAGTTCATTAATTTAAATTTTTAAACAAAAAGGCGACGAATTTTATTTATTTTAATTTGTTTATTACAACAAGATATATTTAACAAAAATAAGGTTTTTGAAAGAAAATTGATTAAGAAATTCTCCCCAAGAGATTGTTCATTAGGTTGTTGCTTTATCAACTGGCAGGTTGTTGTTTAATTATGAAAGGACATAACCTTATCTCACTATATATATTCACAAGATAATGTAACATAAATTTGCTGACCCAGTTTTTATTCAGAACGTTCTTCAACTTGAGGTGGTACGCATCATTTTAACGTATCAGAAAGATATACTGGTGGGCTTGATGCTTGATGTGGTGGGACTGGCGACTGGGAACATTTTACCGTATTTTAAAAAGGCTGATGGTGCTAAAGCCTGGTGGCTCGCCTGCGGAGGCATAAATTATTTTAGGAAACTGATATTTCCGCAGGCTTTTTTGTTATTTCCACAGGGTTTACTTATAGCGACAGTTTTAAAACAGTCTATAAACCAATGGCGACCCTTTTCATATGTAAAGTGTTGCTATAGATCTATAGCGACTTTTTTAACTTATAAACTGTAGTCATAGGTATATAGCGACGGTTTTAAAACCGTCGCTAAAAAAGGGGTCCACCTGCGAAAATAACAAAAAACCCTGTGGAAATAGCAGTTCCCATTATTTTATGCTCCATCCATCCCATAAAATTTATTAATTTATAATATGTTTAAGTTTAATATTGGTGGCATGTTAAAATTATTTTGTTGTTATAACACCCCAATCTTGTATCGTAATATGTGATTTTTGTTGTCTATACATCGAATTAAATTACTAACAATAGTATTTTCAATTACAACCTTTGGATGATTTTTTGCTGGACTAAAATAATCTAAGAAAATATTATTGAGAAAGTGTATTAGGTCTTGATATGCTATATTTTGTTTTAGACCCGAAATTTGACCCAAGTATTTATACATTGTATTAGAGTCGACCCTCAAAAGCTTTGGTCAGGTTATCTTTTCGGGTTGCTAGTATTATCCAACAATGACTAGTGTGTAATTCTGATGATGATGTCAAAAATTTAAGTGGCGAGTTTGTAATAACTTAGTCCCACATCTAAATATGTGCAAATAATTTGTTTATATATGAGACATTGAATTACTAACAATAAGATCTTTAAGGAAAATGTATTAGGCCTTGGTACGTTATGATTTGATTCGGACTCGGGAGATGACAAGCAAAACCTGTGTTGAAATCAAGCATACCTTTCTCGGTTTGACTAAAGATCAAACAAATTATTTATGTTTATATTTTGCAAGGCCAGCTCTCTCAAAAGTTGCCAATGCCATCCCACTTTTGTATTAACTTGAGGTCATTCTCGACGGACATGTATGTTGCCTCAAGTGTTGTCGCCCCGTGTTTTCGTCAACCGCCGTCGTTATTGAATCAAAGCCGACAGACCCATTAGTGATGGACAGGTGACGGACTATCCGTCACCTATTATTAAAAATGTCATAGGCGATGGACAGTTCATTGCCAATTACATATAGTCCGTCAAGAATGACTATTTTTCTTAAAAAGTATATTTTTCAAAATTATTAAAATCCCCCTTGTTTTTTTTTAATAAACCAATACTACCAATTTAACAAATAAACCACTAAATATTAGCATCTAAATATACAATATCACACCACCAATAAACAAACTCAATCTCATAAATTTATATATAAAAATAATATGAAAACAATACTAATATTCAAAATTTAAATGTTTAAATACATAAATATAAAGTCTTTTTATATGTCATGATTATTCTCTCATTAGACAATTTGTGATGCAAGCTCTGCACAAACCCATGCGAGTCTACCAAGGGTGATGGAACTGTTTTCAATGAGTGTTGAGCCCCTGCACAACATAACAAAATTGTTAGGAAATTTGTTCACAGTATAGATACATGTCGAGGTTACACAAAAGGTACATGCATACTGAAGAGAAAAGAATGGTCAACACAAGGATAACATGAGGATCAAGCAATCACCTCAGCATGTTGAAGTATTGGAACTAAGGATGATATTTAGGAGAAATTTCTTGACGAACCTGAAATAGGAAGTTCAAAACATGGTGAAAACACTTCAATCTGCGAAGTAGTAACCATTATCAGATTTTAGCAGGGGGAAGAAGTGAACTGATAATGAGCATGCATTCACTCCTACATAACTTGGAATCAATGTAACTTCATAGGAGTTAGCAATCAATACTCAATCAGGAATGATCATCTTAAATGATTATCTTAGCATGAAAAAACTTACTTGCTTGAATAGAACCTCATACGTTTTTGTGGCGCAACGCCAAATACAAATAGGATATAGATTACGAATCTGTAATTTAGTATTGGAAACATTAGTTACCCATACATAAAACAAAGAATTTGAAATCCACAAATATTCTACATAATGTTAGAATGAACAGAAAATGCAAGAGTGCATGCCACATAATTTTTTTGGCAAATTCAAATGCATTTGCATCAAAACATAACTGCATGTATGAGTCATGCACTGGCATGCCTATTCATTTTAAAACGGATATCCAAGTACATAAAGCACACCTTCCACACAGTATATTGACATGGTATCTGAATTATATCAGAATTTGCCAACTTTTAGCTATTGCAAAATTATAGAACAACTGATACGTTTCTCCAAAAATTTGTCACCAAACTCATAATAATGTCATACGATAGAGGCAACAGATGGAAGCAAAAATAAGTAAAGACTATATGCAGTTCAACTAAAGAAATGGACCTGGAATTCTTTTTAGAGTCTTGTTAAATAGGATCATTTTTATTATTGCAAACATATGTAAAAGCCAAAATTTTCTATGCTACTTTGGTTACAGCTATATAGAAAAAGAATGCATTCAAAGCTATATTATGAAGAATGGTGATAATACAGCTTAAAGAGGCGAATTCACCTTGATTGCTAATTCTCCAATTGCCCTACACGCATTATTAGCCATTGAGACATTTTCCTTCAGCTTCGGAGTGTTCTGCAGAAACATATACCTTGACTAAATGGTAATACTACTGCAAAATAATCGAAAGGATCTAGATCCAAAGTCCACTTACCAGATGCTTAGCACCAACATCAAGAAATTCAGGCAACCGAGGGTGCAAATGAATGGGACAAACATAATCAATCACCAAATTATCAAAGTAGTACAGGACAAACTGAGTTATGTTCAAGAATTTGGACCTAAAAAACTCACCGTATGTGCATATTAACACATAGAGACACAATTAATTCACAGTGGGTGTCTGTATACTTTATATGTGTGATAACGTGTGTGTGTGTGTGTGTGAGTATAGCAGTGGGTGGGTGTGAAAGTAACTTACCAAACAACCAAATCAAACCCAAATCAAGCCTCCTCCGTTCGCCTCCTCACGCCCAAATCCTCCATTCCTCTCCTCGTTGTATGTGTATATGTTTGCAGTAGAGAGGAAGAGGGAAAGGAAGTGAGAGAGGGAATCATCGCCGGTGAAGAAGGAAGAGGGAATAGCCGGTGAAGAAGGAAGAGGGAATAGCCGGTGAGCACAAAGCAAACTATTCTTTATTATTCTTTAGGTGAAAGGTAAAATAGTACTCTCATTTCACAAAACGAGTCTAGTTAGCCATTTTTTTGTTGTTTCACATAAAGTCCTTTAGTATAAAATATCACAATGTACTCAAGTTTGATTTCATATATTTTTATCACGCCTTTACTACTAAACTAACAAGTACTACTAACTACTTAACATCTTTAAAGGTAAAATATTAAACAATATCTTTAACATTTTATGAGGTTGCGAATGCGACCATTTTTGTGAAACCGATGCAGTATATATAACCTTACATGTATGAAGAAGTATCAATTGTTAAATAATCTTGCAATTTATTTAGATGCACTACTGCAGGATTATTGTTCACCTGTATGGTTCTATTGTTTCCCAATATGACAGGATTATAATAATGAGAGTGGAGTTGTGGAAGTAGAGACTAGAAAGAAGGAGCAAGAAGATTAGAGTGCAATTTATAAGTGTATTACAGTTGAAACTGAAAGGCCTTGATGCAACCAATGTAACAACCCAGGATTTTACAGAATTTTAAATAAGGATTATGATTAATTAAGTAAAGGATAGCAGTAAAACCCAGTGTTTAATGTTAAATGTATCAAGGAATGTTTTGTTATGTAAGCAATGTGCTAAATGACCTATGTGGTTAATTAAATATGTGTGTATATATGTATATTTGGCAAGATATAGATAGAAGGATTTAAAGTTTATAAAATAATGGAATGAGAAAAGAGTATGTGAATTGATACTTAGTTATGAGTATTAACAGTAAGCTAAAGGAATAGGCCCTGAGAGGCTAAGTGATAGAAATGATTAGATAATGTATGACTTTATGAGTTGAGGAAGGAAAGAGCAGTTTGACCTAATATGTATATTATGGATTTAAAGAATAATGAGGATAATGATTTGTTAATATTGTGAAGTTATGCAGAAATTGATATTAGGAATTGAAATTAGTTATGTAGTTACACGATGTGTAGAAATGGAAAATAATACCCCGAGAATGTATATAAAGGATGTTGTATGCAAGAAAGTTATAAATTAGCAGATGTGTGTAAAGTAAACGAATCAGTGGACGTTAAAGTTGAAATCAAGACATTATGAGTTAAAAAGGATAAATGATGATGGGATTTTGGTAATCTGATTGAGGTCGCTTCTCAATGAAGTGGTTTATGGAAAAATGAGCAAGTTGACGATATTGAGATAATTGAAATTCAAGGAATTGATTTATTGATGGAACCAAAAAAAAAAAAAAAAAAAAAAAGGGGTTCGTAAATAATTAAGGATGAATATTATGCAAAATTGGCAATTATGGCTAATTGTTATGAGTAATTGATGAAATTGGTATTTTGAAGTGTGACAAGAGATTTGGGACAAGTTAAGTATGGAGTAATTTGATGAGGAATAAAATTCAAGTTTTATGAAACAAATTTGGATCAAAATGGAATTAAAATGGATAAGTTAGGATTTAATTGGGATTTAATTTCCTAGATTTTCTGGCTAATGACCATATTGCCCTTGATAAGTTGGGAAATGACCTTGGTGTCCTATAATGGCTTAATGTCCAAATTGCCATTGAAATTCTATGTGAAATGACCTATGTAGCCTTAACCATACAAGTTAAGTTAACTAAAGGTAGGTTAAGTGCTGGAAATTATATACATAATATGTATATATCTATATTGTAAGCATATTTTGGCTAAGTCCATTCTATTATCAGCAAGTTTCGAAGATGCTAGAAAGAGAGAGAAATGAGAAGAAACCATGGAGGTTCAAGGAGAAAGCTTAAAGATTTACAAGCTATGATGGTTAAATGACTAAGGAGCAAGAAGGAAAAATGAAGTACTCAACATGAGGAAGCTATACATGTAAAGAAGCTTGGCATACACAAAGGTATAACCATGTTCTTGTTTCAAAGTTTGATGTTTATGAGTTTAAGTTTAAGAATAAGAGTAGCCATGCATGTATCTATGGAGATACATGTTGATTATGTGATTTGCATGCTATGTATGTGATTTACTATAAAACTCCAAGTGTTCAAGTTGTATAACAAAGGTGGTGAGTATTTAGGTATGATTTCAAGCTAAAGATCATGATTTATTGGTTAATCATGCAATATATGTTGGTAGTTGGTTGAAAACCTAGTTGAAAGATATGATTATGTTGGAAATATGTGAATGTTCATGCTAGATAGTATTATGAGTACACAAATGAAAGAGAAGCATGCTTGGATTAAGGAAAATGTAATATTAAGTTATGACTTAAAGAGGATTATGTGTTATAAGGGGTTAGATTTGATGAAAACCTAATTGAGAGTGATAACTATGTTGAATACATGAAAAATCTCATGTTAGATAGCATACAAGAGGCTTTGAAGATTATGAAACATGTTTTGTGTAAGGAAATACAATATTAGGCTATACTTTTTGTGTAGACAACGTAATAATCTGTAAAGTGTATTGGAAGATACTTATGGAAGTTGTGAGAATGTACAAAGTTGTTAAAATTATATGTGGTTGCCTATGTGGTGTATAGAGTGTATGAACTTAAGATGAGTTAAGTTTGAAATTGAAAGTTGGCAAAATTGCTATCAATATGTGAATTATGGCTATTACTGGAAATTGAAAGCTAAATGAGGCCAAATGGTAAGTTTTATGTAAATATATGTGTTTGAGTTGAATTGGAAGTTATTAGGTGTCGATGGCGATAATTATGGACTTTAAACGATTTAAAACGTTCGCCGACGCCTAAAACGAGTTAATTTGGAAAAAGAAATTCAAATGAAAGTAATAAACGTTTTGAAATCTCATACAAGTTATATATGTGCTATATGTGCTAAGGGACATGTTAGAAACAATTTTCATAACAAGGAGTCGAGGATTGGAATTTGAGTTAAGTTTTTGAAAATTGAAAGTTTTGAAATTGGATGAGAAATCCAAAGGTGTGATTTTTGGCAAATTTGAGGAATTAAAGATGAAATGGAGTCAAATGAGTCATGTTTATGTTAATACACGTGTCTAGGTTATTTTGGAAGTTAACGGAATGAAAATTGAGTGAAATGGCGATTCGAACGATCGAAATCGATCGTTTCGAATCGAAATGGAGTTTAACGGACAAAAGTTGCCTCGTGCGAAATTTTATGGTTTTGAAAGTTGGGACATGTCATTTATGACTTATATGAACTATGTCAAGTGTTGGAATTGAGTTTTGAAGCAATTGCCCAAAAATCACAAAGTTGCAAAAGTTGAGTTTTAAAATTCTGAAAATTTTTCTAAGTATAGAAACGTGTTGAACAACCCTCCTAGGGGCTAGTGTATCTCTACTTTTAAGAATCCAAATGTGTAAAGTAGTATTTTTATAAAATACTAGGTAGTGAGGTCTATATGTGGTCCAAATTTCAGCTCAATTGGAGTTAAGATGAAGAAATTAAAAATCGGCAAAGGTAGTGCAAAAATCAGATTCCAGAATTTGAACATGGCGCCCCGGCGCCATGTTTTGTACTAAAAGTGGCGCCCCGGCGCAATGTTACTGTTCATCGACCGAGAAGATTTCGCGGCCAGCGAGCCCTGGCGGCGCCGGGGCGGAGTTACTGTTCATTTAAAAATTTTTTAAGCTTCCGAAATGCTATATTTTGATATGGAATGATAAAGATGAGTTATGTAAGCCCTAAATAGATAAAGAATGATCAAAATAAAGGATGTTAAGGTATAATGGAATGACAAATGGAAGAACATAACATGCCTAAAGTTAAGCCAAAGCATGATTTAAAGTTATGAAAAGGTCGGGGGCAATGTGGGATGTATTACTAACCTACATAGGGTGTAATACATCAAATGTAATGTGATTAGAGATTAATGGTCAAGCGATTATGATCTAAGTTTTATAAGTCATATGAAATTATGATCCTATATTAATGAATATAGGTTGTATATTTTCAGACAGCGCTCAATGAAGCAATCCAAGGCAAGAAGGGATGGAAAGGCTAAACGAGGCAATAGAGGTTAAGTAATAAATGCGGTACAGGCAAGTGTTTCAGACTTAAAAGTATTAATTGAATTACGTGAACTATGTGATAGTTGAAATGGGCACTCAGTGCCACAACGTGATCTAACTGTTAAATGCAATGCGTGATAATTGAACACAACATGGTAAAGTAATAGAAGCATGATGCATATTATAAAATGTGAGTATGAAAGGTGTTATCTGAATTACTTGCTGAGCCTATGTGCTCATTCTTGCTATGAACTAACGTTTCAGGTGAAGTACAAGAAGGCCGGAGGTTCCGGTGATGCTAAGGTAAAGAGTGTGAATGCATGGAGATGCGTGAAGAGATTTGAAATTGTATCTATGAGATATTCATGTAAAACAAATGTATGTAAATTTTGTATATATGCAAGTTAAGTAATAACCGATTTTAAATGTTAAATCTAGATGGTAGAAAGCACAGTATGATTTGCTAATTTGTGTTATCGGAGAATGAAAAATGTATGTATGTATGGCATAGAGTTGTGTAAACAGGATATATATGTATATATGATGCAAATGTATGAATACAGGAATATATAAACAGGGCCATATATAGATGAAACTACGGCGAAATTTTGTTTACAAGTGATGAAATAATTATATCTATGTATGATTATAATAGGTCACAAATTCTTAATGGTTGACCTAAGTTATAATGAAGAGCAAGTAAACGTTACGATCCTGAGATAGGTAAGGATTATAAATCAAATAAAGTTTTGTTTTAAAGAAAAAAAAAATATGGACCGAAATTATGGTCATCAGAACGATTTTAAAGGTTAAAGGTTCAGTTTAACGCACGAGATCCCTGTTAATTTGGTATTAAAGTTAATAATTATGCTATCCAAAGATAATCGGATTGAATTAAGGAAGGTCGGGATTTCGGGCCGTTACAACCAATCCCATACACAACTGCAGGTCAAAATTCTTTTAAGCTATCTCTTCAATCAAAATCTCTAACTTTTGACAATGTTTTTGTTTCTTATATAATCCTTCATCGCAATATTTGCACCTAACAACCCGACATTGAACAAATCTAAAATAAAGGAATACGAGGCCCTTAATACAATAATACAAGTGTCCAAGCGGGTGTTAGTTTAGCATGGTAAGGACCAAGAATTTTGAGTTGCATTTTAAATAAAATTGGAAATTTAATTTCTAATTAATTATGTTATGGTGTGAATTAATTTAAACCCTAACTAGATGGTTTGATTTATGTTTGACTATTTAATTAATTTAATTAAAGGAAGTCCGGTGAAGGGTTATTAATTATCGGTCTAACCTAAGGTTGTATTTTTAATATCAATGGATTGATATGTTATTAAACCTTATTAAATATTCAATTAATATTGAATATGACAAGTCTAATTAGATTATGTAAATTAAATTAAATTAAATTTGATTATTAAAGTGTTCCCATAGTTATTTAAACAAGCCCAAACAATTAATTAAGTGAGGGACTTGTGGAATTTGCTTTGTGGGTTGATATTTAATTAAGCTAGCCCAATTTAATAAGAAGTGGGTGACTTATTTTGGTAGCCCAATGTTGTTGGATTATTATGATCATAGAAGGCCCAAATGAATTAAATTGCAAACCCAATGTTTGGTCCAATTGTCAAAGCTTCTAGAAGGCATGAATTTACTAATTTGGCAATAAAAATAAATCAAAAATGAATTAAATTAAGGGGCATGGCTGCTGGTATGAGGTGTCCATGCTCCAAATTTTATCCAATTTGTTGCTTGAGTTAGTGTATGGAACACTCAACAAATTGCTAGCATTTTTGAAAAATGGTTGAAGTCCAATGTGTAGATATATAGGTTATATGTATATATTTCTACTACTATAAATATGAACCTTAGCTCACTTGGGTGAAAGTTTGCTAAGTTTGCTAGAGTGCTCTTTTATTGTGAGTGAGTAAGGTGTGAGTTAACTCGGCGAGTTAAAGAAAAAGAAAGTGAGTTAGTGAGTTCTTTAGCGAGTCACTGCCGAGTCACGCTAGACTACTTCAAGGGGTGTTCTTGGATGTCATCTAAATCCATCATCTACTTTGGAAAGAAGAGAAAAGTAGCTCACAAGTCAAAAAGGTATAAAAAAAAAATATTCCTTAAAAACCCTAATCTTGGTTTTCTTTTAAATTTTATGGTAGAGATATTATCTTTGAGCTCTTTGTGCTTAGAATCATGCTAGACATGTTTATATAGGATGCCATGTGGTTTAAATGTGAAGTGGTATGAGTTTATGTAGAAAAATCTAGCAAAATGCTTGAAAATATTTTTATCGACGAACAAAACATAGGTTGTACGAATAAATTTCACATTTTGAAATCTACAAATTATTTTTGTGATTTAATATTTTCTCGGAACATATAGGTAAGTTAAGAACGAAATCCCTTTGGAATCACCCAAAAATGTGTTAAAATGAGCAAGTTATGCATGTTGGACCAAACACACCTCACTGTCCAATATCTTGCATGAACAGTCCACTTTAAGCCAAATTTTCGAAACCAAAACTTATCCAAAAGTGATGTTTGAGCCCAGAAAGTTGTAGTTCGGGAAGTCACGATTCCATCGATACCAAGTAGAGCTCAATCGGAGTTATAGAACTCAAGTTATTAAGATTTTTTCCCAGATCCCAAAGCTGAACAGAATTTGGAAAAAGGGAAATGTTTCTGCTGTTTTTTTTTTTTAAAACCGGCCGGAACTTTTCGGCGACCGGTTCAAGCTCCCATAAGACCTATGGTTAAAGTACTACACTTAACCTTGGTCAGTCAAATACCCAACCTTGGTTAAAGCTCATCTTATTTATATATTTACATATTTATATATCTCCGAACAATTAACCACAATGTGGTTAATTCTCTACAATATGCAACCCATGGTTATCTACTAATTCTATCTTGGTAAATTATATATATAATAATTGTATCTACACATTTTGCTAGCAACTAACCCATGCATAGTTAAAGCTTTAATTTATTTACCACTTAGGGTTACTCAATTAACTCATCCATAGTTAATTCTCATCATCACATTCATTTACCTAGCAATTAACCAATATTTGGTTAATGCCCTCTCTTGCTTACCAACTAGGGTTATTCAATTAACCCTACATTAGTTAATTCTCTACACTTATCAATACTTGAAAAATATTCTCTCAACACATTGACCAACATTTGACTTTTCAGCTTACAAGTCAAACGGTTGACTTTGATCAAAAGGCAACCCCGACACCAAATTGTGTTTACTATCTCTCTTTGTTAATTTCGACGTTCTGAACTCAACGGTGCAGTTCGCTTCTCCAAATTCTCTACCAAACTCCAAATTGGGGTTTTGACTCGACTTTCTTCTCTTTCCTTTAGTCAAACTTTGACTAGTTGACCACTTTGTCATTTCTTGACATTTCTATTTGTTTCTTTGCCTTCACACATGTAAGTATACTCGTGATATCAGGTATACGTTACCTCATTCTCTTTACACCGCTATTCCACAAAATTACAACTATACAGGGTTCATCCTTAATCTTAGACTGCCACCTTAATAACTTGGCCTCACATACAAGTCTTACAATTATTACGTGCTTAGGCTTATTCACAATATTCATATGGCTTGCCTTATATATAAATTTGACCCGCCTTAATCTTAATCCATTTTGGACTGTTATTAAATTTCCAATCACTTGGCCACTAGGTTGGGTTTAATTTTAATTACCACCACAATACCTAGCTTATCTCTTCCCGATTTATTAATTTGGGATATCTTAAATGACTATTCAAGGTTTAACTTTCATAACCTTGTTTAATTAATATATTAAACTTTACAGTGTTCTTGATGATTAATTCAATTAATCATTTATCACGATCGACTAAAATGTAATTAACGCACCTCCAAGTATATACGTATCTATACATATACACCTTCACGAAATCTTAAAAATATTTCTCCAATTGAAATTTATTTTCCTAATAAATTTCCTCATATATCACACTAAAAACTTCTTACATAATTTCCTTTAGTCAAATACATTCATTGAGCTTTAAATGTATTATATTACCTTATTATTAATATACCTCAAAGTATACATAATAATGAAATTCTAGGTTTTAAAATTTAAAAACCTACATTCACTCACATTTAAATCCTAACACAAAGATTAGGGTCAAATGTTTACTCACTTTCTACACCTTTTACTTTTTCAAATTTAGGTTTTAACTTCAACCTTTATTTCATCATCTAAGATCTTATTTAAAAATCTTCTGAAATATTCGAGACATTACAGTTATAAATTGCTTACATTCTTGAGTCAAGAATTATACTGAGCTTAAAATCATATCTGCTTAGTTCAGAAGCAAACTTTTAAAAACAAACTTATTTTCAAAAAGGATATTTGAGATAGTGTATTTTTAGTGTTTGTAAGAAATAGAATAATCGCAAACCAAGACCAAAATCTCAGAGATGTCAATAGGTGTTGAGTCTCTATTTTACTTGCGAGGATACGAAAAAATCTTTAATTTCAAGACCAGATTTATAATTAGTATTGAGCTTAGGATTACGAGTAGAACTACATTAATTTGATAAAGCAGCGGGGAGCTTCTTTCAAGGTAATTATTTGTAGTGAAACTTAAAGTTTAACTGTAAAACTTCGTAAAGGTTTCTTCACCTATTGAAGGAGAGATTAATTATTATCATAGTGATAGGATCATAAGTCCTGAAGAGGAGTTTGGGACTAGACGTAGCAGTATTCCCCTAGTGTATACTGTGAACCAACTAAATCCACTATGTTATGTGAGATTGCTTTTGTATGGGTGTTTAACATAACAATTGGCATAATCACTAAAATTATTAAGATAAATAATTAAAAAAATAGAATTTTAAAAAGGCCACGGATTTTTATAAAATATAATAATCTATTCAACACCCTCTTCTAGATTATTATTACAACATTTTATTTTCTGTTTTAAGCTTTCATAAAATTTCAACTTTGATGCAAATAATAAATTAAAATTCAAGATAACGATATTTCCATCGCAATTTATATTCTTTTATACACATTATAAGTTTTTAAGGTTTGTTTATAAAGTATGTTTTCATGTTTTTACTTTATATTTTTATTTTCTTATTTTCATCGGAAGAAACGTAAATCATATAACATATAATTGGGGAAAAACCAGCTCAAAAAATATAATTGGCCATAGTTTCTTTGTAACTCTCCACCTGTCTCATTTCTTTAGTAAAATGAAACCTTGTGTAAGCTAAAACTTTGGAATTCATCCTTTTCATTCTCACCTAAAATTCATCAAATTCAATTTAATTTTTCCTTACGTCTGATTAAGTTAGTGTGTTGATATGATTCAGAAGTCGATCCAATTTTTGAGTACGGTCAAATATTATATATTTTGTATTTTGTATTATCGATATGTAAGAAAATAACACATTTGGTGAGATTAATACTCCATTTATTTCGCAAAAAGGGTCTCGTTTGTAAAATCTACTACTAATATTTTTTAGACATTTGTTTCATGTTTTACCCCCGATAGTTTGTAGTTCAGAAATGGCAACACGACAATAAATTTAAGATGAAAAACTTGGGGAACAGAAACTCAAAAAGAGTATGCAAGAGGTTTGAAAATAGTCCCACAACGAGTAAGAGAAGTAGGAAATACACAAAGCAGCAGCCATATATTGAAGCTGGCATACGCTTATTTTTGGGGGACCACACCTAATGGCTCCAGTTAAGTCATTTGGCGAAGGCATCAATTACGCATAAATAATATACAAGTAAGACCAAATGCATATAAATGTATATATATATATAAGTATGTAGGACTGTTTCTTATTTACCGTATAAATTTTCATTAATCCAAAGCATTTCACAAAAAGAGTAATTAGTCATTTTTGTTGTTGTTTCACATAAAGTCCTTTAGTATAAAATATCACAATGTACTCAAGTTTGATTTCATATATTTTTATCGTGCCTTTACTACAAAACTAACAAGTACTGCTAACTACTTAATATTTTTAAAGGTAATTATTAAACAATATCTTTAACATTTTCCGAGGTTGCGAATGCGACCATTTTTGTGAAACCGATGCAGTATATATAACATTACGTGTATGAAGAAGTATCAATAGTTAAATAATCTGACAATTTATTTAGATGCACTACTGCAGGATTTCTCTAGCTTATAGGCTATTGTTTCCCAACATGACAGGATTATAATAATGAGAGTGGAGCTGTGGGAGTAGAGACTAGAAAGGAGAAGTGTACGTGTAGGTAAAGCATACCTTTCTCGGCCTTTTGGCTAAGATCAAGTGTAGTATCTGTTCTTATCAGTTTAATATCTGATATGTGAGCCAATGGCTCACACGATATTAAATTTATTTTTTGAGGGGGAGAGTTCATCACAGTAGCTTGCTGCTGGATCTCTCAAGTGTCGCCTTGGCTTTGCACTATAGACTTGGCATGGCGCACCCCACCAAATCAGTTACAATGTTTATACATGCAACTATTATGATCTCGTATTGTTCTGATAGCATCAACATATTACCCAACTGCTGCACCAACATATGGCAAATGCTGTACATAGCCAAGATCCCTGAAAAATTCCAAACATCTGATTGAAAGGTGAAAGAAGCTATGGTGCTGTGTCTGATTTCCCATGAGGCACCAAGGCATGTATCTAGGCCTGAAGTTTAATATGCATCTGTTGTAACATACATGAATAACCTCAATTGTTGCATATAATTCTGTAGAATTTTTTTTAGGAACTTCAAAGCATTAACTTTTGTTATTAGAAGAAAACCGGGGCTTAAAGTTTGTAACTTTAACCTAAGATGAATGAGTGCAAATAAAAAGCAATTGGATTTTCTGGACTTGGGGTAAACCAATTGAGAGGACAACGAAATTCTCCATATATGGAGTAGCAGTATAATTTTTGATGTAATCAGCCAAAGTTTTTGGCTGGTTATTCTAAGACCTTTACAAAAGGAACCCTACACATAAGCGAAGAAGAGTTGAGCGCCGCAGAGTTCGACGTCTACAGAATGCACAAAAGGAAAGCATTATTTATAACCCCAACTCAATTGACTATATCACGACATTACTTGAACAGGATCTGTTCTATAGGCTTGTACTTCTGTATTCTTGATTTGTAAGGAGGCAGGTAACCATGTCTGGTGGATGAATCATGAAGGCATGGCTAGAGCGTAAGTTCATTGATAAAAATGTTCAGTTAATTTTGAACATCGCATGTGATTATAAATCAAGTAAACTAATTAATATAATTAGTCATGAATAAAACTTGCGTATGACATTTAATATATTATTTAATAAGTCCAAAATATTTGGATAATTAGTGTACTAACCTAGAGATATTTAATATCAAGAAATTGATAAGTGTGAAAATTAATTAATTATTCAATTAAATTTGAATAAAGTTTTGGTAACAAAATGGATAAATTAATTAATGTGATTATTAATTAATGTGAAGTGGGAATAATATTTAAAGTTCCAAATTAAATAAATAATTAATGGACTTGTAATATCCCAAATATTTTAAAAGTGATATGTCAAGATATGATAAAGGTTGTTAATTTAAAAGCCTAAAAACGATTGCTCAACAATACATTGAGCTATATTAAAGATTAAAAACGACTCGAAACTACGATTCGTTTACGATTAGAGGTTAAACTTTTAACCTAAACTATGTGTTATGTGATTTATAAAGCTTGTATTAAGCCTTAAATGTGTTATGTAGTTTATCTATGTGTAGGATTTTGTGTTTCGGTTCAAGTAATTAACCTTAACACTTATTAAAATCGAAAAGTTATTTAAAGGTTAAAACCTAAAAACCTAATTATAGGGTTTGGAAAACCTAAACTAGGGTTTGGTTAAACTTAGAAAAGGTTAAAACCTAAACCCTAAACCTAGAAACCCTAAGGGTTATAACCTAACCCTAATCACTATTCACATATACGCGTATAATACGAAAATTATACGGGTAGAATACGAAAATAATACGAAAATTATACGGGTAGAATACGAGAATAATACGAAAATTATACGGTATAAATACGAAAAAGTCAACTGTGAATAGTAAAAGTCAAGTATACAAGTTAGTAGAGAATTAACTAATGTTGAGTTAGTTGTTAACTCTAGTTAGTAGATAAAGTTAAAGCCTAAGCCAAGCCAAAACTTGGAGCCAAAGAATAAACCAAACTTGAAGCCAAAGTTGGAGCCAAGCCAAACTTGGAGCCAAAGTATAAACCAAACTTGGAGCCAAAGTTGGAGCCAAGCCAAAGTTGGAGCCAAAGTATAAGCCAAACTTGGAGCCAAAGTTAAAGCCAAGCCAAACTTGGAGCCAAAGCTTGATTGTCATTTTTACCATTTTACCCTAACTTGGAAAATCCTATAAATAGGAGTCTTCACTCTTCATAATCCTTACCAATTCACCAAGTAAATTAGAGCAACAAAGCTAGAGAGATATATTGATAGATTAATCTTGTTGATGAGTATTGAAGCCTTGCACAAATTGTTGTCAAAGCTTGCACTCCAAGAGGTAATCTCTAGTTGTTATTATGTAATTTTTCAATTCGTAGAGTATATGTGAATAGCTATAATGCTCGATTTATTTTATGTCTAGAGTAGTGAAATATAAATTATAAGTAGCTATACTGTCCATTTCATTTCAAGTATTTAGTTAAAAAGCTCAAAACACAAGCCGTTACGATGTTCGATTTTTCTTATCGTTCTTCGTGTTCTTCGTGTTCTTGAGTGAAAGTCATAAATTTCCTTATAAGTAGGTTTATGATTTTGTAATTTAGTGTTATGGGATGATGAAACATGATGGCCTTGCTAAGTAATGCTTGTGGCATCAAGTTTTAGTAGTCGAAACGAAGAACGATGAAACTTTGTTCTTCGTGTTCTTCGATTCGTTCTTCGTGTTCTTGAGAAAAAGTCATGAAATCTTATATAAGTAGGTTTATGATTTTGTTATTTTTATGTTATGAAGTGATACGAAGTGTTAGAACATGTTATCTTAGCAAATTAATGCTTGAGGTATCATGTTTTACCAATCGGATCAAAGAAAGTTAAGTCTAATATAGTCGCAGAATATTTTTGCGAATTTCCGAAAATTTAAAGTCTGAATCTGCCTTAGAAACCTAAATAAAAGTTGTAGCTCATGAAATTATAAGCAATTTAGACTCAAGAATCACTCAAAAATGTTTTCGTATGACAAAGTTATGGCTGTTACTATAAAAGAGGTCAGAAATATGAATCAGTTTTAGAGCAGTCACCTTTAGGCCGAAATCTGTACAAATCTGTCAGGAATCTCGAATTTTTTTCTGAATGAAAGTTGTAGAGACGGAAGTTACGAACGCGTGGAATTTTGAACGACTAAAAAATGTTTTAAAACGAAGAAGTTATGGCCGTTTAACTGAGCCGGGGTCTGGCAGTCCAACAATCTGCCCAAATCCGAAATTTTGGCTTAAAAATGAGTTTTTGAGTTAGCCAATTTTCCAAATAATTCCACCTATTGAAAGAGTTTAAATAAGTTAATATAAGACTTATGAAGTTATATAATACGATGAATCTAACCGCTTATGCACTAAATGACTGTGTAGGGTTTAACGCTCCGCCGGAAAACCCTAGTTTCAATTTGAGGCAAGTTCTAAACTTTTATGTGTTATTAGTATGTTCTAAGATTGTTCATGTTATTATGTGATAGTTTATATGTGAAAGTACATGAATGAAGATCTTATGTGATTAAATGATTAAGTGTTAGTTATTGATTAACTGTTAAATGTTAATTGATATTTGATGATGCATATGAGTATGTATAAAATATGTTTATTGTTAAAGCATAAATTAATATGATTATTAACTGAGATGTATGTTCAGTAAAAGCATGTTAAAGTTTATATGAAAGCATAAACTGTGTATGTGATAATATGTTAGACTTGCTGAGCCGTCGTGCTCATTCTTGCGAATAAAACCTTATTTGCAGATTAAAGATGAACGTTAAGAAGATCTTGAACGTAAAGATGAAGCGTAGATTAGGTTTTCTTGTTTATTACTTGTATTTGTATAAGTCGTAATGACTGTTGTAATACGAACAAACAAACATGTAACCGAATATTGAATGAATGATATAAATTATTATCATCAGAATGTTGTTATGTCTTTAAATTTGATATAATGTAGAATTGTTAAATATTAAAACAATGTTGATAATGATCTATTTATCTGGATGAGGATCGGTAAATAACTTGTGAGTGCTGTACATCTGAGACAGAACTAAGCGATGTTGACTGGTCAAATCCATCGTTAAGGTTCCTCGGACCCAGGTATAACTCGTTATTACTATTCTGAATACCATATAAATAGGATTATTGATATGAAGAGATATCTTTGTATATTGATACTTGTAGTACGAATGAGACCGTTACAAGTGGACGTATATAGAATATTTAAATCCTAAGGTTAAAATTAAACTGTTATATATGGTTTTATCCATTTATACGGATGAAATACAAGTTGATACTTGTATACTTATGAGACTGAGATTAAGTTAAGATCCAGGGACAAAGTTAAGAGAAATTTTTAATGTATAGTCTAAAATAAGACTAATTCAACCAATATGATTATGGGATCATTGGTTAAGTCGATAGATGTACGAAATTAACGTACAAGGTCCGCCGCGTGGAAAGCGCGGGGATTTTGGGGGCGTTACAGTTGGTATCAGAGCAGTGGATTATAGTTTCGAGGTAACAAGTACGTTGGAGTATAATCTGATGGATTAAAAAAAAAAAGAAATGGACTTGTGAAGAGTCCGTATATAATTAAAAGATACGCATAAATCTTATTAAATCTTAATACATAAAAATTATTATGTGAATGTAATATTTTGAATAAAGATAAACTCTTTACGAGAATATCTGAAGTTAAATAGACTCATAAAGAGTTCTCAAAGCAAGCAATAAGATAAAATAATCTTATTGGTTTTTGTGTGAAACTGTTTCATAAAAATGAAATGGTATGTTTGGTATGTTGTGTAATTATACCTAAGAAAAGAGATGAGTAAACTCATAGAGAGATGTTAATGAGAAATTCATTTGGGGATAATCAAAATTCATTTGGAGATAGTAGAAATTTATTTGAAGATTGTAAGAATTAAGCTTATAATGAGTTGTAATGATACATGAATGAATTCAGGGAATTCATAAAATAGTTAGAGAACGATTAGAGATTGCAATTGAAAACTCATATTAGTAAAACTGAGTAGAACGACTCTCTTGTATGGGAAAGAGTTTAATATGCTTCAGAGAACCGATCTAACTACACTGTTGGTATGAATGATTCATGGTCAGTGTTCTCAAAGCGGGTTACACACTGAATGAAATCATTTGAGGATAGTGTTGATGAGACGGGGAACTGATTCATTAGTTCTTGGGTAGAGGAATAACTCAGTTTGCTATATTGATAAGTAAATTAAAATCTTGTGTCAACTCTTCTTTGTATATATTCTGAGAAGTTAATTCTTCACTCATATGTATATTGATTAGTTATTAGTTGTTACGTCAAAACTAATGGTTTTAAAAGATATTTGTATGTTAGTTACTGAGTGAACGAACCCTTGTATGGGCGGGGGCTATGATATGTCAGTCGAACCGACTATGAGATACGGCTACGAATGTCATTTCGGTAAGAATATTGGAACAAACTGATATGAACTGAGACATTTTCAATCCCGTGTTGATAAGAAGGGGAACTGATATATTTGTTCTTGTGGTTAAAACAACCAACCAGTTTACTATATTACTATATATTTGCAAAACTTGTGTTATGGTTAGAGAATAATGGAAAAGATGGAGGATTGAGGGTATTTCAAAAATCTTCTAGCTATGCTAGATCTTTATGGTTATATTCGCACTTGAGTGCCTTTGAAAAGAATTGTTCACTAGTTGAACTGAAAAATTTTGTTAACTACATCTATGCTAATTTTTCAAGCTAGATAGAGTTAAATTTAATGAATTTTATCATGAACACATGGTCAAATGTTGTGGTTATGATCGAAGATCATCAATGCACAGTTATAGGGATGTGGGTGTGATAAAAATCATAAAATTGATTTTCAAAAATGGAAAATTTTTGGCTATGTTATTCTTATGTCTATGCTAATTGTTTTGGCTAGGCGGATTTAATGTGAAGGATAAAAATGATTTATTCATCAACACCCCATTTAACCTGGTGTGAAGATGATACATGATGAGTTATCAACGCACATTGCAAGGTGCGGTATACAGTCATAAAATTTCTTTTCAAAAGTTTGAATTGTTTAAATATGAGTCAATGCCAATTGTTTTGGCTAGACATTTCTGGTTATGATAAGTAAACGGACATATGATTCCGGTTGATGCAACATATCGCGTCTTTAAGAGATAATATGGTACGACAGGCTGATCACCTAATGTACTATCATGAGTGTTCTCAATCTTATTTGATTGCTACACAAGAATAGTGTTTGTCAATCCAAGTGATTGTTAAACTTGTGGGTCATCTAGCATCCATAGTATTTAAAAAAAGGTCAAGGTCTTGATTGACAGCAGTATAAGTTCGAAGAATCCTAAATAAAGGAAGAGTGAGACTGAACGTCAAGTTTGATAAAAGGAAATGGGTAGAGATAAGTGAACATTGTTCAGACCTAATCAAAGTATTGGAAGTTTAATGTGAGTAAAAGATGAATTTAGAAAATTGATATTGAAGAGTAAATTGGAGATGATTATATTATAATTTCGAGGACGAAATTCTGATAAGAAGGAAAGAATGTAATATCCTGAATATTTATAGCACTTATAAATATGATATTAAATGACTAAAGTAATTGTAAAGTTAATTTCGAGGAAGAAATTCTGATAAGAAGGAGAGAATGTAATATCCTGAATATTTATAGCACTTATAAATATGATATTAAATGAGTAAAGTGAATTGTAAGTTAATTTCGAGGACGAAATTCTTGTAAGTTGGGTTGAATGTAATATCCCAAATATTTTAAAAGTGATATGTCAAGATATGATAAAGGTTGTTAATTTAAAAGCCTAAAAACGATTGCTCAACAATACATTGAGCTATATTAAAGATTAAAAACGACTCGAAACTACGATTCGTTTACGATTAGAGGTTAAACTTTTAACCTAAACTATGTGTTATGTGATTTATAAAGCTTGTATTAAGCCTTAAATGTGTTATGTAGTTTATCTATGTGTAGGATTTTGTGTTTCGGTTCAAGTAATTAACCTTAACACTTATTAAAATCGAAAAGTTATTTAAAGGTTAAAACCTAAAAACCTAATTATAGGGTTTGGAAAACCTAAACTAGGGTTTGGTTAAACTTAGAAAAGGTTAAAACCTAAACCCTAAACCTAGAAACCCTAAGGGTTATAACCTAACCCTAATCACTATTCACATATACGCGTATAATACGAAAATTATACGGGTAGAATACGAAAATAATACGAAAATTATACGGGTAGAATACGAGAATAATACGAAAATTATACGGTATAAATACGAAAAAGTCAACTGTGAATAGTAAAAGTCAAGTATACAAGTTAGTAGAGAATTAACTAATGTTGAGTTAGTTGTTAACTCTAGTTAGTAGATAAAGTTAAAGCCTAAGCCAAGCCAAAACTTGGAGCCAAAGAATAAACCAAACTTGAAGCCAAAGTTGGAGCCAAGCCAAACTTGGAGCCAAAGTATAAACCAAACTTGGAGCCAAAGTTGGAGCCAAGCCAAAGTTGGAGCCAAAGTATAAGCCAAACTTGGAGCCAAAGTTAAAGCCAAGCCAAACTTGGAGCCAAAGCTTGATTGTCATTTTTACCATTTTACCCTAACTTGGAAAATCCTATAAATAGGAGTCTTCACTCTTCATAATCCTTACCAATTCACCAAGTAAATTAGAGCAACAAAGCTAGAGAGATATATTGATAGATTAATCTTGTTGATGAGTATTGAAGCCTTGCACAAATTGTTGTCAAAGCTTGCACTCCAAGAGGTAATCTCTAGTTGTTATTATGTAATTTTTCAATTCGTAGAGTATATGTGAATAGCTATAATGCTCGATTTATTTTATGTCTAGAGTAGTGAAATATAAATTATAAGTAGCTATACTGTCCATTTCATTTCAAGTATTTAGTTAAAAAGCTCAAAACACAAGCCGTTACGATGTTCGATTTTTCTTATCGTTCTTCGTGTTCTTCGTGTTCTTGAGTGAAAGTCATAAATTTCCTTATAAGTAGGTTTATGATTTTGTAATTTAGTGTTATGGGATGATGAAACATGATGGCCTTGCTAAGTAATGCTTGTGGCATCAAGTTTTAGTAGTCGAAACGAAGAACGATGAAACTTTGTTCTTCGTGTTCTTCGATTCGTTCTTCGTGTTCTTGAGAAAAAGTCATGAAATCTTATATAAGTAGGTTTATGATTTTGTTATTTTTATGTTATGAAGTGATACGAAGTGTTAGAACATGTTATCTTAGCAAATTAATGCTTGAGGTATCATGTTTTACCAATCGGATCAAAGAAAGTTAAGTCTAATATAGTCGCAGAATATTTTTGCGAATTTCCGAAAATTTAAAGTCTGAATCTGCCTTAGAAACCTAAATAAAAGTTGTAGCTCATGAAATTATAAGCAATTTAGACTCAAGAATCACTCAAAAATGTTTTCGTATGACAAAGTTATGGCTGTTACTATAAAAGAGGTCAGAAATATGAATCAGTTTTAGAGCAGTCACCTTTAGGCCGAAATCTGTACAAATCTGTCAGGAATCTCGAATTTTTTTCTGAATGAAAGTTGTAGAGACGGAAGTTACGAACGCGTGGAATTTTGAACGACTAAAAAATGTTTTAAAACGAAGAAGTTATGGCCGTTTAACTGAGCCGGGGTCTGGCAGTCCAACAATCTGCCCAAATCCGAAATTTTGGCTTAAAAATGAGTTTTTGAGTTAGCCAATTTTCCAAATAATTCCACCTATTGAAAGAGTTTAAATAAGTTAATATAAGACTTATGAAGTTATATAATACGATGAATCTAACCGCTTATGCACTAAATGACTGTGTAGGGTTTAACGCTCCGCCGGAAAACCCTAGTTTCAATTTGAGGCAAGTTCTAAACTTTTATGTGTTATTAGTATGTTCTAAGATTGTTCATGTTATTATGTGATAGTTTATATGTGAAAGTACATGAATGAAGATCTTATGTGATTAAATGATTAAGTGTTAGTTATTGATTAACTGTTAAATGTTAATTGATATTTGATGATGCATATGAGTATGTATAAAATATGTTTATTGTTAAAGCATAAATTAATATGATTATTAACTGAGATGTATGTTCAGTAAAAGCATGTTAAAGTTTATATGAAAGCATAAACTGTGTATGTGATAATATGTTAGACTTGCTGAGCCGTCGTGCTCATTCTTGCGAATAAAACCTTATTTGCAGATTAAAGATGAACGTTAAGAAGATCTTGAACGTAAAGATGAAGCGTAGATTAGGTTTTCTTGTTTATTACTTGTATTTGTATAAGTCGTAATGACTGTTGTAATACGAACAAACAAACATGTAACCGAATATTGAATGAATGATATAAATTATTATCATCAGAATGTTGTTATGTCTTTAAATTTGATATAATGTAGAATTGTTAAATATTAAAACAATGTTGATAATGATCTATTTATCTGGATGAGGATCGGTAAATAACTTGTGAGTGCTGTACATCTGAGACAGAACTAAGCGATGTTGACTGGTCAAATCCATCGTTAAGGTTCCTCGGACCCAGGTATAACTCGTTATTACTATTCTGAATACCATATAAATAGGATTATTGATATGAAGAGATATCTTTGTATATTGATACTTGTAGTACGAATGAGACCGTTACAAGTGGACGTATATAGAATATTTAAATCCTAAGGTTAAAATTAAACTGTTATATATGGTTTTATCCATTTATACGGATGAAATACAAGTTGATACTTGTATACTTATGAGACTGAGATTAAGTTAAGATCCAGGGACAAAGTTAAGAGAAATTTTTAATGTATAGTCTAAAATAAGACTAATTCAACCAATATGATTATGGGATCATTGGTTAAGTCGATAGATGTACGAAATTAACGTACAAGGTCCGCCGCGTGGAAAGCGCGGGGATTTTGGGGGCGTTACAGTTGGTATCAGAGCAGTGGATTATAGTTTCGAGGTAACAAGTACGTTGGAGTATAATCTGATGGATTAAAAAAAAAAAGAAATGGACTTGTGAAGAGTCCGTATATAATTAAAAGATACGCATAAATCTTATTAAATCTTAATACATAAAAATTATTATGTGAATGTAATATTTTGAATAAAGATAAACTCTTTACGAGAATATCTGAAGTTAAATAGACTCATAAAGAGTTCTCAAAGCAAGCAATAAGATAAAATAATCTTATTGGTTTTTGTGTGAAACTGTTTCATAAAAATGAAATGGTATGTTTGGTATGTTGTGTAATTATACCTAAGAAAAGAGATGAGTAAACTCATAGAGAGATGTTAATGAGAAATTCATTTGGGGATAATCAAAATTCATTTGGAGATAGTAGAAATTTATTTGAAGATTGTAAGAATTAAGCTTATAATGAGTTGTAATGATACATGAATGAATTCAGGGAATTCATAAAATAGTTAGAGAACGATTAGAGATTGCAATTGAAAACTCATATTAGTAAAACTGAGTAGAACGACTCTCTTGTATGGGAAAGAGTTTAATATGCTTCAGAGAACCGATCTAACTACACTGTTGGTATGAATGATTCATGGTCAGTGTTCTCAAAGCGGGTTACACACTGAATGAAATCATTTGAGGATAGTGTTGATGAGACGGGGAACTGATTCATTAGTTCTTGGGTAGAGGAATAACTCAGTTTGCTATATTGATAAGTAAATTAAAATCTTGTGTCAACTCTTCTTTGTATATATTCTGAGAAGTTAATTCTTCACTCATATGTATATTGATTAGTTATTAGTTGTTACGTCAAAACTAATGGTTTTAAAAGATATTTGTATGTTAGTTACTGAGTGAACGAACCCTTGTATGGGCGGGGGCTATGATATGTCAGTCGAACCGACTATGAGATACGGCTACGAATGTCATTTCGGTAAGAATATTGGAACAAACTGATATGAACTGAGACATTTTCAATCCCGTGTTGATAAGAAGGGGAACTGATATATTTGTTCTTGTGGTTAAAACAACCAACCAGTTTACTATATTACTATATATTTGCAAAACTTGTGTTATGGTTAGAGAATAATGGAAAAGATGGAGGATTGAGGGTATTTCAAAAATCTTCTAGCTATGCTAGATCTTTATGGTTATATTCGCACTTGAGTGCCTTTGAAAAGAATTGTTCACTAGTTGAACTGAAAAATTTTGTTAACTACATCTATGCTAATTTTTCAAGCTAGATAGAGTTAAATTTAATGAATTTTATCATGAACACATGGTCAAATGTTGTGGTTATGATCGAAGATCATCAATGCACAGTTATAGGGATGTGGGTGTGATAAAAATCATAAAATTGATTTTCAAAAATGGAAAATTTTTGGCTATGTTATTCTTATGTCTATGCTAATTGTTTTGGCTAGGCGGATTTAATGTGAAGGATAAAAATGATTTATTCATCAACACCCCATTTAACCTGGTGTGAAGATGATACATGATGAGTTATCAACGCACATTGCAAGGTGCGGTATACAGTCATAAAATTTCTTTTCAAAAGTTTGAATTGTTTAAATATGAGTCAATGCCAATTGTTTTGGCTAGACATTTCTGGTTATGATAAGTAAACGGACATATGATTCCGGTTGATGCAACATATCGCGTCTTTAAGAGATAATATGGTACGACAGGCTGATCACCTAATGTACTATCATGAGTGTTCTCAATCTTATTTGATTGCTACACAAGAATAGTGTTTGTCAATCCAAGTGATTGTTAAACTTGTGGGTCATCTAGCATCCATAGTATTTAAAAAAAGGTCAAGGTCTTGATTGACAGCAGTATAAGTTCGAAGAATCCTAAATAAAGGAAGAGTGAGACTGAACGTCAAGTTTGATAAAAGGAAATGGGTAGAGATAAGTGAACATTGTTCAGACCTAATCAAAGTATTGGAAGTTTAATGTGAGTAAAAGATGAATTTAGAAAATTGATATTGAAGAGTAAATTGGAGATGATTATATTATAATTTCGAGGACGAAATTCTGATAAGAAGGAAAGAATGTAATATCCTGAATATTTATAGCACTTATAAATATGATATTAAATGACTAAAGTAATTGTAAAGTTAATTTCGAGGAAGAAATTCTGATAAGAAGGAGAGAATGTAATATCCTGAATATTTATAGCACTTATAAATATGATATTAAATGAGTAAAGTGAATTGTAAGTTAATTTCGAGGACGAAATTCTTGTAAGTTGGGTTGAATGTAATATCCCAAATATTTTAAAAGTGATATGTCAAGATATGATAAAGGTTGTTAATTTAAAAGCCTAAAAACGATTGCTCAACAATACATTGAGCTATATTAAAGATTAAAAACGACTCGAAACTACGATTCGTTTACGATTAGAGGTTAAACTTTTAACCTAAACTATGTGTTATGTGATTTATAAAGCTTGTATTAAGCCTTAAATGTGTTATGTAGTTTATCTATGTGTAGGATTTTGTGTTTCGGTTCAAGTAATTAACCTTAACACTTATTAAAATCGAAAAGTTATTTAAAGGTTAAAACCTAAAAACGTAATTATAGGGTTTGGAAAACCTAAACTAGGGTTTGGTTAAACTTAGAAAAGGTTAAAACCTAAACCCTAAACCTAGAAACCCTAAGGGTTATAACCTAACCCTAATCACTATTCACATATACGCGTATAATACGAAAATTATACGGGTAGAATACGAAAATAATACGAAAATTATACGGGTAGAATACGAGAATAATACGAAAATTATACGGTATAAATACGAAAAAGTCAACTGTGAATAGTAAAAGTCAAGTATACAAGTTAGTAGAGAATTAACTAATGTTGAGTTAGTTGTTAACTCTAGTTAGTAGATAAAGTTAAAGCCTAAGCCAAGCCAAAACTTGGAGCCAAAGAATAAACCAAACTTGAAGCCAAAGTTGGAGCCAAGCCAAACTTGGAGCCAAAGTATAAACCAAACTTGGAGCCAAAGTTGGAGCCAAGCCAAAGTTGGAGCCAAAGTATAAGCCAAACTTGGAGCCAAAGTTAAAGCCAAGCCAAACTTGGAGCCAAAGCTTGATTGTCATTTTTACCATTTTACCCTAACTTGGAAAATCCTATAAATAGGAGTCTTCACTCTTCATAATCCTTACCAATTCACCAAGTAAATTAGAGCAACAAAGCTAGAGAGATATATTGATAGATTAATCTTGTTGATGAGTATTGAAGCCTTGCACAAATTGTTGTCAAAGCTTGCACTCCAAGAGGTAATCTCTAGTTGTTATTATGTAATTTTTCAATTCGTAGAGTATATGTGAATAGCTATAATGCTCGATTTATTTTATGTCTAGAGTAGTGAAATATAAATTATAAGTAGCTATACTGTCCATTTCATTTCAAGTATTTAGTTAAAAAGCTCAAAACACAAGCCGTTACGATGTTCGATTTTTCTTATCGTTCTTCGTGTTCTTCGTGTTCTTGAGTGAAAGTCATAAATTTCCTTATAAGTAGGTTTATGATTTTGTAATTTAGTGTTATGGGATGATGAAACATGATGGCCTTGCTAAGTAATGCTTGTGGCATCAAGTTTTAGTAGTCGAAACGAAGAACGATGAAACTTTGTTCTTCGTGTTCTTCGATTCGTTCTTCGTGTTCTTGAGAAAAAGTCATGAAATCTTATATAAGTAGGTTTATGATTTTGTTATTTTTATGTTATGAAGTGATACGAAGTGTTAGAACATGTTATCTTAGCAAATTAATGCTTGAGGTATCATGTTTTACCAATCGGATCAAAGAAAGTTAAGTCTAATATAGTCGCAGAATATTTTTGCGAATTTCCGAAAATTTAAAGTCTGAATCTGCCTTAGAAACCTAAATAAAAGTTGTAGCTCATGAAATTATAAGCAATTTAGACTCAAGAATCACTCAAAAATGTTTTCGTATGACAAAGTTATGGCTGTTACTATAAAAGAGGTCAGAAATATGAATCAGTTTTAGAGCAGTCACCTTTAGGCCGAAATCTGTACAAATCTGTCAGGAATCTCGAATTTTTTTCTGAATGAAAGTTGTAGAGACGGAAGTTACGAACGCGTGGAATTTTGAACGACTAAAAAATGTTTTAAAACGAAGAAGTTATGGCCGTTTAACTGAGCCGGGGTCTGGCAGTCCAACAATCTGCCCAAATCCGAAATTTTGGCTTAAAAATGAGTTTTTGAGTTAGCCAATTTTCCAAATAATTCCACCTATTGAAAGAGTTTAAATAAGTTAATATAAGACTTATGAAGTTATATAATACGATGAATCTAACCGCTTATGCACTAAATGACTGTGTAGGGTTTAACGCTCCGCCGGAAAACCCTAGTTTCAATTTGAGGCAAGTTCTAAACTTTTATGTGTTATTAGTATGTTCTAAGATTGTTCATGTTATTATGTGATAGTTTATATGTGAAAGTACATGAATGAAGATCTTATGTGATTAAATGATTAAGTGTTAGTTATTGATTAACTGTTAAATGTTAATTGATATTTGATGATGCATATGAGTATGTATAAAATATGTTTATTGTTAAAGCATAAATTAATATGATTATTAACTGAGATGTATGTTCAGTAAAAGCATGTTAAAGTTTATATGAAAGCATAAACTGTGTATGTGATAATATGTTAGACTTGCTGAGCCGTCGTGCTCATTCTTGCGAATAAAACCTTATTTGCAGATTAAAGATGAACGTTAAGAAGATCTTGAACGTAAAGATGAAGCGTAGATTAGGTTTTCTTGTTTATTACTGGTATTTGTATAAGTCGTAATGACTGTTGTAATACGAACAAACAAACATGTAACCGAATATTGAATGAATGATATAAATTATTATCATCAGAATGTTGTTATGTCTTTAAATTTGATATAATGTAGAATTGTTAAATATTAAAACAATGTTGATAATGATCTATTTATCTGGATGAGGATCGGTAAATAACTTGTGAGTGCTGTACATCTGAGACAGAACTAAGCGATGTTGACTGGTCAAATCCATCGTTAAGGTTCCTCGGACCCAGGTATAACTCGTTATTACTATTCTGAATACCATATAAATAGGATTATTGATATGAAGAGATATCTTTGTATATTGATACTTGTAGTACGAATGAGACCGTTACAAGTGGACGTATATAGAATATTTAAATCCTAAGGTTAAAATTAAACTGTTATATATGGTTTTATCCATTTATACGGATGAAATACAAGTTGATACTTGTATACTTATGAGACTGAGATTAAGTTAAGATCCAGGGACAAAGTTAAGAGAAATTTTTAATGTATAGTCTAAAATAAGACTAATTCAACCAATATGATTATGGGATCATTGGTTAAGTCGATAGATGTACGAAATTAACGTACAAGGTCCGCCGCGTGGAAAGCGCGGGGATTTTGGGGGCGTTACAGGACTAGTCTATTTGCTTATTTAACAAGTTCAATTAACTATTTAATTAAGGATTTGAGGGTTTATTGTGTGGGATTAAATTAATTAGTCTAATAAACTAATTAATGAGAGTTTAATTGGATGTCCAATAACTTAATTGGTCAAGTCCAACATGTTGGTAGAATTATTAGTCCAATTAAATTAAATTATGAGTTTAAATGACTTAATTTAAAGTCAATTATTTGACTACCTTCTAGAAACATGCAAATGGACAAATTAACAATTAACAATTAAAAATTAAATCAAAAATGCTAGATTCGGGAGATTTAGAGGAAATGACCGATTATGTCATAGCTAAGGAGGCTAGGATTGATTTGTTGTCCAAAAATATACAAGCAATCCCTTAAATTATGGACCAAGTTTGACTTTGTGAATTGCTAGCCAAAAATGATATATACATGTATTGTATCTATCATTTTCTACCTCTATAAATATGAAGCATTGCTAATGTGTTGGGGGTTGGGAGGATTGCAAGCTCTCTTCACAAATTGGTTGAGTGCATTGAGTGAGTTGGAAATGAGTTCCACTAGTAACTCTAGTAGTGAGTTAGCGAGTTAAGGTGAGTTCATCCACCGAGTCAACCGAGTTAGGCCGAGTTAGGCCGAGTCAAGCGAGTCGAGCTTATTTTTTGAACGAGATAGGCCTGGGATGTTCATAAGCTACTCGGGTAGAGAAGGAAGCAAGTACACAAAAACCCAAAAAGGTTAGAAAACCCTAAAAACCCTAGTTATGCTTGTTCTGTGATTAAAAATTTAAATAAATGGCAAAAATACCATCTTTATGTTCTTTAAGTCTAGATCCATGCTAGATATGTTAACTAAGTGTTTCATGGATTTTTGGTATGGATCCATAAGCATTTATGTGAAAAAAGTTAGCCAAAATATGCAAAATCATGTTTTCCGGAAAGTTAGAAATTGAGCAGTACATTGCTGGAATTACTGTTCACGACCGGAAAATTGGATTCTCAATCCGTCAATTTTGTTGGGTAGATCTTGAAGTTATGTAAATTCTGAAACTTGAATGACTAAAATCCGAGTTAAAATGAATTAGTTATGATTTTTCTAGCAAAACACTCCACTGTTGGAAGTTTTGCGTGAACAGTCCGGTTCCAGGTTGTTTTCGAAGGTCAAATCGTGTCCGAAAAATTAATTCGATAATGGAAAATTGTAGTTCGGGAAGTCATGATTCCAACAATATAAAGTAGAGCACCATCCAAGTATAAACCTCCTAGACCCAAGCATCCATGACCTCTATCAATGGTTTCAAGCTTACTCTTCTAGCTTCTTCATTGTATATTCCAAAAATTGAAGGTTTTGGGATGGAAAATCCAAGGTTTGGCAACCTCCCATGGAAGAAGATCATAACCCCTCTTCTTCTCTCAAACCTTAGCCTCTCTCTCTCAGCCCCCAAATGAATTAAGGAAATGAAAGATATGGTATTAGGGCTGAAAAACTGAACTAAAAAGCTGATCTACCGACCTGTTATAGTGCACCGAAGCGGCGGTAGCAAGGCACCGCTACGACACAGAACCCTGTTGTTTCTGAGTTTTTGTACTAACATCGTGGCGCTCATTTTAACGACTGCGGCGGTGGCCCTTTTTGTAGAATTACCAAAATGCCATCTAACTATAATTTTCCTACAAAATAAAAATAAATTTAAAACATATAATTACTATAAATAACCTAAAACATAATTAAAACTAATATTAACAACATTTATAGCAATAATAATAATAATAATAATAATAATAAATACACATAACTTAATATAAAACACTTAAAATTAATAGAAAGCATAATTTAGAACAATAACATTAAAAACACATAAAAATCAACTAAAATGCTAAAGAATTCACAAAATCAATAAGTTCAAAAGTATTCAATATATAGGTATAAAAACAAGTCATCACTTGTACTTCTGTATTCTTGATTTCTAAGGAGGCAGGTAACCATGTCTAGTGGATGAATCTGTGAATTTTATAGTTATGTTTTTATTATTGAAGTTCATTGGGATAATATGGGAAGGCTTACCCCCACACATATTAATATATTTGAAAATAAGTATGTAGATATGTTTGCAATATTGTTAGTAATATTAATGGTATAATTACATAATATGGGGAGGCTTACCCCCACACATATTAATATATTTGAAAATAAGTATGTAGATATGTTTGTAACATTGTTAGTAATATCAATGGTGTAATTAAGATCGTAAATGGTAACCGAAAAATTTGTATACATCGTATTTAAAAAAACAGATATTATTAGTATTCGAAACAAAACAGATATATCCGTATTCAGTTTTAAGATATCCGTAAACAAACATATGCGAATACGGAAATAAGCGTATTCATATTCGTTTAACACTTGACTGTAAATATATCCGATGGATAGCAGATATCCGTTATCGGATATTCAGATTCATATCAGTATCCGAAATTCGTATTCAAATAACTTTTTTTGTGTGTGTGTATGTGTGTGTTTTGTGTGTATAAATAATTGAATTATCAATCATCATATATTAAGTAAATATAATTTTTTCAAATAACATTTCTTACATATATAATAATTAATTTTTACTATCATACGAAATTTATTTTTAAAATACGGCATTTCACTTTTAGAAAATAGAAAATAACACTTTTAAATATAATATTAAAAAGTGAAATAAATTCATTTAATTTTAATTAATGTATTATTGTTATTGTAAAGTGTAAAATATCTAAAATGTATCATGTAATATAAAAATTATGTACTACAAGAACAAAATTATTGTTATTAGTTTATTATAAATATTTTATTTTCAAAACTTATGTGCGAGAAAAAGAGTGGATGATAAATTAGTATTATCTTTCATTGAAAATGCGGTTAGTTTGATAATTTCTCTAGGAATTTTTAGTTTTGGTTTTACCAATTATTTTACAAACTTAAATAAAATTAAAATAATTATTTTCTCATAATCATAACTAAATATATATGCACTTCATTCAAATGTTTAGGTTAATAATTGATCGAGGGAACCTGTAATATATAATGCAATGATTTATTATTTGATAAATTAATAACTACAACTATTTTCATAAATTTCTAATTAAATATTTATTTTTTAATAATACTCTCTCCATTCCATATTATTTGGTTATTGTTGACTTTTTAAAGTCAGCCTAAGGGATTTTTACACTCACAATTGACATAGATATTTTAATTTTAACTAATACAATGATGAATATTGTAAACTATTAAAAAAGTATTGCTCATTGTAAGTTTTATTGTTTTATAATTTTTAATTAGACATTTTAATTCTGAGTTTGAAAATATCACGTAATGACTTTCAAAAGTCATTAATTATCATATTATTTAGAACTAAGGGAGTATAGTAAATTATTATCCATGTCGCTCATTGTTAGAACAAGGTTGGTGGGCTTGTTCATTATTAGTTTCTGTTGTTAATCTTTATATGTATCTGCAGTCAAGGAAAGTGATAAAAAAAAAAAAAAACTGAGATAGCTGAAATATTTTATTAGCTCATCATGCACTTAGTTACTTGAATTTGTTTGGCAGAACATGTGTGAGGAATCGAATTTTTGAAATTCTTTAATAATAGAAATTTAATTATTAAATTTAGCAAGATTGCTAAATTTATGGTTGATATTTTGTAAGCGATTGAAAGTGTGTGAAGGGATTTAAATGGTAAATTAAATTGGTATAGAGGTGGTGATGAATGATATTGATTTAGAGTAATTAAAAAGTGAATAAATTGTTTGGAAACAATTTATGAAGAATAAAAGAAATTTCATGTAAATGTACAACGAATTGTACAATTAAATTATTGTGGAAGTGCAGAAATTATTATGTAAATGAGGTTGTATGGTAAGGTGAGAAATGTGAATTAAATATGTGGATATATATGTATGCTATGTTTGTTTAATTGCTATAATTATAATTTCGTTAATTATGGAAATAAAGGGATTAATAATTAAATTAATCCAATTTTTATTGAAGAGTTAATGAGAAAGCTAGTAAAGTTATAATAATTGATTATATATTTAATCAAGAATTTTGGAAGAGGTTTAGAAATTAATTGAGAAGAAATGTAATTATATAAATTATATAATATTAAATTATATAATTTATATAAGGAAATTAAAGTAAGATATGAAGGAAATAATAATTATATAAATTATATAATAATAATTATATAATTTATATAAGAGGAGTAAATTAATTGTGGATGGAAGAAAAATTTATAAATTGTATTTTGTATGAAATAAGGATAAAGTAATTATATAAATAATATAATAATGAATTATATAATTTATAAAAGGAAAATTAATGTGAAAAGTAAAGAAATGAAATTAAATGAGGAAAAATGAATGTTTTAATTCATTAAAAATTATGTTTATGCATAATTAAATTATTATGATTTTTATGAATGATAATATTTCGGAAACGTGAACATGTTAATGTAACATGTTGTCCAAGTAACGGAGTGAAAAATTATGAAAAATAATTTTTATAAGTTATATGAATTATTTTATGATTTTTGGAGGTATAAATTACTCCAGATAACTACATGCATGTCATTATGCGTGTACAAAATTTGTCAAGTAATATACCGAAAAAGGTATTAATATTACTCATAAATCATGTTATGATTTTTAGTGAATTAAAATAAATATTTTATATATGTTATATGAAATATTTATTACACGTTATAATTACGTAATGTATAAAAATATTACATTATTGCATATTTTTTTGGAAAATCCGGAATCTTCCAAGTTTGGTCGCGTGACAGAGGCGGTGGAACTAATTTGTTTATAAAAATTGGTTAAGTGCATGGAATATAAAAAGGAAAGAAAGGGAAATGAAAAAGAAAAAGAAGAATAAGAAAAAAAAAAAAAAAAAGCAAAAACAAAAACATGTCTCTCTCTTCTCTTCCACCGAGAGCCACCATGCCATCCATCACCGCCACCTTACGCCACTAAGGAGAGAATTAGTGATGCTATCAAGAGGAAGAAAAGCCTCAAAGGAAAGCATTAGAATTTATAAAATGAATTTATTTGATTTATTTCTATATTTATGGTGATAAAATAATGATATGGAAAATTAGTGAATAATTAAAATAATTATTCTAAATAATTTATAGATATATATCTATGAATTATGTGATTTTTAAAGTTATTTTGTGGTGAAATTTGTGAGCAAAATGGTGTAAAAATTGGTTTTGGCTGGTCACTGTTCGCGAAAAAAGAAGGAAGAAGAAAACTGTTGGCCGCGCCTTGCGCGAGCCAAATTTTCCGCGCGAAGGGACCAGAAATGACGTCGTTTCTGGGGCTGAAGAGAAGGTCGCGCGTTGCGCGGCTGAAGTTTCTGGAACAGGCAAGGAAACGACGTCGTTTTGGCCGACGTACGCGGGGAATTACCGTAATGCCCCTAGTCTTTTCCGGAAAGGACCGCCGTGTCCTTTAGCCTCGGCAATTTACAGAAATATCCCTTGAGTTTCCGGTAAATTCCAATTGTGTCCCTTGGCGCGTTAAAATGACGGTAATGCCCCTGAACTTTTCGGAAAATTCCGGTTATGTCCCCAAGGGCGCGGAAATTACCAAAATGCCCCCAGAATCAGTTTTTAATTAAATAAATGTTTAAAAATTATTTAAAAATCATAGAAAATTATAGAAAAATACTGAAAATATATAAATGATGTTTGAGTACTAAATTTAATATTTTTGTAAAATATTAAATATTGGGGATTAATATTTAAATATTCTAAATATTAATCTAATGAATTTAAAGGATTAGAAAATGAATAAATGTAAATCTGGACAACCGAATACGCTAAAATTTGTCCGATAAGTCGGGTTGCCCGTAGTGAATGTATTTGATATTAAGTTAAAGTAATATATTAAGGGACGATGTTAATATAATTAACCGTATAAATTGAAAAATGAGTCTGGAGATGATATTAAATAAATAAATTAATATCATAAAGAGATGAATAATTATTATTTGATTATTTTATGATCATAGGTTGATCGAGTTAAGAGTTTGAGCTATTAATTTAAATAGTTGGATTTCCAGGCAAGTTCTTCAGTCCCTTTTATGTTAAATGTTGGACTGTTATGATATATAATTCTTGTTTTAACTGCATACAAATTATGTGTTACGTGATACGTGATAAATATGACTTTGTGCAACGATATGAGATATATTGCTATAGTTGAAGTACAAGCACATGATATATGACACACACCAAGCATGTTAAAGTATGTGCTACGTGGAGCATGAACTGTTGAACTTGATGAGCCGTTGTGCTCATTACTTGTTTAATATACATTTTTGCATGAAAGAAATAAATTACAAAAACATCAGATGATGTAAAGACGAATTTTCCTAAAAGGTTGTGAATGTGATTATTAAATGTTTGTATTATGATTCAAGGTGAATAATTTGTCAAAGTTATATTGATATGCTGCATGTACAGATAAGTTGGATCCGAATATGACGAGTATAGTTTAAATTGTGAACTGTAATTGTTCAATATGAATATTATGATAGAGACTATTATATGTCTGACTATGAATTATGACATAAGAATATTGTATGAATATAAATTACATTAAATGTTGAATGTGGATCTTTATGATACGGGTTACAGAAAGAAAAGAAAAGAATAAGTAAAGGTTGCGATCCAGGGACTAGGATCCAAATGTAAGGATTTTACATAATCAAATATTTTAATGCAATGATTAAGAAAAAGATAAATTTATACCAAAATTTTGGTAATTGTTGATTTTAAATATCAGATAATGGATCAAGTAAGGTGGTTAAAGATATATTAACGAACCGAAATTTGGACGTTAAGGAAATAATGTATAATAAATACAAGATTTAAGAGAATAAAGTGGGTCGAGTTTCGGGGTCGTTACAGTTGGTATCAGAACAAGGTTGGTGGGCTTGTTCATTATTAGTTTCTGTTGTTAATCTTTATATGTATCTGCAGTCAAGGAAAGTGATAAAAAAAAAACTGAGATAGCTGAAATATTTTATTAGCTCATCATGCACTTAGTTACTTGAATTTGTTTGGCAGAACATGCACAAGCTCGATCCTAAAAAACTCCCGTTCCTTTCTTACTTAATGTGCTTGTTATTCCTTCATATTTTACCCGACTAGTGCATTCAGATTCTTAAAAATACCGTTTTTATTTTGTCTTATATCATAGACTTTTATTTTGATCACAATTCAATTTTGTCATGTCACATAAATATTTAAAAATCACATGGACAATGATGAATAGTACATAAGCCTATTATGAAAAAGCATCAGCAGGCAGACTTTTGTTTTCTAATAAGACAGGTGGCATGATTTATGATAGTCTTTTCACTGAAAGGACAATAGGACAAAATCAACTAGAAAAGATGCAAATTCTCCCCCATAAACTATGTAGTTAGTTTTTATTTTGGGTATACATTTATATTGTGTTTGTAAATTTTTATTTCAGGGGAGGGGAGGGGAAAATAATTAAAATCCCTTCAAATAGCATGTTTGTGAGTTTTTTTTAGGGAATGAGGGAAGGGATTTAGAGGTAAAATTGATTTAATTTTTGGCTAAATTTTTTTCCCTCAAAAGTGGGAGGATTTGGAAGGATGGGAAAGTGAGATATTTTACATTACCAAAAACAATCTTGTAAAATAAATAATATGACAATTTTACCCCTCACTAGCATAACTCTCAATTATTATAAACACATTATATAAGGGAAATTCGTCAATTACAGGGGAATTATACTCTGCCCTAGTTAATGCACCAATGCCAATCCTTAATTACATAACCAATGCCAATCAGTAATAAATTAATTATAAACACAGTATATAAACACAACATATTTCTCTTATACACACAATATATAAACACAATATATATTGTGTATCCTAGATTTATATAATAATATATAAACACAGTACATATTGTTTTTTATATTATTTATACAAATACAATACATATTATTTATAAATACATTATTATATTATTTATATAAATAATAAATAAATGTAGTATATTATTTATATGAATACAATATACAGTATACATTATATAAATATATTATTATATAATGTATTTATAGAAATATAGTATATACTGTATATAAATACATTATATTTAATTTATGTACTGTGTTTATAAGAATTTCCCTTTTAAACACAGTATATAAGGGAATTCGTCAATTAGCTGGGGAAATTCTTAATTACATTACCGATGCCAATTGGTAATAACTTAATTGGTGCCTCAAATGGGATAATAAATATATATTGCTAATTATTTTAGTTGTAAAATAAAGTTTCATTGTCACCATTTTAAGTTATTTTATTAAATGTTAAATTTGATATCAATTCATTTGATTTTAGTCACTACAATTATAAATAACATAAATTATCTTAAAACTAATATTAATTACGGATAATTAAAATTATCTTAGAAACAATACATTAATGAACTATAACAGTTAATTTATAAATATCTCAATATTAATTAAAAATTTATTATTATCAAAATATAAATAGATTTTAATTTTACAAATTAACTTCAAAACATCAAAATCAAAACAACCTAACAAAGTAGTAAGAATAATTAATAACATACCATCTATTAATTAATAATTATGTGAAAAATTAATTACTGTTGGAGGGAATTAGTGTAGGTGAAGGAGTTATCAACCATACTTTTTGTGATTTTCATCGAATGCCCATATTAAAATATGTAAGAGTAATATAGTAATAGTGTAGTTTGAAAATAAGAATTTTGTCCTTTCCTTTCCTACTTCTAAACAGAAAATTTAATTAAAATCTCATCTCATCCATTAATTTCTAAAACTCACAAACACGACAAAAGAAAACTATAATCCATCCCTTCCACTTCTATACTTTCCTTTCCCATCTCATCCCTCCAGACTCAGAAACACAGTATATGGATATTAAGTCATTTATCCTTTTGAAATATCCCAAAAGAAAATTTACTCAATTTAATAAAAAAATCTTTGTGGAGCAAAATATTTTTATAAGTGAGACTCTTTTTGTGGGGAAAAAGGATTACATAAATAAGCATCTCAAATTAACTTTTTGAAAGTCAATTTGAGATTTTATATTCCCTCAAATCACAAAATGACAGCAACGAAATACAGTTAGATTGTAATGCTTTAACACAAACGTGATATGAAGGTTTTTGTACCAACACGAACGAAAGTAAACCCTTGAATCAATAAGAAGAATAATAAACTCATAAATAGAACAAGTGATAATAATCTAAATTAATTAATAAAACGTTATTGCTCACAAGTCTTAATAAGCATATTTATAGTTCTAAGCTACTTTCCAACATCAATCAGGATAAGAAAAATTAAAATAACGAAAATTAAAAAACAATCCAAGTTTGACTGGCGAGAAGATTACTTCAAATATTTTTTCGGGCTTAAAACCATGGCCAAAGTCGAGGAGTCTTGTAGGGCTAGTTGTTAGTTTCGATTTGATATTTTATGGGTCCCTTACTTCTTTTTGAATAAAAAGTTAAGCTACTTTTAAAACATACCGACTCGAAAAGCTATTCCAAGTCTGAATTGAACTCTTAAGTCTCCTTTGCTAATTTATGAATTTTAAGGATATAATTTTCTCCTATTTTGATCCCTAAATTAATTAGTGGTACTGGCATGGTAGCATAACTGTAATACTAACTTTGAGGATATTGTATCATTTTATAATATTGTTAAGAAAAATGTTAACAAGTTCAAGAAATTACCATATGATTTATATAAATTTATAAAACGACCCTCATTTTTCTTCAATTTTCTCTCTCTACCTTCCACATGTTTCTCTTTTTGTATTAAAATTTTTCACTCTCCCTCCCATGTATCACAAATGACACCAAGATGGTTTTAATTCATAGCCAAGGTATGGTTTGATATTGGTATATGCAAAATAAAAAATTATAATTTGCATAAAAAAATGTTAACAAGTTCAAGAAATTACCATATGATTTATATAATGTTATATGCATTGAATGACAAGGCGCAGTACTAGTAAGTGCGATTTATGAAAGTTTTTACAAAGTACAGATTTAAGAGAACAATGGAGGAAAGAGTTTTCAGTTTAGTTTAAAGAACATTAGTTGTATTTTGATTATGAAAGTCTCATGTTTGATGTCAGTTTTTTGTTTACGAATATATGATTCAGATGTAATTAAGCAAGATCTAGACGTTATTTATTTATGTATTATTCTTCTTTGTTTTGTTTGTAATTTTTTTCAGGAAATAATTACTATTTTTTTTTCTATTTTGCTAAAAAAAAATGCATTCAACGAGAACTTTGTATTTATGTCAGGGAGTTGACTTGCACAAATTAATGAAAAAATTGGCGATTAAAACTGAAAATTTTACGTAGTATTTTTGATCGAAAAATCAATTTAATTTATTTTGTACCATTTGCTAAATGACTCATGTTATGATATTTTACATCATAGGTATTCCCGTTCCGTCATCTAACTAATGTCCTTCAAGTAGTATCATGACTTTAAAATACACAAAGCCATTTGACTAAGTCATTCTTCCATACATGGCAGTGGTTTTGATGTATGTACATTATTTTTAATACTATTATTACCTTTAAGGTAAACCTGACCATTCATTATATATTAAAATATTAATAAAATTTGTACTTTTTGATAACCTTGGACTTGTTAAACCAGTCAAGTTACATATTTTGTCAAAAACATATAATACTACTTAAATTTATCTCAAAACATATAATACTACTTAAACAAGTAACCACGTTATTTTAATAGTTGTGGATCAAATTGTGCCACATCCTTTATCAGAAATCAAGACATTAAAGAGACGCGGACCAAATTGAGCCACATCTTATTTTTTTCTTTCTTCCTTTTTCAAAAGTCAATTAGTTAAATTTTATAATTTTATATTTTTGAATAAATAAAACTTTTACTTAGTAATTCGTGTATTTAAAAGAGATAATTTTTCTTATTTCTTAGTAATTTGTATATATGTTTTATATAATGACTCAAAATAATCATATATGATGAATCTAACATAGTAATTATTAATTTTATGATTAATAAAATAAAACAAATTTTATGAATTTAAATATATAATCTTCTAATTAATAAGTCCTGCATTTAGAATATAGATAAAAAAAAAAATCATAGTAAGTTATATATGATAGTTATATTTATTTTTAATTACTAACTATAAATAATTTTATAATATCAATTAAAACATTAAATAAATTTATAATTTTGAATATATAAACTTAAGAATTTCTAAACAAATAAATTTATATAAATTTATAATTTTAATAATTATTCTTTAATTAATTAGGAAATTAAAAGATATTAAAACTATCTTAACCCCAAATGTTAACAATATCAAATACGAAACCTTATTCATCACCTAAACATATTCACTTCAAATTAAGTGTACAATTCAAACTAAAAGATTCATAACACTTTGTAATCTATTTAAGGCGCATTTAATTATTCGTCTTAGATCATTTATTAATACCCCAAAGCATAAAAATTAAAAGCAAAAGTTAAGAAATCCTAAAACCCCAATACGATAAATTATTCTTAAGACCTCAGTCCATTGTATCGCTCATATTAATCTGATTTTATAATTATTTTTTAAATTAATTATTTTTTTTTATACAGAAACTAGACTTCAAATACTCCAATTTAACCTTAAGAATCACTCAAATCAAATTAAAAATCATTAAGTTATCCATTTTAAAATATTAGAAATTGCTACTGAAAATTCTGCTACAAAAATTTCAGATCTGCCTTTCCTTAAAATTTATAATTAACAAAATAGTTAGATTTAATGGTACAAATTGGTAATAAATATTCTCAGCTTATATAAGTATAACATATCCAAATTTACAACGATCCAAAATTAGGAGATATAACCCATACAATAGACCTTAAACATATAAAAACAGATTTTTAGATTTTAACTTCTACATTCAATCAAATTATATTTATTTATATAAATTCATCTTCTCTTTGTGGTTATCATGATATCTAATCACACGTCTACATTTTGTTTAAAAATAATCTCTAATTTAAAACCCACATAACTAAACTTAAAATCAAAATATAAAATAATATTTATATTCCTTGTTCGTCTTTTCTCAACACACAAAAATAAAGAATCTAACTTTCGGATCTTTTAGAGTCCTCAAAATGCCTTAACATCTTCACTGAAATTGTAGCTCATGAAAAAATATACAAAACATGCTCGAAAATCCCAAATCATTCGGGGTTAATGCGATTGAGTTACGAATTTTCAAAATTAGAGCTGAAAATAGTGACAGTTTCAATTAACATCTTTTTCTCTCTAAAATAAAGAGAACGAAAATTGAAGAAATAGGCTTTGGATTCACTCAATTCTGAATTAGATGAATTAATTATGATTTTTCTGAGTAGCTGTAGAATATATAAAGTATCTACTTAGGAATTCAACTAATCAAGTTTAAATAGGATTGGGGTTATATCTAACACTCTTTAAATAAAGTTTGAATACAATTAAGTTATATCTAACAATCTTTAAATATAATGAGAAAACACTATATGACTTACCAAAACCTAATGGACTCCTTAATTTCAATTTATTAATTATCTACAAAAAAATAAAATTAATTAACTTTCCAAAAGAAATAAATTATTAACTTACCTCTTTAATTCACTTGTGCTTTTAAGAAAATTAAACTAATATTTAATAATTTTTATTAAAAATCCTGGTAATTACATTGTGAGCATCATTGAGGTTAGTATCAAACCGAAATCTAGGTTTCTCCAAACAGTGGCAGCACTTGTATGAGAATGAAAGAGAACTAGATTGCTACTATTACAGTCAAAAGCTGAGTAACTGGCTCCTAGAGAGAGAAAAACAAGTACCTTGAGATTCACCAAGAACAGATCTTCTGCAGATTAGCAAACATTTTTCTTCATCTTCAAATTGGCTTTTTCCTTGGTTTTATATTTTCAGGCTTTGTTTTTTGTCTTGTTTCATTTTGGTCACTCATTTTTTTATATTCTTGGGGTCAAAAACATCACCATACATTATTACTCGCTCCGTCCCTCTTTATATGTCTATGTTATATACTCTTGGTGAATATAGCAGCATCCTATTAGGTAATACTATCCCTGTTTTAAATTATAAGATTATTATTGACTTTTGAAATTGAGATGATATATAAAAAATTATGAAATAATAAAATCTTGTAATGAGCAGAAATTTTTAGATAGTTTATAATTTTTATCTTTTGTTTGACTAAAATTAATGAAAGACATGTCAATTTTGAGTTAAAAAATGTATTAATTATCATTTACTAAAAATATTAATTATCATTTCCTAAACAACTCTTTTTTCCCTTCATGTATATTTTCTTGATAAAAAAGCTCTTTTTCCCCTTTATAAATTTCGTTTTATTTTTATGTGAGGCTTATTTTCTCATATAAATTTATTATTTAATAGCTCTCCGTTATTGTGAATCTGTCTTGATTAGGAGTATGGCTAACAATGGTGTTGAGTAAGACAAATTCCTGTTGTGTTAGATCATAGATATTACATTGAAAAAATCAACATTAGCATGATCAATTTAATTAGTCAAATTTCTTAACAATAACATTATCTTATTTATTAGTCGTATGAAACGCGTGTTTACTCTTTTAACCGTTTAGTTCACTAATTTAAATTTTAAACAAAAAGGTAGTTCATTAATTTAAATTTTTAAACAAAAAGGCGACGAATTTTATTTATTTTAATTTGTTTATTACAACAAGATATATTTAACAAAAATAAGGTTTTTGAAAGAAAATTGATTAAGAAATTCTCCCCAAGAGATTGTTCATTAGGTTGTTGCTTTATCAACTGGCAGGTTGTTGTTTAATTATGAAAGGACATAACCTTATCTCACTATATATATTCACAAGATAATGTAACATAAATTTGCTGACCCATTTTTTATTCAGAACGTTCTTCAACTTGAGGTGGTACGCATCATTTTAACGTATCAGAAAGATATACTGGTGGGCTTGATGCTTGATGTGGTGGGACTGGCGACTGGGAACATTTTACCGTATTTTAAAAAGGTTGATGGTGCTAAAGCCTGGTGGCTCGCCTGCGGAGGCATAAATTATTTTAGGAAACTGATATTTTCGCAGGCTTTTTTGTTATTTCCACAGGGTTTACTTATAGCGACAGTTTTAAAACAGTCTATAAACCAATGGCGACCCTTTTCATATGTAAAGTGTCGCTATAGATCTATAGCGACTTTTTTAACTTATAAAGTGTAGTCATAGGTATATAGCGACGATTTTAAAACCGTCGCTAAAAAAGGGGTCCACCTGCGAAAATAACAAAAAACCCTGTGGAAATAGCAGTTCCCATTATTTTATGCTCCATCCATCCCATAAAATTTATTAATTTATAATATGTTTAAGTTTAATATTGGTGGCATGTTAAAATTATTTTGTTGTTATAACACCCCAATCTTGTATCGTAATATGTGAATTTTTGTTGTTTATACATAGAATTAAATTACTAACAATAGTATTTTCAATTACAACCTTTGGATGATTTTTTGCTGGACTAAAATAATCTAAGAAAATATTATTGAGAAAGTGTATTAGGTCTTGATATGCTATATTTTGTTTTAGACCCGAAATTTGACCCAAGTATTTATACATTGTATTAGAGTCGACCCTCAAAAGCTTTGGTCAAGTTATCTTTTCGGGTTGCTAGTATTATCCAACAATGACTAGTGTGTAATTCTGATGATGATGTCAAAAATTTAAGTGGCGAGTTTGTAATAACTTAGTCCCACATCTAAATATGTGCAAATAATTTGTTTATATATGAGACATTGAATTACTAACAATAAGATCTTTAAGGAAAATGTATTAGGCCTTGGTACGTTATGATTTGATTCGGACTCGGGAGATGACAAGCAAAACCTGTGTTGAAATCAAGCATACCTTTCTCGGTTTGACTAAAGATCAAACAAATTATTTATGTTTATATTTTGCAAGGCCAGCTCTCTCAAAAGTTGCCAATGCCATCCCACTTTTGTATTAACTTGAGGTCATTCTCGACGGACATGTATGTTGCCTCAAGTGTTGTCGCCCCGTGTTTTCGTCAACCGCCGTCGTTATTGAATCAAAGCCGACAGACTCATTAGTTATGGACAGGTGACGGACTATCCGTCACCTATTATTAAAAATGTCATAGGCGATGGACAGTTCATTGCCAATTACATATAGTCCGTCGAGAATGACTATTTTTCTTAAAAAGTGTATTTTTCAAAATTATTAAAATCCCCCTTGTTTTTTTTTAATAAACCAATACTACCAATTTAACAAATAAACCACTAAATATTAGCATCTAAATATACAATATCACACCACCAATAAACAAACTCAATCTCATAAATTTATATATAAAAATAATATGAAAACAATACTAATATTCAAAATTTAAATGTTTAAATACATAAATATAAAGTCTTTTTATATGTCATGATTATTCTCTCATTAGACAATTTGTGATGCAAGCTCTGCACAAACCCATGCGAGTCTATCAAGGGTGATGGAACTGTTTTCAATGAGTGTTGAGCCCCTGCACAACATAACAAAATTGTTAGGAAATTTGTTCACAGTATAGATACATGTCGAGGTTACACAAAAGGTACATGCATACTGAAGAGAAAAGAATGGTCAACACAAGGATAACATGAGGATCAAGCAATCACCTCAGCATGTTGAAGTATTGGAACTAAGGATGATATCACTGTCATTACTATAGGAGAAATTTCTTGACGAACCTGAAATAGGAAGTTCAAAACATGGTGAAAACACTTCAATCTGCGAAGTAGTAACCATTATCAGATTTTAGCAGGGGGAAGAAGTGAACTGATAATGAGCATGCATTCACTCCTACATAACTTGGAATCAATGTAACTTCATAGGAGTTAGCAATCAATACTCAATCAGGAATGATCATCTTAAATGATTATCTTAGCATGAAAAAACTTACTTGCTTGAATAGAACCTCATACGTTTTTGTGGCGCAACGCCAAATACAAATAGGATATAGATTACGAATCTGTAATTTAGTATTGGAAACATCAGTTACCCATACATAAAACAAAGAATTTGAAATCCACAAATATTCTACATAATGTTAGAATTTTTTTTGGCAAATTCAATTGCATTTGCATCAAAACATAAGTGCATGTATGGGTCATGCACAGGCATGCCTATTCATTTTAAAACGGATATCCAAGTACATAAAGCACACCTTCCACACAGTATATTGACATGGTATCTGAATTATATCAGAAGTTGCCAACTTTTAACTATTGCAAAATTATAGAACAACTGATACGTTTCTCCAAAAATTTGTCACCAAACTCATAATAATGTCATACGATAGAGGCAACAGATGGAAGCAAAAATAAGTAAAGACTATATGCAGTTCAACTAAAGAAATGGACCTGGAATTCTTTTTAGAGTCTTGTTAAATAGGATCATTTTTATTATTGCAAACATATGTAAAAGCCAAAATTTTCTATGCTACTTTGGTTACAGCTATATAGAAAAAGAATGCATTCAAAGCTGTATTATGAAGAATGGTGATAATACAGCTTAAAGAGGCGAATCCACCTTGATTGCTAATTCTCCAATTGCCCTACACGCATTATTAGCCATTGAGACATTTTCCTTCAGCTTCGGAGTGTTCTGCAGAAACATATACCTTGACTAAATGGTAATACTACTACAAAATAATCGAAAGGATCTAGATCCAAAGTCCACTTACCAGTTGCTTAGCACCAACATCAAGAAATTCAGGCAACCGAGGGTGCAAATGAATGGGACAAACATAATCAATCACCAAATTATCAAAGTAGTACAGGACAAACTGAGTTATGTTCAAGAATTTGGACCTAAAAAACTCACCGTATGTGCATATTAACACATAGAGACACAATTAATTCACAGTGGGTGTCTGTATACTTTATATGTGTGATAACGTGTGTGTGTGTGTGTGAGTATAGCAGTGGGTGGGTGTGAGAGTAACTTACCAAACAACCAAATCAAACCCAAATCAAGCCTCCTCCGTTCGCCTCCTCACGCCCAAATCCTCCATTCCTCTCCTCGTTGTATGTGTATATGTTTGCAGTAGAGAGGAAGAGGGAAAGGAAGTGAGAGAGGGAATCATCGCCGGTGAAGAAGGAAGAGGGAATAGCCGGTGAAGAAGGAAGAGGGAATAGCCGGTGAGCACAAAGCAAACTATTCTTTATTATTCTTTAGGTGAAAGGTAAAATAGTACTCTCATTTCACAAAACGAGTCTAGTTAGCCATTTTTTTGTTGTTTCACATAAAGTCCTTTAGTATAAAATATCACAATGTACTCAAGTTTGATTTCATATATTTTTATCACGCCTTTACTACTAAACTAACAAGTACTACTAACTACTTAACATCTTTAAAGGTAAAATATTAAACAATATCTTTAACATTTTATGAGGTTGCGAATGCGACCATTTTTGTGAAATCGATGCAGTATATATAACCTTACATGTATGAAGAAGTATCAATTGTTAAATAATATGGCAATTTATTTAGATGCACTACTGCAGGATTATTGTTCACCTGTATGGTTCTATTGTTTCCCAATATGACAGGATTATAATAATGAGAGTGGAGTTGTGGAAGTAGAGACTAGAAAGAAGGAGCAAGAAGATTAGAGTGCAATTTATAAGTGTATTACAGTTGAAACTGAAAGGCCTTGATGCAACCAATCCCATACACCACTGCAGGTCAAAATTCTTTTAAGCTATCTCTTCAATCAAAATCTCTAACTTTTGACAATGTTTTTGTTTCTTATATAATCCTTCATCGCAATATTTGCACCTAACAACCCGACATTGAACAAATCTAAAATAAAGGAATACGAGGCCCGTAATACAATAATACAAGTGTCCAAGCGGGTGTTAGTTTAGCATGGTAAGGACCAAGAATTTTGAGTTGCATTTTAAATAAAATTGGAAATTTAATTTCTAATTAATTATGTTATGGTGTGAATTAATTTAAACCCTAACTAGATGGTTTGATTTATGTTTGACTATTTAATTAATTTAATTAAAGGAAGTCCGATGAAGGGTTATTAATTATCGGTCTAACCTAAGGTTGTATTTTTAATATCAATGGATTGATATGTTATTGAACCTTATTAAATATTCAATTAATATTGAATATGACAAGTCTAATTAGATTATGTAAATTAAATTAAATTAAATTTGATTATTAAAGTGTTCCCATAGTTATTTAAACAAGCCCAAACAATTAATTAAGTGAGGGACTTGTGGAATTTGCTTTGTGGGTTGATATTTAATTAAGCTAGCCCAATTTAATAAGAAGTGGGTGAGTTATTTTGGTAGCCCAATGTTGTTGGATTATTATGATCATAGAAGACCCAATTGAATTAAATTGCAAACCCAATGTTTGGTCCAATTGTCAAAGCTTGTAGAAGGCATGAATTTACTAATTTGGCAATAAAAATAAATCAAAAATGAATTAAATTAAGGGGCATGGCTGCTGGTATGGGGTGTCCATGCTCCAAATTTTATCCAATTTGTTGCTTGAGTTAGTGTATGGAACACTCAACAAATTGCTAGCATTTTTGAAAAATGGTTGAAGTCCAATGTGTAGATATATAGGTTATATGTATATATTTCTACTACTATAAATATGAACCTTAGCTCACTTGGGTGAAAGTTTGCTAAGTTTGCTAGAGTGCTCTTTTATTGTGAGTGAGTAAGGTGTGAGTTAACTCGGCGAGTTAAAGAAAAAGAAAGTGAGTTAGTGAGTTCTTTAGCGAGTCACTGCCGAGTCACGCTATACTACTTCAAGGGGTGTTCTTGGATGTCATCTAAATCCATCATCTACTTTGGAAAGAAGAGAAAAGTAGCTCACAAGTCAAAAAAGTATAAAAAAAAAATATTCCTTAAAAACCCTAATCTTGGTTTTCTTTTAAATTTTATGGTAGAGATATTATCTTTGAGCTCTTTGTGCTTAGAATCATGCTAGACATGTTTATATAGGATGCCATGTGGTTTAAATGTGAAGTGGTATGAGTTTATGTAGAAAAATCTAGCAAAATGCTTGAAAATATTTTTATCGACGAACAAAACATAGGTTGTACGAATAAATTTCACATTTTGAAATCTACAAATTATTTTTGTGATTTAATATTTTCTCGGAACATATAGGTAAGTTAAGAACGAAATCCCTTTGGAATCACCCAAAAATGTGTTAAAATGAGCAAGTTATGCATGTTGGACCAAACACACCTCACTGTCCAAGATCTTGCATGAACAGTCCACTTTAAGCCAAATTTTTGAAACCAAAACTTATCCAAAAGTGATGTTTGAGCCCAGAAAGTTGTGATTTAATAAGTCACGATTCCATCGATACCTAGTAGAGCTCAATCGGAGTTATAGAACTCAAGTTATTAAGATTTTTTCCCAGATCCCAAAGCTGAACAGAATTTGGAAAAAGGGAAATTTTTCTGCTGTTTTTTTTTTTAAAAACCGGCCGGAACTTTCCGGCGACCGGTTCAAGCTCCCATAAGACCTATGGTTAAAGTACTACACTTAACCTTGGTCAGTCAAATACCCAACCTTGGTTAAAGCTCATCTTATTTATATATTTACATATTTATATATCTCCCAACAATTAACCACAATGTGGTTAATTCTCTACAATATGCAACCCATGGTTATCTACTAATTCTATCTTGGTAAATTATGTATATAATAATTGTATCTACACATTTTGCTAGCAACTAACCCATGCATAGTTAAAGCTTTAATTTATTTACCACTTAGGGTTACTCAATTAACGCATCCATAGTTAATTCTCATCATCACATTCATTTACCTAGCAATTAACCAATATTTGGTTAATGCCCTCTCTTGCTTACCAACTAGGGTTATTCAATTAACCCTACATTAGTTAATTCTCTACACTTATCAATACTTGAAAAATATTCTCCCAACACATTGACCAACATTTGACTTTTCAGCTTACAAGTCAAACGGTTGACTTTGACCAAAAGGCAACCCCGACACCAAATTGTGTTTACTATCTCTCTTTGTTAATTTCGACGTT